>CAWUFW010007219.1:0-600000 GCA_963921515.1 Calotriton arnoldi
TATGGTGTAGTTTCTTGTATATTTAATAAAGGCAACTTCGGACAGCACAGGTGTTGAGGTGTGAGCACGTCCACTGCCTCACTGCGTCTGACCGATAACATTCTCTTTTACCTCATGCATAGTACAGAATCTTCATAACACTCTAAACTCTATAATTCTATTAAAGACACATTACTACACATCCCTCTTCTTTATTGCAAACATACCCCTATCTTCCCCTAATAATACCAAATAAAAAATAAAAATAAATAAAAAAATTACAATTGAGAAAAAAACAATACATAAATCAAATATAGGTAACACAAACATAGTCTTCCAGTTTCCTGGGTTTAACAATGTTTCTGCCAAAGCTGCTAACTCTGTCAGAGCTAGTAGAAGAACATTGATAAGCAGGGTAACTGGGTACTTCATTACCATTGCACAGGTCTGAGCTATGATCAGACCTAATGTCAGTGATGGGAGGTACATTTCCATTGTTAGTATGATTAACGGTAATCCACCAATATCTGTCCCCCTCGGAATCAACCTTAGTGCCTTGAGTTTCTTTACCAGCACTACCTTCTTTAACAACAGCTAATTTGCTCATATGATAAATAGAACCATCTTCTAGCTGCACTGTATTTCTATGCACCTTGACAATTTTCTTTGGTTCGCTAAATTTGTTTTTTCCTTTTACGATTTTCCTACTGGATTTCACTCTTACCCATTGTCCTATACGAATATTAACATTCCTGACACCATACTTTCTGTCAAAGTACACTTTGTTCTTCTGTTGAGACTTTGCCATGCATTCCTTTATGTCACTAACATCCCATTCAATTTTGTTTCCTTTGTTCATCCAACCTGGATTAACTTTTGAATGTGGAACTCTACCTCTCATGATACCGAAAGGACTATTACCAATTGAGTCATGAATGGTAACTCTGTAGCTCCACACCATTTTCTTTAATTCAATCTCTAAATCCCTTTTGTTTTGCATAGCTAACTGCAAAGCACCTTTAATAACTCTGTTTATCCTTTCCACAACAGCATTTCCTCTTGGATGATAAAGTGCTGTGAATTTTTGATTAATACCAGCATATTCCATGAAGTTTTTCATTTCTAAGGATTTAAACTGAACACCATTATCAGTAAGTAAGGATTTAGGAAGCCTTCTCTCAGAAAAATATTCTCAAGGAATTTGATAACAGAGCGAGTGTCAATTTTTGTAACGACTTCAACTTCAAGCCATTTCAAAAATAAATCCATTAAAACAATAATATATTTTTGAGAACCATCAGTCCATAACACTGGCCCCATTATATCTAGAGCTACATCTTCCCATGGTAAATCGGGACAAACTAAGGAACTTAATGGAGGATTTAAGGTTTTCTGAGACTTGTCTGCTGACACACATTCCATACAAGATCTAACAAAACTTTCTGTTTCAATGTCAATTTTAGGCCACCAATACAAGGATTTAATATTGCGTTTAGTTCGTGCAATACCAGGATGGCCTTCATGACATAGTGAAATTATCTTATTTCTTAATACTGATGGTGGAATAATTTTTCCTCCTCTAACTAAAAACACTCCCTCAATACCTAACTCATTTCTTACTTCCCAAAATGCTTTAAGTTCACCAATAAGGTCAGATTTTATACATCTTTCCCAACCATTTTCAATACTGTGTATTACTTTATCTAAAATGGCGTCATTAGATTGTGCGTTCATCCATTCTTCTTCTTGTATACCTTGACAATTTACACTTACAAAAATGCCAGCCACGCACACGTCATTCCAGGGACTGGTGTCAACCTCTGTAAGAGGTAAGGACATTCTGCTTAAAAAATCAGCAGTGACATTCATTCTACCAGGAACATATTGTACCTTGTAGATAAAATCTTGCAATCGCATGGAAAGTCTGGCTATCCTAGCGGAAGCTCTTGATAGTCCGTCAGTGGTTAACACTTTAGTCAACGGTTTATGATCCGTTCTCACTGTAAATTCTCTTCCCCAAATAAATTTTCTGAAGTGCTCGAGAGCCCACACACATGCTAAAGTCTCCCTTTCTATAACCGAATACCTCTCTTCGGTGGGAGATAATGACCTTGAAGCAAAAGCTATAACATCTTCGTTCCCACTTTCGTTGTTTTGAGTGAGGACCGCCCCTAAACCTTTCCCACTAGCATCAGTAGTTATAAAGGTAGTAGCAGAAGGATTAAATCCTTTTAATGTGGGAGCTTTAACGATAGCTGATTTAATATCTAAAAAGGAAGATTGACATTTGTCTGACCAATCAAATTTGCTTTTGTTTTTTATTAAGGAACGCATTTCGTGAGTTTTGTCCGAAAACTTCTCCACAAATTTGGAATAGTATTCCGCTAAACCTAAAAATGAACGAAGTTCATCTTTGTTTTGTGGTGGAGGAGCTTTGACTATAGCTTCAATAAGTTTATCTTTAGGTTTAATGCCATCACGACAAATTACATGTCCAAGGTAAGTTACATTAGATTCCATAAACTTGCATTTGGTGATTTCACCAGTTAAACCTTTTTATCAAGCACTTGCAAAACTTTCCTTAAGATGTCATCATGGTGTTTTTTGACTTACCCATGATTAATATGTCATCTTGAAAAATACAACGTCTTGGATGTCTCCAAATAACTGTGTCATGAGTCTTTGAAACACAGCCGCCGCCGATGCCAATCCAAAGGGCATTCGGCGGAACTGGAAACATCCAAACGGTGTACAAAAAGCAGTCAAGTGTTTACAATCAGCATCTAGCATAATTTGATGGTAAGCAGAGGACAAGTCTAACGTGGAAAACCACTTTGCATCCCTGGTTAAAGATAACATTTCGTCAATGCGAGGTAATGGGAATTGATCAACAATAATGTTGTTGTTCAATCCTCTTAAATCAACACACAAGCGGACTTTGCCGTTGGCACGTCTCGCGACGACCAACGGAGATATCCATTCAGATGATTCTATTGGTTCAATAATGTGTGTATCTAATAATTTATCCAGTTCTTGTTTCACTTCATTCCTCACAATAAATGGAATATTTCGTGTTTTATGAATCTTGGGGATAGCATTTTGTTTCAACCTGATGGAATGAGAAAATCCTTTCAATTTTCCAACTTTTCCATTGAATACATTAGGAAATTCTTCCAACACCCATTTTTTAGTGTCCTCAGATTCACATGCTACTAATACCTGTTCTGGACTATTAGGATTTAAAATAATGTTCAATTTTCGTTGATCTTTCCATCCAAGGACGGATGGTCCATCTTTGGCTACGTACAGTTTACACAAAGCAGTCCTGCCTTTGAACCTGAAGATAAGCTGTCTAAACCCAATAATATCTATTTTCTCACCAGTATAGCTTTCAGGGTTGATGTCAGGTGCATCTAAATGATTTCCAATGGTGGAACAAAAATGGTGTAACCACACATTTTCGGCAATGATAGTGTAAGGCGAGCCAGAATCTGCCGCCACCTGCAATGATACACCACCAAAAGAAACCCAACATAAAGGTTTACTGTCGCCTTCACCAGAAATTTTCAGGACAACTTTCTTCTTAGTGTCACATTTAACTTTGATGTCATCATCACCATCATCCGAGGAAAGTGATTCCTCAATATCACTCTCTCTCACACAAGCCACTTTACTCTTTTTCTTATACATTTTGCGTCTGCATGCTTTGGCAAAATGTCCAATTAACCCACACTCTAAGCATTTCGCAGATCGTGCTGGGCATTTGTAATATTGAGCAGAGTGTGAAGTGCTGCCACAACGGTAGCATGAATAATTATACTGCTTGTTTTTTATAGAACTATCACTTTTCTTAACGTCATTTTTATCAAACTTTTTTTTGTATGTTTGAGAGTATTTTCCCTGACTTTCTGAAATTTTGTTAACGGAGTCACTACATTCTTTTTTTTCGGATGCCAACGTAACTTTAGCACAACGCTCTGATAACTCCGCTTTTTTGACAATAGTAATAATATCTTTCAAGTTGGATTCACCCTCCACCCACAATCTATCTTGTATAGCCTTATTTTTTGCATACATTACAATTTGATCTCTTATAAGTTCATCATGAAGATTACCAAATCTACACGATATAGAAAGCTTTCTTAAGGCTGATACATAATCCTCAATGGATTCATGTTTTTCTTGTTTCCGTTGAAAAAATGCGTGGCGCATAACTCCAACACACACAGTGGGTGAAAAGTGTTCATCAAGATCCAATAAGGCAGCTTTAAATATGTCTATGTCACCAGGTCTATCTTTTTGTTGCAATTGCCCAAATACACGAAGACCTTCGGGACCCAGACAGTACATTAAGATCCTTTTCTTCCTTTCCGGAGAATAAGCTCCACTACAATCTTCAAGATTGGCAATATAGTTCAAAAAATAGACTTTCTACTCGTTCCATTGAATAATATGTTCTCCAGGAGATGACAAAAATTATTTTGGGGTATTTAGATGAAATGCAGAATCACCCCGTGGGGTTGTCTCTCCTTGAGAAGATGCTGTTGGAGTGGTCATTATGTAGTGATATTCCCGAAATGTAATGTACAAGGAAGAATAAATAAATATACGTAATGTACTTACTGTCTGGTTATTATTTTTTGGTAAAAGAGGCTACCGGCGCACTCGTGGTAAATGTAAAATAAATGCTCTCTCTTCGGTGAAGTTCCGTCTTTTGTAAACAGTGAAATCGACTCGCAGATAGGATTTCCAAAATGGCGTCACGTTAGGGTCATGACCACGTGGTGACGTTGACACGGCAAATCACGTAGAACGTACCCTGACGACGCGATGAGCAGAACTTGAAGAGAGAATGGGGAATGCAGAATGCCGCTCGAGCCCCAGCAATGCTGAACTTGAAGGTAAACAGCGCGCGTGCAGGCGGTTAACTGTAAAATGTTCGCAGAGTCAAGATCAATACAGAAAAAATACTCGAAAAATCTGTATGTCCGAATTCCGTCTGCTTACCCGTGAGCATAAACAGGGGTTTCCAAGCTCGTCCGGTAATCGTCTTAGTGAAATCCAACTGTCGTAGATTTCAAACACCGTGGCTGACTGTGATCCACTGCAACCGTTTTGAAGCAAAGGAGGATCAGCGTGGGTCCCTCGAGGTTGCCTTAACTCGTCGCCAAATATGTAATGAAGGACCAATACGAATATGGTGTAGTTTCTTGTATATTTAATAAAGGCAACTTCGGACAGCACAGGTGTTGAGGTGTGAGCACGTCCACTGCCTCACTGCGTCTGACCGATAACATTCTCTTTTACCTCATGCATAGTACAGAATCTTCATAACACTCTAAACTCTATAATTCTATTAAAGACACATTACTACAGTAACTAAACGGCAATGGAATGAAATTAACTAGTTTCAAGAAATTGTCTCTGTCAATGAGGATATTGGTACATCCCTGCGAGGAAGGAAATTCTTCAATGCGGGCCATCAAAACAGCTGAACAAGGCTGCTGTGGAGTGGCCTGTGGTTGCAACCACCCAGACGACATATTATTAGAGGCTTTGGCATGAGCACAGACAGGACAGTGCCTTTGTTATGCATCTCTAAGATCAATAAAGCACGTGGAGGAGGTTGTTCCTTCTCTTTTTTTAGCCCCTAAACTTTGGACGTTGCTCGCTGAACAAAACATCCAGAACGCCGCCGCAAGACTGGTCCTCAACCTGCCAAGACACTGCCATAACTCCCAGCACCTGCGCACACTCCACTGGCTCCCCATCGAGGCTAGAATCACCTTCAAGATTTTCACCCACGCACACAAAGCCCTCCACAACACCGGACCAGCATACCTGAACAGCCGACTCAAATTCCACGCACCCCGAAGGACCCTACGATCAGCCTAGCTCTCCTACGCCGTGGTCCCCCGCACCAGAAAGACCAGATTGGGAGGCCGCTCCTTCTCCTTCCTGGCGGCCAGAGCCTGGAACGCCCTACCGCTCCACCTCAGGCAGACAACATCACTCCCCATCTTCACGAGAAACCTCAAAACTTGGCTCTTCGACAGATCCCCTCCTTGATGGACTGGAACCTGCACCTCCCCTCCTCCCAGCGCCTTAAGACCCTTACGGGTGAGTAGTCGCGCTTAACAAACACATGATTGATTGATTGAACATATTAGGAGCACAACAACTGAGGCTACCTTCAAGACCCTTCTGAAGACGGACCTTTTCAGAGAGACTTAATTTGGGCCCGATTCTTATATTCTGAGGTTTCTCCTTCCTTGCGTCTTGCTACAACTCAGCACCGGGACACTCCTCTTCGAGCAGCTGCCGCACTGTGTAAAACTCATTCATTCATTACATATTCATTGACAGTGGCACGCCACCCTGGCCATGAAAACTGGTGACTGATTAGTGCTTGGAACCTTTGTTGTCCGGAATGGCCAGCTTCTGGGTTCTTATGACATCACCAAAGCACTTGATCTTGTAACTTCTTGCATGGGAGGTACAGGGCCTCACCTCGTTACAGCGAAATCCCCTTTAGTTGTTTTTGTCCGTCCCCCCTCTCACTCCTGTTGTAACCATTGTGGACCTTTCACTCATTTCTTAGCTTTAGCATCCTTGACTAGGGAGACATTCCAGTCATCTTTTGATTCTGAAGTCATCACTAATATCCTCGGGAGGTGGAGATACCTCTTCCTCTTTTTCTGAATGCCCACACAAGGCATCCCCCCTGATGTGCCGAGGACCAGGACAATACACAATATAGTATACCCAAGAATACAAGAGAAACCATCGAGCATGTCGAGCATTCCCACACTTCATTGCTGTAAAGTCGAGGGGATTATAGTCATTCCAGACTGTGACCTTGCGGTTGGCTCTATCTACCAGGTAAGGCCGCCAGTGTGAAAAGACTTATTTGATTGCCAATAATTCACAGCCATAGATGGTGTCGTTTAATTTCATACTAGCCAGAGTTGAGGAATAATAGGATGTGGAGATTCTGTTTCTGGGTTACTCTGAGGTAAAACAGCCCTTTTTGTAAATAAGGGAGCAAAAGTTTCCACAATAAAAAGATGTGTATCAGGATGTAGAAGAACGGGGAGCAGTAGTGAAAGCTTCTTTTATTTACTAGAGTGATTCTCACTCTAGTAAAATTATTTTCCTTGTATAGTCAGATCTACTGCGCGTCTAATATTGATGGGAAAATCCTGGATGAAGTGTCTATAGAAATTGGCAAATGCCTATGCATATCGGTATGCCTTTGAAACTACTAGGACAAGGCCAGTCCAGCAGAGCTTGTAGCCGAGAAGTGTCCATTTCAGAATCCTTTTCATATATTTCAAAACCTAGAATCAAGAATTCTGACATCTGGAATAGACATTTCTCCAACTTAGTGCACAAGGAACGTCTGTGTAAATGGGCGAGCACCTCTCTAAAATGTTCCTGTTGTTGTTGTTGAATGCTCTCTGAATAAATCAGTAAGTCATTTAGGTACATCCCCATGAAGGTATTCAACAAGTCCCAAAGATGTCATTCATGAAATGTTGAAAAGGCATTGGGGTATTGCACAAACCAAAGGACATAGCAAGATAATGCCCACACTGTTTGTTGAATATGAATCCCATTCACATCTTTCGCTGATTCGGACGAGATTGTAAACTCCCCTCAATTCAAGTTCTGAAAAGATCTTTGAAGATTGCACTTGATCCAATAATGCAGATATGAGAGGGAGAAGATAGAGAGAGCAGATGCTGATGGCATTATTCAACTCGCCGTTCTCAATACACAGTCTCTACTCCCCATTTGGCTTAGGTATGAAAAAGATGGGAGGCTCGGCAGGTGACATAGAATGCCTAATTAATCCTTTGTCTAGATTTTCTATCAAATGTTGTTTCAACACTTTGTCTTCCTTAACTGTCAAGGGATAAATCCTTGCATGTTAAGTCAGCGCTCCAGGAACAAGGTCATGTTGTTGATGAGGTGTAGAGTGTCTGCTCCTTTTTATCAATCAATCAATCAATGCATTTGTAGAGCGCACTACTCACCCGTGAGGGTCTCAAGGCGCTGGGGGGTGGGGGGGTGCTGCTACTGCTCGAACAGCCAGGTCTTGAGGAGTCTCCTGAAGGTCAGCAGGTCCTGGGTCTGCCGCAGGTGGATGGGGAGGGTGTTCCATGTCTTGGCGGCGAGGTGGGAGAATGATCTGCCGCTGGTGGTCGCTCGTCGGATGCGGGGGACGGTGGCGAGGGCGAGGTCAGCGGAGCGAAGCTGGCGGTTCGGGGTGTAGAAGGTGAGTCGTTCGTTGA
Source organism: Calotriton arnoldi (assembly GCA_963921515.1). NCBI lineage: Eukaryota > Metazoa > Chordata > Amphibia > Caudata > Salamandridae > Calotriton > Calotriton arnoldi. The sequence continues at coordinate 8,277 of CAWUFW010007219.1, forward strand.
GGTATGCTGGTCCGGTGTTGTGGAGTGCTTTGTGAGCGTGGGTGAGGAGCTTGAAGGTGATCCTCTTGTTGACGGGGAGCCAGTGCAGGTCTCTCAGGTGGGATGTGATGTGGCTGTGGCGGGGTATGTCGAGGATGAGGCGTGCAGAGGCGTTCTGTATGCGTTGTAGTCGTTTCTGGAGTTTGGCCGAGGTTCCCGGGTAGAGGGCGTTGCCGTAGTCCAGTCTGCTGCTGACGAGGGCCTGGGTGACCGTCCTTCTGGTTCCGGTGGGGATCCATCTGTAGATCTTGCGGAGCATGCAGAGGGTGTTGAAGCAGGAGGAGGAGACGGTGTTGACTTGCTGGGTCATTGACAGCGATGAGTCCAGGATGAACCCCAGATTGCGTGCGTGGTCGCTGGGCGTCGGTGCAGCTCCCAGCGCGGCCGGCCACCAGGAGTCGTCCCAGGCGGAGGGGGTGGAGCCGAGGATGAGGACCTCCGTCTTGTCCGAGTTCAGTTTCAGGTGGCTGTTCTTCATCCATTCGGTGACGGCCTTCATTCCTTCGTGGAGGTTGGTTTTGGCGGTGGTGGGGGCCTTGGTGAGGGAGAGGATCAGCTGAGTGTCGTCGGCGTATGAGATGATGTTGAGGTCGTGCGATCGGACGATGTTGGCGAGCGGTGCCATGTAGACGTTGAAGAGTGTCGGGCTGAGGGACGATCCTTGGGGTACGCCGCAGATGATCTTGGTGTCTTTAGATCGGAAAGGAGGGAGGCGGACACTCTGGGTTCTGCCGGTGAGGAAGGAGGTGGTCCAGTCCAGGGCTTTGTCACGGATCCCTGCGTTGTGGAGGCGTGTGCGCAGGGTGTGGTGGCAGATGGTGTCGAAGGTGGCCGAAAGGTCCAGGAGGATGAGGGCAGCGGTTTCTCCGTTGTCCAGCAGGGTCCTGATGTCGTCGGTGGCGGCGATGAGGGCTGTTTCGGTGCTGTGGTTGCTGCGGAATCTGGATTGGGACGGGTCCAGGATGTTGTTCTCTTCGAGGAAGGAGGTCAGTTGCCTGTTGACAATCTTCTCGATGACTTTCGCCGGGAACGGGAGTAGGGAGATGGGCCGGAAGTTCTTGAGGTCCTTAGGGTCCGCCTTGGGTTTCTTGAGTAAGGCGTTGATCTCGGCGTGCTTCCAGCTCTCCGGGAAGGTGGCGGTTTCGAAGGAGTTGTTGATGATGATCTTGCGGAGATGGGGTGCGATGGTGGAGCATGCTTTGTTGAAGATGTGGTGGGGGCAAGGGTCTGACAGTGAGCCGGAGTGGATGGTGTTCATGATTTTGACGGTGTCGTCGTCGTTGACGTGGGTCCAGGAGAGCAGGGGGTCGGTGTGGCTGGGGGGCGGTGAGTCTGAGGTGTCGGTGGCTGTCGGGGGGGCCTGGTTGTTGAACCTGTCGTGGATGTCTGCGATCTTGCGGTGGAAGAAGGTGGCTAGGGAGTCGCAGAGGTCTTGTGATGGCAGGATGTCGTTGGAGTTGGAGCTGGGGTTGGAGAGTTCCTTCACGATGTTGAAGAGCTCTTTGCTGTTGTGTGCGTTGTTGTCGATGCGTTCCTTGAAGGAGGTCCTTTTGGCGGTTCGGATGAGTTGGTGGTGTCTGCGGATGGCGCTCTTGTGGGCTGCATTGCTGTCCGGAGTCTGTTCATGGTGCCACTTCTTCTCGAGCCTTCGGCAGGTCTGCTTGGAAGCCTGGAGGTCGGCAGTGAACCAGATGGCTTTTCTGTCGGTGCGTCTGTTTGAGGGTTTCTTGATCGGGGCGAGAGTGTTGGCGCAGTCGTCGATCCATTGCCTGAGGTTGCGGGCGGCAGTGTCAGTGTCGGCGGTGTCTGTTGGTGGGTTTCGGGCGAGGGTGGTGATAAGCTGGTCTTCGGTGATTTTGCTCCAGCTGCGGCGGGGGGCCCGTTGTGTGTGGTGGTGCGTGGGTGGTTTCTCGAAGGTGAAGTGGATGCAGCGGTGGTCGGTCCAGTGGAGTTCGGTGCTGTGGCTGAAGGTGACGTGGTTGCTGGCGGAGAAGATGGGGTCGAGCGTGTGTCCGGCGGAGTGGGTGGGAGTCGTGACGAGCTGTTTGAGTCCGAGGTTGGCGAGGTTGTCGAGCAGGGTGGTGGAGTTGCTGTCGTTGGTGTTCTCGAGGTGGAAGTTCAGGTCTCCGAGGAGGATGTAGTCCGTGAATGCAAGGGCGTGCGTGCTGTTGAAGTCGGCGATGGAGTCGCTGAACTGTGGCCGGGGTCCGGGGGGTCTGTAGATGAGGGTTCCTCTGAGGGTGGTGTTCGGGTCGACGTGGATCTGGAAGTGCAGGTGTTCGGCAGCGCTGAGGGTGTCGTCGGTGCTGGTCGAGATTCTGAGGGTGTTTCTATGGACGATGGCGATTCCTCCTCCTGCTCCGTTGGTGCGGTCTCTGCGGGTGATCTTGTAGCCGTCCGGGATGGCTATGGCGATGTCGGGTGCCGAGGAGGTTCATCCAGGTCTCCGTCAGGAAGGCGACGTCCGGGGAGGAAGAGTCGAGTAGGTCCCAGAGTTCGATGGCATGCTTGCGGGTGGAGCGGGTGTTGAGTAGTATGCATCTGAGGTGGTTGCGTCCTACCCCGGTGGGCGAGGTGGCGGCTTGGAGCCTGGGGAAGCTGCAGCTCCGGCAGGAGAAGGGTCCTTCGGTGCACTTCGGGGTGGCCCGGAAGCAGGTGTATGATCCTCCGGTGTTGAGTGCGTGGAGGGTGCTGGTGTTGTAGTGGCGGCGGGCGGCGTGGCGTTCGCGGGGGCCGGTGGGTCTGGCGCTGGGCGCGGTCCAGGCGCTGATGGGCGCAGACGGGCTTGCCTTTGGCGTGCCAGCGGCGCGGCCGCCATAAGAAGGGGAGGTGGAAGGGTGGAGCAGCTGGGAGGCGGGAGCGATTGGGTGAGCGAGGGGGACAGGGCCGCAGGGGACACAGCGGCAGGAGAGGAGAAGGCTGAAACGCTTGGAAGAGCTACAGGGGAAAAACGGGGAAAAAGGAAATACAAGAAGGGGTACAATAACAGAAAAACAGACTACAACAGTGATACAATAGTAACAGAATACAGCAGTGTAATACAGTAGCACAAACAGAATACAATACAAAAAAGGAACAGAGCGGGCAGACAGATACTTACGGCTCACCACTGGGCCACCAGGGATGAGGCGCAGGTGGGAGCCTTTCGGGTGGAGGAGGGCCTCGAACTCGCAGCAGCAGCGAGATCCGAGAGTAGGGACACGGGCACAACAGGTGGAGCTGTGCGGCGTGGGGAGTGACCTGCCTGGAACAGGGTCAAGGGTTTTATGGAAGACGTCCACAAAATTGATGTAAACTACTAGAATCTGATTCCTTAAGAACTCAGGATCTTCTCCTTCTGGTGACATCTGCCTTTTGATTGTAAGACATTTCAGTTCTTGGGTGCAGAATCTTCTTGGTTTTTGGTAGCACTTTTTTTTTTAAACAATAAGATGTGGAAAATGAAATAGATGTAGTTTGCCAGCCTATTACAGGATTATGGAGCCTCAGCTATCTGGTTCCCAGTATGATGGGAAAGGTTGGAGAGCCTATGATACTGAACTAAATGGTTCCCAAATGCCCGCAAAAGGTGCTCATTTGCAGCCATCTGTTTTTCTCGTTCAGAAGTGAGTGATGTGCAGTGATTTCCCTTTATATTTTCAGGTTTCTCTTAGTTGAGAGTGGGTATGGTGTGCTGCAATTGAAAGACACGATCCATAAAACAACCATATGTGCCGGAATCAACTAAGGCATGGAGGGTACTTTGAAAGGACAGACTGGTCGAGATTAGATGTACTCGTCCTAGATCTAGCTTCTAAAAATGAACACACCCATTTTGTGAAAGAGTAGGACACTGCTAACCATAATGGCCTGTTCTACAACAATGACATTTAAGTTACTTTTCCGTCACACTCCTTTTCCTCCAGTGTAAGAGTCTTCCTTGTACTGACCACCTACATTGGTTTGTCACTTACATGTTTCTCTTCTGCACCTTCCACGTTTAGAGTACCCCAAGAGCTATGATGACACCCTCTCTTCTCCTTGTTACTTCTTTGTTGTTGTGTGTCGGTTTGGGCTGTCAAATCTATGAGGGCTATGGTGGTAGTGGGTTGATTCACCACTAAAGAGAGGACATCCTTTAGTTCTTCTTAAAGGCCTTGATAAAACGCAACAGTGGCGCCTTCTCTGTCAAGCAGCTTCGCCATTAACTGATTTATATAGTAGATGAGATCTTGATTTCCTTGTCGTAAGGTAAGAAGCCACATAGAGCAGGGCCACTGGAATGCATAATCTACTGCATAATTTGCAGCTTTGTACGAAAAAAATGGTTTTAAAATCGAAAGGATCAAAGGTTTCTAAAAATGTGGTAATATGTTTGCATGTAGTCGAATGCTCTTCAAAAAGGTTCACTGGTCATTTTTCAGTTGCTTATTTCCGTATTTGGTTGTTAAACTGGTACTAGTGAGGTGAAATATTTGCTTAGACAGTATTACTATATGTAAAAATTGCAAAATTATGAAATGATAACATCAAAAATTGTGCCACTTTATGCTGCATAAATGGACTTTTCTTGCTGCATAATTTAGTCAAGCCTGCCACATAATTTGGTGCTCCCCTGCCGCATAATTCCAGTGGCCCTGCATATGGGCCGTCTGTAAGGCCTACCTCTTCACAAGTATCACCTTAACTTGCATTATGAATTGCTCTTAATTTTAAATTCAGGGACTTTTATGAATAATCAGTGGAGTCGCTGAGGCGATGGCTCCATTTGTAAGGCCGGACACAATCAATCAATTAATTAGGAGTTAGTATAGCGCAGCTGTTCACCCATGAGGCTCTCAAGGCGCTGGAAAGTTACTTTAGCCAGATCACCAGAAAAATACTGGGGCAAGAAATATAATTTCCTCCTGGGCCAAAACTGACTTACAATGCAGAGGAGTGGCTGAATGTTTTTCAGGCGGGGCAGCAAAGAGGCGGAGTTTCCCTGTACTGCTTAAGGGTGGGTGTAGTTGGCGAAGTACCACTACGCGGAATTCTGTGTAATTGATGAAAAACTCCATAAACTCTGCTCTGCAACTTCCTTGGGTCTCATCCCAATTAATAAAACAGAAACCTCACATACCCTTGATAAAACAACAAGTAACTATCTTTACATGCAAAAATGCATATAGTCATCTCACAAAAATGAAAATATAGCAAGCAGTGAGAGGTGATGATTTTGGGGTCCTCCTTAACCTAGGGAGAGAACCAAGCAGATGCCTTGAACACAAAGAGCACATCATGCTGAACGATTCGGTGGTGGTCCCTTCCTCCTAGGACCACCCCAAGCACAGTTATGGGCAAAAATACAATCCCAACCAAACGCCCTGCAAAGCATTATGGGACGAGATTCTAGAGTGCAGTGAATATTATAGTATCCAATATCAAAACATTCCTCAAGGGGCAGGCTCTCGGGCTCAGCTGAGAGCTAATACTATAATATTCACTGCACTCTAGAATCTCGCCCCAAAATGCTTTGCTGGGCCTTTGGTTGGCATTGTATTTTTGCCCTCAACTTTGCTTGGGGTGGTCCTAGGAGGAAGGGACCACCACCGAATCGTTGAGCATGATATGCTCTTCGTGTTCAAGGCATCTGCTTGGCCCTCCCCCTAGGTTAGGGGTGACCCCAAAATCATCACGTCTCTCATTGCCTGGTATATTTTTCAAAGCTCACTTTTGTGAATCGATTATATGTTTTTTAGCATGTAAAAGTAAAGTTGATTATCAAAGGGTTGTGGGTGCAGTAGCTTACTCCAGAGTTTTTGCATGAAAGAAATCTTGTGTTTTCCATATAATGTATACTAATAAAACAGAAATCTCACATACCTTTAGTAAAACAACAAATAACTATCTTTACATGCTAAAACGTATAGAGTCATCTCACAAAAGTGATAATGAAAATATAGCAAGCAGTGAGAGAGGTGATGATTTTGGGATCCTCCCTAGGGAGAGAACCAAGCAGATGCCTTGAACACAAAGAGCACATCATGCTGAACGATTCGGTGGTGGTCCCATCCTCCTAGGACCACCCCAAGCAAAGTTATGGGCAAAAATACAATGCCAACCAAAGGCCCAGCAAAGCATTATGGGACGAGATTCTAGAGTGCAGTGAATATTATAGTATCCAATATCAAAACATTCCTCAAGGAGCAGGCTCTCCCGGCTCAGCTGAGAGCTAATACTATAATATTCACTGCACTCTAGAATCTCGTCCCATAATGCTTTGCAGGGCCTTTGGTTGGGATTGTATTTTTGCCCATAACTTTGCTTGGGGTGGTCCTAGGAGGATGGGACCACCACAATCGTTGACCATGATATGCTCTTTGTGTTCAAGGCATCTGCTTGCCCTCCCCCCTAGGTTAGAGGTGACCCCAAAATCATCACCTCTCTCATTGCCTGATATTTTTCAAAGTTCTCTTTTGTGAATTGGTTATATGCTTTTTTAGCATGTAAAGTTAAAATTGTTTTATCAAAGGGTTGTGGGTGCAGTAGCTAACTCTGCTGGTGAAGCAGAGTTCATTGCCCATGGTTAGTACTGCTGTTTCTTTTCAACCCTGCTGATATCAGAATGGGGTTTGTCAGCTGGTAAGGGAGGTTTAGGGGAGGTGGCGGTGTGATTATTGGGATACTGCAGAAAGGCCCTGGCATGTCTAGCAGCTTCAAGGTCTGCTTGAATCTTAGCAGTGGTTGAGCCATGTCCTGGAGTGGACTCTTGGGGGGGACCTATGGCTAATGGTTGGGCCGGGCAAGCTGTCAGGCTTTCGTCTGAAGGCACAGGTCTGCTGTGAGTCCTGGCTCTCCAATACCCTGTCTGGAGGTATCGAGCACTCATACTTCACAAGAGAAGGAAGGGGACAGTAGGGAAAGGAGAGAATGCACAGGAGCGCTTTCTGTGGCAGGTCGGTCTCTGCAAAGCCCGGGGTGGAGTAGTGCCTGTTGGTGGATTAACGGCCGACTCGTTCCCAGGAGCTGTATGGGCCAAAGGCTGAATGAGTAGGAGAAAGTGGCAGAGGTCCATAAGCAGGAATTATTTTGATGTCAGTGTAAAAAAACAAACATAAGGGAACAGATGTGGCCTAAGCGCCTGAGCTGCCGACTTTGGCATGGGGAACCACGTTCGAATCCCGGCGTTAGCTCAGCATCTTTTGATTCTGGGCAAATTAATTTATTTTTAGGCAAGGGGAGATTGGTAATCGGACCTTGTGTAATGTAATCTGGTGCTCATGTAAAGCGCTGTTATGCCTTTGAGCCAAGATCACACCATAAAAAAACGCATAAATAAAAAATTCTACCTTAGCCACAACAAAGCCAGCAAACTCACCCATTTTATGGATATCCCTTTATATCGTTTTTGACATATAGGTACCAACTTTCCAACATTACATTTCAACTCCACCGAATGACATTGGAATCAGAGTAACTGTGGGCATGGTTATATAGCGAGATAAAGACGACATATAACTAATTCATCATGTGACCTAACATCCGTACTATCAGTGCCTTCGTGGAACAAATAGCAAAGGAAAAAATAACAAAGAGACAACTGCAGTAAAACAAACAGCAGGCTGTGCGAGTGATTGCATCAAATGTGTCATGTAGGGACTAAAGCGGTGTCACGGCATCAAACAGTGCAGAAGGGAGTGTAGACAATGTGTGCTCGCACTACTACGAATGCTGGCACTGGGGAAGGTGAGGGGCCATACGGCTGATGCTCGTCGAAGGAGGAGAGCTGCAGTGCCACACAAATAAACAAAAGGGATGCCAAGCAGGACCCTGTGGGAGGTGAGTAATGCCAATTCAATACAACATAAAAGTGGGTGGATGCAAGTGTACGGAAGCAGTGTCCTACTTAGGGTGGGAAACCGTCATCTACGATCGCTGCTTGGAACAGGAGTCCCAGAGCATCCCAGCATAGAGATTAACCCTGGGCATAATACTTTGCTATGCTCACAGAGCATGCAAAGTTTGTGCTACTACGCACATTGCACGTGGCAGAGTGAAAAACTGTGCTAATTGACATAGCGTAGCAGCAGTAAAATAAACACCTTCAGATGCTTTGATAATGCAATTTTCTATACTAAATAGCATATAACCAACTCACAAAAGTGAACTTTAACAATAAAATATCAAGCAATGAGAGAGGTGATGATTTTGGTGTCACCCCTAACCTAGGGGGAGGACCAAGCAGATGCCTTGAACACAAAAAGCATATCATGTGAACAATTCAGTGGTGGTCCCTTCCTCCTAGGACCACCCCAAGCACAGTTATGGGCAAAAATACAATCCCAACCAAAGGCCCTGCAAAGCATTATGGGACGAGATTAGCAGTGGCCAGTGAATATTATAGTGTCCAATATCAAAATAATTCTACAAAGAGCTGCAGTTCAACTAGTCGTTACTAGATGTCCCTCACGAGTCAAATGCAAAAGCATTGAAATTCTTAATACATCAAGCTGCAGTTCCACTAGTCGTTACTAGATGTCCCTCACGAGTCAAATGCAAAAGCATTGAAAACCCTTTCATGAAGCTTTTGCATTTGACTCGTGAGGGACATCTAGTAACGACTAGTGGAACTGCAGCTCTTTGTAGAATTATTTTGATATTGGATACTATAATATTCACTGCCCACTGCTAATCTCGTCCCATAATGCTTTGCAGGGCCTTTGGTTGGGATTGTATTTTTGCCAATAACTGTGCTTGGGGTGGTCCTAAGAGGATGGGACCACCTCCGAATCATTCAAAAGATGTGCTTTTTGTTTTCAAGGCATCTGCTTGGTTCTCTCCCTAGGTTAGGGAGGATCCCAAAATCATCACCTCTCTCACTGCTTGTTAATTTATCGTTTTCACTTTTGTGAAATAATTATATGCATTTTTACCATATAAAGACATAGATATTTATCTTAACTTACACTGTGCAAGATGCCTTTGGCAATTATTGTACAGTGCAGTCAAGCACACAGCTACGCACTATGCAATTTGCATAGCTACGTGTAGTTCAAACTGTACTTCGCGTAGTTACGTGAAGTGCTACTACGCAAACTACGCCCAGGGTTAGATGCTTCCCGAGGCCTCTGGCTTCTTCAGTTCTCAGGATGGCGCCCTCCTATGTAGCAGGGGTCGGCAGAACTTGAATGCTACAGAGTTACATAAAAATTCTGTGAGATTTCGCAGAGTTCCATGTACAAGAAAAATTTGGCACGTCATGCTGTTCACACTGATTTTTAGCTTCGGGATATTGTTCTGCGCTGTACAATCTGCACGAACTGCACCCTGCCGCGCGCCAGAGGGCACTGCTTCTTTCTGCCGCTCGAGTAGATTTCGTACGGCCACTTTCTCAGCGCAAACGGTCGTGACCTGTCGCAACCTCCTGTGTTGAGAAAATCTCACCGGGTGGCGTGCTAGCGACCCAAAATCGCGCTAGGGGCGCAAATTCTCACTTGCCAACTTAATGTTGGCGAGCAACGTGCAAAAAAAACTCCACCATGCGGTAGTTGGCGGAGTTTTTGCTGGAAGTCCGCTATACAAGCGTAACGTGGAGTGGGCAAAACTCCACGAACTCCATGGCAGAGCAGAATTTATCTTCCACCCTACTCTGTAGCCCATGCATGTTGCTGGTGATTGTTGCCATTGTGCAACCATGGGGGAAGGGGGCCGTCCAACGAGGGAGCGGGGCAATCCAGCAACCTATTATCACACATTTAGCCAATGACCAATGCTAAATCAATAATGCGACCTACAGCTTTGTTGTTTTTAATAGTAGTGGGCCTGAACACAAGTCGTAAGTGGACGATGCGGTCCTGAGAACGGGCATAGTCCAGGGTACCTCCGCTGCTCCCCAGAATCCCAGGAATCTAAGACCTGCAAACAGTAGCAGGTGGTTTCCTCCAACAACACATATCAGAGAAGAAAGGAGAAAACCAAAGAAGAGTTTTTTTAATATGGGCGAAACGAAGGAACCAGAAATGGGTCAAAATCACAGATGTGCGGACGCAGGGTCGAGTGGACAAACGATGTAAAAGAGCTGAGACAATCCAAGTGCAAATTGTTGCCAGGCAGATGCGTGAAATGGGCTCTACCCCTGGAGGCCCAGACAGGTAGAGAGACCTGCGTGCAGTGGGGTGAAATATGCTCTACCCCGGGAGGCCGAGACGGGCAGAGAGACCTGCGTGCAGTGGGGTGAAATATGCTCTACCCCGGGAGGCCCAGACGGGCAGAGAGACCTGCGTGCAGTGGGGTGAAATGTACTCTACCCCTGGAGGCCCAGGCGGGCAGAGACCTGCGTGCAGTGGGGTGAAATGTGCTCTACCCCTGGAAGCCCAGACAGGCAGAGAGGCCTGCGTGCAGTGGGGTGTAGTGTGCTCTACCCCTGGAGGCCCAGGCGGGCAGAGACCTGTGTGCAGTGGGGTGAAATATGCTCTACCCCTGGAGACCCAGACAGGCAGAGAGGCCTGCGTGCAGTGGGGTGGTGTGCTCTAACCCTGGAGGCCTAGACAGAGAGACCTGCGTGCAGTGGGGTAAATATGCTCTACACCTGGAGGCCCAGACCGGAAGAGACCTGCGTGCAGTGGGGTGAAATATGCTCTACCCCTGGAGGCCCAGGCGGGCAGAGACCTGCGTGCAGTGGGGTGAAATATGCTCTACCCTGGAGACCCAGACAGACAGAGAGACCTGCTGCGTGCAGTGGGGTGAAATATGCTCTACCCCTGGAGACCCAGACAGAGAGAGACCTGCTGCGTGCAGTGGGGTGAAATATGCTCTACCCCTGGAGGCCCAGACAGGCAGAGAGACCTGCGTGCAGTGGGGTGAAATGTGCTCTACACCTGAAGGCCTAGGCAGGCAGAGAGACCTGCGTGCAGGGGGGTGAATTGTGCTCTACACCTGGATGCCCAGACAGGCAGAGAGACCTGCGTGCAGTGGGGTGAAATGTGCTCTACCCCTGGAGGCCCAGACAGGCAGAGACCTGCGTGCAGTGTGGTGAAATATGCTCTACCCCTGGAGACCCATACGATTAGAGAGACCTGCGTGCAGTGGGGTGAAATATGCTCTACCCTGGAAGACAGGCAGAGAGACCTGCGTGCAGTGGGGTGAAATGTGCTCTAACCCTGGAGGCCCAGACAGGGAAAGACCTGCGTGAAGTGGGGTGAAATGTGCTCTACCCGTGGAGACACAGACAGGCGGAAAGACCTGCGTGCAGTGGGGTGAAATGTGCTCTATCCCTGAAGGGCCCAGACAGGCAGAAAGACCTGCGTGCAGTGGGGTGAAATGTGCTCTACCCCTGGAGGCCCAGACAGGCAGAAAGACCTGCGTGCAGTGGGGTGAAATGTGCTCTACCCCTGGAGGCCCAGGCGGGCAGAGAGACCTGCGTGCAGTGGGGTGAATGTGCTCTCCCCCGGAGGCCCAGACGGGCAGAGAGACACGCCTGCAGTGGGGTGAATTGTGTTCTCCCCCTGGAGGCCCAGACGGTCAGAGAGACCTGCGTGCAGTGGGGTGAAATGTGCTCTACCCCTGGAGGCCCAGGCGGGCAGAGAGACCTGCGAGCAGTGGGGTAAAATGTGCTCTACCCCTGGAAGCCCAGACGGGCAGAGAGACCTGCGTGCAGTGGGGTGAAATATGCTCTACCCCTGGAGACCCAGACAGGCAGAGACCTGCGTGCAGTGGGGTGAAATGTGCTCTATCCCTGAAGGGCCCAGACAGGCAGAGAGACCTGCGTGCAGTGGGGTGAAATGTGCCTTACCCCTGGAGGCCCAGACAGGCAGAGACCTGCGTGCAGTGGGGTGAAATGTGCTCTACCCCTGGAAGCCCAGACAGACAGAGAGACCTGCTGCGTGCAGTGGGGTGAAATGTGCTCTACCCCTGGAGGCCCAGGCGGGCAGAGAGACCTGCGTGCAGTGGGGTGAAATGCGCTCTCCCCCTGGAGGCCCAGACAGGCAGAGAGACCTGCATGCAGTGGGGTGAAATGTTCCTTACCCCTGGAGGCCCAGACAGGCAGAGACCTGCGTGCAGTGGGGTGAAATGTGCTCTATCCCTGAAGGGCCCAGACAGGCAGAGAGACCTGCGTGCAGTGCGGTGAAATATGCTCTACCCCTGGACGCCCAGACGGGCAGAAAGATCTGCGTGCAGTGGGGTGAAATGTGCTCTATCCCTGGAGGCCCAGGCGGGCAGAGAGACCTGCGTGCAGTGGGGTGAAATATGCTCTCCCCTGGAGGCCCAGACAGAGAGACCTGCTTGCAGTGGGGTGAAATATGCTCTCCCCCTGGAGGCCCAGACAGAGAGACCTGCGTGCAGTGGGGTGAAATGTGCTCTATCCCTGGAGGCCCAGACAGGCAGAGACCTGCGTGCAGTGGGGTGAAATGTGCTCTATCCCTGAAGGGCCCAGACAGGCAGAGAGACCTGCGTGCAGTGCGGTGAAATATGCTCTACCCCTGGAGGCCCAGACGGGCAGAAAGATCTGCGTGCAGTGGGGTGAAATGTGCTCTATCCCTGGAGGCCCAGGCGGGCAGAGAGACCTGCGTGCAGTGGGGTGAAATATGCTCTCCCCCTGGAGGCCCAGACAGAGAGACCTGCTTGCAGTGGGGTGAAATATGCTCTCCCCCTGGAGGCCCAGACAGAGAGACCTGCGTGCAGTGGGGTGAAATGTGCTCTATCCCTGGAGGCCCATAAGAGTATTGTTAATACCCACTCGGTGGGTAGGGTGTGCCTTTCTCACCCTCCGTTGCCCAGTCTTAAAGAGGTTCTGTGCTCTCCCTGTCGGACTCGGGGGATTTGGAAACTGACATGAGGGACAACAACCCCTTCCCTTTGTGCTTTTAGACAGCAATCCTGATTTTGCCACTATATATTTCACCATTTACCTGCACTTTTGCCCTGGATGTCTTCTGATCACATTGTCCTCTGCCCAGGGTCCCTGTTGTGTTCGGCACTTGCGCCGACTAGCAGCTGATCACAGCAGGGGTGGTAGCAATGGGTGATATCGGGCCTGTGGCCGCGCGGCCTAGGGCAGCTCTCATTAATGACACGGACACCGCTAGCCTTAGATGCTTATGCTGCCGGCGCGTGTCTGCTCTGACGCTGCACACACCGCGCCCCCAGCCATTTATTACCTACCTTCCGCTCAGCGCGGATTAAACTAACTGGAACCACGTAAGCGGGGAGAGACAGCCTCTCACCCCTGTGTAATCGCGATACCAGTGGACTGTTCCACCGGACATAACATTCCTCCTAAACAACAAAATAAACAAAACACACTGCAGTGGTACATTCGGTTATGAATGAGAAAAACCACTTTAACTACTCACGACCTTCTCATAATGAATGGCTCCAGGTCACATCAACATTAGCTCAACAGTGAAAGTCTCTAAGCTGACTTGAGGGTGCAGCATTTCTTCGCAGACTGTATTGAGTGCGTTCACATCGGCACTTGACAATGTCATTTGTGACAGCTGCTGGCACCTCCAGACTGGGCGGGAAGGACCCCTCAGGTATTGATGGCCCCTCAGCAGGCCCTGGGGATTCTGCAGCTCCTCTCGGACTCAGCAGATCGGATTCACTCCCAGTCCATCTCCCCATTGACGCTCATTGTCCTCGGCCAGTTCTCTATCTTGCCCGGTTACTCACCGGTAATATTCATTACTCCGAGTCCTGGTCTTCCCGTCCCATTCCTTACAAGTGAGCAGCTAGTCTGCTCCACAGAAACCTATTACCTAGCGAGCTTTTCGCACTTCCCCCAACATGGCGCCACCATCAGGTGACAATAAAGGGGGAAGTGCGTCAGAGAAACATCCTGAGAATACCAAAGAAAAAAACCCAGAAAGGAAAACAATCACCCAAACAAAAACCAAAAACAGGGAGGGAGGGAAGGGCTCAGGAATGGGACGGGAAGACCAGGACTCGGAGTAATGAATATTACCGGTGAGTAACCGGGCATTACCTCCTCGTCCAGTCTTCCCGTCCCATTCCTTACAAGTGAGCCAATACCCAAGCACACGGTGATTGTAATAAAACAGACCAGAAAATGCAAGAAAACAGGTCCATTTAATCAACAGAAAGCAGTACAAATCATAAACCATGTACAGCAGACAAAACATGTGAGCCAAAGGCAGCCGAGGCCGCCATCCCCAACTGAAGACGATAATGGGAAACAAACGTATGGGGAGAAGCCCATGTGGCAGCATTACAAATGTCTCTCAAGGAGGCCCCCTTGAACATGGCCCAGGAGGAGGAGACGCCCCTGGTCGATCTACCCTGAACAGAAGAGGGGAGAGGACAGCGGGCGGAAACGTAGGCCGAAACCACAGCACCCTTCACCCAACGAGTCAAAGTGGACAAGGAAGGACGAAGACCCCGCCCAGAGAGGCCGTAGGTGACAAATAAGGAATCAACCTTACGGAAACCAGAGGACCGATCCAAGTAGATGCGGAGAGCCCTCAGCACATCCAAAGAATGGAGGACCAACTCCTCCGGAGAGGCAGGATCCGGAAAAAAAACAGGGAGAACAATATCCTCCTGACAGTGGAAAGATGACAACACTTTGGGCAGAAAAAACTGACTGGGACGGAGAATGACCTTGTCAGCGCAAAAACGCAAAAAGGGGGGCGAAGCCATCAAAGCCCCAATCTCACCAACCCGCCGCCCAGAAGTAATGGCCACCAGGAACAGAACCTTAGCTGAAAGGAACTTAAGGTCCACCGAGACCAAAGGCTCGAAAGGTGGACCCGTCAAGGCCTGGAGAACCAGGGGAAGATCCCAGGCCGGTACAGGAGAGCGAGAGACAGGACGCTGAAGCAAAAGCTCCGCAAAGGCGAGCCACCAACGGGGAGACAGAGGACACAGAGGAACCCCGGAAGGCAAGAATGGCAGCCCACTGCGCACGTAGGGAAGAGACAGCGAGCCCCAAGACGAACCCATCCCGCAAGAAGTCCAACACCCTCACAGCCTCACAGGAGGAAGAAGAGAGACCCTTCCCAAGGCACCAGGAGGAGAAGTTCTTCCAATGACGGTCATAGGACTTCAAGGTGGAAGGGCGCCGAGACAACTGGAGGCACTGGGCAACCTCAACCGAGCAACCCTGACCCAACAAACTCAACCTCTCAAGTGCCAAACCCCCAGCCGGAGGCGGCGCAGGGAGGCAACCCTGAGAAGAGGAGCCCGTAGAGGGGAGGGACACAGGGGAAACCTCCAATGGGGGCACACAGACAAGGTCAGAAGCAGGGGAAACCAAGACTGACGAGACCACTCCGGCACAACCAGAAGAACTTCCGCCCGGTCCAACCGTATCTTCCTGAGGACCCGAAGAATCAAAGCAAACGGAGGGAAGGCAAACAGGAGCCCCAGTGACCACGGAATGGAGAAAGCGTCTATCGCCCACGCCAACCGGGAGGGAACGAGGCTGCAAAACCGAGGAAGGAGGGCAGAATCCTCCGAGGCAAAAAGATCCAGCCAAGGAAGGCGGAACCGGAGGACAATCAGATCGAACAGATCCGGGGACAGACACATAGTCACCGAGGAGGGGAACACCCTGCTCAAAGAGTCCGCAGGCCCATTCTCCTTCCCCGGAAGATAGACCGCCGTCAGAGACAAGAGATTCTGCTCGGCCCAAAGCCCGATCATCCTGGAGAGGAGAAACAGAGACCGACACATGCCCCCTGACGATTGACATAAGCCCGAACAACCTGGTTGTCGGTCTGCACCGAGACAGCATGGCCCAGAAGGAGAGGAGCAAACCACCGAAGAGCCAACCAAACCGCACGCAACTCCTTCCAGTTCGAGGACTGGAGAGACTCGAAATGGGACCACCGACCCTGAGCCTTGGAGGCACCCATCACAGCACCCCAACCCACGGCACTGGCATCCGTGGACAACACAACCACATCCCGAGGAGGAAGAAGATCGAACCCCTGGGAAAGAGACAGAGGGGACAACCACCACTGGAGATCCACCCGAATCCCAGGAGAGACGGGAATCAGGGCCTCGTAGTCCAGGGAGGCAGGATCCCAGTGCGACAGGACATGATGCAAGAGGGGATACAAATGCAGCCGGGCCCAAGGGAGGAGATGCAAAGTGGACGCCATCTCTCCCTGACTTCTCAGCCAGAGACGGGCAGACACCTGGGATTGGGACAGAACCCAAGAAAGGTGACGAAACAAAGTCAACTGGCGCTCCTGGGAGAGGAACACCATCCCGAGATCCATGCGGAAGAGAGCCCCCAGGAACTTCAGGGTCTGGGAGGGCACCAGGGAAGACTTCCGGTGATTGATGAGGAACCCAAAGGACCCCAGCAGATGACACACCTGATCCACATCCGATAGAGCCTGAGAAAAAGAAGGAGAAACAATCAACCAATCGTCCAGATAGGGAAAAACCAGCAGACCCCTGGAATGAAGAATACCCACCAGAGGGGCCAAGAGCTTCGTGAAAACCCTTGGCGCCGACGAAAGGCCGAAGGGAAGCACCCGGAATTGGAAGTGCCGGGAACCCACAGCAAACCGGAGAAACCTCTGATCCGCAGGATGGATCGGGACGTGCAGATAAGCATCCATCAGATCCAGGGATGCCAGGAAGCTCCCAGGAAGCAATAGATGCAGGATGGACAACAAAGTCACCATCTTGAATGTACGACGAGGGATGAAGCGATTGACTCTTTTCAGATTCAAAACAGGGCGCAAATCTGAAGTATCCTTCTTGGAGACCAGAAAGAGGATGGAATAACAACCCTCGCCCCTTTCCAAAGGAGGAACCTCCACGATAGCCGCCTTCTCCAACAGAAGGCGCACACCTTCCAGCAAGGCCTCCCGTCGCAGAGGAAGACGGGGTAGGGGAGTCACAAGGAAGACTGGAGGGGGAGGAGAGGAGAACTCGATCCGATAACCCTCCGACACTGTCTGAACCGCCCAGGCATCCGGAACCGTCAACCACTGTTGCAGGAAATATTGAAGGCGACCCCCAACCGGCAAAGGCAGACAGTCATTGCGAAGAGGAAGAAGCGGCGGCAGCAACACTGGCAGGGGTCCGGGGCTTGGCACCTCCAGGGGCCCCCCGGCCACGACCCCTGCCACGAAAGGGCTGCGAAGCACCCCGGGCAGAAGGCCCAAAGGCACGCTGGTATCCAAAATCGCGCCCCCGAGAAGGAGGGCGGACCGGAGCCACAAGCTTGCGGTTCTCCGCCGACTGTTTTACCATCTCTTCAAGTTGAGGCCCAAACACCCTGGAACCCACAAATGGCAATTTAAGCAGGACCGACTTCTGAGAAGACTCAGCCTTCCAGGAACGCATCCAGATATGACGCCTCGCAGCAATTGAAGCACCAGAAGCAGCAGCAGCGGCACTCAAATTGTCAAAGGAAATATCTGACAAATAACGCACCTGCAACTCCATGAGGGACAAGAGAGAGGAGGCATCCTCCCCATCCTGCAAAAGGAGAGACAGTGCCTGAAAATCCTTGAGGAGGGACTGGACCATGTAATTAGAAATAGGCAGTTGCCCTGACAGAAAAATTGGAAGCAGCATAGGAACGCTTCACCGCCCCCTCAACACGCTTATCCACTGCGTCCACAGGAAGGGCGTCATCTGACAGAACCAAACCCTGAGAGGAAAGACCAGCCATCAAATTGTCAACCTTGACAGCCTGTGGAAATTCAGCAGCAAAACCCTCCAAAGGATAACGCTTAGACAGAAAGCGAGGGAAGGCAGATTTATCCACCTCCTTCCACTCATGATCCAGCACCTTGCGCACGGCACCATGCAAGGGGAAGGACTCAGGGGTCGGCTGGTGATATTGCGTAAAGAAGTCATCCTCCAGGACATCGGACACAGGAGGAGTGAACCCCAAATTATCCCGCACATGGGCGAACAAGTCAGAGAGCTCCGCACCCTGAACAAATCGACCCCGGACACATTCTTCATCATCAGGACCCATCTCGCCATCAGGAGCGTCCAGTGGATCTACAGACCCACGAGGCACCTTGGCAGGAGGGCCAGCAGCCTCTCGAGCCCGGAAGGCAGCAGCCACCGCCTCATCAATCAACAGGCGCAGAGCATCAAGAGGAGGAGTGGATGAAGAGGCACCCGAGTCCATGACAGCAACTCTGGGATCGGCAACGTGAAAACAGCAAAAACGCCACCAGAACAGGCACCCTCAGAGGACGGGTGCATGAGGAAAAGGACCCTATTTAAACAAACAAAGTCCCGAGGTCCAGAGCTCACGCGGGACCAGGAAAAGGGGCAGGCGCTTTAAAAAAGCAGCCGGCCCGCCAAAATTCGCCCCAGTCATCGCAACAACAACGCGGACCACTCCCGCCGCATTAAAACACCGCCGCAACCCCGCCCGCTAACGCAGGGCGTAGCGGGACCGGCAGGAAGGAACACGGCCGCTAAGGCAGGCCGCGGAGATATCCCCCATCAGGTGAGTACCCCAGGCACAAACGGCCGCTAGAGCGGACCTCGTACCAAGGCAACAGCAAGCAGCACAAGCGGAGGGTCCAGGGCACAAACAGAAAAGAAGAAGGCGGCCGCTAAAGCAGGCCGACAAAACAGAAAAAAAAAAAATAAGGGAAAACTTACCCCACAGCTCCGCTAGGCACACGAAGGAACTGCGAATGCAGAAAAAAAAGAACAGGATGTTTCTCTGACGCACTTCCCCCTTTATTGTCACCTGATGGTGGCGCCATGTTGGGGGAAGTGCGAAAAGCTCGCTAGGTAATAGGTTTCTGTGGAGCAGACTAGCTGCTCACTTGTAAGGAATGGGACGGGAAGACTGGACGAGGAGGTAATGAGCAGTACCTGGTGTGTCGTAATACTTTTTGAAGAACGAAACATTTCTGGTGATCAGCTCACTTCCTTTCTTAGCTGTGATCTGAGTGCCTTGAATGCGAACAATGCACCAAGGATCTTTCTCAAAAGGCAGATGGAACTTGCTCCCCGGATGTCGATTTTGAACCAGGACTTTGTCTCCCTCCTTGAGGGTCGACATCTGGGCCCGTCTTCTGGCGCTCACTTGATCGTCTGCACGCCTTTGCTGGCGTTCCACAACCCCGTCGTTGATCCCTTCGGGCTTCCACTGGGGTGATGAGGAATGGAGTCATTCACGACCCTCCCCATGGATAGATGTGCAGGAGCTCGCCCAGTAGTCACATGGGGCGTCTGCCTGTAGTCACGTAAAAATGAATAGATTGACTGCTCTACAAAATCCCCATTGGCAACAGCAATACGTATCACTTTGTTCAATGTTCTCATAAATCGTTCAGCCTCACCATTCGCCTGAGACCATTTCGGGGTAACTCTCCGATGAATGATTCCTTGTGAGGCCAGGTATGCCGCAAACTCCTGACCCTGAAAAGGGGGACCATTGTCAGTTCTGATTTCCTTGATCAGGCCATGTGTCGCCATCACCTTTTCTAATTTGGGGATCACCTCTCCGGCAGTTAAAGAGGATAGCACTTCAATCTCAGGATATTTTGAGTAGTCGTCGATGACCACCATCGAATGTTTCCCATCCGGTAGACTGCCAAAATCCATGCTCACCCACACCCAGGGTCCCTCAGGACGCGGCTCGGTGATGATGGGTGCTGGAGGATTCGGGTCACTGGTTGTTTGACACCATCTGCAAGACCTGACCACTTCCTCAACCTTGCTATCCATAAACGGAAACCAAACCTTGGTCCCTAACCTGCCTTTCATTTTAACCATCCCTTGATGGCCGGCATGGGCCAGCCCGACCACCCGGTCCACTAGGGAGCTAGGAATCACCAGCCTGTGACCCCGAAGTAGACAGCCATTTCGGTCGACACTGAGTTTCGTCCTCACAAGGTAAAGACTTTCAACTACCTTTCTGGCTTCCGGGGTAAGTCGTGCCTCCGAGCTCTTGAGCTGACGCCAGTTGTTCGTCCTCACCGCTTCCAGGACTTTCTGTAGATGGGCATCTTGACTGGTGGCGTGACACAGGTCATTTATGGAAATCGGAAGGGGGCGTGATCGGTCAGAAATATATCTCACATAAGCTTCCGTTTCCTCAGCTTCCTTCACTTCACTTTGGGTGGCCTCACGAAGATGTCGAGACAAATAGTCAGCCGGGTTACCGGATCCGGGTTGATACTCGACCTTGCAATGATAGTCCTGCAGCTGCAGCATCCACTTTTCAATGCGAGGTGGTGGCTTAGATGCGGTCCCTGCAAATAGTGGAATGAGTGGCTTGTGATCTGTGGTAACTACGAATGGTTTCCCATAGACATACAGATGGAAGTGTCGGCACCCCCAATGAACAGCAATACCTTCTTTCTCTATTTGCGAGTATCGTTGTTCAGTGTCCGTCAGGGAACGGCTCGCAAACGCCACAGGAGCCCACTCATCCTCATCCGTCTTTCGTTGAAGAAGAACAGCTCTTAGACCCTTTGGCCCTGCATCAACTGCGATCTGAGTTTGCATTTGTGGATCAAAATATCGTAATGTGGTAGAGCTTGACAATGCCTCTTTGGTGTTTTGAAATGCGGTTTGTTGTTCGGGGCCCCAGACCTATGGGACAGCTGCCTTGGTCAATTCTCTCAACGGTATTGTCAATGACGACAGGTCTGTGATGAAACGACCACAATAGTTAATCATTCCTAGAAAACTACACATTTCTGTCACATTGGTAGGAGCAGGGGCTTCTTTAATGTCTCTGACCTTCTCAGAATCCGGAGCTATTCCTTCCGCGGAGAAGGTATACCCAAAGAATTGCAATTTGCTTTTGAGGAATTCACACTTTTCCTTGTGAAGTGGGAGACCGGAGTCTTGAATTCTTTGGAGTGCTTGCTTCAATCGGTCGTTGTGTTCCGTGATTGACTTGGCATGGATCAGAATATCGTCACTCACATTGATAACTCCTGGGAGGTCAGCCAGAAGCTCCCTGATTGTGTTCTGAAAAACCTCTGCGGCACTTGATATTCCGAAGCTCAATCTTCTGTAACGCCTCAGTCCGACATGTGTCAAAAACGTCGTTATGTACCTGGATTGCTCATCTAGAACCAGTTGATGATATCCAGCCCTTAAATCCAACTTCGAAAACCAGCAGGCCTCACTCAGCTCCCCTATGAGATCATCGATCGTCGGAGTGAGATGTCGTTCTCTTTTGATCGCGGCGTTGGGCATCCTCATGTCCACGCAAATTCGGACCTCCCCGGGTTGTTTTGGTTTACGGGCCACAACGATAGGTGATAGCCAGGGGCCTCAGATGAAACGCAACCCTCCTGTGTCGAAGAGCCACAGGTTGTATGGAAGGGTCGATATGGAGCTGTACTTGTTTGTCCTTGAGGCAGCCAATTCCTTCAAACACCTTGGGGAATTCTTGTAGTAGTTGACTCACCCCCTCTTGGTGAATTCCAAAAGCGAACTTGACGATTCCAAGGGCCTCCGCCAATGTGCAACCCAACAGCATCCCTCGTCCTTCCTCTGTGACATATATCACTGTGTCCACTTTGTTCTGATCATATTCCAGGGTGGTTTTAAACTTGCCTTTGATTGCAAGAGGCTTGGATTGTCCATAAGCGAACACAGTGTTCTTGGCCGGTGTCAGAACGGGTGGTGATCTCATCTCCCGATGAGTATCTCGGGACATTATGTTGATGGTAGCCCCGGTGTCTACGATGGCCGTTGTCAAGTGTTTCCCCACTTTGATCTCACATTGTGGTAGTGGACTCCTGGAGGTGGAAGCGGACCCTACTGTGAACACCGAATGAACAATGTGTTCTTCTTGGGCGTCCTCGTCCATGTCGCTGCCAGGCAATGGCGATCCCGGAATCAAATTCACCTTGGGAGTCATAGCTCGCCCTCTGTTCGATCTGAAGACTTTCATGAAGTGATTCATCTTGCCACACGCAGTGCATCTTTTCCCTTTTGCCGGAAACGCTGACGGTTGGTGAGAGGGACCTCCGCAATATCCACAGGTGCGTGGCCTGTATTCTCGAGGTTTCGTGGGCTTAGCAACCCCCTCTGGGGTAACAGCATTCACCGGTTCTGTTTTGACGGAAGCCTGCAAGGCTGCCTCCATATGCGCCGCCCGGGCTTTCGAGAGTTCTTTGGTTCTCCCCAGTGTAAGTATTTCCGCCAATGGTTTTCCGGATTCTTCTAGTATGCGTTCTCTCAGCTTCGCAGACGCACATCCCTGGATGATCTGGCCTCTGATTTCCTCCACCTCATCACGAAATCCGCACGTGGCAGCTAGCTCTTTAAGCCTTGCATGAAACACATCTAGCGACTCCTCAGGTTGCTGTCTGGCTTGCCTGAAGATGAAACGTTCATAGTCCCTGTTCGCCATGGGTTCGAAATAGGCATTCAGAGCATCAATTAGTGTGAGATGGATCTTAGGTGTCGCCTCATTGACTGAGTTGGCTATCTTATACACATCCCTTCCCCCCAGATGAAGTATCATCGCCCTTTTCTGCTCCTCCTCCACTTGGGTGGCCTCAAAATATAGCTGCACTCGCTCTACCCACTCTCTCCATTTTGGGGCTTGAGCTGAGGGTGCTCCTTCCACAATGAAAGGCTCCATCGTAGGGAATTGGGCCATGATGATAGCTTCGTCCAACCACCACCCAGGGAACAGAGCACTTGTTGTGTGCACATCGCGATGTCACGCTCACTCTTTCCACGCTTCTTGGTGCTGTCACACACAGTGGCGCTACTCACTGAGCTGTTTTCACATCCAGGAGACTTCCTTCTGCCCGCGGGCCTGGACCAGAGATGACAAACTGAGCCTCCTTCTGGGCACTGCCGCCACCAGGTCCTCAGCCAGCTGTGATGAGGCGTTCACTGCCTTCCCCATCGGGAATTGCCAGACTCCATCCGACGCAGCCACACCCAGCGTGGAGGCACACGCTGTATTCCCCGCGGCACGAGCACTGCGCACACCAGGGGACACGTGCGCAGCCGCCGCGTGAGGTCTTTACCACCGTCTCGTCGCCAATGTTGTGTTCGGCACTTGCGCCGACTAGCAGCTGATCACAGCAGGGGTGGTAACAATGGGTGATATCGGGCCTGTCATCGCGCGGCCTAGGGCAGCTCTCATTAATGACACGGACACCGCTTAGATGCTTATGCTGCCGGCGCATGTCTGCTCAGACTCACAGACCGCGCCCCCAGCCATTTATTACCTACGTTCCGCTCAGCGCGGATTAAACTAACTGGAACCACGTAAGCGGGGAGAGACAGCCTCTCACCCCTGTGCAATCGCGATACCAGTGGACTGTTCCAGTGGAGAAGTGTGGCTCAATGGTTAGAGCGGCAGACCCTGATGCAGAGATCTGGCCCGGGACCAGGGTTCAATTCACGCCTCGGCGGGTCTTGGGCTCAATTTCCTCGGACCTGATAATTCTCGCCTCGGTGCCTATTCTAATCATGGGTCCCACTCTGCAACTCTGGGCAATAGCTTGCTTAATCTCCACAACGGCCCCAACAGCGCTGGGATGCCTGGCTTCACCCTGGGGGTGCCCAGGAGTGGACATTTCACAGGGAAAAGCCAGGAAGGGTTCCACAGCGGTATGCGTACAGCGCCAGGACACCCTTTTGGGGGTATAAGTGCTCTTTACAAGTACAAATTTCATTTCATTCATTTCCACTGGACATCGCGAGGAACAACATAACAGTCCCCACCTCTGGTTCCTTGCCTCAAAGATTGTGAATCGGCAGCGCACACTGTCAAGTCCCCCTGCCCCAAATGCTGACTCAGCCTGCCTAAGATACCTGTCCTGTCCCAAGAACCCAGTGGGACAGCCTTCACCCAGGTGCTGCATGCATAAAGTCCATTCCCACTGCCACCAGACCCTGCTGGACACTGCCTTTGGCAATGCCAGTGTGTACTGTGTACAATGTGCAGTTGATAGCGACACTACAAACTTTACACCCTACCAGGGAAAAGTAGTTTCCTGAGGGGTGTGTCCTGGTTGGCCCTAAATTTGGAATCCCAATCAGCGCAAAAGTCGAAACCGGCCTTGGGATTCTTGTGTTCTGGTTCTGGCAGATCTGACCTGGCAGTAGGGGCTGGGCTGTTCTTATTGGAGCTGGGTCAAGACAGATTTGTATATGGCTGGGTCCAAACTGGGGTGTCATGGTGGCGCCAAAGAACAATGCGTTGAGATTCTACCCTGAGCAATTGCCAATGCTTAGATGTATTGCAAGCGTTTCTCCCATCACTTTTTCTGTGTTTGATGTAATGCCCTAAGTGGCCAAGGATGTGTCCAGACGTGGGTCCTGTGGTCATTGGGCCAGTGGAACGAAGCTTCACCAGACTGAACAGCCTCAAAACTGTGGGTTTGAGGGAAGGACCCAGTGCTGCTTGTGCAGTGCGTGAGGTGAAACTTGCACCAAAGTCTCCTGTGCTGCACCTGTTCTATGTGTTTGAGGGAAGGACACACTGCTGCTTGTGCAGTGCATGAGGGGACCCTTGCACCAAAGGTTCACGTGCTGCACATGTTCTGTGTGTTTGAGGGAAGGATGCACTGCTGCTTGTGCTGTGCGTGAGGGGAACCTTGCACCAAAGTTCACGTGTTGCACATGTTCTGTGTGTTTGAGTGAAGTACGCACTGCTGCTTGTGCTGTGCATGAGGGGAACATTGCACCACAGTTTCCTTTGCTGCACCTGTTCTGTGTGTTTGAGGGAAGGATGCATTGCTGCTTGTGAAGTGCGTGAGGGGAATCTTGCACCACAGTTTCCTATGCTGTACCTGTTCTGTGTGTTTGAGGGAAGGACGCACTGCTGCTAGTGAAGTGCATGAGGGGAGCCTTGCACTAAAGGTTCATGTGCTGCACATGTTCTTTGTGTTTGAGGGAAGGACACACTGCAGCTTGTGAAGTGCATGAGGGGATCCTTGCACTAAAAGTTCACGTGCTGCACATGTTCTGTGTGTTTGAGGGAAGGACGCACTGCTGCTTGTGCAGAGCTTGAGAGGAACCTTGCACCACATTTTCCTGTCTGCACCTGTTCTGTGTGTTTGAGGGAAGGACGCACTGCTGCTTGTGCAGTGCCTGAGGGGAACCTTGCACTAGGGTTCACGTGCAGTACCTGGTCTGTGTGTTTGAGGGATGGACGCATTGCTGCTTGTGCAGAGCGTGAGGGTCGCCTTGCACCACAGTTTCTTGTGCTGCACCTGTTCTGTGTGTTTGAGGGAAGGACGCATTGCTGCTTGTGCAGAGCGTGAGGGGAGCCTTGCCCCACAGTTTCCTGTGCTGCACCTCCTCTGTGTGTTTTAGGGAAGGACGCATTGCTGCTTGTGCAGAGCGTGAGGATAGCCTTGCACCAAAGTCTCCTGTGCTGCTCCTGTTCTGTGTGTTTGAGGGAAGGACGCACTGCTGCTTGTGCTGTGCATGAGGGGAACCTTGCACCACAGTTTCCTGTGCTGCACCTGTTCTGTGTGTTTGAGGGAAGGACGCATTGCTGCTTGTGAAGTGCGTGAGGGGAATCTTGCACCACAGTTTCCTATGCTGTACCTGTTCTGTGTGTTTGAGGGAAGGACGCACTGCCTCTTGTGAAGTGCATGAGGGGAGCCTTGCACTAAAGGTTCATGTGCTGCACATGTTCTTTGTGTTTGAGGGAAGGACGCACTGCTGCTTGTGAAGTGCGTGAGGGAACCTTGCACTAAAGGTTCGCGTGCTGCACCTGTTCTGTGTGTTTGAGGGAAGGACACACTGCTGCTTGTGAAGTGCATGAGGGGATCCTTGCACTAAAAGTTCACGTGCTGCACATGTTCTGTGTGTTTGAGGGAAGGACGCACTGCTGCTTGTGCAGAGCTTGAGAGGAACCTTGCACCACAGTTTCCGGTGCTGCACCTGTTCTGTGTGTTTGAGGGAAGGACACACTGCTGCTTGTGAAGTGCATGAGGGGAACCTTGCACTAAAGGTTTGCGTGCAGTACCTGTTCTGTGTGTTTGAGGGATGGACGCATTGCTGCTTGTGCAGAGCGTGAGGGTCGCCTTGCACCACAGTTTCTTGTGCTGCACCTGTTCTGTGTGTTTGAGGGAAGGACGCACTGCTGCGTGTGCAGTGCCTGAGGGGAACCTTGCACTAAAGGTTCGCGTGCAGTACCTGTTCTGTGTGTTTGAGGGATGGACGCATTGCTGCTTGTGAAGAGCGGGAGGGTCGCCTTGCACCACAGTTTCTTGTGCTGCACCTGTTCTGTGTGTTTGAAGGAAGGACGCATTGCTGCTTGTGCAGAGCGTGAGGGGAGCCTTGCACCACAGTTTCCTGTGCTGCACCTCCTCTGTGTGTTTGAGGGAAGGACGCATTGCTGCTTGTGCAGAGCGTGAGGGTAGCCTTGCACCAAAGTCTCCTGTGCTGCTCCTGTTCTGTGTGTTTGAGGGAAGGATGCACTGCTGCTTGTGCAGAGCTTGAGGGGAGCCTTGTACTAAAGGTTCACGTGCTGCACATGTTCTGTGTGTTCGAGGGAAGGACGCACTGCTGCTTGTGCGTGAGGGGAACCTTGCACCACAGTCTCCTGTGCTGGACCTGTTCTGTGTGTTTCAGGGAAGGATGCGTTGCTGCTTGTGCTGTGCATGAGGGGAACCTTGCACTAAAGGTTTGCGTGCTGCACCTATTCTGTGTGTTTGAGGGAAGGACGCAGTGCTGCTTGTGCAGTGCGTGAAGGGAACCTTGCACCACAGTTTCCTGTGCTGCACCTGTTCTGTGTGTTTGAGGGAAGGATGCACTGCTGCTTGTGCTGTGCATGAGGGGAAGCTTGCACTAAAGGTTCGCGTGCTGCACCTGTTCTGTGTGCTTGAGGGAAGGACGCACTGCTGCTTGTGCAGAGCGTGAGGGGAACCTTTCGCCAAAGGTTCGCGTGCTGCACCTGTTCTGTGTGTTCGAGGGAAGGATGCACTGCTGCTTGTGAAGTGCATGAGGGGAACCTTGCACTAAAGGTTCACGTGCTGCACCTGTTCTGTGTGTTCGAGGGAAGGACGCACTGCTGCTTGTGCAGAGCGTGAGGGAACCTTGCACCAAAGGTTCACGTGCTGCACCTGTTCTGTATGTTTGAGGAAGGACGCACTGCTGCTTGTGCAGAGCGTGAGGGGAACCTTGCACCAAAGGTTCACGTGCTGCACCTGTTCTGTATGTTTGAGGGAAGGACGCACTGCTGCTTGTGCAGAGCGTGAGGGGAACCTTGCACCAAAGGTTCACGTGCTGCACCTGTTCTGTATGTTTGAGGGAAGAACGCACTGCTGCTTGTGCTGTGCGTAAGGGGAACCTTGCACCAAAGGTTAACGTGCTGCACCTATTCTGTATGTTTGAGGGAAGGACGCAGTGCTGCTTGTGCTGTGCATGAGGGGACCCTTGCAACACAGCTTCCTGTGCTGCACCTGTTCTGTGTGTTTGAGGGAAGGACGCACTGCTGCTTGTGCAGAGCGTGAGGGGAACCTTGCACCAAAGGTTCACGTGCTGTACCTGTTCTGTGCGTGTGAGGGAACCTTGCACTGCTGCAGACATGCTGCACACCTGCTGCCTGTTAGTGAAGTTTGGTAAAACTTTACAACAGCGAAAATCTTTAGCTTCCTCGTTGCATGTTTTTCCTGGTTTTACTTCTCCCTCTGCACCAACTGCTACCTCACACCCTTTAAGGAATCATATATAGGGGGGTGTTCCCTGTTCTGCTCTGATGGAGGGTAGGTGGGGGGCTGGTACACGGGAAGGGGGGGGCCTTTGTGATCACATTACACCCATTTTGTCTTCCCTCCGTTGGCTTCCCATCAAGGCAAGATCAATCTACAAGACGGCTTGTATCACCCACAAAGCCTTGCACACTTCCTCCCCTCGCTACTTGGCGAATAAACTGAAAATCTCTGGAGGCTCTAGACTGTCTCGTAATGCGGAAAAATTACTGCTTGAGCTTCCCACTTTCAAAAGGGAAAGATCGATGGCTCAATCCTTCTCAGGCAATGCGGTGAGAATCTGGAACTCGCTTCCACCGCAGCTCCGCACCACCACCTCTACCTGGACTTTCAAAACTGACCTCAAATCTCTTCTCTTCCAAAGACACTTCCAGAACTAATACACGCCTTTTCAAGTCCCTCAAGGAAGTTCTTTCACTATTGTAAATTTTGTATTCTATGCCTGTACAAGTGTCATCCCAGTGTGTTTTTGTGTTTTTGAGTGACTGTCTGCTATTGCTGTTTTATACCTCTTCTTGTATCTCATTTGCTTCTGTAACATGTACATTTGTAACATTCTCCTCATGTAACGTAACTGGTCCTATTGTGAAGCGCTCTGACACCTTTGGGTAAAGTCCGCGCTATATAAAAATGCATAAATAAATTTGTCCTTTTTGGAGGGCTCCTTGGAAGACTCCCCCCTCTTTCCCCCACCCACCCCTTGGTTCACGTTACTAAAGCTCTTTACCTCTCCTCAGAACTGGTGTTTACCAAGCCGCTCCTCTCAGTTTATATCAGGTAGAATCCGTGATCACACACGGACACACACACACGTCCACTGTACAGAACAAACATCCAGAGTAATCCACACACACCCAAGGTCACCCCTGCTGCACCTGGAGCCTGAGGGCGTCTGAGCGGCCCCAGTGGCAGGAGCACTGGAGGGAACTACCAGTGAAAGGGAAGGAAACTAGTAGTCGGATTGTGTGTGCATGTGTGTGTGCGTGTGTGTGTATGTGCGTGCGTGTATGCGTGTGGATGTGTGTGTGCATGTGTGTGTGTGTTAGGCTGACCAGATATTGAAAACCAAAAACATTTAGCAAACATAGAAAAAGGACTGCACTTTACATGAGCCGAGGGACACAAAATGAGTATAGAACAGGGGTCTCCTCTCCAACCGGTAGCTCGGCAGTACCCTGGAAGTAGCTCCCTGAGGTGCAGCCCAGCACAGCATGTAATTCAGAGGGTCTGGCCACATTGAAGAAGGCAGCAGTATACATCTCCAGACTGCATACTGACAACCTACAGGACTTGAAATATAATCACCTGTCTCCTCTCTCTATTTACAAAGTCACATGGAGATTTGTGATTTTGCAAGCCCTACTCATTAGTGATACACTTTGTGAAAAGCAAAAGATGTTCTTTGAGTGTTTTTACTTAAAATGAAAAGGGTATATTTGTGTAATTTGAAAGAGTGGCATGCTGATGTTTGAATAAAAATCCACAGCCTATTTAAATGTAAAGCTACTCTTTAAATGATAATTAATGGGTGTTTGGGAGATTTATAGCTGTTAGTATTTATTTTGTGCCAGTGTGGCTATTTCATTATTTCATTATTTATTTATTTTTAGAGGTTTTATATAGCGCTGGCTAGACCCGGGGGTATCAGAGCGCTTTACATGAGCATTGGTCGTTACAGTAAAAAACAGTTGTTTAATAGGATAGAAACACAGATAGGCAAGATTAAAAAAACATTATTAAATTGACAAAAAGGCAAAAAGCTATTAACATGAAGAGAGATTATCAGGAAAGACTAATTAACACGGAAACAATAATAAATTATCAAAAAGGCTATTTACATGGGAAGAGGCTATCATGAAAAGCTATTTTTATACGATGACAAGAACACAAAGAACAGCTCATTGTTGAGTGAGGTGGGAACAAGAGTTCAAGGCTGGTCGGTGGGAAAAAATAGGTTGAGTAATATAGAAGGGAGAGAACAAGTTGTGGAGACCGGAAGTAACATTGAGGGCGATTCAAGGAGGAGCTGGGGTCGTAGATGTGTGGCGGGGGGTGATTAGAGGGTGATAAATCAAAAAGAGGGAGAGGGGAGAGGGAATGAGTCAGGAAGAAAGGAAAGTGGAACCGGGACGGGGGAAGTTGAATAAAGGGTCAGAGGCGAGGTTATGAACCCCAATATTTATTGAGAAGGTGAAATTTGAGGTCTTTTTTAAAGCTGAGGTAGGAGGGGTTACAGCGCAAGTCCCTAGGGAGAGCATTCCAGATGATCGGGGCATTTCCGGAGAAGGAGCAATATTGTGTGGTTTTCTTTTTTAACGAGGGGGGGGACGAGGAGTAGAGCATTAGTGCTTCTCATCGGTCGGGAGCAGCCAGCATTTTTAGGTCTCGCCTACGCAGCGCGCATGCGCTGCTTAGGCAAAAAGACCTTTTGGAATCGCTTCGGCTTCTCAGCCAAAAACGTGCACGCGTTCCATTGCCTTCAATGGCAACGCGTGCACGTTTGGCGATTCACTTGCAGGAGCGAGCAGCGCCATATGTTAGCAATTATCGCTCCTGGCGCCGCTCGCTCCCGCAGGGGAAACGCTTTCACTTTTGCCGACAGTTTTTTTTTTTTCTTGAGGCGCGCACGCTTGTTTACATTAAGCAGTGTTGCTTGTTTTAGCATGGTACGATGACAGACTGAGTTAGCCTTATGGAGATTCTTGTTTTAATGTACGCTGTACTGGGTAAGGCGGAAAAGTACCTAAGGCGACTTCAACAAAATTAATATCACAAAACCATATACACATTACCCACATCTCGCCGATGTAAGTGTTCTGAAACCTCTCAAGAAGTCGTCTTCCATCGAAGAGCACTCCCTGCGTTGGCAATATAAACTGTGAAATGTGGCTCTCGCATTCCCTGACACCGAGCTCGCCCTCCCCGTCCCGCCATATAAATGAAATACCGGGGCAGTCATTGAGACAGCATCGAGTTCAGAGCTACACCTCTCGGGCTGGTGAGGAGACAGACTCCCTCGGCTGGTAAGTGGAATGGCAGGTAATGTCCCCACACCCCCAGCCCAGCTGGTGGAAAAGGTTGCACCGTTACCGGACAGGGTTCAGGCTCCGTGTGACTACTATCAAAGGTGCGATCTTTTAGCTTCTGTTTATCGTACGGATGCCCTCTGCTGGCCTTTTCACGCTCTCGAACCCATGGAGTGCAGAGGCCACCCATAAAAATGTACGGTCAGATGATTTTCGGTATTTCTATACTAGCAGACGTTTCAGCAGAACAGCTCGGATCGTACTAGTTCTATTAAATATGTGCCTTTAACAATGTTTTTTAAAATGTATTTATATATTTAATATTTTTGCAGTCTTTCTACAGCGCTGACTTGGCTTTACATAAGCACCAGATTACTTTCCCGTGCTGAAATGTTAATTCATATGTATTTCTAGGAAAGAATGCCTGATTTGCATTGTTGCATACCCCTATTATGTTTTCAAGTGAAAAATGCTTCAACTAATCCCCCCCCTTGGTGACTTTAAGCTGCAGTTTTTCGACACAGTTTTAACCAGGGCGTTAAAAGATAAAGGACAGAAATATGTTGCTTGATTTCTCCTCAGTTGGTGTCTTCACGTTGCGATGTGTTTTAGCATGCATGATGTGACGTGCTGAGCCTTACTCCTAAACTACACACCGCTTACTGGATCAGGAACACATAAATAAAAGGCATAGTCATTTACAATGCCAATAGCTCAAATCCTCGCAAATGCGAGACCTATTGCACTGCAAATGCTTGTTTAGTTTGTTAGTAAGGTACAACAGGGTTTGTTGGTGAAGGGCTTTGTGAGTTATGCATGCAGTCTTGTAGGCGGATCTTCCTTCAACGGGTAACCAATTGAGTGCCTTGAGGGCTGGGGAGATGTGGTCAAAACGTTTACAGTCGGTGATTAGCCTGGCCGCTAGGTTGAGCACAGATCTGAGGGGGGCAAGGTGTATTTTAGGGGGTTCCGGTGAGAATAGCGTTACCATAGTCGATTTTGGAGAGAACTAGAGATTGGACAACCCATTTAAAGTCGTCAGATGGAATGAAGGGTTGGATTTTTTTAAGATGTCGGAGAGTGAAAAGAGCTCCTTTAGTCGAGTTTTTTATGTGGTCGTTAAGAGTGAGTTTGTTATCAATAGTGAAACCAAGTGATTTCACTGAGTTTGATAAGGAGAGCGTGCAGTTAAGGGCATTAAGGTCAGAGAGCCAGCCTTGGATGGGGAGCTTGTTGTTTTTAGGCGAGAAGAGAATGATTTCGATTTTTTTAGGGTTAAGTTTGAGGTGGTTGGAGAAGAACCAGGATTGGATCTTACTCAGGGAATTGTTTAAATGAAGTATATCAGAGTGGAATCTAATCTTATAGTAAAGTTGGGTGTCGTCAGCATAGAGATGATGGTTGATTCCTGCTTGTTTCAGAATAAGGGTAAGGGGTTCCATAAAGAGGTTGAAGAGAGAGGGGGAGAGAATAGAGCCCTGAGGGACACCAAGGGAGACAGGTGTAGGGTTAGAGAGGCAGTCATTGATTTTGATTTGTTGTGTTCTGTGTTGAAGATAAGAGGAGAACCATTTGAGGACCACACCATTAAAGCCAAAGCGAGTTTTAAGTGAGTTAAGAAAGGAAGAAGGGTTAACTGTATCAAAGGCCGCAGAGAGGTCAAGGAGAATGAGTAGGCAGGACTCACCATTGTCGAGGGACCGGTGGAGGTCATCGACAATATTTAGCATGGCGGATTCTGTGCTGCATCCTTTTCGGAAGTCGGATTGCAAGGAGTCAAGTAGGTTGAAATTGCAGATGTGATTATCCATTTGTCGGAGAGCACATTTTTCAAGGGCTTTAGATAGGAGTGGGAGGTTTGAGATAGGGCGGAGATTGTTAGGGTCCTTTGGTCAGCAGATAGGTTTTTAAGGATGGGAGTGATTTGACCGAGCTGGAGAGAGTCAGGGACACAACCTGTGGCAAAGGAGGTGTTAATGATAGAAGTCCAATAAGGGGCAATGATGTGTTTAAGATTTTGGACAAGGTTAGAAGGGAGAGGATCTTTGGTGTGTGAAGTCGGCTTAAGTTTGGAAATGATGTTGAGGACTTCTTGTTCAGTCACAGGTTGGAAATTTTGCCAGGAGGCATTATTTTTCAGATGTACGTTGGAAGGGCTGGATTCAGGAGAAATTTGAACGGGTCGGTGAGCTGAGGTATTGGGATGTAAGGGTGGGGACAACAAGGGAGGTAAATTTATGGAAACGTCAATGGCAAGTTGATGGGAGGGCGGGGCTTGAGTAGGATGGAAGGATTGATCGATTTTGGCGATTTTATCCGAGAGGAAGTTAGCAATTTCCTCGCATCTCTCTGTTGAGGCCATCAGCTCAGTGGGAGTTGAAGATGTTTGTTTTCTTACAATATTAA
Organism: Calotriton arnoldi; assembly: GCA_963921515.1. Classification (NCBI taxonomy): domain Eukaryota; kingdom Metazoa; phylum Chordata; class Amphibia; order Caudata; family Salamandridae; genus Calotriton; species Calotriton arnoldi. Next base: position 41,386 of record CAWUFW010007219.1, read on the forward strand.
ACAGTTCTCTGGGCCTATTTTTGGCACGATCAAGTTGTGCTCGAAAGAAGATTGCCTTTTCATTGAAGATGTGTTTCTTGTATTTTGATCTAGCGGATCTGAGGAGGGCGAGATGGGAGGGAGAGGGGTGTTGTCTCCATGTTCTTTCAGTCAGTCTAAGAGACCGTCTTTCATTGTTAAGATCAGGGTTGAACCAAGATTTGGATTAGTCATGTGGAGGCTTTTTATATTGATAACATTTTTCCTAGCATTACTGTTGGTAATTCTGTCTTATGCTTTTGGGTGGTCGATGTTCTATCATAATATATCCAGGTATTCAGAATATTCACAACCACATCATTGTGAAAGTAACTATTTATTGGTAAGTATAGTTTAAAATGTGATGTGCACCTAGGTGGTCGCTACTATGATCCTGCAAGGTGTGGTCCCAATTGTGGTCGTATTTGATGTGGTCAAAGTCATTAGTAGCTCAGGACTATTTTCATTATTCAGAAGAGCTCATACTATAGAAAAGGTTGGAGAGCCCTGGTATAGAAGCACCGACAACGAGGCACTAAGGAACAAAATTAAAAGCAACTTTCAAACCCAGCCCCATGGGTGTTATTTAAATTGTGCTCTGAGAAGAGCTGCTAACTCGCCCTGACTTTGAGCACATAAAAAAACAAAGCCTCCCTACGTTTTTAGGCGCTTTTCTCTAAAAGACCTGGACATATGAGCTACATCTCTCAAAGTCTGCCGGGACAGCTGGTGAGTAACTGGGACTGTCCCCGAAGAGAGAGGAGAGAGGGAGAGACGTCTTTACCCCACTCACTCGAGCTGGTGGGTTGGAAAACATGGGGTCAAAAGGCATACATTTAAAAAAAAAATCTCTAGAAATCCAGAATTTTGCAGCCGTTCTGAAACGGCTCACATGAAAGATTCCAATACTTGGTCTGCTGACCCTCCACAGGGGTGTTTCGCATGTAGAACGAAGGGGGGAGGGGAGAGTGGGAGGGACGGTGGAAGTCTAGTGTGTTCATACACCCAGAAAACAATCTAAAACAAGCATTTGCAATACAATAGGTCTCATTAGTTAAATGCAGAGCTATTGGCTTTGCAAACAAAAAGTAATACGGCGGACAAACAACTTTTTTTTCTATTTATTCACTTTTGTTACAATGGAGGCACGCTGCGCGGCACGCTGCGCGGCATGCTGCCATTACTACAAAAGTCAATAAATAAAAAATAAAGGGAAAAAAAAAAGTTGTTTTCCCGCCATATTACTTTTTGCAAATCCAATAGCTCTGCATTTAACTAATACGAGACCTATTGCATTGCAAATGCTTGTTTGAAAAGGGCCTACCTGCTAGGAAGCAACCGTACTTTTAAAATTAGACAACTCCTTTTTATTTCAAATTTGTATTACAAACATATGGCCACCACATGTAAACGGCGGCATGTTTATTTTTTTCTTCTTTCCATTTTTGTGGAATATGCAAATGCATTGAAACCCTTTCATGAAGCTTTTGCATTTGACTCGTGAGGGACATCTAGTAACGACTAGTGGAACTGCAGCTCTTTGTAGAATTATTTTGATATTGGATACTATAATATTCACTGCCCACTGCTAATCTCGTCCCATAATGCTTTGCAGGGCCTTTGGTTGGGATTTTATTTTTGCCAATAACTGTGCTTGGGGTGGTCCTAAGAGGATGGGACCACCACTGAATCGTTCAAAAGATGTGCTTTTTGTTTTCAAGGCATCTGCTTGGTTCTCTCCCTAGGTTAGGGAGGATCCCAAAATCATCACCTCTCTCACTGCTTGTTAATTTATTGATTTCACTTTTGTGAAATGCTATATGTATTTTAGCATATAAAGACAGAGATATTTATGTTATCTTAACTTACATTGTGCAAGATGCCTTTGGCAATTATTGTACAGTGCAGTCAAGCACACAGCTACGCAATTTAGGGTTAGCTGTCACACATGAGGTGTGTATATGTTTTTTAACCAAGTCACCAACTCTTGATTTCTTCTTACATATTCTAATGGTTGACCATAATGAGTGTTTTTTCAATGTATTCACTGGGAGCACTAGATCGTTATTAGATGTACTGTACCATTGACCCAGGGACCATGCATAATATTATTTCAATTTACCATTTTTTATAATTTCTTCTTGCTCACAAACCTTTCTGTCCTGCTGATGATCTCAAATCAGTGAGATCGAAACGCCGTCGACCCCCATACAACAAGAAACTCCTTTTATTGTTTCAAATTACACCTAGGAGTTTCTCCCCTTGTTGTCAATGCGATGTATACATTTTAAAAGTCACCTTCATTCGTCACATCCCGCTTGCTGTCACTTCTTGTGAGCACTTGGACTATATTCTCAATATTGTTGAAAATAAATACTGTACGTTACATAAACTCTTCTGTGTCCCTGTCAAATAACTACCTTTTTGCTCCATCTGGCATTAATTACCCTATATGCCCGCTTACTACAGGCATATTGATTAACACCACCTCAAATGCAATTGTTCTTGTTTACTTTGCACCTCATTGGTCTTTTAGGAACCACTGTTTTCTCAAAACATTATAGTCACCCCAGGTTCGAATGTTGGGGTTCCCTTGTTTTTCTTACTACATATTTATCTCCACAAGACACAGCATGAATAACGATAAATAAAACCCGATATTTGTAAAGCTCAAACAATTACCCCTAAGGGTGTCAAGGCGCTGGGGGCCATGGGGAAGATTAAGCGAGCTATTGCCCAGAGTCACATGGTGCTGGGCTAACCTGATACCGGCGCCGGGTATCGAGAGACCCTGGGGCATATTAGCAAGGGCTTTATAGCCGCTTTAGCTGCACTTTTTGCCGCCAAAGCGGCGATTTTTTCATCGCCCTATCAGCAAGCTGTCGCTAACAGGCGTTAGCGACAGCTTTCTGGCGATAGCGGCAGGTTTTCCCATCGCCTTGCATGCCAGCGATAATTATCGCTAATGACATTCAAGGTAGGCGTTCCCAACTAAAAGTGACTGAAAACAGTCGCTAACACAACTTCCCCCTATTAGCAAGGGAGGCGAAGCGATAAATAAATTCGCGCTAAGCACGTTTATCGCTAAAATATTACTTACCTGTTTGTTGTATAGGAGGTGGATTGTAAGGCTAAGTCCACCATGGCGTCCAGCGATATTCACGCATTTTGCCGCTATCGCTGGATATTTTATCGCATTGGAGATAAACCTTGCTAATAGCATGTTATCTCCGCGATAATTTCCAGCGATAGGCGGCGTTAACAAAATACGCGCTAAGCGCGGTTAGCGATATTTTTCGCCTGTTGTTGCTAATATGCCCCTCTGTGTTCCTGAGTCAGCCGCCCTGGCCGCTGTGCCACACCACTTCCCTAAACCTATCAAGGTCTGTGCTCTCACACAAATGAACAGTCCTGCCTTTCAGAACCGATGTAGATTACTGCAAAAAAGAAAACTCTAAGGGAGACTACATGGAAGAAGTGTTCTAGCTGCGGAGATCAAAAATGCTGATGTATTTGAAGGCGTATGCAAATACTTCTGTAATGCAGGGAAGATCCTTCCCAAGTGGCACTAAATCACTCAGTACTTCAGAAACAATATATCGCTAAACAACGAGTCCCCGAATTGAATGAAGCGAGCGGTGGTGGTAACAAGGGATGCAGCGGTGTGCATCTGACACTGAGGACAGGAGTTATGAAACATACCGTCCCTTGGGTTTCTCCAATCTCTCTCTGTCCACGTGTACTGGCTGGAAGCAGAAAAGCAGCACCCGCAGCCGGTTAATAAAGGGTTCCAAAAACATCTTCAATATAGTGACCTAAGAAACGCTTGACAACGGCAATAGAAATGTGCAAAAACCAGTACCCAATGTACATAGAGGTTGGCAAAACGTAAGGTAAATGTGTATTTAACGTTGAAGCGAAGAAGGCAGTGTCCCCAGGGCACGAGTCGGGGGTACACGCGGGTGGACGGCGTCCACCCACTTATTTCACAGGGTGGACGCCGTCCACCCTGCCAAGAAGATGGCCCCAGTGAAAAAGATGCTGAATTCGTCCCGGTGTAATTTCCAAACACCGGGACACTTTCAGCAGCGCCTGCACGTTGTTATCTGCTTTCGATCGCAACAAGCAACAACGTGCAGGCGCAGACGGGGCTTTCTTATTTCTGACTCCTGCTGGGCCCATAACAATGGCCTATTCTGAGGGGTCATCAGGCCTCCTTCTGTTCGAGTCTCCTGGCTGGCAGCAGTCAGGAGCCTCACACCTAGAAGCAAATGCCGCAGATGGGAAACAAAGGCTCACACCTGTTAGCACTTCACACATACTTAAGAGAGGCATCTTTTCACCTTATTCAGGCTCTGTTTAGGAGCTATGCATGCACTGTAAGAACATCAGATGTGTCCATCTTTCCCAGTATTTGCACAAAATAAATAGCATTTATATAGCGCTTACTACCCCTGAGGAGGCGTAATAATTTAAATATCACAATATTTTCTTTTCAAGCACTATAGGTAGAGAAAGCTTTACGCTGACAAAAGGCAACATTGGTTTATGTGAAGCTTACAAAAGTGTGAATCTTCTGCCTAAATCAGGAGGGTTTGAAAGTATACTCGAAATGTGCTCCAATGTACTCATGATAGACCTGCTAAACATATATGTGAGGGCTTAAGATATGATGCCCCTTCCTGTGATGTCACGCGCTGTGATGTCACGCGCCCCGATGTCACGCGCCCCGATGTCACTTGCATACTGATTAATTAGGTTAGTCCCCCCACTTCTTTTTTTAGGACTTGTGCCCTGAGTGTCCCCTCCTCCCCTGCACAGCGGCTGCTCGAGGCTTTGACCCTGTCAGCTGTCTGCAGGGAGAGATGCTACAGTCAGGGGTGAGCCTGCAGTCCCGTTCTACTCTGGAAGGAGTTTCATTTTTAGGGTCCCGCTCTCCGAGACCAGTGCTATGCTCATGTCACAAGCAGGGCCGCACTGGGAACAGCAACCAGCCCTGGCAGATTGCTGCTTAACTGGCCCGAGCGGGGGGCGGGGGGAGGGAGGTTGTGCGGGGATGGTGGTGCTAAGAAGAAGCTCCCGCTTTTGTTACAGGGGGCCGATATTGCAGCCCCCACTGACAAAACCAGCCCCCACGGGCACAAAACCGGCCCCCACCCCTGGACAGGTGTACCCCATTTTCATCCAAACACCCTGTGGCCTTAGAGTGCAGTAACCCATGATGGATGAAGCCAAAACCCCTTTGCTCAGTGAATTTCCTCATGGCACTGTTAACCTTCCTGCGAGAGACCTCCATGGCTTCCTTAGATCGTGCGCCCTGCCACACCCGCCGGGGCGTTCTCAGACCACCATATTTCACAGGTCCCCAGCTGGTTGCTCAATTTACACATGGTGACCGTCATTTCTTGAAGCAGTGCCCTTCTCCCCAGAGCTGCCAGGTCATTCCCTCCCAGGTGTATGACCATCCCATTAGGAGGAGGAATCCCCCCCCCCAGTTTCTGCTGCAGCTTCTCCAGCAAGCAGGTCCAGCGCATGCCTGGGTATCCTAGCCACCACCTTCCCACAGTCCATAGCCCCATTTCAGTGGCCTACAAGACCAGATGTATCTCTTGTAACACTGGGGCTCCCAGCGCCCCACCTGTGTGATGTGTTCAGCTGACAGGCCTGCCCTAAACGCTGTGGTAGCTGCTCCTATGCGGAATGAGTGGCTGCAGAATCATTTGCCTGTGGACTTGGCATGCAGCAAGCCATGCCTGAAAAGCCAAACCCCCTCTGTTCCGGGTATTTACACATGGCACTGTTAACTCTCCTGCGCAAGGTGACCATGGCCTCCCCAGACCGGGCTCCTCACCACCCTCAACGAGGGGTTATTTCTGACCCCCTAACTCACATGCCCCCAAATGGGTGCTACTTACACCTGGAGGACTTCAATTCTTGCCACAGATCCCTCTTCCCCCAGAGAGTCAGATCATTGCCTCCCAGGTGTCTAACCAGGATGTTGGGAGGAGAGACCCCCCCCTAGTCTGTGCTGCACTTATTCAGCAAGCTGTCCCAGCGCCTGCCTAGGTACCCCACCCAGTTAACCTGGTGGCAGAAAAGCCATGCCTCCCTTCCCTGCTTTCCGCCCACCGTGCCGCTCGCAAGACGCCTGAGTGGCCAGTCACCCAAATCTAAGATCCTTGCAGAAAAGCAATGTAAAGTTGCCAAACACCTTTCTTGACTCATTGTAACCAACCCATACCACTCAACTTACACCTGGAGGAAATCATTCCTTACAGCCATGCCCTCCTACACAGGAAATTCAAATCATTGCTTCCCAGGTGAGTGACCAATATGTTGGGAGGGGAGAACCACCCCCTAGCCTGTGCGGCCGCTTTCACAGCAAGCTGTTCCAGCGCATGCCAGGGACCACCAACCAAATTACCTCAGTGGTGGAAATGCCCATGCCTCCATTCCCGTGACCCTCTGAAGGCGCTGGAAAGCCATTCGGCCAGACCTTTGATCCTGGCAAACAAGAAATGCTGGGTTGCCAAAACATTCACAGAAACCCTGCACCCCCTTCTATCCCACTACTCAAGGTTGCCCAAAATTTCACACACTAACACTGCACCCCGCCAAACCTGTGATGCCTTACAGGGTTGCCTTCGGTAAACTCAAAATTCACCCTGTCCATAAATCACTGAGCCTGTCCTCCGGCCCCTCCCCTGGGTGGCTTACAGACGGGAGTACTGTTGCAATATGTTACCTAACATGGTACAGCCCCATCATATTAGATGTCTCCTTCCTAAACCGGCCAGGCTGTGCTTGCTATTTGGGCAGGGGATGTTAGTAACTGAAGCCATGAGTACCCTGGCCTCGGGCCTGTCATAATGTATACCAGGACTCAGTCAGAGGGCGGTGAGAACGGGCGGACAGTCTGAACAGAATCCCATCCCAGTCTAACTCTGGACTATGCTGGATGCTGTGTAGCCGTACCAGTGCACCCACCCTGGTGGGATTACCAAGCACCCAGCGTAGAAGTATTGCTGGGGCGCCGGAGAGGAAAAGGGGTAGCTGCCCTACACCTTGACAGCAGGAGTCCTCCCCCCAGTGTACCCCACACCTTGAGGCCCTGCCCCCCTATAAGGGCAACCAATCCTACACCCCCAGGCAGGACCAGCATGGGGCAATCGGTCTCATAACAAAAGTGAAGCGTCCCGTTGGACCCCCTGGTGTGCTGAGGGACCTTCCCGTTACCTGGCCTCTAAGCTTGCACCTCCCCGCAGTTGTTGATACCGGCATAGTCCAGTGCCCTTGGGGAATAATCTTTTGTGCCACACCACGTCCGTCAGTCCCCTGCTCATGAAGGTCCCCTGCCCCCTCGTAGCACGATTCAACTCCCAGAAATCGCAGGCAGATCCCATGCTTAAACAACGGATTTCCCCCTTAACCCTGTAACAAGTCCAGCTCCTATCTTACAAAGGGGACCCCAACCTTGCAGAAGGGTAACGCTCAACTGGTGGAGCCGCACCCCAGGGCGGTAGTGAAAGCATGAGAAATGGGCAGCAAGTATATTGAAGGTAACTGACGGATGTATGGATATTGCAGGTCTTGTGCTATGCAGTTCCTCCCTAAATCTCGCCTTAGATCCACACTCAGCATACGACCCCGAGCTCTGCCCACGTGCTTAGAGATCCTTGCAGGAAGGCACTCGACCCGCCCCGATCTCTTTGACCTCACATCGGCCCGGCTGTGCCCCAAAGACCTCCCAGATCCCGCCCGTGAGGTGCTACTTAGTATAAAATATTCTTCCAGGGCTTGGCGACCGGCGGCCACAATCATTTTTTAATTACCCTTCGTATCGTCCACACAAGGGAGACTTAGTACCATCTGCTCCTATTACCCTGTGCTACCAAACCTCATCATGACATCACAGGGATTACATAACTCACTAGGTCAATCGGGCCACCGTCCTACAGCTCAGGAGTGAGAAAAGTCTTTCTAACGTAGCCAACCGACGGGTTATACGTAAGTGACTGCCCCCTTATGGACGACCAAACCAAGGGTGAAGCAATGGGAGCATGAGGCCTTAAGCAACGGGTGTCTTTGTGTCCTGGAAACATTAATTAACCACGCAAAGAACCATGAACATCCCCTTAAATGCGAGTCACCAGATCGTCAAAGAAATATTGATGGATTCGAGACATAGGCGCCATCCAAACTACTGAATTAAAAATTGGCGAGAATAGTTCTTTGAAAGAACAGCATTGAAAGAAACGCTCATCAAAGTCAAAGGACATATCAAACCGCTTTGGTCTACCTTGCTGAGAAGGATGGAGTAATGCCCATTATTGGTATTAGTGAATGAAGACATTATTCATACATGTGCAGCCAAAGTGAGAAACACTGCCCCCAAGTGGCCTTCCCACTTTATGGCACCCTTGCCGTACAAATTGGTTTAACGCACCAATATTCAACCCCAAACTGATATATTGTTTTGCGCCGCCCAGGGCACCCTGTCCGGTTACTGCCCAGGCAGACGCCCCGCAACGCAACGCAAAATGAAATCAAGTCTGTGATGTCATAGTCGCTACCTCTGGCATATTCTCATAGAGAGCCATATCTGACTGACACCGCACTCATCCTATGCTTTGTGTGATCTTGGCCCACTTTAGTGTGAGCAGAGCCCCGTGATGCATATTTGGCATCATGGTCGATGATGCACACGTAAACCACCCTAGCTGCTCCTTGTCGCTAGGTCATCCTACCCTATGGAGCCCTTCAGAAATATATCACCCTCACACTTAAGCTTAGATCTATGCTGAGCCAGGTCCTGGAAGCGATGTGTACACCTTCCACCTGGTTCCGGACACAGCGGTGAAGAGTTCCAGGAGGACCTGGCCAATATAAAAGACACCAACAGAGCTGAGGGAGACCTGAGCAAGCTTCAAGGATTGTTTAAGTTAAAACTAATCTGCAGGGCTACCCAGCTTGCTCAGGCAATGACTATGGCATTCTGACCGGCCACCGGCACACCGCGCATTTACTAGGTATTCCGCTCCCTGAAAAGCCTGACCGATCCGCCATTCATAGCGTTGATCTAACGCGCATTGAGAATTACATATTAGTTATACAAATGTAACGTGTATGTGAATGCAAAGGTATTGAAACGCTATACATGAGCGCCAGCTACATTACATATTCAGCACGTCATTGCATCCCTCTATTTTCTACAAAAGGAGCACTAACTACAACCAGCCCATCTATTGGCTAATCAGTGCTTCTATTTGCATAAGGTGAAATACGCCACAATTATCGCTCAGTTGCATAGCCAACCGAGAGCTAGCCGCCCCATCCATAGCTGCCCAGGTTTCAGATTGCTATGTGTGACATTTTCATCATTTCAGTGCAACTGTGAGTGACATTCAAAAGACTATGAATGACACTTTCTTGCGAGCAAAATCAAACAATGCTATGGTGCATACAGGGCCGGACTGGGAACAGAAACCGGCCCTGGCAAACTGCTCAGCCGGCCCCCCCCTGGGGTGAGGGGGATTGCAGCCGAGCAGTTTGCGAGGGCGGTTTCGGCCGATTTTGTTACAGGGGGCCGATATTGCCGACCCCGGTAACAAAACGGCCCCCAGGGGCCCAAAACCGGCCCTCACCCTAGCGGCCTACTGGGGAAATGCCTGGTGCCCGCTATGGCCAGTCCGGCCCTGGGTGCATATCCAACCTACCCATGCCAGCTACCCCTGCACATTTCAGAACAAGGTAGTCGACAGAACACTATGAAGGGGTATTCAGTGCTGAAATGTGTTGTGACATCCACCGACGCCCACAATACAAAACGGTGTAACCTTCCGGTTGGCCAGCGATACAACGCAATCATCTATACTGTAGGACTGCGAGTTCTGCGCTACCTCGTCCAGTCACAAGCGTATATATCAACTGGGAAAAACGCTGCGTGCTCTGTGCTATCTCATGCCCAATCAACACAATTACCACGGTTATGCAGCACCATATCTTTGGTGTAACAACATTAACTGTTGCATGGTTAAACACTTGTAAGGTCCCAAAGGCGAGACCTATTGGCTATGCCAATGCTTGTTTATCACGTTCTAGAGCTAAGGAGACCTTACTGTGAACAGCAGGAGTGAGCTGCTCCACGCCAAGCCGTTCCTAACTTCCTCACCTGAAGTCTTATGAAGCGGTCATATCTTTGCTCTGGTGGTGGAGCTAACCAGATAGCCAAAAACTGGTACAACTATTTGCCCTCAGTCCTCATAACGGCCATAATCATCTTCATAAGAAAATGTTGGAAACACAAATTTATGGCCCCCATTGAACTCTGGATCCAAGGAATCCGAGGTGCGGTGAGTCGGGGCGGGCATGTGCGCTGCCGGTACCTGGAGTGTGCCCTTGACCGAGACTCAACCATGGGGATCTGCAAAGGATGTCCGGCCTCAATCTGCTTGAAGAGACAAGAAGAATAAATGAGTGTTCTTAGTCACAGGTCTGAAACACGCCCCTCATACTGACGCCCAGCCAGCTTGTGCGCCGCACGGATGTAGCCCTTCGTTGCACCCCCTGTGGCCTTTTGGTGTAGGAAATGCGCTTGAGGGCCTCGGTCCGCGCGTGCCCCCACCGCGGCCATGAAGACTCCCCAACTGCATAAAATATCCAACGTTATCGGAGCGCTTCCCGAGCACATGTGCGTTACACGAGGCAGAAACCTCGTTCCCCAGAGTCAGCAGCTCTCACTGTGGGGCAACGTTCTCACCCGCAAACAGCGAGCAACGAAACAAAACGCCCCCACTAACCCCGCGAAAAGTATCAAGCATCGGGCCCATCTCACCCCTACGGCCGCACGTGTTTGCCTGAAGCAGGCACCATCACGGCCCCCTGCCTGCCCGCTACGGGTAGGTGGGGGCTCGAAGCCCCCCGGGGAAAGACCACCGACACGAACCACCCTGGAGGCCTGACGGGGGAAGATGCCATCGCGGCGCCTGCTAACCTCCACTCCGCGGCAGCCACCCACTTGGTCTTGACCACACCAAGTCTGCTAGGTCCCCGTGGTCCCAGCTGGCTGGCTCTAACCCAGATAGGAGTTAGGGGTGGGGGGCGCCTGCGCCACCCCCGAGTGGGCAAAACAAGCGGGGCTACCATGCCGCTGGCTCACCCTTCCTGCAACCCAGACACCCTCGTGCCCCAAGCAGGGACCGGACCAGCCCGGCAGAGATGCCCTCTGGCAACAGGAGCTAGCATAATCCCCCCCCCCCAAGGCAGCACGCGAAGAGGCCAGGCCACCCAACCCTGATGCAACCCCCCGAAGGAGGGACCGGGCGGGGGGGGGGGAGGCATATGCACTCACCGTGAAACTGAGTGGCAGCTCCCGGGGGACATCTACGACGGCGTGTCCGACACAACATGGCCCCGCGGCCCCTGAGAAACCTGCATAACCGCTCCCTGCACGCGAGGGGGTCGCCATGCCCCGCGCTTAGCAGAAAAGGTCACCGCAGGACCGCCACGGCCGGCAATCGAGCCCGCACCTCAGTGGCGACCTTCGCGAATCACAAGTGCCACATCCCGCGGCCCAGAGAATGCAATCCGGGCAGCCCCCTCCCCCGCCGCCCCGTCACCTGAGTCGGTGCCCCCCTTCCGCGAGGGAGAGGGAAGGAACTCCCCCCGCTGCAAACCAGACCCCCCCCCGATGTGCCCCAGGCCGCCACCGTAGGGAAATACACACCGGGAGTAATCGCAAGATATCTCCCGCGGCCAACCACTGTCGGCCCAGCGGCTGGGGAGGTGGACCACACATCCAGGCTGAGGGGGGGGACCCCCGTGCCCGCCGCAGTGCCCAGCCAACCTTCCAAAGGCCGTTCTGTTCGGAGCCCCCGCCGCCCAGTGTGGAACCCCGTTGGCAGAAGGTGCCCCGAGCGGGGGCGTGCCCGGGGGTTAGCGTAGCACTCTCAGCCGCGTCGTGTAGGGCCGGGAATCAACCGGTGGGTAAAGAGCCCAGTTGCCCGGAGGTCCCTGCTCCTGGCTACGCCGCGGCGCCATGAAGCCCCCAGCCCCCCAGGAATGCAACCGCCTTTCCGTGTGCATGGCGGGGACAAGGTAAACGTGCTCAGGGCATGCAGAGGTATACTCATACTCTGATCCCCCCGCGGAGGTCCCCGATGCTAGAAAGCCCCGAGCGGGCGCGGCCACGAGGACCAAATAGGCCCATCCACTCCCGTCAGCGGCGCCGTTTCTCTGCCCGGTGCATGCCGTCGCAACTGGGGAGCCTCAAGCCAGCCCTACCTGCGACCCCGGAACCCCCATGACAAAGCCCGACCCGGGGCAACCCCACGCGGGGGAGCAGGCCCGGAAGGGAGATGCCCGGAACCCCCCCCCTCAAGGCGGCCACTGGCCGACTAGCCCAGGGTGCAACCTCCGACAGGAGGGACCGGGTGGTGAGGAGTGATGTGGGGAGAGTTCCCACGCCTGCACTCACCGCGGAAACATCAGCTCCCGACGTACCAGCGGCGTGTAGGGTCGCAGCAGCAGACGGCGTGGCTGGCGACAAAACGGCGTCAGGGTAGTGGGCAAAGAGGGCATCCAGTGGTCGGTGAGAGGTATATGTACCTCCCCCCCGCCCCCTCTGCCCGGAAGTGACGCGGGACACCGGACCCCTGAGGGTCCCAACCACTGGGAGACTCCCTCCTGTGTCATCTTGTGGCACTAAGGCAGCCGCCCTCTTAGCGGGTCTCCTTCGTGGACCCCGGGCAGCCTGCAGAAAAGCAGCACCCGCAGCCGGTTAATAAAGGGTTCCAAAAACATCTTCAATATAATTTCCTAAGAAACGCTTGACAACGGCAATAGAAATGTGCAAATACCAGTACCCAATGTACATAGAGGTTGGCAAAAGGTAAGGTAAATGTGTATTTAACGTTGAAGCGAAGAAGGCAGTGTCCCCTCCTCCCCTGCACAGCGGCTGCTCGAGGCTTTGACCCTGTCAGCTGTCTGCAGGGAGAGATGCTACAGTCAGGGGTGAGCCTGCAGTCCCGTTCTACTCTGGAAGGAGTTTCATTTTTAGGGTCCCGCTCTCCGAGACCAGTGCTATGCTCATGTCACAAGCAGGGCCGCACTGGGAACAGCAACCAGCCATGGCAGATTGCTGCTTGACTGGCCCGAGCGGGGGGCGGGGGGAGGGAGGTTGTGCGGGGATGGTGGTGCTAAGAAGAAGCTCCCGCTTTTGTTACAGGGGGCCGATATTGCAGCCCCCACTGACAAAACCAGCCCCCACGGGCACAAAACCGGCCCCCACCCCTCAGGCCCACCGGGGAAATGACCGGTGCTCGCTAGGGCCGGTCTGGCCCTGGTCACAAGTGGCTCTATATCTATCCAACACACGCTATCTGGAAGGCATAGTCTGCCTACCACAAAGCATGGCACGAGAGAACCGCTGCTGCTCCGGTCACGTGCCTCAGTGCTGAACACGTGCGCCCCAGGCAGTAGTTGGAAAGAAACTACCGACGTCACATCAAGCATGAGAAGCGTCTACATTAAACATCAGTCCAACAAGAGGGGGCTGTGCCTTCATGCTCTGCCTCGTGCTTTTGAATAACGGTGAACATTTTCACCACAGTGTTTGTTGCTATTTTTCAAGCACTGAAACAAAATACGTACAAGCATTTGCAATGCAATAGGTCTCGCATTACTGAAAGTTTGAGCTATTGGCGTTGCATTATTATTTGCAACTCCAATAGGTCAAAATTTCAAGAACGCCAAGACCTATTGCATTGCAAATGCTTGTTTAATCTTGATCTTCCCTCCTGGATCCCATGAAATTCTTTAGCAGGACAGTGGCCTGTAGAAAAGGATCTAAAGGTTCCCTCTCCAGGTAACGACATAGATAGACCCTGCATTTGCCTGAGGGGAGGAGGGTGTGCTTCAAAGGAGTCAAGAGATGGCCAGAGCTGGCCAACCAAAAGAATCAATTGGTGATGTCCATTGGGCGGGAACAAGCACCAAAAGGCGAGACAAATGCACAATGTTAGACCTGGTACCATTGGCGTGAGTCTCCCTTCCATTTTTTCACTGATTGCCTCCTCTGTTTTTGATGTTTTGCTGGTTTAGATGCTTTGGGCACTGTGCCACTGTTATTCAGTGCCACAGTGCAAGTGCTCCCTATGGTAAATTGATGTATTGATTAGTGACTCCATGATTGGATTATTTGATTTACTTGTCGGACCCTAGTATAGTGCACCATGGGTGCCCAGGACCTGTAAATCAAATGCTGCTGGTGGGCTTGCAGCACTGGTTGTGCCACCCACAGAAGCAGCCTGTAAAGTGTAGCTCAGGCCTGCCATTGCAGAGCCTGTGTGCAGTCTGTGACTGCCATGTCGACTTGGCAAGTGCACCCACTGGCCAGTCCCTAAACCTTCCCTTTTCTACATGTTAGCCACCCCTAAGGTAGGCCCAAAGGCAGGGTGCATTGTATGTAAAAGGTAGGACATGCCCTGATGTGTGTAGCATGTCCTGATAGTGAATTACAGCCAATTTCGTTTTTCACTATTGCAAGGCTACCTGTCCCCATAGGCCAGAATGGGCAGTTTGATTATAACATCTTATTATCCTAACTGACCCAGGGAACATGGTAGAAAAACGAATTTAGTATGCCTGAACTCAGAATGATAAAATACATCTGTTAGAACCGGGGTCTCCAGTTGGCCAGAGTCTGCACCCTAGTCCAAGTAGGGACCACCGATTCCGACAAGGTAGCTTGGCGCGAGGCAGGTAGGCACGCCCGAGGCACTGTGTAACATAGTTGTGCAACACACTTCCACACTGACACAGTAAAGTGCACACATTCAAGAGGACACCACTCCAATTTTATGTAAGAAAACAAGTAGCTTTATCTAACTTCTTGGCAGGTTTGAAAACAGTACAGTTCTCTGGGTATGCAAGGTGAAGGATTCGCCTACCATCAACTCTGCACAAGTAATAATTCTCAGTGGGATATCTAATACAGGCAATCACTCTCATGTAGAGATTCAATACACTCCCAGGGAAGACATTATAGCAGAAAGCTTTCTACCACTAGGGTGACCTGTGGCTGGCTCTCCTCCCGCGGTATCCCAGCCCCAGGAGCCCCCGGGGCTATCCCCGCGGTGCATATGACTCAGTCACTGACTTGCAGGGGGGCCACAGCGCTCCTCAACTCCCCAGTTCAGTCTTTCAGGGAGAGCTGGGGCAATGCGGCATGTAGGCAGGTATGCGTTGGGCCCAGTCTGTGCAGAACCCCCCTCCTCCCCCAGTCAGCCCGCTGCTCGCTTCACTCGGGGCTTTTACCTGGGAGGGGCGGCTGGATTCCCTGCCATCCACGGGCTCTCCGCTCCATGGCATTTGGCCTGGAGGCTTCGGGGGCTCCCACACTTCTTGGGGCCCCTCTCGCGAGTGCCTGGGCGAGCCCCGGACCTCCTGGACGGTTCCTTGTCCGGGACCCAATCAGGACGCGACTTCCCAGGGGCGCGGCCGATGACGCGGCTGGCGTCCCGGTTGCCAGGCGACGCTCTTCTCTTCGCGCCCGATCTCAGCGCGGCCTTGGCTGTAAACGGGCGGCCCTTACTTCGCCTCAGGGGCCGCGGCGGTGATCTGGGATGCAGCGTCTCTTCTCCCAGCAGCGCAGGGGCCGCGGCGATGAGTCCGGCACAACAGCGCTTCTCCTCACAGCGCCCTACACCCCCACAACGCTCGCACCGGCTGCGGTGTTCTGGGGCATAACAGTGCTCTTCCTCACAGCGCTCTCCACAGCCTCAGCGCTCACACCAGCCGCAGTGATCTTGGGCACGGGGCGCTCTCTGACACAGCGCCGGGCGGCAACTTCAGGTCCTGGGCACACAGCGCTCGACATTAATGACAGATTCTGGATGCACAGCGCTTCACAGTACCTCAAGGGTCCCCAGGCAGCAGCGGCGCTCTCAGGTTCACAGCGCTTCGCAGTCACAGCGCTGGTAATGGGTTTCAGGGGTCAGGTACACAGCGCGTCCCAGTCACAGCGCTGGTAATGGGTTTCTGGTGTCAGTTGTAGGGGAAGGGAATATGGCAGTCCTGGGGCAGGCACCCTGGAGATGGTATTCCTGGTTCCCCTGTCACAGGGCAAGGTCAGCAGGCAGGCAGGGTAACTCATCTAACTTGGGGCAGCAGTTCCTAGGATCAGTCAGCCTCAGTAGTGTAGCAATCCCCCTAGCTCAGCAGCCTTCACTCCAGCGGAGGGTCCCCAGGTTCAGTAGTGTAACTGACTTATCAGGTTCCCTCCTTTTCTTTTATACCCCTAGGTCAGGTGACCCGCCAAAAAGGCGGCAAGATGGGGGGTTTGGAAGGTTCTAGATGAATCTGGGGACTCTGTGGTGTCTGTCTATGGTGACAAGAGGCGGGACGGTCAAGGTTACAGTAGCATTAAGTCCCAGCCGTATTCCAACTACTAGTGCGCAGATAGGACAGTGGCCTCACCGCAGTAGCAGGGGCCTGTGGCAACCATGTTGTTAGGAGAGAGAGCATCTGCACCTCAGCACTGTTCAGCAGCGGTAAGGCGCCCAGAGTCCTATGTCCAACAAAAATGGCGGTCAATAACGAGGCAAAAAGGGAAAAAATGTAGGGGAAGACCACCCTAGGGCTGACAGGTCTAACAACATCTTTTAGTGAAGTTGGTTTTAACATTCTGTGTTTGAAAATACCACTTTTAGAAAGTAGGTATTTTCTTGCCTAACCATCCAGCCTGCCTCTGCTAGCTTGTGTATTGTATGTCTGGTTTTGTGAGTGACAGGGGCTGGGGGACTCCAGGAGACAGGATGAGTCAGCACAGGGCTGAGTAGACCGATCTGCATGTAGAGTGGTGGGAGGAGTAGCACCTGGGCCTGAATAGGGCTGTGCCTGCCTTCCACAATGCTGGCTCCACCTCCTGTGGTGCGTCTGATGTCCCTGGCCCACACTGACAAAGGAAGAAGGTGTGCACTGGCAGAATGCACCCAGAACTGGTTTGGACTAGGTACAGGACCCTCTGCCTTCAGAGGACAAAGGATTTATGGGTATAAAAAGGGGGACCCAGACCCCAGAACTTTAGATCACCTCTGGAACAACAAGACGAACCTTTGCCAAGGAGAAGAACCAAGGAAGCTGCAGGAGTTTTGGACTGCCCCTCTGCCAGTGTGCTGTTTGCTGGATTGGCCTGCAGTGGTCTTCATTGCCAAGGAAAGGAGAAGGAACTTTTAACGAACTTTCATCATCTTGCAGAATATTTCTCCAAGGGCTTGAACTTGTGCTTGCCTCCTGCTGAAGTCTCAGGGACAAAAGTCTTCACCACCAGCTCCCCTCTGAATTTCCTTGCTGGGAATTCTATCTGCAGAAACCTGCGTGTCGCTGGGAGCTGGAAGCGCGACTCAACGAGAAGAAGCGTGTCGCTGTCGCAGCTGTTGCCGTCGCATCGCCGGAGAAGCGTGCCGCCGCCGCAGAGGTCGCCGCCGCATCACCAGAGAAGCGTGTCTTCGTCGCAGCTGCCTGCCATCGCATCACCGGAGAAGCGTGACTCCGTCGCATCTGCCTGCCGTCGCATCACCGGAGAAGCGTGTCGCCACCGCAAGGGTCGCCGTCGCAACCCCGGAGAAGTGTGTCGCCGTTGCCTACCGTCGCATGACCGGAGAAGCGTGTCGCAGGGCCTGTCGCGGCTCCAAAGGTACAGAGTTCGCCGCACGGCCGTCGGGCGTGCACGCATCCTCTTCACGTCGTCGCATCGCATCAAGGGCGCACTCTCATCGCATCGCACCGGATCGTCGCATCGCATCGAGGCGCCTGCTCGCCGCATCGTCCTCCCTGCGGACCCTTTGTTTGTTTTGCGTTACGCATCCAAGGTACTTTTGTGAGAAACGTGTCGCATTTCTCATCAACTTGAACTAAGTTACTTCTACCATCTTTAAGTCTATTTTAAGTACAGTATTGTGGATTTTTGTCGTTTGTGGTCTTGTGTTAAGTCTATATAAAGAATACTTATTTTTATAAAACCTGTGTGGTGTCCATCAGTAGGGTTTCACTGTATTACTGTATGTGTTCACAAATGCTTAACACACTGCCTCTGAGATAAGCCTGTCTGCTCGTGCCAAGCTACCAAGGGGGTGAGCAGGGGTTATCCAGTAGTGTAATCCCCTTTCCCTGACTTAGAAGCAAGGGTCCCTATTTGGACAAAGGTGTATACCATTGCCAACTAGAGACCCCCAGTTCTAACATTGGTGGTCAGCGGTGAGGATTCTGGACTTGCATTTGTGACTCATGTACAGTGATTGGTGTACACTACTAGTGAGTGCAGACCAAACGCAACCACATACTTTTTTGGTAGAATTTTATTTTCTCCTTGGACTGTTATTTTTTTCTGAGAACTGCCAATTCTTATTGCCATGAGTCCACCAGCATCCAAAGCATCTATGGATCTAGATTTTGAGGAAGATAGGCTGGATACCTATAATGCAAAACAGCTGAAAGCCTTCTGTAGAAAATTTTAAGTTGATATTCCAGGCCTCACCAAGAAGGATGAGTTCCACAAGGCGCTGAGGGCCTGGGTGGAAGCAAGAAATTCCTCTGAGAATGTGGAGCACCCTGTGGGGGACGCAGAGGAGGCAGAAGAGCAGCTAGATGGGCCAGTGGGCCCAGGAGGGCAGAAAGTACCTACCCCGCCAGGCAGCAGTGTTTCTTCCAAAGACCTGTCCCCAGGAGAGCTGGAGGATAGGGAGAGAAATAGAAGGCATAAAATGGAGCTGGCCAGGCTCAAAATGGAGGGTCAAAAGGACCTAGAGAATAAGAAGCTGGAGTTTGAAATTAACAAGTTAGCCTTGGAGAGAGAGAGAATGAGATTAGAGCATGAGAGAATGTTGAGGGAATTAGAAATCAAAGCTAAAAACTTAGAAATTAATCCCTCTGGTGGCAGCGCACCATCTGGGCCTTCAGAAGGCAGGGTATATATCCCCAAGGATGTCATCAAAGATTTCCATAAGCATGAAGATATTGGGCAGTGGTTTGCAGCCTATGAGATAGCAATGTTGGCCCACCGGGTCTCTGAGAAGGATTGGGGAGCGGGGTTGTGGGGCCGCTTTGTGAGTGAGGGGTGGGATACTTTGTTAGACCTGCCTGTTGAGAATAGGATGTCTTATGCCCACATGAAGGAAGCCCTGATGACAAGGTATGGGTTGACCCCAGAACTCTATAGACAGAGGTTCAGGAATTGTAAAAAGCTGGAGGCAACCACCTGGGTAGAATATGTATCTTTTTTCTGCAGAGCTATGGATGGTTGGGTGAAGGGTAGCAAAGTGAGTACTTTTGAGGAGCTCTATGATTTGTTTGCATGGGAGCACTTGTCTGGTAATTGTTTTCCAGAGCTACTCCAGCACCTTATTGATAGCAAGTTAACTAACCCTAGGAAGCTTGCTGAGGAGGCGGACCGCTGGGTAAGCACCCGGGTCCACAAGGGTCACGTGGGAGACTTCGCCAAAGGTGGGCAGGGTCCCCAGCAGAAGAGTGGGGGGGGACAAGGGTAAACAGAGGGAGTTCCAGAAAGGGCCCCAAAGTAATCCCCAAGGGAACCAAGGGAAGGGTTCCCAGCCTCCCCCTGAGAAAAAGCAAGAGACCCTGACAGGTAAACCTGTTCACAGGGGGCCCACTAAGTGCTTCACGTGTGGTCAAATGGGCCACCGTTGGTATGATGCACAATGTCCCATGAGGGATTCCAAAGCACCACCATGTGCACCACCCCGTCAGATGGCGAGTGTAGACCTGGGGGGGGGAGGAGATTGGTGCCCAAGGTGGGTGGGGTCCCACAGTGATGTCCCTTGTCTCTTTAGGAGACTTTGAGATGGTCCCTGAGACCCAGCTGCCTAATAACACTAAAAAGTACAGGCAGTGGGTGACCATCAATGGCCATAGGGTGGAAGCTCTCAGAGCCACTGGGGCTAGTGTGACAGCTGTCAATTGCCGGCTGTTGTCCAGAGTGCAGGTTATCCCCCATGCATTCTTCCCTGTAGTTGCCGAGGACAACTCGCAGAGCCAGTGTGAGGTGGCTCAAGTTCCCTTAGAGTGGGGCGGGTCTCAGGTACTCTTCAAGTAGCTGTGAGGCCAGCCATGCCTGTTGATTGTCTGTTGGGCAATGATTTAGAAAGCTCCCCTTGGGCTAAGGTGGAGAGAAGGTCTCATTTGGAGATGTTGGGTCTGCCTGAGTGGGCGTGTGTGACCACTCGGTCTATGGCAGCCAGTAAGGGTGTTGAAGAGGTTCTGGAGCCTGAAAGTATGGCCCAGACCCCTGCCTTAAAGAGAAGAGGTAGGGGGCACGGGAAACTGGCCCCCATAGTTCCCACGGTCCAGGAGGAGGCAGACCTTGAGGGGGATGCCCTGGAACCTACTGGGGAACAAGTGGCCGAACTGGGGGACCTGCCTGAGCTGACCCATTGGCAGCAGGAAGGAGGCCCCTCCAGGGAGGAATTTTGTGAGGAGCAGAAGAAGTGCCCTTCTCTTGTGGGTTTGCGGCAACAGGCCACAAACCAGGCAGCAGGTGATCAGTCTGGATCACATTGGATCTACTGGGAGAACTACCTCCTGTATAGCGAGCCTAAGGTTGCTGAGCCTGGGTCAGCCCGTGTGCTGGTGGTACCCCAGCGCTTCAGAGCCTTCCTACTGGGTTTGGCTCATGATGTGCCTTTAGCTGGACATCTGGGCAGATCAAGACCTTTGAAAGGCTTGTCACCCACTTTTATTGGCCCCAGATGCGGAAGAGTTCAGACACTCATTATAGGACTTGTCAAACTTGCCAGGCAAGTGGGAAAAGTGGAAGGAAGCACAAGGCTCCTCTCCAACCTTTCCCTGTAGTCAGTACCCCCTTTGAACGGGTGGGCATTGACATTGTGGGGTCACTGGACCCCAAGACAGCCATGGGCAACAGGTTTATCCTGGTCTTGGTGGACCTTGCTACCCGGTACCCGGAAGCCATCCCTCTCAGGACAGTGACGGCCCCCGTGGTGGGACGTGCACTGATGGGGATTTTCTCCCGTGTGGGATTCCCCAGAGAGGTGGTGTCAGACCGTGGTACAAACTTCATATCTCACTATATGAAGTCCCTGTGGCAGGAGTGCGGTGTTACATACAAGTTCACCACTCCTTACCACCCCCAAGGTAATGGGCTGGTTGAGAGGTTCAACCGGACCCTCAAAGGCATGATAATGGGTCTTGAGGGACCTATGAGGCGTAAGTGGGACGTCCTCTTGCCATGCCTGCTTTTTGCTTATTGTGAGGTGCCACCGAAGTCCTTAGGGTTCAGTCCCTTTGAACTACTGTATGGTCACCCGGTAAGAGGACCTTTGAGTCTGGTCAAGGAAGGCAGGGAGCAATCTCCCAGGAAACCTCCCCAGGATGTATACAGTTACATGCTGGCCTTCAGGAACCAGACTAGGCGATTCAGACAAATCGCTCAGGCAAATCTGGAAGCCAGCCAGGAGGAAATGAAGCGGTGGTACGATCAGAATGCCACTCTGATTGAGCTTCAACCTGGGCAGAAAGTTTGGGTCATGGCCCCTGTAGAGCCCTGTACGCTCCAGGACAGGTGGACCGGACCATTTGAGGTGGTGGAGCACAAGAGTGATGTCACCTACCTGGTGAACTTGCGGTCTCCTAGGAACCCTTTGCGGGTCCTGCATGTTAACCACCTGAAGCCCCACTTAGGAAGGTCCGAAGTGGGCATGCTCCTAGCGACAGATGATGGAATGGAGGAGGAGACCGAGCCTCTTCCTGACCTCCTGTCTGCAACAGAGCAAGATGGGTCAGTGGATGGTGTCAGCCTCTCTGCCACACTGACCCCTGAACAGCAGCAAGATTGTCGCCAAATGTTGGGACAATTCTCTGATTTGTTCTCCCTGGTTCCTGGTGTCACTGAGTGGTGCGTCCATGACGTGGATACTGGGGACAGTCCTCCTGTGAAGCACAAGGATTACAGAGTGACTGACGGGGTCAGAGCTCACATCAAGGAGGAGGTCTCCAAGATGTTTGCCTTAGGGGTGATTGAGTTCTATCACAGCCCTTGGGCCAGCCCAGTGGTCTTGGTCCCAAAAGCTGCCGCGCCTGGTGCCACACCCAAACTCCGGTTCTGTGTGGACTACCGAGGACTCAATTCAGTCACCAGGACTGACGCGCACCCCATCCCCAGAGCTGATGAGCTCATTGATCGGTTGGGGGCTGTCCGGTACCTCAGCACGTTTGATTTAACGTCTGGGCACTGGCAGATCGCCTTAACTGATGGGGCCAAAGAGAGGTCAGGATTCTCCACACCAGATGGGCACTACCAATTCCTGGTTATGCCCTTTGGGATGAAGAATGCCCCTGCCACCTTTCAGAGGTTGGTCAACCAGGTGTTGGCTGGACTGGAGGATTTCAGTGCCGCCTACCTGGATGACATTGCAGTGTTCAGCGCCAGTTGGGAAGAACATCTGCGCCACCTCTGGGAAGTGTTGATGGCACTGCGGAAGGCAGGCCTCACGATCAAGGCAAGTAAGTGCCAGATCGGGCAGGGTTCCGTGGTGTACTTCGGGCACCAGGTGGGGAGCGGCCAGGTGGCGCCCCTACAACCCAAGATTGATACCATCCTGGCATGGGAACCCCCCAAGACCCAGACACAGGTGAGAGCCTTTTTAGGACTCACAGGGTACTACAGGAGGTTTGTCAAGGGGTATGGCAACATTGTTGCACCCTTGACTGAGCTGACTTCCGGGAAGCAGCCGAAGAAAGTGAACTGGACTGACACCTGTCAGAAGGCTTTTGACGCCCTGAAGACTGCCATGTGCACAGCACCCGTGCTTCAGGCGCCCAACTTCTCAAAGGAATTCATTGTCCAAACAGCGGCTTCAGAGCATGGTGTGGGGGCTGTTCTATTACAGATTAATGAGGAGGGCCTAGACCAACCTGTAGCCTTCATCAGTAGGAGGTTACTTCCACGGGAACAGAGGTGGAGTGCAATTGAGCGTGAGGCATTTGCTGTGGTCTGGGCGCTGAAGAAGTTGAGACCATACCTGTTTGGGACTCACTTCCGGGTTCAGACAGACCACAGGCCCCTTAGATGGCTGATGCAGATGAGGGGTGAGAATCCAAAGTTGTTGAGGTGGTCCATTTCGCTACAGGGGATGGACTTCACGGTGGAACACCGTCCTGGTACAGAACACGCCAATGCTGATGGTCTGTCCAGATTTTTCCGCCTTAGTGAAGAGAACTCCCAAGGGGTTGGGTAGTTCTCCCCACATTTCAGCTGGAGGGGACACGTGTTAGACCTGGTACCATTGGCGTGAGTCTCCCTTCCATTTTTTCACTGATTGCCTCCTCTGTTTTTGATGTTTTGCTGGTTTAGATGCTTTTTCTAAAGACAGTGGTCCCTAGACAATAATCTGGTACCAAACAAATAATATAGACTCAATCAGTGCTATATCTCTCTGTCCAGCCGGACAGGCATTTAATATGCAATTTAAAGTATAACGAATAGTAAGAGAAAAATATAAGTGGGACACAACCTGCATCCAACTAACACGAACGGACAAACAACATAAGGTAAAGGATTCAGGCCAAAAAGCTTGTCTGTTTAGGGGCACATTACAAATGGAACAGACAGGATATAGTTGAGACACCATTACATGTTTGACATAACAATCTAGTAAACGTATATGGTGTACATTGTTTCGACGAGCGTTTCGATCCCTTAAATAAATGTTGGGATCATCATCAGGACATTAGGATAGCATGCCTGTATACAATAAGCTGTAATTGCAAAAACCATGGGAGAATTAAAGGAAGGAAACAAGACAAAAATAACATGAAGTTAAAAATCGGACAATTTAGAGTACATCCAGACGTGCTCGTGAAGTTATCTCGAGTGAGATAACAAACGTGATGCGCGACGTTAATACAAATAGAGAGTGCACGTGAGCCAACCGTGCTCGGAGATGGAAGGCGTGAAAAAAAAGGGGGGGGGAAGGAGGTAGAGTGAAACCAGGGGTCAAGAGGCATGATCTGGCGAATTTAGGATCGGTGAACATGACTTATTCGCTAACCGTGAAGTGAAGAAGGAGGCGAAGCTATGCTGTTACCTAGTAGGTGGTGGGGAGCACTGGCGAAGCACTGGGCACAGCAGAGTGATGCTGTCGTTATTGTAGGGCGTGTCCTTGCAGGATAATGGACACTGCGGGTTTCAAGCACCGGAGGATTCGCTTGAACCGATCTGGAAAAGATGTATTTATAATTTGCGGGGGTCGCAAAGTGAAGGGCATCAAGGGCTGAAAGCTGCTAAGGTTGTACGCGTGCTTACCGTTATGATTAAAATGCCGGGAACGGCATGTGGATAAAGGGGAGCCGCGTTTGCGGTCTCAATGCTGGGTGTGAGGTAAGCCTGCAATAGAGAACATTAGGTGGCTAGGTTAGGACCGGTGCCGGTGGTCCTAATAGTTAAGGGCTCAAGGGCTGAAAGCTGCTAAGGTTGTGCGCGCGTTTACCGTAGTGATTAAGGTGCCGGGATCCGCATATGGATGAAAGGGAGCCGCGTTCGCGGTCTCAATGCTGGGCAAGCCTGTAATAGAAAACATTAGGGGCTAAGTTAGGACCGGTGCAAGTGGTCCTAATAGCAGATGGTGTGGGGGGCTGTTCTATCACAGATTAATGAGGAGGGCCTAGACCAACCTGTAGCCTTCATCAGTAGGAGGTTACTTCCACGGGAACAGAGGTGGAGTGCAATTGAGCGTGAGGCATTTGCTGTGGTCTGGGCGCTGAAGAAGTTGAGACCATACCTGTTTGGGACTGACTTCCGGGTTCAGACAGACCACAGGCCCTCAGATGGATGATGCAGATGAGGGGTGAGAATCCAAAGTTGTTGAGGTGGTCCATTTCCCTACAGGGGATGGACTTCACGGTGGAACATCGCCCTGGTACAGAACACGCCAATGCTGATGGTCTGTCCAGATTTTTCCGCCTTAGTGAAGAGAACTCCCAAGGGGTTGGGTAGTTCTCCCCACATTTCAGCTGGAGGGGACACGTGTTAGACCTGGTACCATTGGCGTGAGTCTCCCTTCCATTTTTTCACTGATTGCCTCCTCTGTTTTTGATCTGTTTGCTGGTTTTAGATGCTTTGGGCACTGTGCCACTGCTATTCAGTGCCACAGTGAAAGTGCTCCCTATGGCAAATTGATGTATTGATTAGTGACTCCATGATTGGATTATTTGATTTACTTGTCAGACCCTAGTATAGTGCACCATGGGTGCCCAGGGCCTGTAAATCAAATGCTGCTGGTGGACTTGCAGCACTGGTTGTGCCACCCACAGAAGCAGCTTGTAAAGTGTAGCTCAGGCCTGCCATTGCAGAGCCTGTGTGCGGTCTGTGACTGCCATGTCGACTTGGCAAGTGCACCCACTTGCCAGTCCCTTAACCTTCCCTTTTCTACATGTTAGCCACCCCTAAGGTAGGCCCAAGGGCAGGGTGCATTGTAAGTGAAAGGTAGGACATGCCCTGGTGTGTGTGTGGCATGTCCTGATCGTGAATTACAGCCAATTTCGTTTTTCACTATTGCAAGGCTACCTGTCCCCCATAGGCCAGAATGGGCAGTTTGATTATAATATCTTATAATCCTAACTGAGCCAGGGAACATGGTAGAAAAACGAATTTAGTACGCCTGAACTCAGAATGATAAAATACATCTTTTAGTGAAGTTGGTTTTAACATTCTGTGTTTGAAAATACCACTTTTAGAAAGTAGGTATTTTCTTGCCTAACCATCCAGCCTGCCTCTGCTAGCTTGTGTATTGTATGTCTGGTTTTGTGAGTGACAGGGGCTGGGGGACTCCAGGAGACAGGGTGAGTCAGCACAGGGCTGAATAGACCGATCTGCATGTAGAGTGGTGGGAGGAGTAGCACCTGGGCCTGAATAGGGCTGTGCCTGCCTTCCACAATGCTGGCTCCACCTCCTGTGGTGCGTCTGATGTCCCTGGCCCACATTGACAAAGGAAGAAGGTGTGCAATGGCAGAATGCACCCAGAACTGGTTTGGACTAGGTACAGGACCCTCTGCCTTCAGAGGACAAAGGATTTATGGGTATAAAAAGGGGGACCCAGACCCCAGAACTTTAGATCACTTCTGGAACAACAAGACAAACCTTTGCCAAGGAGAAGAACCAAGGAAGCTGCAGGAGTTTTGGACTGCCCCTCTGCCAGTGTGCTGTTTGCTGGGTTGGCCTGCAGTGGTCTTCATTGCCAAGGAAAGGAGAAGGAACTTTTAAAGAACTTTCATCATCTTGCAGAATATTTCTCCAAGGGCTTGAACTTGTGCTTGCCTCCTGCTGAAGTCTCAGGGACAAAAGACTTCACCACCAGCTCCCCTCTGAATTTCCTTGCTGGAAATTCTATCTGCAGAAACCTGCGTGTCGCTGGGAGCTGGAAGCGTGACTCAACGAGAAGAAGCGTGTCGCTGTCGCAGCTGTTGCCGTCGCATCGCTGGAGAAGCGTGCCGCCGCCGCAGAGGTCGCCGCCGCATCACCAGAGAAGCGTGTCTTCGTCGCAGCTGCCTGCCGTCGAATCACCGGAGAAGCGTGACTCCGTCGCATCTGCCTGCCGTCGCATCACCGGAGAAGCGTGTCGCCACCGCAAGGGTCGCCGTTGCATCCCCGGAGAAGTGTGTTGCCGTCGCAGCTGCCTACCGTCGCATCACCGGAGAAGCGTGTCGCAGGGCCTGTCGCGGCTCCAAAGGTACAGAGTTCACTGCACGGCCGTCGGGCGTGCACACATCGTCTTCACGTCGTCGCATCGCATCAAGGGCGCACTCTCATCGCATCGCACCGGATCGTCGCATCGCATCGAGGCGCCTGCTCGCCGCATCGTCCTCCCTGCGGACCCTTTGTTTGTTTTGTGTTACGCATCCAAGGTACTTTTATGAGAAACGTGTCGCATTTCTCATCAACTTGAACTAAGTTACTTCTACCATCTTTAAGTCTATTTTAAGTACAGTATTGTGGATTTTTGTCGTTTGTGGTCTTGTGTTAAGTCTATATAAAGAATACTTCTTTTTATAAAACCTGTGTGGTGTCCATCTGTAGTGTTTTCACTGTATTACTGCATGTGTTCACAAATGCTTAACACACTGCCTCTGAGATAAGCCTGTCTGCTCGTGCCAAGCTACCAAGGGGGTGAGCAGGGGTTATCCAGTAGTGTAATCCCCTTTCCCTGACTTAGAAGCAAGGGTCCCTATTTGGACAAAGGTGTATACCATTGCCAACTAGAGACCCCCAGTTCTAACACACAATATAAACCAAACAGAGAAAAGGAATTTTAAAAAGTGTCCCAATTAACCAACCAAAAGTGGTGGGCGTGTCCAAAGTCCCCAATAGTCCATATACCGAATACAGCATGCCTCGCAGAGCAACGCATGCGTGCCCAGGCTCGATCTAAAAAACAAGCATTGGTAAAGCGAATAGGTCTCGTCTCTGCAAGAACTATTGGCTTTGCCAATGTGTTGTTTTAGCAATGTTGTACAACAGCATGGCTGGTGTTCAGCATGGCTAGAAGTTAGTGAAAAGAGAAGTTAGAAGAGAGTGGAGTGCAGTGTCATAGAGTGGAGTGGCGTAGAGTGTCACAGAGTGGTGCTGAATGGCGTGGAGTGGCATGGAGTAGAGTAAAGTGGGGTAGAGTAGAGTGGCATAGAGTGTCGTGGAGTGGCATAGAGTGTTGTGGAGTGCTGTGGAGTGCATAGAGTGGAGGAGCACAGAGTGGAGTAGAGTGTTGTACAATGGAGTGGAGTAGAGTGTTGTAGAGTATTGTAGAGCAGAGTGGCATACAGTGTCATAGAGTGCAGTGGCATAGAATGGAGTAGAGTGTCCTACAGTAGAGTGGAGTGGTGTACAGTGGAGTAAAGTGGAGTGGAGAGGGTAGAGGGAGTTGTGTACAGTGAAGTAGAGTGTTGTGACGTAGAGTGGAGTAGATTGTCATGGAGTGGCATAGAGTGGAGTAGAGTGGAGTTGATAAGGGTAGAGTGAAGTGTCATAGAGCAGAGTGTAGTGGGTGGAGTGGCATGGAGTGGAGTGGTGTGTCGTAGAGTGGTGTGTCATAGAGTGTCTTAGAGTGGAGGGGAATAGAATGGAGTTGCATAGAGTGGAGTGGCGTGTTGTAGAGTGGAGTGGTGAGTCGTAGAGTGAAGTGGTGTGTTAGAGTTGGAGTGGCATAGAGTGAAGTGGCGTGGAGTGGTTTAGAGTGAAGAGGAGTGGAATGACTTGGAGTGTTATAGATTGGAGTGGTGTGTCTTAGAGTAAAGTGCTGTGTCGCAGAGTGGAGTGTTGTAGGGTGGAGTGTTGTAGGATGGAGTGTCATAGGGTGTCGTAGGGTGGAGTGTCATAGGGTGGAGTGTCATCGAGCGGATTGTCATAGAGAAGAGTGGCGTAGAGTATTATAGAGTGGAGTGTTGTAGAGTGGAGTGTCATGGAGTGTCGTAGACTGGAATGGCATACAGTGTCATAGATTGGAGTTGCATACAGTGGAGTAGAGTGTCCTAGAGTAGACTGGAGTAAAGTGGCATACACTGGCGTAGAGGGAGTTGCATAGAGTGTCATAGAGTGGAATGTCATAGTGTGGAGTGTCGTAGTGTGGAGTGTCGTAGGGTGGAGTGTCGTAGGGTGGAATGTCATAGGGTGGAGTGTGGAGTGTCGGAGGGTGGAGTGTCATTGGGTGGAGTGTCATCGAGCAGAGTGGAGTAGAGAAGAGTGGAGTAGAGTGTTGTAGAGTGGAGTGTCATGGAGTGTCGTAGAGTGAAGTGGAGTGGAGTATAGTGGTGTGGCATAGAGTGGAGAAAAGTGTCGTGGAGTGGCGTATGGTGAAGTAGAGTGTCATAGAGTGGAGTGGCATAGAGTGAAGTGTCGTAGAGTGGCATAGTGAAGTAGAGTGGACTAGTGTGTCATAGAGTAGAGTGGAGTAAAGTGGCATAGAGGGAGTTGCGTAGAGTGGAGTAGAGTGGCTTAGAGTGGAATAGATTGTTGTAGAGTGAAGTGGCAAAGAGTGGAGTAGAGTGGCATAGAGTGGTGGGGCGTAAAGTGTTGTATAGTGGAGTAGAGTGTCATAGAGTAGACTGGAGTAAGGTGGCATACACTGGTGTAGAGGGAGTTGTGTAGAGTGGAGTAGACTGTTGTGATGTAGAGTGGGGTAGATTTTTTGTAGTGCGGAGTGGCATAGAGTAGAGTGGAATGTCGTAGAGTGGAATGTCGGAGGGTGGAGTGTCGTAGGGTGGAGTGTCATATGGTGGAGTGTTGAAGAATGGACTATCATCGAGTGGAGTGTCATAGAAAAGAGTGGTATAAAGTGGCATAGAAGGAGTTGCATAGAGTGTCATAGAGTGGAATGTCATAGTGTGGAGTATCGTAGTGTGGAGTGTCGTAGGGTGGAATGTCATA
Source organism: Calotriton arnoldi (assembly GCA_963921515.1). NCBI lineage: Eukaryota > Metazoa > Chordata > Amphibia > Caudata > Salamandridae > Calotriton > Calotriton arnoldi. The sequence continues at coordinate 70,850 of CAWUFW010007219.1, forward strand.
GAGTGGAGTGCGGAGTGTCGGAGGGTGGAGTGTCATAGGGTGGAGTGTCATCGAGCAGAGTGGAGAAGAGTGGAGTAGAGTGTTGTAGAGTGGAGTGTCATGGAGTGTCGTAGAGTGGAGTGAAGTGGAGTATAGTGGAGTGGCATAGAGTGGAGAAAAGTGTCGTGGAGGGGCGTAGAGTGGAGTAGAGTGTCATAGAGTGGAGTGGCATAAAGTGAAGTGTCGTAGAGTGGCATAGTGAAGTAGAGTGGACTAGTGTGTCATAGAGTAGAGTGGAGTAAAGTGGCATAGAGGGAGTTGCGTAGAGTGGAGTAGAGTGGCATAGAGTGGAATAGACTGTTGTAGAGTGGAGTGGCATAGAGTGGAGTAGAGTGGCATAGAGTGGTGGGGCGTAAAGTGTTGTATAGTGGAGTAGAGTGTCATAGAGTCGACTGGAGTAAGGTGGCATACACTGGCGTAGAGGAGTTGTGTAAAGTGGAGTAGACTGTTGTGATGTAGAGTGGAGTAGATTTTTGTAGAGTGGAGTGGCATAGAGTAGAGTGTAATGTCGTAGGGTGGAGTGTCGTAGGGTGGAGTGTCGTACGGTGGAGTGTTGGAGGGTGGAGTATCATCGAGTGGAGTGTCATAGAAAAGAGTGGTGTAAAGTGGCATAGAGGGAGTTGCATAGAGTGTCGTAGAGTGGAATGTCATAGTGTGGAGTGTCGTAGGGTGGAGTGTCGTAGGGTGGAATGTCATAGGGTGGAGTGTCGGAGGGTGGAGTGTCATTGGGTGGAGTGTCATCGAGCAGAGTAGAGAAGAGTGGAGTAGAGTGTTGTAGAGTGGAGTGTCATGGAGTGTTGTGGAGTGGAGTATAGTGGAGTGGCATAGAGTCGAGAAAAGTGTCGTGGAGTGGCGTAGAGTGGAGTAGAGTGTCATAGAGTGGATTGGCATAAAGTGAAGTGTCGTAGAGTGGCATAGTGAAGTAGAGTGGACTAGTGTGTCATAGAGTAGAGTGGAGTAAAGTGTCATAGAGGGAGTTGCGTAGAGTGGAGTAGAGTGGCATAGAGTGGAATAGATTGTTGTAGAGTGGAGTGGCATAGAGTGGAGTATAGTAGCATAAAGTGGTGAGGCGTAAAGTGTTGTATAGTGGAGTAGAGTGTCATACAGTAGAGTGTTGTTGAGTGGAGTGCAGTAAACTGGAGTGGAATAGCGTAGAGTGGAGTAAAGTGTCATAGAGTGTAGTGGCATAGAGTGGAGTAGAGTGTCGTGGAGTACTGTGGCATAGAGTGTCATGGTGTAGAGTGGAGAGCATAGAATGGAGGGGCATAGAGTGGAGGGGCTTGTTGTAGAATGGTGTGTGATAGAGTGGCGTGGAGTGGAGTAGAGTGTTGTGTCGTAGAGTGTCTTAGAATGGAGGGGCATAGAATGGAGGGGCATAGAGTGGAGTGGCATGTCGTAGAGTGGAGTGACATGTCATTGAATGGCGTGTCATAGAGTGGAGTGACGTGGAGTGTCATAAAGTGCACTGACGTGTCGTAGGGTGGAGTGGGCTAGAGTGCCATAGAGTAGAGTGTTGTAGAGTGGATTGGTGTAGAGTGGAGTGGTGTGTGGAGTATGCATAGTGTCGAAGCACATTGCCATTACAGGCAACACATTTTCAATTGAAATGACCATTACATTTGCACAGACATACAGTTTTACTGATAAAAGTAAAAAGAGCACAAACAATAATGTGTGGAAATGTAATCACCTATTGTATTGATCATATTAAAATAATTCTTCCACCACACTTAAGAATTACAAAAAAATGTGCTTCATTTCTGCTTTGCTAATTCTGATATATTCTCTAAAATATCTGCACAGTTCATTTGCAGGCATTTAAATTTTGTTGGTGCTAGAGAAAAAGCCTTTCTTTTCAAAGCAAGATTGTAGCATATATCCTCTCATTTTGAAGTCAGAGTAAGAAAAATAAACACCAAGGTCCCTCAGAATACAGAGCCTGACGTTTGACCTCTGTCTTTAAGTGCACAGCAAATGTGACATGATAAGGACAAGATTTAAAGGCCTGTTTACAGAAAGTGAGCACTTGCCGAAAAAAAAAAAGTAAATAGGCTAGCTCCAAGGGAGGGAAGAATTCAAGCTGGACTGCCTAAGATAAATAAAGCCAGCAAATGAAAGCTTTCAAATGTGAGTTACAAAACACAAAGGGCCTGACTCACAAAAGGCCTGACTCACAAAGGGACTTACGACTCATAAAGTTACGAGTGCGGAGTCTCCGCACTGCAGTGCTCAGTGCAGACATCATGTCCGAGTGCGGAGTCTCCACTGCAGTGCTCAGTGCGGATATCATGTCCGAGTGCGGAGTCTCTGCACTGCAGTGCTCAGTGCAGATATTATGTCCGAGTGCGGAGTCTCCGCACTGCAGTGCTCAGTGCAGATATCATGTCCGAGTGCGGAGTCTCCGCAGTGCTCAGTGCAGATATCATGTCCCAGTGCGGAGTCTCCGCAATGCAGTGCTCAGTGCAGATATTATGTCCGAGTGTGGAGTCTCCGCACTGCAGTGCTCAGTGCGGATATCATGTCCGAGTGCGGAGTCTCCGCACTGCAGTGCTCAGTGCGGATATCATGTCCGAGTGCGGAGTCTCCGCACTGCAGTGCTCAGTGCGGATATCATGTCCGAGTGCGGAGTCTCCGCACTGCAGTTATCAGTGCGGATATCATGTCCGAGTGCGGAGTCTCCGCACTGCAGTTATCAGTGCGGATATTATGTCCGAATGCGGAGTCTCCGCACTGCAGTGCTCAGTGCGGATATCATGTCAGAGTGCGGAGACTTTGCACTGCAGTGCTCAGTGCAGATATTATGTCCGAGTGCGGAGACTTTGCACTGCAGTGCTCAGTGCGGATATCATGTCAGAGTGCGGAGTCTCTGCACTGCAGTGCTCAGTGCGGATATCATGTCAGAGTGCGGAGACTTTGCACTGCAGTGCTCAGTGCGGATATCATGTCAGAGTGCGGAGTCTCCGCACTGCAGTGCTCAGTGCGGATATCATGTCAGAGTGCGGAGACTTTGCACTGCAGTGCTCAGTGCAGATATTATGTCCGAGTGCGGAGACTCTGCACTGCAGTGCTCAGTGCGGATATCATGCCCGAGTGCGGAGTCTCTGCACTGCTCAGTGCGGATATCATGCCCGAGTGCGGAGACTTTGCACTGCAGTGATCCGTGCGGATATCATGTCAGAGTGCGGAGTCTCCACACTGCAGTGCTCAGTGCGGATATCATGTCAGAGTGCGGAGACTTTGCACTGCAGTGCTCAGTGCAGATATTATGTCCGAGTGCGGAGACTTTGCACTGCAGTGATCCGTGCGGATATCATGTCAGAGTGCGGAGTCTCCGCACTGCAGTGCTCAGTGCGGATATCATGTCAGAGTGCGGAGACTTTTCACTGCAGTGCTCAGTGCAGATATTATGTCCGAGTGCGGAGACTCTGCACTGCAGTGCTCAGTGCGGATATCATGCCCGAGTGCGGAGTCTCCGCACTGCAGTGCTCAGTGCGGATATCATGTCCGAGTGCAGAGACTCCGCACTGCAGTGCTCAGTGCGGATATCATGACCAAGTGCGGAGACTTTGCACTGCAGTGCTCAGTGCAGATATCATGTCAGAGTGCGGAGACTTTGCACTGCAGTGCTCAGTGCAGATATCATGTCAGAGTGCGGAGACTTTGCACTGCAGTGCTCAGTGCGGATATCATGCCCGAGTGCGGAGACTCTGCACTCGTGACTTTACGAGTCGTAAGTCCCTTTGTGAATCAGGCCCAAAGCCAGTGGTAAGCGACGGGCGGAGTGCATTCCCAGGGAAGCTTTCAGAACTCCCCAAGAAGTCGTCAGCATACCAGACAGCTGTGCTGTCATGGACGCTTCGACCTAAACACCCGAAACAGCGCATTTTATGGCAGAATGTTCCAAATACAAGTGCTAAATTACTATAGGTTGTAGTAGCATTTCATGAAGTGTGACGTGGCCTTTTCTGATGTTGTAGAATGTATATATCTTATTTCTTTATTTCCATCTTTCACTTCCTTAGATGTAAATCCATCCTGTCTCTTTCGTGTGCATTAAGCCACTTAATATAACTTAGATTATATCTGCAACTGGCAGGACGGGCCTTAGACTGCAGAGCTATCCCTCAGGTTAGACCTTGGAGAATCACTGAAGGAGGCTTACTTCGGTCTTTCCGGCTCAAGCTTCAGACAGCAAAGCTATCTCTCGGCTTAGACGTTAGAGGCTCACAGAAGGGGGTTTACTTCTGTCTTTCAGGGTCATGCATCAGAAAGCAGAGGTATTTCTCAGGTTAGAGCTTGGAAGCCACTGAAAGAGGTTTACTTCGGTCTTTCAGGCTCACGCCTCAGGTGGCAGTTTTTGGTTAGAAATCTATTAAAACTATAAATATAGGGGCATATTAGCAAGACCAACGTTAAAATGATCGCCGTTTTAGCGTGCAGGAAACTGCACGCTAAAGCGGCGATAATGAGCTTGCTAATAAGCGTTATAAATTCAATAGAAGCCCAGGTTAGATGTGCAGGACATCTAACCTGGGCTCTATTGGAATTCCATAACGCATATTAGCAAGCCCATTATCGCCGTTTTAGCGGCAGTGTCCTACCGCTAAAGCAGCGATCATTCTAACGTGGGTCTTGCTAATATGCCCCATCGTTCCTGGCAGGCCTCCGTGAGTCAGTAATAAGCAGCAAACAATTGCCCTCTGCCAAGGAGGAAATGACACCCTGAAATCAGCAATCAGTGCCCAGTGTTAGTGTTAGTGCTGCAATCAATCAATCAATCAATCAGAACATTTGTAAAGCGCACTACTTACCCGTGAGGGTCTCAAGGCGCTGGGGGGGGGGGGGTGCTGCTACTGCTCGAATAGCCAGGTCTTGAGGAGTCTTCTGAAGGTCAGCAGGTCTTGGGTCTGCCGTAGGGGGATGGGGAGGGTGTTCCAGGTCTTGGCGGCGAGGTGGGAGAACGATCTGCCGCCGGAGGTCGTTCTTCGAATGCGGGGAACTGTGGCGAGGGCGAGGTCGGCGGAGCGAAGCTGGCGGTTGGGGGTGTAGAAGCTGAGTCGTCCGTTGAGGTATTCTGGTCCTGTGTTGTAGAGGGCTTTGTGTGCGTGGGTGAGGAGCTTGAAGGTGATCCTCTTGTTGACGGGGAGCCAGTGCAGGTCTCTCAGGTGGGGTGTGATGTGGCTGCAGCGAGGGATGTCGAGGATCAGGCGAGCAGAGGCATTCTGAATGCGTTGAAGTCGTTTCAGGAGTTTGGCCGAGGCTCCTGCGTAGAGGGCGTTTCCGTAGTCCAACCTGCTGCTGACGAGGGCCTTGGTGACCGTTCTTCTCGTTTCGGTGGGGATCCACCTGTAGATCTTGCGGAGCATGCGGAGGGTGTTGAAGCAGGAGGAAGAGACGGCGTTGACCTGCTTTGTCATGGAGAGGGTGGAGTCGAGGATGAACCCTAGGTTGCGTGCGTGGTCGGTGGGTGTTGGAGCTGTTCCCAGTGCGGACAGCCACCAGGAGTCGTCCCAGGCCGAGGGGGTGGAACCGAGGATGAGGACTTCCGTCTTGTCTGAGTTTAGCTTCAGTCGGCTGTTCTTCATCCACTCGGCGACGGCTTTCATTCCTTCGTGGAGGTTGGTTTTGGCGGTGTGGGGGTCCTTGGTGAGGGAGAGGATCAGCTGGGTGTCGTCGGCGTAGGAGATGATGTTGACGTCATGCAGTCGGGCGACGTGGGCGAGCGGTGCCATGTAAATGTTAAACAGTGTTGGGCTGAGGGATGAGCCCTGGGATATGCCACAGATGATCTCGGTGGCTTCGGAGCGGAAAGGGGGTAGGCGGACGCTCTGGGTTCTGCCGGAGAGGAAGGAGGTGGTCCAGTCCAGGGCCTTCTCTTGGATCCCAGCGTCGTGGAGACGTGTGCATAGGGTGCGGTGGCAGACCGTGTCGAAGGCGGCTGACAGGTCCAGGAGGATGAGGGCTGCGGTTTCTCCGTTGTCTAGCAGGGCCCTGATGTCATCGGTTGCGGCGATGAGGGCAGTTTCGGTGCTGTGGTTGCTGCGGAACCCGGACTGGGATGGGTCCAGGATGCTGTTCTCCTCGAGGTAGCGGGTCAGTTATTTGTTGACGGTCTTCTCGATGACCTTCGCCGGGAACGGGAGCAGGGAGATGGGCCGGAAGTTCTTGAGGTCCTTGGGGTCGGCTTTGGGTTTTTTGAGTAAGGCGTTGATCTCGGCGTGCTTCCAGCTCTCCGGGAAGGTTGCAGTCTTGAAGGAGATGTTGATTGTTTTCCGGAGATGGGGTGCGATGGTGGTGCTGGCTTTGTTGAAGATGTGGTGTGGGCATGGGTCTGATGGAGATCCGGAGTGGATGGTGTTCATGATTTTGATGGTGTCGTCGTCGTTTATGTTGGTCCAGGAGAGCAGGGGGTTGGTGCGGATGGTGGTCGTGGGGGCGGAGGTCTCAGTGGTTGTCGGGGCGGTCGTGGCGGTGAAGCTGTCGTGGATGTCTGCGATCTTGCGATGGAAGAAGGTGGCAAGGGAGTCGCACTGGTCTTGCGAAGGAGGGATGTCGTTGGTGTTGGAGCTGGGGTTGGAGAGTTCCTTCACGATGTTGAAGAGTTCTTTGCTGTTGTGTGCGTTGTTGTCTAGGCGGTCTTTGAAGGAGGCAGCAGCCACTAATACCACCACTGGTGCCACTACTATGGGTGCCACTTTTACTGCGTTTAGGAATACACTACTACGTGCTGTGTTAACACAAGATACTTTTATTTCGGTACTACTAGCAGTAAATCTACTACTACCTTTCGACAGGGGGTTGTCTCCAGTTATTCCATAATCCTTCATCTTGTCTTCTTTTAAAACGTCTTTTGAGACAAAGTCAAAATATAATTATATAGTAGGTATCTGTATGAATGGGATACTCTGTGAAATGACCTCAGTGTGCAATGCATTCAGTTCCATATGTAGACACCTCTTTGTATAGGGTACTCTGTGAAATGACCTCAGTGTGCAATGCATTCAGTTCCATATGTAGACACCTCTTTGTATAGGGCACTCTAGGAAATTACCTCAGTGTGCAATGCATTCAGTTCTATATGTAGACACCTCTTTGTATAGGGCACTCTAGGAAATTACCTCAGTGTGCAATGCATTCAGTTCTATATGTAGACACCTCTTTGTATAGGGCACTCTAGGAAATTACCTCAGTGTGCAATGCATTCAGTTCTATATGTAGACACCTCTTTGTATAGGGTACTCTGTGAAATTACCTCAGTGTGCAATGCATTCAGTTCCATATGTAGACACCTCTTTGTATAGGGTACTCTATGAAATTACCTCAGTGTGCAATGCATTCAGTTCCATATGTAGACACCTCTTTGTATAGGGTACTCTGTGAAATGACCTCAGTGTGCAATGCATTCAGTTCCATATGTAGACACCTCTTTGTATAGGGTACTCTAGGAAATTACCTCAGTGTGCAATGCATTCAGTTCTATATGTAGACACCTCTTTGTATAGGGTACTCTAGGAAATTACCTCAGTGTGCAATGCATTCAGTTCTATATGTAGACACCTCTTTGTATAGGGTACTCTAGAAATTACCTCAGTGTGCAATGCATTCAGTTCCATATGTAGACACCTCTTTGTATAGGGCACTCTGTGAAATGACCTCAGTGTGCAATGCATTCAGTTCCATATGTAGACACCTCTTTGTATAGGGCACTCTAGGAAATTACCTCAGTGTGCAATGCATTCAGTTCCATATGTAGACACCTCTTTGTAAAGGGCACTCTATGAAATTACCTCAGTGTGCAATGCATTCAGTTCCATATGTAGACACCTCTTTGTATAGGGTACTCTGTGAAATGACCTCAGTGTGCAATGCATTCAGTTCCATATGTAGACACCTCTTTGTATAGGGCACTCTAGAAATTACCTCAGTGTGCAATGCATTCAGTTCCATATGTAGACACCTCTTTGTATAGGGCACTCTAGGAAATTACCTCAGTGTGCAATGCATTCAGTTCTATATGTAGACACCTCTTTGTATAGGGCACTCTAGGAAATTACCTCAGTGTGCAATGCATTCAGTTCCATATGTAGACACCTCTTTGTATAGGGTACTCTATGAAATTACCTCAGTGTGCAATGCATTCAGTTCCATATGTAGACACCTCTTTGTAAAGGGCACTCTATGAAATTACCTCAGTGTGCAATGCATTCAGTTCCATATGTAGACACCTCTTTGTAAAGGGCACTCTATGAAATTACCTCAGTGTGCAATGCATTCAGTTCTATATGTAGACACCTCTTTGTATAGGGTACTCTATGAAATTACCTCAGTGTGCAATGCATTCAGTTCCATATGTAGACACCTCTTTGTATAGGGCACTCTATGAAATTACCTCAGTGTGCAATGCATTCAGTTCTATATGTAGACACCTCTTTGTATAGGGCACTCTATGAAATTACCTCAGTGTGCAATGCATTCAGTTCCATATGTAGACACCTCTTTGTATAGGGCACTCTATGAAATTACCTCAGTGTGCAATGCATTCAGTTCTATATGTAGACACCTCTTTGTATAGGGTACTCTATGAAATTACCTCAGTGTGCAATGCATTCAGTTCTATATGTAGACACCTCTTTGTATAGGGCACTCTAGGAAATTACCTCAGTGTGCAATGCATTCAGTTCTATATGTAGACACCTCTTTGTATAGGGCACTCTATGAAATTACCTCAGTGTGCAATGCATTCAGTTCCATATGTAGACACCTCTTTGTATAGGGTACTCTGTGAAATGACCTCAGTGTGCAATGCATTCAGTTCCATATGTAGACACCTCTTTGTATAGGGCACTCTAGGAAATTACCTCAGTGTGCAATGCATTCAGTTCCATATGTAGACACCTCTTTGTATAGGGCACTCTAGGAAATTACCTCAGTGTGCAATGCATTCAGTTCCATATGTAGACACCTCTTTGTATAGGGCACTCTATGAAATTACCTCAGTGTGCAATGCATTCAGTTCTATATGTAGACACCTCTTTGTATAGGGCACTCTATGAAATTACCTCAGTGTGCAATGCATTCAGTTCCATATGTAGACACCTCTTTGTATAGGGCACTCTAGGAAATTACCTCAGTGTGCAATGCATTCAGTTCTATATGTAGACACCTCTTTGTATAGGGTACTCTATGAAATTACCTCAGTGTGCAATGCATTCAGTTCTATATGTAGACACCTCTTTGTATAGGGCACTCTAGGAAATTACCTCAGTGTGCAATGCATTCAGTTCTATATGTAGACACCTCTTTGTATAGGGCACTCTATGAAATTACCTCAGTGTGCAATGCATTCAGTTCCATATGTAGACACCTCTTTGTATAGGGTACTCTGTGAAATGACCTCAGTGTGCAATGCATTCAGTTCCATATGTAGACACCTCTTTGTATAGGGCACTCTAGGAAATTACCTCAGTGTGCAATGCATTCAGTTCCATATGTAGACACCTCTTTGTATAGGGCACTCTAGAAATTACCTCAGTGTGCAATGCATTCAGTTCTATATGTAGACACCTCTTTGTATAGGGCACTCTAGGAAATTACCTCAGTGTGCAATGCATTCAGTTCTATATGTAGACACCTCTTTGTATAGGGCACTCTAGGAAATTACCTCAGTGTGCAATGCATTCAGTTCTATATGTAGACACCTCTTTGTATAGGGTACTCTATGAAATTACCTCAGTGTGCAATGCATTCAGTTCCATATGTAGACACCTCTTTGTATAGGGTACTCTATGAAATTACCTCAGTGTGCAATGCATTCAGTTCCATATGTAGACACCTCTTTGTATAGGGTACTCTGTGAAATGACCTCAGTGTGCAATGCATTCAGTTCCATATGTAGACACCTCTTTGTATAGGGTACTCTAGGAAATTACCTCAGTGTGCAATGCATTCAGTTCTATATGTAGACACCTCTTTGTATAGGGTACTCTAGGAAATTACCTCAGTGTGCAATGCATTCAGTTCTATATGTAGACACCTCTTTGTATAGGGTACTCTAGGAAATTACCTCAGTGTGCAATGCATTCAGTTCCATATGTAGACACCTCTTTGTATAGGGCACTCTGTGAAATGACCTCAGTGTGCAATGCATTCAGTTCCATATGTAGACACCTCTTTGTATAGGGCACTCTAGGAAATTACCTCAGTGTGCAATGCATTCAGTTCCATATGTAGACACCTCTTTGTAAAGGGCACTCTATGAAATTACACTCAGTGTGCAATGCATTCAGTTCCATATGTAGACACCTCTTTGTAAAGGGCTCTCTATGAAATTACCTCAGTGTGCAATGCATTCAGTTCTATATGTAGACACCTCTTTGTATAGGGCACTCTATGAAATTACCTCAGTGTGCAATGCATTCAGTTCCATATGTAGACACCTCTTTGTATAGGGCACTCTATGAAATTACCTCAGTGTGCAATGCATTCAGTTCCATATGTAGACACCTCTTTGTATAGGGCACTCTATGAAATTACCTCAGTGTGCAATGCATTCAGTTCCATATGTAGACACCTCTTTGTATAGGGTACTCTATGAAATTACCTCAGTGTGCAATGCATTCAGTTCCATATGTAGACACCTCTTTGTAAAGGGCACTCTGTGAAATTACCTCAGTGTGCAATGCATTCAGTTCCATATGTAGACACCTCTTTGTAAAGGGCACTCTATGAAATTACCTCAGTGTGCAATGCATTCAGTTCTATATGTAGACACCTCTTTGTATAGGGTACTCTATGAAATTACCTCAGTGTGCAATGCATTCAGTTCCATATGTAGACACCTCTTTGTATAGGGCACTCTATGAAATTACCTCAGTGTGCAATGCATTCAGTTCTATATGTAGACACCTCTTTGTATAGGGCACTCTATGAAATTACCTCAGTGTGCAATGCATTCAGTTCCATATGTAGACACCTCTTTGTATAGGGCACTCTATGAAATTACCTCAGTGTGCAATGCATTCAGTTCTATATGTAGACACCTCTTTGTATAGGGTACTCTATGAAATTACCTCAGTGTGCAATGCATTCAGTTCTATATGTAGACACCTCTTTGTATAGGGCACTCTAGAAATTACCTCAGTGTGCAATGCATTCAGTTCTATATGTAGACACCTCTTTGTATAGGGCACTCTATGAAATTACCTCAGTGTGCAATGCATTCAGTTCCATATGTAGACACCTCTTTGTATAGGGTACTCTGTGAAATGACCTCAGTGTGCAATGCATTCAGTTCCATATGTAGACACCTCTTTGTATAGGGCACTCTAGGAAATTACCTCAGTGTGCAATGCATTCAGTTCCATATGTAGACACCTCTTTGAATAGGGCACTCTAGGAAATTACCTCAGTGTGCAATGCATTCAGTTCCATATGTAGACACCTCTTTGTATAGGGCACTCTATGAAATTACCTCAGTGTGCAATGCATTCAGTTCTATATGTAGACACCTCTTTGTATAGGGCACTCTATGAAATTACCTCAGTGTGCAATGCATTCAGTTCCATATGTAGACACCTCTTTGTATAGGGCACTCTAGGAAATTACCTCAGTGTGCAATGCATTCAGTTCTATATGTAGACACCTCTTTGTATAGGGTACTCTATGAAATTACCTCAGTGTGCAATGCATTCAGTTCTATATGTAGACACCTCTTTGTATAGGGCACTCTAGGAAATTACCTCAGTGTGCAATGCATTCAGTTCTATATGTAGACACCTCTTTGTATAGGGCACTCTATGAAATTACCTCAGTGTGCAATGCATTCAGTTCCATATGTAGACACCTCTTTGTATAGGGTACTCTGTGAAATGACCTCAGTGTGCAATGCATTCAGTTCCATATGTAGACACCTCTTTGTATAGGGCACTCTAGGAAATGACCTCAGTGTGCAATGCATTCAGTTCCATATGTAGACACCTCTTTGTAAAGGGTACTCTGTGAAATGACCTCAGTGTGCAATGCATTCAGTTCCATATGTAGACACCTCTTTGTAAAGGGTACTCTGTGAAATTACCTCAGTGTGCAATGCATTCAGTTCCATATGTAGACACCTCTTTGTATAGGGCACTCTATGAAATTACCTCAGTGTGCAATGCATTCAGTTCTATATGTAGACACCTCTTTGTATAGGGCACTCTATGAAATTACCTCAGTGTGCAATGCATTCAGTTCTATATGTAGACACCTCTTTGTATAGGGTACTCTATGAAATTACCTCAGTGTGCAATGCATTCAGTTCCATATGTAGACACCTCTTTGTATAGGGTACTCTATGAAATTACCTCAGTGTGCAATGCATTCAGTTCCATATGTAGACACCTCTTTGTAAAGGGCACTCTATGAAATTACCTCAGTGTGCAATGCATTCAGTTCCATATGTAGACACCTCTTTGTATAGGGTACTCTATGAAATTACCTCAGTGTGCAATGCATTCAGTTCCATATGTAGACACCTCTTTGTAAAGGGCACTCTATGAAATTACCTCAGTGTGCAATGCATTCAGTTCTATATGTAGACACCTCTTTGTATAGGGTACTCTATGAAATTACCTCAGTGTGCAATGCATTCAGTTCCATATGTAGACACCTCTTTGTAAAGGGTACTCTGTGAAATGACCTCAGTGTGCAATGCATTCAGTTCCATATGTAGACACCTCTTTGTATAGGGCACTCTATGAAATTACCTCAGTGTACAATGCATTCAGTTCCATATGTAGACACCTCTTTGTATAGGGCACTCTATGAAATTACCTCAGTGTGCAATGCATTCAGTTCCATATGTAGACACCTCTTTGTATAGGGCACTCTATGAAATTACCTCAGTGTGCAATGCATTCAGTTCTATATGTAGACACCTCTTTGTATAGGGCACTCTGTGAAATTACCTCAGTGTGCAATGCATTCAGTTCTATATGTAGACACCTCTTTGTATAGGGCACTCTATGAAATTACCTCAGTGTGCAATGCATTCAGTTCCATATGTAGACACCTCTTTGTAAAGGGCACTCTATGAAATTACCTCAGTGTGCAATGCATTCAGTTCCATATGTAGACACCTCTTTGTAAAGGGCACTCTATGAAATTACCTCAGTGTGCAATGCATTCAGTTCTATATGTAGACACCTCTTTGTATAGGGCACTCTAGGAAATTACCTCAGTGTGCAATGCATTCAGTTCTATATGTAGACACCTCTTTGTATAGGGCACTCTAGGAAATTACCTCAGTGTGCAATGCATTCAGTTCTATATGTAGACACCTCTTTGTATAGGGCACTCTATGAAATTACCTCAGTGTGCAATGCATTCAGTTCTATATGTAGACACCTCTTTGTATAGGGCACTCTATGAAATTACCTCAGTGTGCAATGCATTCAGTTCCATATGTAGACACCTCTTTGTATAGGGTACTCTATGAAATTACCTCAGTGTGCAATGCATTCAGTTCTATATGTAGACACCTCTTTGTATAGGGTACTCTATGAAATTACCTCAGTGTGCAATGCATTCAGTTCCATATGTAGACACCTCTTTGTATAGGGTACTCTATGAAATTACCTCAGTGTGCAATGCATTCAGTTCTATATGTAGACACCTCTTTGTATAGGGCACTCTAGGAAATTACCTCAGTGTGCAATGCATTCAGTTCCATATGTAGACACCTCTTTGTATAGGGTACTCTATGAAATTACCTCAGTGTGCAATGCATTCAGTTCCATATGTAGACACCTCTTTGTATAGGGTACTCTAGGAAATTACCTCAGTGTGCAATGCATTCAGTTCTATATGTAGACACCTCTTTGTATAGGGCACTCTATGAAATTACCTCAGTGTGCAATGCATTCAGTTCCATATGTAGACACCTCTTTGTAAAGGGCACTCTATGAAATTACCTCAGTGTGCAATGCATTCAGTTCCATATGTAGACACCTCTTTGTATAGGGCACTCTAGGAAATTACCTCAGTGTGCAATGCATTCACTTCTATATGTAGACACCTCTTTGTAAAGGGTACTCTGTGAAATGACCTCAGTGTGCAATGCATTCAGTTCCATATGTAGACACCTCTTTGTATAGGGCACTCTATGAAATTACCTCAGTGTGCAATGCATTCAGTTCCATATGTAGACACCTCTTTGTATAGGGCACTCTAGGAAATTACCTCAGTGTGCAATGCATTCAGTTCTATATGTAGACACCTCTTTGTATAGGGCACTCTATGAAATTACCTCAGTGTGCAATGCATTCAGTTCTATATGTAGACACCTCTTTGTATAGGGCACTCTAGGAAATTACCTCAGTGTGCAATGCATTCAGTTCTATATGTAGACACCTCTTTGTATAGGGCACTCTATGAAATTACCTCAGTGTGCAATGCATTCAGTTCCATATGTAGACACCTCTTTGTAAAGGGCACTCTATGAAATTACCTCAGTGTGCAATGCATTCAGTTCCATATGTAGACACCTCTTTGTAAAGGGCACTCTAGGAAATTACCTCAGTGTGCAATGCATTCAGTTCTATATGTAGACACCTCTTTGTATAGGGCACTCTAGGAAATTACCTCAGTGTGCAATGCATTCAGTTCTATATGTAGACACCTCTTTGTATAGGGTACTCTATGAAATTACCTCAGTGTGCAATGCATTCAGTTCCATATGTAGACACCTCTTTGTATAGGGTACTCTATAAAATTACCTCAGTGTGCAATGCATTCAGTTCTATATGTAGACACCTCTTTGTATAGGGCACTCTAGGAAATTACCTCAGTGTGCAATGCATTCAGTTCCATATGTAGACACCTCTTTGTATAGGGTACTCTATGAAATTACCTCAGTGTGCAATGCATTCAGTTCCATATGTAGACACCTCTTTGTATAGGGTACTCTAGGAAATTACCTCAGTGTGCAATGCATTCAGTTCTATATGTAGACACCTCTTTGTATAGGGCACTCTATGAAATTACCTCAGTGTGCAATGCATTCAGTTCCATATGTAGACACCTCTTTGTAAAGGGCACTCTATGAAATTACCTCAGTGTGCAATGCATTCAGTTCCATATGTAGACACCTCTTTGTATAGGGCACTCTAGGAAATTACCTCAGTGTGCAATGCATTCACTTCTATATGTAGACACCTCTTTGTAAAGGGTACTCTGTGAAATGACCTCAGTGTGCAATGCATTCAGTTCCATATGTAGACACCTCTTTGTATAGGGCACTCTATGAAATTACCTCAGTGTGCAATGCATTCAGTTCCATATGTAGACACCTCTTTGTATAGGGCACTCTAGGAAATTACCTCAGTGTGCAATGCATTCAGTTCTATATGTAGACACCTCTTTGTATAGGGCACTCTATGAAATTACCTCAGTGTGCAATGCATTCAGTTCTATATGTAGACACCTCTTTGTATAGGGCACTCTAGGAAATTACCTCAGTGTGCAATGCATTCAGTTCTATATGTAGACACCTCTTTGTATAGGGCACTCTAGGAAATTACCTCAGTGTGCAATGCATTCAGTTCTATATGTAGACACCTCTTTGTATAGGGCACTCTATGAAATTACCTCAGTGTGCAATGCATTCAGTTCCATATGTAGACACCTCTTTGTATAGGGCACTCTATGAAATTACCTCAGTGTGCAATGCATTCAGTTCTATATGTAGACACCTCTTTGTATAGGGCACTCTATGAAATTACCTCAGTGTGCAATGCATTCAGTTCCATATGTAGACACCTCTTTGTATAGGGCACTCTATGAAATTACCTCAGTGTGCAATGCATTCACTTCTATATGTAGACACCTCTTTGTATAGGGTACTCTATGAAATTACCTCAGTGTGCAATGCATTCAGTTCCATATGTAGACACCTCTTTGTATAGGGCACTCTATGAAATTACCTCAGTGTGCAATGCATTCAGTTCCATATGTAGACACCTCTTTGTATAGGGTACTCTATGAAATTACCTCAGTGTGCAATGCATTCAGTTCCATATGTAGACACCTCTTTGTATAGGGCACTCTATGAAATTACCTCAGTGTGCAATGCATTCAGTTCCATATGTAGACACCTCTTTGTATAGGGTACTCTATGAAATTACCTCAGTGTGCAATGCATTCAGTTCCATATGTAGACACCTCTTTGTATAGGGTACTCTATGAAATTACCTCAGTGTGCAATGCATTCAGTTCTATATGTAGACACCTCTTTGTATAGGGTACTCTATGAAATTACCTCAGTGTGCAATGCATTCAGTTCCATATGTAGACACCTCTTTGTATAGGGTACTCTATGAAATTACCTCAGTGTGCAATGCATTCAGTTCTATATGTAGACACCTCTTTGTATAGGGCACTCTATGAAATTACCTCAGTGTGCAATGCATTCAGTTCTATATGTAGACACCTCTTTGTATAGGGTACTCTATGAAATTACCTCAGTGTGCAATGCATTCAGTTCCATATGTAGACACCTCTTTGTATAGGGTACTCTATGAAATTACCTCAGTGTGCAATGCATTCAGTTCCATATGTAGACACCTCTTTGTATAGGGTACTCTATGAAATTACCTCAGTGTGCAATGCATTCAGTTCCATATGTAGACACCTCTTTGTATAGGGTACTCTATGAAATTACCTCAGTGTGCAATGCATTCAGTTCCATATGTAGACACCTCTTTGTAAGGGCACTCTATGAAATTACCTCAGTGTGCAATGCATTCAGTTCCATATGTAGACACCTCTTTGTAAAGGGTACTCTATGAAATTACCTCAGTGTGCAATGCATTCAGTTCTATATGTAGACACCTCTTTGTATAGGGCACTCTATGAAATTACCTCAGTGTGCAATGCATTCAGTTCTATATGTAGACACCTCTTTGTATAGGGTACTCTATGAAATTACCTCAGTGTGCAATGCATTCAGTTCCATATGTAGACACCTCTTTGTATAGGGTACTCTATGAAATTACCTCAGTGTGCAATGCATTCAGTTCCATATGTAGACACCTCTTTGTATAGGGTACTCTATGAAATTACCTCAGTGTGCAATGCATTCAGTTCCATATGTAGACACCTCTTTGTATAGGGTACTCTATGAAATTACCTCAGTGTGCAATGCATTCAGTTCCATATGTAGACACCTCTTTGTATAGGGTACTCTATGAAATTACCTCAGTGTGCAATGCATTCAGTTCCATATGTAGACACCTCTTTGTATAGGGTACTCTATGAAATTACCTCAGTGTGCAATGCATTCAGTTCCATATGTAGACACCTCTTTGTAAAGGGCACTCTAGGAAATTACCTCAGTGTGCAATGCATTCAGTTCTATATGTAGACACCTCTTTGTATAGGGCACTCTATAAAACTGTCTCACTGTACAATATATTCATTCAGTTATATAACTAGGCACCTCTTTGTATAGGGTCAGTACTTAATTTGTAAAGAAAAATAAGTGCCAGGACTCTCATCAGGAGCCCGTTGCAGCTTACACCACACAATACCCCGGCCAGCTCTACGGATGACAATACCAACACAACTGCTAACCATCACATCCTACAAGTGTGACAATTCAGACTATTCCAGGCCCCCAAAGCTATAAGAATGGCCTGGGCAGCAGGTATAAGCCATTTTAATGTATATTGAATTTATATACAACTGATGTTGAGGTCATCCGTAAACTGGACAGACAGCGCCACCATGTGGCAGACTGTCATAAGCACCAGTGTTGACAAGTGCCACTGCTGAGCACCACAAACCACCGGCTCAAATTAAGCATTATAGGGTACTCTATGAAGCTGCCTCAACATAAAATGCACTCAGTGAGTTGGAAGTTGATGTGTTGACCCAACCCCTTTGTGGGTGCACGACTACAGCATGTTATACCCTCAGCTTCCCTCCTACTCCTGCCAGCCAGCTCCTGGCTGTCAGAGGTAGGGGTGCACCTCTGCCAGTCTTCTGTATGTTCTTTTACTACAAGAGGTGCTTTCTCTTTTAGGGGGAAGAGGATCAACCAGGCTGTGCAACTGCCCCAGGAGGAATGCAGGAGTAAATGACGTGACAGCGCTGAAATGGTGGCAGAGCTGACAACGAGTGCCCACGGAAATGGGAGTAAGTCATTTCTTGATCTTCCTGCTGGAATTGGAGTAAGGTATATGTCTTTTAGTTTAAGGCAGGAGTAAAGAAAACACTGTATGCTGTATGCAGAGGCAAAGCAACCGCTCAATGGCCGCACTTGTACTCCCAAGATTCCTTCATGCTCTGGGCCTGTTTACTTTGCTGCCACAAGACTGACTTGATATGACATAAGGCAGTGGCGGCTGTGATCTTTGAAAACGGTGAGGCGTAATACCTGCTAGGAATTTACTCCATTTGTTTTAAAATTTGCCTCTCTCACTCACTCGCTCTCACATTTACTGTCTTCCCCCTCACTCTAACTCACATTCTCTCACTCACTCATTCACTCTGACTCACTGTTTCTCACACACAAACATACTCGTACTCACTGGTTCTATTTCTCACTAACACAAGCACACACACTCCCTCTTTCACACTCACTGACCCTGGCCCGTGGTGCAACTGCACCTGCCGCCCCATTGATGACTACACCCCTGACTGATTTCCACTCCTTCTCACAATCTCAAATCACTCGCTCCTTCTGGCACACTAGCACTCCTTCACTTCCTCCTTCGTACACATTTCTCCCTCACTTTCACTCTCATTGAGACTTGCAAACACACTCACCTCCACTTTACCCTATTCACCTTTAATCACTCACAGACTCACTCACAAACTCGTACATCCATGGACAGAGACACGTTGTTTTAGGTGCCTTGCTTCCTTTACAGCAGGGCCGGAATCTGGTGCCGGACACTGGAACCAGCCACGATTCCCAACGAGGAGCCAGACGGTGCAGCAAGGGCAGGATTGAAAGGGGAAGAGCCACCCCAGTCCCTCTCCCAGCTTCTAGACAGGCCTGGAAGCACAGCCCTATCCGAAGCTGGGACAGTGCTGGGGGTCCTGCCCCTGCTGCTCTGTGTGGCCTCTCATTGGCTTCAGGGATGCACTGATGTTCACACTGACAGCCACATTTTGGCTGATACACTGTGCTTCCAGGGGCCTGTGCAGTTTGTCTGCTAAATAAACTGTTTTGTGCCTGTGTGAGGGGACCATAGTTGAACTACAACACCTCCACCCCCCCCCCTCCCCGGCATGCACAATCCAGACATTTACCTGTTGCGTTTTAATAGCACTCTGTAGCTGGATTATGCCTCAGTCCTCTCAGGCCCCCCCGCCCCCACCCTACACCCCCCATCAATCAGGAGCGTGGAGAGGAGGCGGGGAGAGCTGACGTGCACTGGCAGTGTTCATAAAAACACAAACATCTTGTTTTCATGAATTCTGCTAAATTAAATAAAAAATGTGCAGTGTTGGGATTCAAAGAGGCAAAGTGCAGGATGTGGGGCCCCACAGGAGGCAGGTTGGGTACACCCTGGAGCCCCTAATAAGGAGCCGTCACTAACATAAGGTATAGTGCACTGTGTGCTGAACTCTACCTCCTGTCAAAAAGCCTTAATCCGACTCCACATTTTATCAGCTGATATGCTAATCCTTGAGTTACGAGAATCTCTGTCCCATAACACTATTCGTGTGTTTACTGAAGATAGAGGGTGCCCGACCAACACCAGTGAGCATAAAAAAACATCGCACGCACTATCTCACTTACTATGGATGAGAGAGTGTGCTGTGCACCCCTTCACTCTTACAGCAAGTGTGAGTAATGTGCTGCCTCCTCCCTTTCTGCAAGTGCATCTGTATTATAACAACCTTACTGTGGGGGTCAGCTCTGAGGGAGGTATGTACCTCCTTAGTACTGGCATGACTAACGTAAACCCCCTTAATATTCAAGTGTGAGACATATATATATAATCCCTTACTCTTGGTGTGTCTGTAGGGTGCATATCTGCTTCATCCTGGTGTGTGTGATACCCCTGGAGTGAGCCATGTATAGACCCTTACTGCTGGTGTGACTGTAAGGACCACCCCACTCCTTCCTGCTGTCTGCAAGAGATACATACCTCCTTACATATGGTGTCACTGTAAGGTAAGCACCTTATCCACCCTATTCTCCCAGTGAGATATATACCCCCTTACTGCTGGTGTGACTGTAACGTACATGCCCTATACCTCCTAGTCTCTGAGTGAGATACACACCCCCTTAAAGCTGGTGTGACTGTGAAATACATACCCTATACCTCCTAGACTCTGAGTGAGGTAGACACCCCCTTACTGCCTGTGTGACTGTAAGTTACACACCCTGTCCCTCCTGGTCTCCCAGTGAGATATATACCCCCTTACTGCTGGTGTGACTGTAACGTACATGCCCTATACCTCCTAGTCTCTGAGTGAGATACACACCCCCTTAAAGCTGGTGTGACTGTGAAATACATACCCTATACCTCCTAGACTCTGAGTGAGGTATATACCCCCTTACTGCTGGTGGGAATGTAACGTACATACCCCATACCTCCTACTCTCTGAGTGAGATATACACCACCTTACTGCTGGTGTGACTGTAACGTAAATTCCCTATACCTCCTAGACTCTGAGTGAGGTATATACCCCCTTACTGCTGGTGTGACTGTAACATACATACCCTATACCTCCTAGTCTCTGAGTGAGGTATATACCCTCTTACTGCTGGTGTGACTGTAACGTGCATACCCTATACCTCCTAGTCTCTGAGTGAGGTATATACCCCCTTACTGCTGGTGGGGACCTAATGTACATACCCTATACCTCCTAGACTCTGAGTGAGGTAATTACCCCCCTACTGCTGGTGTGACTGTAAGGTACACACCTTATCCATCCCTCCTAGTCTCTGAGGGAGGTATATACCACCTTACTGCCGGTGTGACTGTAAGTTACACACCCTATCCCTCCTGGTCTCTCAGTGAGGTATACACCACCTTACTGCTGGTGTGACTGTAAGGTACAACCCCCTTCCTCCTAGACTCTGAGTGAGATATACCCCCTTACTGCTGGTATGTCTGTAACGTACATACCCTATACCTTATAGTCTCTGAGTGAGGTACATACCACCTTACTGCTGGTATGACTGTAACGTACATACCCTATACCTCCTAGACTCTGAGTGAGGTATAAATTCCCTTCCTGCTGCTGTGACTGTGACATGCATACCTTATTTCTCTTAGTCTCTGAGTGAGGTATATACCACCTTGCTGCTGGCATGGCTGTAACTAGACCTAGGTGGAGTTCGCATACTTCTGCTACCCGGAACTCCGTGAAGTGACCAAAACACTATGCAGCGCTAAACGGATTTCCGGAAGTGGCGGAGGGCATTAGGTCATGCCGTTTGCTCAGATTTTTAGTGCCGGGTGTTTGTCCCGTGCTGGAAAATCAGTGCCAACGGCACGATCGCAGCGCAAGAGGGTGCAGCTTCTTTCTGCTGCTCGATAGATGTTCTACTCGAGCGGCAGCTTCGTCAACATGAACGGAAGTTTTCTCAACATGAGCGGTAGCGGCCATCCGTGACCGCCCGTATTGAGAAATCTCGCCAGGAGGTGGTCTGGAGTAAGATTTTCCTCACTTGCGCTCGCCAACTTAACATTGCCAAGTGAGGAAAAAACTCCGCTATGTGGAGTGGAGGTTTTCGGAACTCTGCGCACTACGCGGAGCACGGAGTGGGAAAAACTCTTCAAACTCAGCGAGCGGAGTAGAATTTCATGACAAAGCCTAGCTGTAATGTACACACCTTGTCTCTCGTAGTGAGGCATGTATCCCCTTACTGGTATGGCTGTAACGTACATTACTGATGTTGTGACTAATGTATAAACCCCATCCGTCCTGGCCTCTGAGTGACGTATATATCCCCTTACCGCTGGTGTGAGTGTGAGGTACAACACCCTTTCTGCTGGTCTGTGGCTGAGGTAAATACCCCTTACTGCTGCTGTGACAGTAAGGTGCGTACCCTCTTCTTATGTCTCCTGTGCTTGTAAGGTACAGGTTGCCTTCGTTCTGGTGTGGGAGTATCTGCCCCTTATACCTTGTAAGACCCCCACTCTGTACTTCCCCACAGATGAGAGGAGCTTTGGTCCCTCCCGGGCTCCCTGTGTCCGCAGAGCACAACCTGCACCAGTTCTATTAATAGTGCAAGCCGTGGGGCTAGTGTGTTTCACAAGAGGCTCGAACAGCGCAGCCTTTTTACCAGCGGTGGCTCCTCCACTAGGGCAGAGGAGCGTCGCCCCACCAGTGCAAAGGAAAATATAAAATGATAATAATGGAGCGTTATTATAATTTTATTTTTTGTATTGGATTTCTCGCCAGGTTATGGCGGGGCGGGGCTCCCCGCGTCACAGGGTAGAGGAGTGGCTGATGCTGCACCTAAAGTGCACATGACTGTTTGGCCGGCAGTCTCGTGCCGGCCAAACAGTCATGCGCACTTTGCATGTACTCCACCCACTCACTCTGCCATAACAGCCTGCGTGGAGAACATGCCCAGGCTTCCACTCCCTGTCTCATCCCCGAACCACGGTGCTCAGACCAATCACAACGCTGCAATCAGCAGCATCGTGATTGGCTAGGGAAGCCTGGAAGCCTGGGTGCTTCCTGTTTCTGCTGAGGAGAGGCGGCGGCTGTCGACGGCAACAGCGACCAGCAGGTACGTTTTATTTTGTATTTATATCCTACACCCCCGCCTTCGTCCCCAACCAGCCGCTACTGCTCTTTACACAGCACTAGGGGCTGCCAGCAATGGCCCAGCCATTGAAGTGCTTCAACACTTCTTTATGTCAAATACTCGGTCTGCTGGACACGTTCATTAGATGGAAAATAGATTTATACAAGGAAGGAGTCGGCTTGAAAAACTCCTAAAATCTTTCAAGTGAGTTTTTCACAGCTTCCTGGTTTTAATGGTGTATTCTGGTGGGAATTGGAAACGATGAATCAGTGTATAAAGTCGTTTGTTTGATTGTAAAGACATGTTCACGAGTCCAAGGCATTGCACACTTTCGGGGGGCGGGTGGGGGGTGTGGGAGCAGGGCACTCGGGATATAGCATGTGGAGGCCTCGCTATTTCAACTGCAGCAATGACTAGTCTCCAGTGCTCTGCTGCAGTGCACGGTGCAGCACTTTTTCAGCTTCCTTGCAAGGCACCGTGCTTTCACAGCTCCTCAGCACAGCACCATGGTTCCTTGGCTCCCCTGCACAGAACCATGCTTATTCAGCCCCCCCAATCACAGAACCATGCTCCCTTAGCTCCCCTGCACAGCAACATGCTTAATTCATCAGCTCCCTCCTCCAATCACTGAACCATGCTTATTCAGCCCCCAATCACAGAACCATGCTTATTCAGCCCCCCAATCACAGAACTAGGCTCCCTTAGCTCGCCTGCACTGCAACATGCTTATTCAGCTCCCTCCTCCAATCACTGAACCATGCTTAATCAGCCCCCAATCACAGAACCAGGCTCCCTTAGCTCCCCTGCACAGCAACAGGCTTATTCGTCAGCTCCCTCCTCCAATCACTGAACCATAGTTATTCAGCCCCCCAATCACAGAACCATGCTCCCTTAGCTCCCCTGCACAGCAACATGCTTATTCAGCTCCCTCCTCCAATCACTGAACCATGCTTATTCAGCCCCCAATCACAGAACCATGCTCCCTTAGCTCCCCTGCACAGCAACATGCGTATTCATCAGCTCCCTCCTCCAATCACTGAACCATGCTTATTCAGCCCCCCAATCACAGAACCATGCTCCCTTAGCTCCCCTGCACAGCAACATGCTTATTCAGCTCTCTCCTCCAATCACTGAACCATGCTTATTCAGCCCCCCAATCACAGAACCAGGCTCCCTTAGCTCCCCTGCACAGCAACATGCTTATTCAGCTCCCTCCTCCAATCACTGAACCATGCTTATTCAGCCCCCCAATCACAGAACTAGACTCCCTTAGCTCCCCTGCACAGCAACATGCTTATTCAGCTCCCTCCTCCAATCACTGAACCATGGTTATTCAGGCCCCCAATCACAGAACTAGGCTCCCTTAGCTCCCCTGCACAGCAACATGCTTATTCAGCTCCCTCCTCCAATCACTGAACCATGCTTATTCAGCCCCCCCAATCACAGCACCATACTTCCTTAGCTCCTCAGCACAGCACCATGCTTCCTTAGCTCCTCGGCACAGCACCGTGCTTCCTTAGCTCCTCAGCACAGCACCATCCTTTTTCAGCCCCCATCACAGTACATCCAGCCCCCATTAAAGCACCATGATGAATTGACTCCCTTACCAAGCACCATGCGTTCTCGGCTCTCCAACAGCACCATGCTTACCCTGGACCCCTGCTTTCTCAGCTTCCTTACTTAGCACCGAGTTTGCTCAGCTCCCCTGCACAGCACCGTACTTCCAAGCTACAGCACCATGCATGCTCAGCCTAGCTGCACAACTGAATGTTTATAGCTCTCCTGAACAGCACCATGCATTCCTCAGTAGCCAGACTGCCTCACTTGTAACTACACACTTTTCTAAGCTGAGCCCCTGGGACCTGAATGTTATGCAGGAAAACAGGTAGGGCTGTTAGTGGGATGAAAAAGATGGGGTGGGGGTGTCTCTAAAAGTGGCATGGCCCAATGAGTGGAAGTATGAATCATTTCCGAGAGTAGTGGCCTATGTAGTTATGGGCGTGGCTTAAAACATGCAAACTAAGCCCCTGTGCTTCATTCAAGGTGCTACCTGACTAGTATTTGAGAGTGTCGGTGAGCTTTCTGTTACAGCATCCAGACACCTATAACGGACATGCACCAAGAGCAAGCCAGGCCTATTGGCTTTGCCAATGCTTGTTAACAGTATCAGTTAAATGAGTAACAATAAAGATATTGTGAATAATTAGATTGTAAAAGGCTTGAATTTTGATGATCTGAGACTGAATTTGTCTCTCTGGTTCTCTGCTTCAGACCTCTTCCTCTGCAGCCTCAGTGAGACCCCGATTCCCTTTTTCTCCTTCCATCTTTCCGAAGCCCTCCATCTGCATATCTCACACCTCAGATCTTTCCCCTTCTGCACCCTCTTTTCACTCTCTCCAGCTTGCATTTCCGTACATCTCCTTCACTTCACCCCTACACACAACGCACCCAGTCACCGTAAGCACTGCATTTCTTTTACTCGTGCCATGTCAATATTTCCACAGCTTTGTACCACCTTCAAACACTCACATATAATCCCAATTACAATTAAAACCTATTATCATAGTTCTGTGTGTTCTGCGGAGGGGTCAAGGATTGGATGTGCATGTAATTTGAACACCTTTATTACCCACTGATAAGCATGAGGAGCCCTCACACAGCCTTCAACCTCAACTCTAGCGCTCTGTTACCAGTGCTTAATTTGAGCCTGTGGTTTCCGGTGCTCGGCTCTGGCACTTAATTGTCAACACTGGCACTTATGACAGTCTGCCACATGGTGGCGCTGTTTGTCTAATTTAGAGATGAGTACAACAAGGGTTGTTTATTAACTCAATACACATTAAAATGATTAATACCTGTCATTCAAGCCATTCATATAGGGTGAAGGCCTGAAACAGTCTTTATTGTTACACTTGTAGGAGACAGATAGTTATTAGTTGTGTTGGTATGGTCATTGCCAGCACCGGCAGGGGCAAAGACTGGCGCAAGCTGCAATGGCCTCCTGACGAGGGCCCGGCACTTATTTTTGTACAAATCATGAACTGCCTGTTACAAACACCCGCACACAACCAGAGCTTGTGCAGACACACCTGTAAGCTCTGCCCTTTCTTGTACTCTCACCCTGTCAGTATTTGAGCAGCAGGGTACCTCCATCACAGTCGTTCGCATATATTTCAACTGGGACATGTCACCATTGTGCGCACTGCAGAGAGGCCAAGAACTGTATGAGCATGTACTTTGAACACTGACAGGGACTGTGAGAACCTCGAACTGCCTTCAGCCTCAACCCAATCATGGCCCATTATAAACTCCCACCCACAACCTGAGCTCCTCCAGACAATCCAGCTCATATTAGGTGCAATACAAGATTAACAGACCGCATGAAGAAACTACAGAAAAACAACTTTCTGAAAAAAGAAAAAATACATGCGAATAGGCCCAATTCAGGCGGGGAACTCCCGATTTTGATGTAAAAAATGGCTTTATTTTAGCCATCTCATGCCTGAAATTGCCCCATCTTCAATAGAACTCAAATGTGGAAAATACTTTCCCCGAATTTGTTTTTCAGAATCTCCCACTTTCGGTTATAAAACGTTGCTATGACGTATGATAAAATGCCCATAGGGAGGTAAATTAAGTAAAACATGTGACTGCAAACTGGAGCTCCCTCAAAGACATGGACTACCTTAATGGTTTTTACAGTCATTGTTGAGATACCGATATTAAAAAGTCGATTACTATTTTTTTTAATAAAGGACGTCAATATGGGGCCCTAGAGGGCCAGTGTCAAAGTCAGATTTTAGTTACTGTCGGATCTGAGACCCAGAGAGGTCCCTGATAACAAGCAGAACTTAATTTGTGCCGGTGGTTGCCGGTGGGCACCGACACTACTTGTTTAAGGGAACCGGGACTCTGTTGCCTACCACGGTCGCCTGGTCTTGGTCCCCAGCTGCAGTGGGGGACAGCAGTCAGTCCTTCTTTTATTTT
Source organism: Calotriton arnoldi (assembly GCA_963921515.1). Classification (NCBI taxonomy): domain Eukaryota; kingdom Metazoa; phylum Chordata; class Amphibia; order Caudata; family Salamandridae; genus Calotriton; species Calotriton arnoldi. The sequence goes on from CAWUFW010007219.1 coordinate 97,635, forward strand.
CACACTGGTCATAGCAACAGAAGAAGGACAGCCAGTACAGCCATCCATCATTTGGCGCATGAGCAGACCTTCTTCACAAGGGGATGGAAGGACTTTGCTCTCCACCTGGACGCTGCCCCTGCTGCTCTCTGCTCAGGGGGCTCGTAGAGTCACCCAACAGGCAGAGGCCGTAGGCTGTGGGCCTCCGGACTGGTGTGGGCGCTGCAGTTGCTTGCTTGGTCGTCCTCAAAAATATTTATAGGAGTGGCATTTATTATTTTTTTACAAGGCAAGAGGCACCAGGCGCTAGAAGTAGGGGTGCGGGCCCCAGAAGTAACCATGCTGAGGCTCTGAAGGTGAGTGAGCAATAAAGATCCTGAGTGTGATGGAAAAGAGCACTTTTATAGAATCTATATGAATCAAGACACTTTGTGCTGCGTAGCTGGCCAATATTTGCTAAAACCAGACTTCTGCGCATTGTCGTTTGGCGCTATTTGGTTTTAGCAGTAAAAATACATATCTGTGCAAATTGGGTGGCCAATTACTAGGCCTGGGCGGTGAAGTCCTCCGCTCCATTCGTGGAGTTTTCTGCACTCCGCAGAGCATGCATTAAGTTGGCGAGTGAGGAAAATTTAACGTTAGACCACCTCCCAGCGAGATTTCTCAACGCGGGCAGTCACTGATGGTCGCGACCGCGTGAATTGCGAAACCTTCCACTCGCGTTGAATAGAACTTCTACTCGAGCAGCAGAAAGAAGCAGCGCCCTCTTGCGCTGACCATGGTGACGTTCACGCTGCTTTCCAGCGTGGGTCAAACACCTGGCGCTAAAAATCTGTGCGAACGGCACGACCTAAAACACCTCACCGCTTGCAGAACTCCAAGTAGCGCGGTGGAGTTTTTTGGTCACTTCGCTGAGTACAGTGTGAACTTCGTCTGGGCCAACCATTTACATGAAAAAAGTGCTGTTTGTAAATGACCGTGCACTACTACACCATGCATTAGTAGTATACTTGCAACAGTGTGGTGTAAAATGCACCACCGGCTGCACACCACACCCTCACCACTCTCCTGCTGAATGGGCGGGGCTCATTTGCTGCACTTGCTCTCTGATCCTTGGATTTTTCAAAGTCCCTATGGCTTGGGTGATGTAAAATTGAGGGCAGACTCCTCCCCCCACCCCCCCACTCTGAAATGGTTCCAGCACCACTGCACAGACGGGGGTGGGGTCATTCCAGGCTGTGTTCTTAGTGCTTGTCATTGGCTCTCCTGCAGACCTGTCAGAAGGGTTTGTGGGGCTCAGGTCACACGTGATGAGGGCCCTTCTCTGGTCATGAGACAACACCTACAGCTAAGATTACCTGCCTTCTCCTGACTACATCACAAAAGTTACGCTTGCTTTTGTGATATAACCATAGCTTGAGCAGTGGCACTGCAGATCCCTGGACAGAGTGGGGCGTAGGGCCAAGAGCCCCAGCTACGCCCCTCCTTGTGAGGGCCCTGCTGTGCTAGGAAGCAGCTGTGATCCTCGGCACATGCGCACCGCGAGCAGGCTCCTAAACCGCCACCGTGTGAGGTGCGTATTGTGGTCCCACATGGTTTGTGCAATTTACCGGCTCCCTTTGTGCTGATGCCAGTAAAGCCACACATCCCTGTAGCGCTGCGTGAGTAATGTAAACACGCCTCTTGCAGGTGTGGGAGGCCTAAATTACTACTCACATTAGAAAAAGCCGGTTATAAGATACAGAATTGTGCAATGACTGTGACTTTATACAAAGTTAAAACAGCTTTCACCACGTCTCGAGCTCTCAAGCAAATAAACCTGCTAACCAGCTCTTCAGACTGCAGATTATCAACGAGACGCAAACCTGAGGGTTCAAGCTGCAAAGAGCACGAGTAGGTGGAAATCAGTGAGTCCTGCCAGAAACATCGAAACACATAGTGCCATTATCGGCAACTTCTCCCACCCCCTGTCTGAGCATGCAAGAATGAATAAATACACAAGACAACTTTGTAGTGGGAAAATATTGCTGCAGGTTTATTCCATACAGGAGTATGCAATATGTGGGTTATCTTACGGGCGATCCAAGGGCGGGGCAGCTGTACCAACCTATGCTGCCCCGCCCGCCTGGTGAGCCAGCACTGTGGGGCACCCCGTCAGTGCTACCTTTGATGATCCTCTTCCGGATCACGTGACACGTTGGTCTGTTCTACTCACGCCCTTTTCAGGGCGGAGCGTAGCAGGGCAAACCCCCGGTTGGTCAGGCCCCCAACCGCCCGAAGGACTAACGGGGCGCCGTCGCGGTTTTCCAGGAACCTGCCCTGAGGCTCCTGGTCTTTGGCTCTGGCACCCCTACTGTGCCGCGCAGAGGTACCCTTACTGTACCGGTCTGCCGCAGAGGTACCCTTACTGTACCAGTCTTCTTCCAGATCGCCCTGTAACTCCGCCACAGCTCTGGAGGCGGCTCCCGTCGCCGCGAGAGCCCCCCACCAAAACAGCTCATTTCCGACCTGCAACCTGCTTTCTAGGGCCTCGTGCATGTCCAGTGGAAAGTATCCATGCCCACCTGTTACAATTGCACCCCAAGTTAGTCAACCTAACCTAGGCGTACGCCTGGATGGCATGGTGGCAATGGACCCCATCTTTAGCAAAGTAGCCTTTAACATTAGCCTGGATCATCTAGTCTCTGGTCCAGGACTTACACCATGAACTGTTCACTCTTACAGGGATGTTCAACGGCCTCCTCTGACTTAGCTCTGCGCCACCTCTGCGGGGGATCATCTCGGACCACCAGAGTTACATTGACCCATGTAGTTGCTGATCTCACCAAACAGCTCATTTCTCACCAAACAGCTCATTTCCAGGGCTCCTGCAAATCTAAAGGAAAGGGATCCCTCCCTACTGGTGATAGATGGGCCCCATCAATATCACAATAGACCTTGACGTTAGCCTGGATCAGCTAGTATCTGATGAAACCAAAGGCCCTTCTGGCCTGTGAACCTGTGCCAAGAACTAATCCCCCTCCTGCGGGAACGTTCCACTGCCTCACATGACCCAGCCCCGTGCCAACTCTGGGCGGGCCGCGTTCAGACACCATGGCTCACATTGCCCCATCTATTTGCTGATCTCACCTAGCTGCCGTCCTACTAGCACTGTGTGTGCCTGAGCACCTGTGTCCCCATCTATGGGACAGCAGCCCACTGGTTAGGTAACCGCTCCCCACCCCTCCTGCCTACTTTGGCTATTCGGGCGAGGAGAAATGTGCTTAACGCTTGCACTGTCCCTCTGCTTTCTAAATCATAACGCATGGGCATGGTCATAACTGGAAGTATGTGCCAATGATCGAGGGTGCCCTCCTTCCCTTGCCATGCATCCCTTATTCCTTATGGGAATTTCGCCTGCTCAGTTCCCTCTGTGGTGAAGCCCCCCCCCCAGTAGTCATATTGCTAAGTGGGCAATCAATTCAACATCCATCCTTTCCTGCCGGACTGTGGCTTGTTCAGTTTGATCTGTGGTGGCTGCACCCAGACTTCCCAGGCAGCATTATTGCTGATAATGTGACCAGTTTACCTTGGGGAATCTCACGCTTGCAACTTGTAACTACAGCGATTGTTTAATTGAAATGATACTGCGAGTCTGAATGAACTATGCACAGGTAAATGGCCTCCCACATGCGCAGTTGTTGTGAAGAGCAAAGAGGATGGGCAGGATGTGTTGGGGGACCTCCCCTACCAGTCTCTGCTGTAGTTTTCCCTTAAACGGAACAACCTGCTGTGCTCAGCGGACCGGTGAAATTTTATCCCAAGCCTTCTTATGTGTAGTTCACATGGTGAAAATTGGGGATACTTGTAATACCACTGGTGGGGGGGAACAGGGGAAGTGCTGGGCCTACTGCCAGCATCTCCCCTGCTCCGTCCTGGTTTCCTAAGCACCAGTCCCGTACCCTCCTAGTCCACCCTAGGATTTAACAGGGTTGACCCCCCCAACATGGGATGCGATGGCCTGGTAGCCACTGGACCAGTATGTGAGTACTATCAGGGACCTAAGCTATCATCTATCGCAAGCAAGGAATGGCCACCTGCAGCGCTCGATTGCTCCCCGATAAAATGATCTTCACCAGCAGTTAACATAGCTCAATTATTACTTGCTGTCCTGTCTTGGTCCACCCAGCACTCAAAGAAGTGCTTGCATCCTAGGTGGGGTGATGCAGCCCGACCTACTATGCTAAGAGCAGAGTGCACCTGCTCTGTGACCCCCTGGCTGCTTGTCTGGCCTTCCATTCCGAACTGGTGTGACTGTGCAAGAAGTGTAGTGAGCCTTCGCCTGCACGAGTCGCCCAACAGACAAGTTGGCCCTGACTAACCTTGTGTTCTGGTGCCGGATTTGGGAAGCCGTTTCCCCATGTTCTATCAACTTTTGGGCTGTTGGAGTGCTGAAAGCAAGGAGGGGATGCTAACCTGCCCCAACTCTGCGGCACCACAGCTTGCGAGATACTAGAACATTTGTGGACGTTTAGTAAATGTGACACATAGGACTTGTCCCTCAAACTTAAGTCAGGATTTGTCCATCGAATTGAGCCAGTCACCACCCTAGGTGAAGTCATGCCCTCCCAAACTTCTGCTAGTATACCAGGGAGCAGACAAGGCAGTGGGAACAATATATATCAATACCGGCCCTTTCTTGAATACTGGGAATGTCAAATGTTCTTTAATACATTGTAGCCTATTTGTGCTTTTAACTTTAACTTACTGCTTCAGCCCAGTTTGACCCCAACTTTGGGACAACGTTGGTAGTAAAATGCCCTTAATGGTACGTGACATTCTACCAGCACTGCGCAGAATTCCCCATGACCACTGGAGATTCCTGCCCCAGGTGGGGGGCTCATCCTTTTAAAGAGTTAGACCTCGTTATACTGCGAAAGAGGCACGTGCGTCACTCGAATGAGACAAAATAACTATTCTTTGCAAAAGAGAGCCTGTCCGTAACTATTGTCTATATTGGGACAAAAGAAGAACCATGATATTACCACTGATCAAGTCTGTGATGTAATATTCGCTACCTCTGGCATATTCTCATAAATCGCCATATATAACTGACACCGCACTCATCCTATGCTTTGTGTGATCTTGGCCCACTTTAGTGTGAGCAGAGCCCCGCGATGCATACTAGGCTTCATGGTCGATAATGCACAAGTAAACTACCCCCTCCCATCAAGTTGGGCTGCACAGTACATAGTAAGGGTGCAGTGGGTTAGTTACTCTCCTGAGGCCCCCGTGCCACTGCACCTGCGGCACTGATGAAAGCTTTGTCGTTTTGCCTGTGTCAACTTTGTTGCCTGCGCCACCATACAGCCCCATGGAAATAGTGCTGCACTCTCGCTTACTACACTGCTGAGTGAGCCCAATGTATTCACCCAAAAAACACGTTCACCCCATGGTATCTTGGGGCTGCATAACATGTTTATTGTTACTCAACTCCATGTTACTCGTTTTATCGACCTCAGAAGGATAAATGCTGAGTGGACCTACCAGGATCTGAACCTGTGACCAAGAGGTTGAAACAAGCCACTTACTGTTCTGCCGCTCCCCAGGCCTGTGAAATTGTATCCCAGGGCTGACTTCTGGCACTAGAACCCTTGCTTGGACAGGCCCGACCTGGAACCCAGATCTAGAAGGCCTGCCAACCGGCTGACCGCTCCCCACCCCAGAGTGTCACGCAGCCACTCCGTAGCCTGGATACTAAACCAGGTATATATATATATATATATATATATATATATATATATATATATATATATATATATATATATATGGGAAAACCCATCTCTTGGCGCCTGCCTGCCCCAAATTTCGCTGCGTGTCCTAGTCTGTTAAAACCCGGGTGCAGGGTAGCCTGCACAGCTAACCCCATGAAGAAATCGCACGACCCGGAGTGCAGACCAAGCATCACTTGCTTGCCCCGCCGCCGAAACTTACATATGGCGGTTAGGCACTCACCCCACCCTGCTTGACCTGGACGTGGCCCAGATGCCAGACACCGCATAATAGTCAATGGCATGACCGCACAGGGCCCATCCTGATAAGACATTCTATATCATAATCATAAATTAAAATTATCTGCACTGGCAGGTTGAGGAGGAGGTCCAGGTGAGGGACCAGGAGTTATTAAACTAACGGCACTCTTGATACGCCCGACAATGATGCTACGTGCAATTCAAATAAAGGCCCAAACCCATCGTGCACATGTCCTGACCAACTGTCTCAACCCCTGAGGTGAGAAAGATGAACCCATACTCGCCGAGCCCCGGCCAGAACCGACAACCGTTTTTCCATCTGTCAGAAGTAGCAGCATTCATCAACACGACATTGGAGGGCAACCTGCATAACCCCTGTTGGCACAAGGACCTTGTTGGCCAAGCATTGAGGTCTTCGCTCAATGCAAACACTACTTGGCCAGTAACGTGACAATATGTGTCCACAATGAGATTAAACAAGTCAAAGGCTTTATTGCATCAGCTGGACCAAGAGTTGGAGTCCTAGCAGAATGGTCTTAGTGTGTGCCAACTGTGTGACATTTGACGTCTTTAACCTGATGGATTTTTTCTTCCATGGACTTTCCTACAAAGTAACAAACCAGACAGGGTGCGACTGGGGATCGCTGGGGACCTACGGGCTATGCATTTCCCTGTGCCTCATCTAGGTTTACTAAGCGCCAGGTTCTACCCTTAGGATTCCGCAGTCCTTGTGCCTGAATGCTACCGCCGAGGTTAGCTTGTGATACCATCTTTCTGAAGGTTGCCATGCCTATCCCGCTAGGCAAAAGGACCCCAGACCATTGGCCCGCGCGACACCGTGTGGCCCTGCACCACAACATCCTGCACTGCCTGTTGCCCCCACACTGGACCGACCGGGAAACGAAGGCACAACCTAACGCTCTGCACCATTGTGTGAGCTCCCCAAGGCCACCTGTGTGGCCCCACCGTCAAAGCCAAGACTGACAATTAAGTGAGCCATTGCCCAGAGTACGTGTTGCCGAGCTGAGCAGCTGCCGGCACCGGGAATCGAACCGTGACCCCTGCGCTCTGCAGTAGGCCGCTCTGGCTGCTTCACCACACTTCTACCGAAGGACAATATTATTGCCTTCTAAAGGCCCTTGAAAGGATTCATAAGCATCAACCGGTGCACTCCTTGCCGCGGCGACCTTTCCCCGCTGTCTGGAAGGAGAAATCAACTTGAAAGGCAGCAAGTAGACGCACTAACCGGGTAGACACTGGACCATCTGTTGTCCCCCTTTGCTCTTACACAATTGAACAGTAATCCGATGACTGCCCCGAATGCAACCCTTGCGTTACAAAACTTGTAATAACGTGTGCTATGGCCATTGTAAAACTTGAGAAAGCATTATCGCGGTGCCCTCTGTTGGGCTGTAAACCTCTGCAAGCCCTGCAGTCCCTTAACCCATGCCACCCCAGCCCGCACACACCCCACCAGGCCTGGACGGCCCCCCGTACCCCAACTGTTGTGGGCAGGTGCTGCCCCTGACCCAGAAAACAAAACCGACCAGGGACACGACAGTGCACCCGCGGGAGCCCGGACCAGCCCCGCAACAACCGAGGCAGCAGCGCTGTCCACAACACTACCCAGTTTCCACGACCTGACCGCCCGACGTGCCCCAAACTCCCTCAAGGCACGGGCAGGCCACGGAGGAGGCCATCCTGCCCCACTCGCAGTCACGGGCCAGGGGTCCAGCCCGCACGTGCCACTGGGCCCTGCAATCAAGCAACCCTCAAGAATGCACACCACAAATTCCGCAGCATAAACACAGGTCAGTTACCATTATTAGCCATGCCAACGTTGTGAAGAGCAACTGTCTGCACTGCTCCGCTGTCTAATTATCTGTATAAAATACATCTCATCAGCCCGGAGGAGGTTCCGGTCGCTCCCGCCTCAATGGTGAAACCACCAGGCCAAATTGCTACGTAATTCATTAAGGGGGAGGCGTGAGCGAGCGGAAGCTATGTTTGAAAGTTTTAGGCTCGCGCCGCGCCTGTGCCCGCACCGTCGCCTGTGTCCTGCTGCGACCAGACCAGGCCCAGTTCGAGGAGACATCAGTTCCCGCCACCTTTGTATGTTACCCTAGCGCTCTGCAGCAGAACTGCATGGTAACCGCCTTAATTAACTTACAGCCGCCATAAAAGAAAACATGCATTGTAATTCTCAGGCATTGAGCTAGATTGACTAGCCATAATCAACCAATGCTTCTTGCTGCGCTCTGCCCTCCTCCTTGGATATACCGAAGGGCAGCCTCCCCGGAATGTTGAAGCAGTATAGCTCTTAACGCTGACCTTCCAGCTGCTGTATATCCCGGCGGAAGTGTGGAGGTTGTGATAGGCGATACTTCCATGTCACGAGGGGCGCCGACAAAATTACTCTGCTCTAAAACAGCACAGTCCAGTCAGCAAGCCTGTTCTAACACACTGCACACATAGATCTGCACACCCCCACTCTAACCTGTACACGTGAATCTACCAACTTCCGTTGCTCAAATGGCTGTAATTTCTCATTTATCGGCTCCCTCTTCATTGCTTGACCTTGCTCGCAAGGAATCGCCACACATTCACCGAAATGTCCCTCACAACCACACAAACTATGAAAAATTCAATCTTAGCAATCTGGCAGCTAAGTCTTACTTCCGTCCCGGAGGAACAGTTGGTCCGCACTCTGCTGGGACCTTGCCTCACCACGCTCTCGCACCTGATAAAACGCCTGGGGAGATCTACACCACATACAGTGCCTCCAGGGAGGAGACTCACCCCCGAAAGACACCGCCACTGCCCCTGAGACAAGTACCCGTCGCGTGGATGATGGAAAGCGGAGTGTGCCTTGCCTCGGCCACTGCCGGCGAAAGAGGCGACCTGTACCAGTTGAATATTCTCACCAGTGACCGCATCGGACGCGTAAACCTTAGGGCCCACCGGCCACTCAGACCGTATATTATTGGTCCCTCCACCAGACGGGAACACCGAGAATGCGGTGCCTATGAGGACCGCACACCCGCAAATTACAGCGACCCCCCCCCACTGCGGGAAATAGGGGCCCGACTCACCGCAACCCAGACGAGGACAGCCACCGCTCGCAAGACAGAGGGATGAAGCCAGGCCTATGCAAGACCAAACGGCATGACACAAAGCCACGTCCTCGCCACCAGAACTACACTGCGCCTCCCCCCACAATACCCTGGGGGACAACTGCATGTGCTGTAGCTGAAATCACACGCCCGGCTCAAACGAGGCACACGGTACCTCCGGAGCGGTGAGCTCCATTAAACATGCCTAAGGGCAGGGGCCTCCAGCCCCAAGAGAGCGTCTCAAAAGACTGCACAAACTGCCCCCATAGCTCGGACTCACCCCTGAACGACCGACGCTGCCGATCCGACGCAGGCGACGCAGAACCAAGATCGACCCATAGACGGCGTGTGGAGGCGCCCTCCACTCTAGACGGCGTGGCTGGCGAACAGAGACCGCCAGGAGGGGCAGAGGAGGCATATATGCCCTCCCCCCCTTGTCGCACCGGAAGGACGTCACAGAGGCGACCTAGCTAGAGGGCTCCACAGAACCCCTCCAAAGACTAGAGTGGGTGGGCAGTGCCAAAATGGCACTAAAGGGCCGCCCTGCTGAGGTGGCCCCCTGCGGGGGCCGCGGACAGCCGCACTCCTCTGGGTGACTCCTGCCTCTTTCACCATGACCAGGCAGCCTCCAGTCACTGTGAGCAGGCATACCCTGTGAGCAGTCACAGGTCAGTCACTGTGAGCAGGCAGGCTCCAGTCACTGTGAGCAGGCATAGGCCATTCACCATGAGCAGGAACGCTCCAGTCACTGGAAACGTGCATTCACTGTGAGCAAGCACAGGCCATTCACCTTGAGCAGGTTATGTTATGTTATTTGTTACGCGTCAATCTCACCCGGAAAGTTACAGCCTGGAGGAGTTTTGCCCACTTTTTGCCCACAGTTTTGCCCAGTTCCGAAAAACTCTGCGAAGTGACGCAGAGCGGAGTTTTTTCTCTGGAATCTAACGTTGGCAAGGGCTCGTTACAAAAAAACGCGTGCTAAACCTCCTTTCAGCAAGATTACTCAAAGCGGGTGGTCACGACCGCCCACATTGAGAAATCTGCCACTCGCGTCGAGGAAGCTGTCGCTCGAGCATCAGAAAGAAGCCACACCCTCTGGCACAATGCGTAGTGCCATTCGTGCTGATTTTACAGCGCTGCATAAACTCCTGGCGCCAAAAAATAGTGCGAGCAGCGTGGCTTAACAGACTCCGCAGCTGGTGGAACTCCACGGAGTGCGGCAGAGTTTTTCCGGCACTTCACAGAGTTCCACGGAGTAAAACTCCTTGGACTCCGCCCAGGCCTAGCTTTAAGTTTCTTCCTAAGTTCTGAGAGAGATGCACAGAGTGAACAGAGAGAGGAAGCTCATTCCAAGCATGGGGGCAGGAAGGAGAAGGAGAAGGAATGCCCTCCTGCTCTAGCCAGACATGAGGCTGGTGAGCGAGCAAGCGAGCTGCGGATCGAAGGTGTCCAGAAGGAACTTAGAAGTGTATTTGACTGCTATAGCAAGAAGGGCTAAGGTTGTAAGGGCCTTGTAGGTATGAGTGAGAAGCTTGTAGAGGGTACACTTCTGGACAGGCAGTCAATGAAGATTATGCAAGAGGGCCAGGATGGTGGCACGAGGAGGCAGATTGAGAGCAAGCCTGGCGGCTGAACTCTGGACCACTTGAAGTCTCTTGATAAGGCGTGCAGAATTGCTAACATAAAGGACATTTCCATAGTCCAGTCTACTGGTAATGAGGGCTTGGGTCACCGCTGTCTGTGCATTCAACGGCAGCCATTTAAAAATCCTCTAAGCAGTTTGAGAGTATTAAAGCGACAGGGTAACACCCCAGTGACCTGCTTCACCATCGAAAACTGATCATCAATAATGATGCCTAGGTTGCGAAAGCCAAGAGGGAGGGCTGAGGTTTATGGGCCACCAGACGTGGTCCAGCGAGACTTATCTCTAGCAAACAGGACAAGCTTGGGTTTCTTATTTAGCTTTAGGCAATTACAGCTCATCCAGTCGGAAACGGCAGACATACAAGCACATGAAATGAGACTATATTGCTGCGTCTTCCGAGTGATAGGATCAGCTGAGTGTCATCGGCATAGGAGATAATATTAACACCAAAAGAGCCATGGATATATGCCAGTGGTACCGTATAAACATGAAACAACCTGGGCTCCCTGGGGCATCCCACACAAAAGATTGCAACCATCAGGTCGGAGCAGAGGGAGGCATACATGTCGGGTGCTGCGGAAGAGGAAAGTGATAAACCACTGAATAGCAGAATGAAAGATTCCTGCATCGAAAAGTCGCCTGAACAGAATGGCTTGCGATACTTTGTCAAACGCAGCCAAAAGATCTCAAAGGATGAAGGCAGCAGTAGCACCCTTATCAATGACAAGTCGGATGTCGGCTGTGGCGGCAATGAGACCAGTGCCGGTGCTGTGCTTGGCTCTAAAGCCAGATTGTGAGGGATTGAGCAGATGGGGAGGCTCCAGGTAGCTGGTGGGTTGCTGTTTGACTTGTCTTTCCAGGACTGTGTCTGGGTAAGGAAGAAGGAAGAGAGATCAGTAGTTAGAAAAGGCCATGGGATCTGCAAAAGGCTTATGAAAAAGAGTGGTAAGTGCAGGGCCAATGAGTTCATGACTGAGAGAGAAGATGTAGTGTGGACAGGGTCAACAAGGGGCCCAGATTAAACTGAATCCATGGTCCTTGTGACCTCTTCCATCGTAAGCGGAGTCAGACTAGGATGGACATGGCTTCCCCCGAAGATGTCGAGGACGGAATTCTATTGAGTCCAGAGAGTCTAGAGCAAGTTGTGGGGAGAAATTAAGTTACATCTGCTTGATCGTATCATATAAGTAACTAGAAAGGTTACAGCAGAGATCCAGACACGGTGACATAGCAGGGAGTGGTAAATTCCTTTACAATGGTGAAAATGTAATCAGTGGAATTGGCGCTTTGCTGAATCTTGGAAGTCAAAGATCCCAGAAGTCAAGCAGAGCTGTCTGGTCTGCCTGAGGTGCTGGTGCTAATTACGCAGCGAGCGGATCATGAATGTTGTGCGAGGTGCGCCAGTGCCCTAATTACGCAGCAAGCGCATCATGAATGTTGTGCGAGCTACGCCAGTGCCCTAATTACGCAGCGAGTAAGTCATGAATGTTGTGCGAGCTACGCCAGCGCTCTAATTACGCAACGAGTGGGTCATGAATGTTGTGCGAGCTATGCCAGAGCCCTAGATACACAGTGAACGAATCATGAATGTTGTGTGAGCTATGCCAGCACCCTAATTACACAGTGAGTTGATCATGAATGTTGTACGAGCTACGCCATCTCACTTATTACTCAGCGAGCAGATCATGAATGTTGTGCGAGATACGCCAGCGCCTTAGTAATTTCGCAGCTAGCAGGTCATGAATGTTGTGCGAGATACGCCAGTGCCCTAATTACGCAGTGAGCGGGTCATGAATGTTGTGCGAGCTACGCCAGCGCCCTAATTACGCAGCAAGTGGGTCATTAATGTTGTGCGAGCTACGCCAGGGCCCTAATTATGCAGCGAGCTGGTCATGAATGTTGTGCGAGCGATGCCAGTACCCTAATTACGCAGCAAGCTGATCATGAATGTTGTGCGAGCGATGCCAGCGCCCTAATTACGCAGCAAGTGGGTCATTAATGTTGTGCGAGCTACGCCAGGGCCCTAATTATGCAGCGAGCTGGTCATGAATGTTGTGCGAGCGATGCCAGTACCCTAATTACGCAGCAAGCTGATCATGAATGTTGTGCGAGCGATGCCAGCGCCCTATTTACACAGCGAGCGGGTCATGAATGTTGTGCAAGCTATGCCAGAGCCCTACTTACACAGCGAGCGGATCATGAATGTTGTGCGAGCTACGCCAGCGCCCTAATTACGCAGTGAGTGGGTCATGAATGTTGTACGAGCTACGGCAGTGCCGTAATTACGCAGCGAGCGGGTCATGAATGCTGTGCGTGCTACGTCAGTACCCTAATTACACTGCGAGCGGATCATGAATGTTGTGCGAGCTATGCCAGCGCCCTAATTACGCAGCGAGCGGATCATGAATGTTGTGCGAGCTACGCCAGTGCCCTAATTACGCAGCGAGCAGGTCATGAATGTTGTGTGAGCTACGCCAGTGCCCTAATTACGCAGCGAGCTGGTCATGAATGTTATGCGAGCGACGCTCAAGCTGTTTGCAATGGCGTTTTTTAAGCTGCATGAGGTTCGGTGTATACCAGCTAGTTTTGGGGGAACACCGCGATATGGGGTAAGTCTTCAATGGGGTAGGAGTATTAGCTGCATTTGTAAGCCAAGTGTTGAAGTTAGTAAAAACAGTAGACAGTTCCGTGGAAGGAAGCAGAGGGAATGTGTTAGGCTCTGAGTTCCTGCTATCCATGGAGATTTTGTTCCACCGCCGTCTATTAAGATTGTGTGCGGGCACGTGCTTAGGGTGAGAAGCAGGCACAGAACATTCACCATGCAAAGGCACACAATTCACCTGAAGCAGGCATGCACCATTTACCAAGAGCAGGCACACATTCACTGTGACCAGGCACACACCATGCACCATGGACATGCGCACACAATTCACTGTGAGCAGGCACATATCATTCACTGTGACCAGGCACACACCATGCACCGTGGACATGCACACACCATTCACTGTGAGCAGGCGCATATCATTCACTGTGACCATGCACACAGCATTCACCGTGAGAAGGCACAGGTCATTCACTGTGAGCAGGCACAGGCACATATCATTCAGTGTGAGCAGACACACACCATGCTTCGTGGGCAGGCACGGGTCATTCACTGTGAGCAGGCACGGGTCATTCACTGTGAGCAGGCACGGGTCATTCACTGTGAGCAGGCACAGGTCTTTCACTGTGAGCAGGCAGAATCCTGTCACTGTGAGCAGGAATAGGTCATTCACTGTGAGCAGGCACAGGTCATTCACTGTGAGCAGACACCCACCATGCTTTGTGGGCAGGCACAGGTCATTCCCTCTGAGCAGGCACGGGTCATTCACTGTGAGCAGGCAGGATCCAGTCACTGTGAGCAGGCACGGGTCATTCACTGTGAGCAGGCAGGATCCAGTCACTGTGAGCAGGCACAGGTCATTCACTGTGAGCAGGCAGGATCCAGTCACTGTGAGCAGGCACAGGTCATTCACTGTGAGCAGGCACGGGTCATTCACTGTGAGCAGGCAGGATCCAGTCACTGTGAGCAGGCACGGGTCATTCACTGTGAACAGGCACAGATCGTTCACTGTGAGCAGGCACACACCACGCTCCGTGCACAGGCACCCATCATTCACCGTGAGCAGTCACACACCACGCTCCGTGGACATGCACACACTATTCACTGTGAGCAGGCACGGGTCATTCACTGTGAGCAGGCACAGGTCATTCACTGTGAGCAGGCAGGATCCAGTCACTGTGAGCAAGCACAGGTCATTCACTGTGAGCAGGCACGGGTCATTCCCTGTGAGCAGGCAGGATCCAGTCACTGTGAGCAGGCATGGGTCATTCACTGTGAGCAGGCAGGATCCAGTCACTGTGATCAGGCAGGATCCAGTCACTGGTCATTCACTGTGAGCAGGCAGGATCCAGTCACTGTAAGCAGGCACGGGATATTCACTGTGAGCAGGCACGGGTTATTGTATTGTATTGTAATTGCATTTATATAGCGCTTACTACCCCTGACGAGGCGTCGAAGCGCTTTTCGGCAGTAGCACGCTACTCCGGGACCCATAGAAGATTAGTGTTGAATTAGTATAGTGAAACATGCAAGTAAATTTTAAGTGGTGGATAGGTTAGTCAGTTATTTGGATTTGGAAGGATAGCAGAAGGATAGAAGAGGGGGAAAAAAAGGTTTGTATTTATATAGCGCTTGTTACCCCTGATGGGGTGTGAAGCACGCTACTCCGGAAACCCATAAAGGATTCGTGCTGAATTAGTATGGTGAAATATGAAAGTAATTTGAGTGGTGGGTATTAGTCAGTTATTTGGAGTGAAAAGGGTAGCGGAGGGATAAAAGGGAAGAAAGGTTTGCATTCATGTAGCACTTGTTACCCCTGATGGGTGTTGAAGTGCTTTTCTGGCGAGTAGGACGCTACTCCGGAACCCATAAAGGATTAGTGTTGAAAATTAGTATAGTGAAGTATGAAGTAATTTGAGTGGTGGATATGTTATTCAATTATTTGGATAGAGAAAGGTAGGTTGCGGGATAGAAGAGGGAAAGAGGTTTGTATTTATATAGTGCTTGCTACCCCTTGATGGGGTTTTGAAGCGCTTTATTGGCGAGTAGCACGCTACTCTGGAACCCATAAGGATTACTGTTGAATTAGTATGGCGAAACATGAAAGTAATTTGAGTGGTGGATATGTTAGTCAGTTATTTGGATTGAGAAGGGTTGGGGAGGGTAGAAAAGGGAAAAAGGGTTGCGTTTTATATAGCGCTGGTAACCCTGATGGGGTGTTGAAACGCTTCATTGGCGAGTAGCACGCTACTTTGGAACCCATAAAGGATTAGTGGTGAATTAGTATAGTGGAATATGGAAATTGAGAAGTGAACGTGTTAGTCTGTTATTTTGATTGAAAAGGATAGTGGAGGGACAGAGGAGTGAGATTTTTTTTTTTTGAGGTCATAGCAGTAGGAGGCTTTTGGATGAGTAAAAGGGTTTTTGAGGGGAAGAGTCAGAGGGGAGAGTTTATAAAGGTTTGTTTTGGGGGATCGGTATAGTAAAAAGAGGTGTCAGATGATGCAAGGAGGGTAGAGTAGGAGAGAGTCTAGAAAGGGTTATTTTGGGATCATAGTAGTGGTATGGGGTTTGGGATAAATGAGAGAGTGGATGTAGAGGATATATTGATAGATGTATAGGGTGAGAGATAGGGTAGTGCATTGGAAAGAGCAGTAGAAAGAAGTTTGAGCTGAGTCAGAAGGTTGGGCCAGAAGATATATTGAGAGAAGTATAGGCTTAGAAATAGGGTAGTGCATTTGAAATGCTAAATTAGAAGAAAGTGATAAATATATAGATCCATAAGTACATTGAAAGTATATAGATGCATAAAGGAGGTAAGTATATATAGATTAAAGATATTGATAGAGGTACAGGATGAGAAATAGGGTAGTGCATTGGATATGCTTTTTCAGGAGAAAGGTAACAGACACATAGATCCTAGTATATGGAAGGTACATAGATGCACAATGGAAGTAAGTACATGTAGACCAAAGATGATTTTTATTTATTTATTTATTTACAACAACATAATTATTTTACATGTTTATACAAAGCAATACACAAAGATAGGTACATATCTATAGTGAAAATAAATGCTTATATACAGAGGAATATGCTGTAAATTTCTGTTTGTGTATGGTGCTTATGTGGGGAAGAGCCAATTCTTGAGTAGTTTTTCTGAAGATAAGGTGGTTGTCGGTGGATCTTATGTTGGGGGGTAATGAGTTCCATAGTTTGGCTGCTTGAACAGAGAAGGATGTGCCACCCATGGTTTTTTTCTTGTATCTTGGGATTTTGAGGCGAGATGCCCCTTAAGAGCGTAGGTTCCTTTGTTGAATGTGTTTGGTGATTTTATTCCTGATGAAGAGCGGTCCCATTCCATGTATTGCTTTGTGGGTGATACAAAGCAGCTTGAACGTGGATCTTCTGGCAACCGGTAACCAATGCAGGGCTTTCAAGGCAGGGGAGATGTGGTCTCGCGGTTTGATATGCAAGAGTAGTCTGGCAGCCGAGTTCTGAATCCGTTGTAGTCTTTTCATGGTCATTAAAGGTGATCCGTGGTAGAGGCTATTGGCGTAATCGAGTTTGGACAGAACAAGGGAGATGGTAGCTTGGACCTTGTGTGGAAATCCCAAATGAGGGAATTTCGTCGCAGCGTTTTTATAGTGACAAAGCTTGATTTTGCTAGTTTGTCCACTTGGGCATTCATCGACAGCTTGGAGTCCATGGTCATTCCGAGGTTTCTTATTTCCTTCGATACTTTAGGCGGTGATCCCAGTTCATCAGGCCAGGTGGCAAGCGGGTCGTAATGTTTCCAATTGCCACACATGAGTATTTCCGTTTTTGAAGCATTCAATTTGAGATGGCTCCAAGTCATCCACTGATCCACGGCTCTGAGACAACTGAAAATTGGGCATTTTTCAATGTCTTTGGGGCATTCCAGTTGAAGGAGTATTTGCGTATCATCTGCATAGTTATAGCAGGTGAGGGGAAATTGATTGATCAGTACCGGTAATGACTTCATGTAGATCTTGAAAAGCATGGGCGAGATGATAGAACCTTGAGGGACCCCTTCTTTTGTGGAGTATGGTTTGGACGAGAAAGGTGGGGTATGGATGACATTAGTTCTGTTTCGAAAGTAGGACGCGATCCAGTCTAGAGCAGTACCCTCTATGCCGGCTTCATAGAGTCTCTGTTTCAGAGTGTCATGGTCAACCGTGTCAAAGGCAGCCGAGAGGTCCAAGAGGAGTAGCGCAGCAACCCCGCTGCGGTCAACTGTATTCTTCAGGTCATCCCAGATGGCAAGAAGGGCAGATTCAGTGCCTCTTCCCGGACGGAATCCTGTTTGGAAGTCTGAGAGCATGTCATTCTCTTCAATGAATTGTGACATCTGGGAGAATGCTGCTCTTTCTATCAGTTTGCCCAGGAAAAGTCCATTTGTAATGGGTCTGTAGTTGTCAGGGTTCAGCGGGTCCAAGTTTGTTTTCTTCAGTAAAGGGCGTATGTGTGATTTTTGAGTTCTTCTGGAAATATTCCGCTAGTTAAGGAATCGTTGATGATTCTTCTTACTGGAGTGGCAGCAGAGGTTGTTAAAAGAATTGTCTTGAAAGTTTGTGGTGGAAAGGGGTCAGAAGGGCTGCCGGTAGGCATGCTTGCTGACCAGGTCCATAAATTCATTGTGTGAGATGTGTTGGAAGGAACGGAGAGGCTGGGTTAGAGTATTCTTGGATTCTTGTTTTGTACAGGGGTTAGTGCTGGTGCTTTGTTTCTGTTTTAAGTACGAGTCCAATGTGTCTGCTTTGTCCGTGTAATGATTTGCCAGTTTGTCCGTGAAATCTTGAGTAACAGGATGAGCTTCTTCTAGGCAATTTGGTTTGCGAAATTCATTGAGTATTTTATAGAATTCTTTATTTGCACATTTAGCATTTTGAATTCTGTCTGAATAGTACCTTTTCTTGGCTTTTTTGATAGCTGACTTGTATAATCTGTTAATTTTTTGTAGGTGAAGTTTGTCTTGTTTGGCGTTTGTTTTGAGCCAGGTACGTTGCAGCTTTCTAATTTGTTGTTTTATGTCTTTTATTTCTACGTTTCTCCAAGGCGCTTTTTTTCTTTTGTGCTGTTGTGTGGTTTTGAGTGGTATCAGGATGTCAAATGCTTCCTGTAGCCACTCATATAGATTTTGAACCGGAGTTATTGTTTCCAGATTTGTACTTGATGTTAGTTGTGTTTCTAAGTGTTCCAAATTGAGTTTGTTCCATGGCCGATAGGTGGATGGATGTAAGCTAGTTTTAAGTGAGTCCCTTAATGTTGTTTTATGTTGGAAAGCAAGCAAGTGGTGGTCTGACCATGTGACTGGAGTTATAGTTTGAAAGGTAACTAGTTCAGTATTAGCAAAAATGACATTTAGGATATGTCCAGCGATGTGTGTGGGTTTGTTGACAATCTGATTCAGGTTCAGTGCCTCTAGGCCAGTGATTATTGTTTTTGGATGGGTCATATTGGGTTTGTCAAACCAAATGTTGAGGTCACCCAGAACGCATAAGTTGGAGTGTATTGTTATCAGGTTTGAAACTGTGTCTAGAAGTGCGTCTGGGAATGTCGCCTTGCTAGGTGTAAAGCTGTAAAGGAGCAGGAAGTTACAGGATGAAGACGGTGTAGTATTGCATCTTGTTAGAAGAGCCTCACAATTCTTTATGGAGATGTCATCAACTTTAGTGATATGTAATGTTTGCCTGAACACAACAGCTAGACCACCTCCTTTTTTGCCTATACGATTTTGGGTGATCGTTTGATAGCCTAGAGGAATGGCTTCATGGAGGACTGGAGCCATATCATCTCCCAACCATGATTCAGTTATGAATAGTATGTCTGGTTTTGTATCTGTGAGAAGGTCGTAGACGTGATGTTTGTTTTTAGAGAGGGATCGAGCATTTATTAGTAGACAGTTTAGAGAGTGGCCTTTGGTGATAGTGAGACTTTGTTTTGTAGTAGAGTGAACAGTATTGTGTGTGTTTGTAGCAGGTGTGTTTTTAGTGCTGGCATTAGCTGTATTAGGATAGCAATCGTGTAGCTGTTCTGTATCATGTTCCTCATCCAGCATGCTAAGAAGGCCTTTTGATGGGTCTGCGTGTGTATGTGGTGGAGATGGTGTTTGAGAGTGAGTTAGTGTGCTATGTTGTTTTCGTGGTGTAACATTGTTGTGCAGTGGACATGGGGAAGCAAAGTTGTGAGGTGTGGCACGTCGCTTATGTTGTTTGCGTGTGTTTATGGTAGAAGGTGTATGAGTCAGGGGTGGTGGTGCAGCATGTGGGTCATGTAGTAAGGTTCTAAATTGTCCAATGGATGAGAGGCGGTTAGAAGAAAGTTGCTGTGTTGCTGTATCTGTGTTCGGTGTGGTGGAAGAGAGAAAGCTTGGCATTGGAGTTTTTTCCTTTGTGTGGTTTGAAAGGTGGGTGTATGTTTGTATTTTGTGATGGTATGTATTTTGACGTGTTGCGCTTTGAAGATCTTGTTGTGCTGGTGTGTGATATGTTTTGTTTTTGAGGAGTAGTGAAAAGGGGTGCTGGTGTATTTGTTTCTTGCAATGGATTTGGTTGTATAGTATTGTTTGTGAGAGGAGGTTGTAAGGTAGAGGGGGTGGTGATGTGTTTATGAGTAGAGTGTATGTTGTGTGTAGGAGGGAATGAAGTAGGGGTGAGAGTGTTTGTCTTAGACTGGTTTGTTGCAAGAGTTAAAAAGTGTGGTGGTGTGCAGTGTGTGTGTTGTGCGTTAGTGTTATTATGGTAGTAGGGAGAGGAGGGTGTTTGTTGGACAAATGATGGAAGGATGAATATGTGTTTGTTAGTGATAAAAGGTGGTATGATAGGTGTAATTAGAGCAGGGAGTGTGTGTCTGGATGGGATGCAGTTATGTATTGTGTTGAATGGGGTTGTGTTAGTGATGAGTGTATTGGTTAGTGTTATAGGATAGAGTTGTGTACTGTTTGTAGGTGATGGTGGATATGTGTGGTAGTTGGGATAGAAGTGTGTATAGATGTGGTTTGGTTGTGTTTGTAGTGCATGCTGGTTCATTGGTCCGTGCATAGGGTTGTGTGTGGTGTACATTTGGTGTGAGTGTGTTACTATGTTTGTGGATGGTGTGGGGTGGCTCTTACTGAATGTGAACATGGGCAGCATTTCTGGCCCTAGTCCCGTCCAGTCTCGAACAGGCTCAAACAGGTAATTGCCCTTGTCCTCTCTGCCCTTAACTGTGCCCTCACTGTGAGCAGGCACAGGTCATTCACTGTGAGCAGGCACGGGTTATTCACTGTGAGCAGGCACGGGTCATTCACTGTGAGCAGGCACAGGTCATTCACTGTGAGCAGGCAGGATCCAGTCACTGTGAGCAGGCACGGGCCATTCACTGTGAGCAGGCACGGGCCATTCACTGTGAGCAGGCATGATCCAGTCACTGTGAGCAGGCATGGGTCATTCACTGTGAGCAGGCAGGATCCAGTCACTGTGAGCAGGCACAGGTCATTCACTGTGAGCAGGCAGGATCCAGTCACTGTGAGTAGGCAGGATCCAGTCACTGTGAGCAGGCACGGGTCATTCACTGTGAGCAGGCAGGATCCAGTCACTGTGAGCAGGCGCGGGTTATTCACTGTGAGCAGGCACGGGTTATTCACTGTGAGCAGGCACAGGTCATTCACTGTGAGCAGGCACAGGTCCTTCACTGTGAGCAGGCCCGGGCCATTCACTGTGAGCAGGCAGGATCCAGTCACTCTGAGCAGGCATGGGTCATTCACTGTGAGCAGGCAGGATCCAGTCACTGTGAGTAGGCAGGATCCAGTCACTGTGAGCAGGCACAGGTCATTCACTGTGAGCAGGCAGGATCCAGTCACTGTGAGCAGGCACGGGTTATTCACTGTGAGCAGGCACGGGTTATTCACTGTGAGCAGGCACAGGTCATTCACTGTGAGCAGGCATGATCCAGTCACTGTGAGCAGGCATGGGTCATTCACTGTGAGCAGGCAGGATCCAGTCACTGTGAGCAGGCACAGGTCATTCACTGTGAGCAGGCAGGATCCAGTCACTGTGAGTAGGCAGGATCCAGTCACTGTGAGCAGGCACAGGTTATTCACTGTGAGCAGGCACAGGTCATTCACTGTGAGCAGGCATGATCCAGTCACTGTGAGCAGGCATGGGTCATTCACTGTGAGCAGGCAGGATCCAGTCACTCTGAGCAGGCATGGGTCATTCACTGTGAGCAGGCAGGATCCAGTCACTGTGAGTAGGCAGGATCCAGTCATTGTGAGTAGGCAGGATCCAGTCACTGTGAGCAGGCACGGGTCATTCACTGTGAGCAGGCAGGATCCAGTCACTGTGAGCAGGCACGGGTTATTCACTGTGAGCAGGCACGGGTTATTCACTGTGAGCAGGCACAGGTCATTCACTGTGAACAGGCACAGATCGTTCACTGTGAGCAGACACACACCACGCTCCGTGGACATGCACACACTATTCATTGTGAGAAGGGACAGATCGTTCACTGTGAGCAGGCACACACCACGGACCACCCTTTCACTGCAGTGTGCTTACTGCACCGCAGTTGACCTTCGGACTGAAACAGGGCGTTCCTCGGTGTGTTTTGGCCGGCCTGCCCCCAGGATCTTTGGCTGGGTTTAGCAGCCTCAGAAGGTCCCTGGCCTCCGTGTACCTGCACACGAGCACAAGACGTGTCAGTCTGGTAAACATTTGTTTAACCACAAGGAATGCCAAACGGTTTCTCTTCTAAGGAAGTGGAGAACCGGTGCGGCCGGTTCTGCTGCCCCGGGCGCTGCTGTACGTGGTGGCTGCAGAAACCACCGGCTGCTGGGAGGGTGGAGGGGCGGGCGGGCTCTGTTTTAAAAGTGGGGGCGCCACACTCTTTGAACGAGGCAGAGGAAGTAGGGGGTCGTTTGTATTTGTCTCCTTATATACACACCTCTGGTGTAATCTTCCAGTGTGCCCTCACGGGGCGTCACTAACCCATTAAGGCCCGGAGCCCACACCCTCCCTGAAACACTGACTATAGGTAAGGGAAGGGTCAATAAGGGGGGCTTTGGAGCTCTCAGTGGTCTTCAGAGGGAGCTGATCCACCATGGACTCTTTGCTGCATTCAATCCCAACGAATATTCCTCTCAGAGGTTGAGAGCAGGGTTGAGCTCTAATAAACGAAACAAGCATTGGTGATGCCAATAGGCCTGGCTTATGAATTAAAGTGCCCTTTGTGTCATTGAACGGTTAAGACACTCAGTATGTCATCATACGAGTACTCCGTCACTCATCTTAGCACTCATGCATCCATCCACCCTCTGACACAACCACAATAAAACACAAAAATCAACAACATATGCAAGATAAATTGAAAGAATGCAAGTAAGAAAGCACATGCTAAACTAAACATAGCAGCGGATGTCCGTCTTGCAGAGGCATTGTAAATAGTTCATCATTGTTTTAAAGCTCCAGCATGGTTGCCACGTTTAGAACCAACGCGTTGGCCATCTTGGAATGGTAAAACAATATACACTATGGATAAGAGCATTTAGAGGAAGTGCCTATGAGGGATGCGATGCATTGCTGTGGGCATTAACTCTGTGCTGCTTTAAATCTAAGAAGCTCTGTGCACTGCTCTCTGCAGTAGCCTTGTGATGCAGTAACCCAGTGCTGCAGTGTGCCCTGGTGTCTTCAGTAACCCAGGGCTGCAATGTGCCCTGCCGTCTGCAGTGACCCTGTAATGCAGTAACCCAGTACTGCAATGTGGACTGCTGCCTGCAGTAACCCTGAAAGGCTGTAATCCACAGCTGCAATGTGCACTGCTGCCTGCAGTAACCCTGTGGTACAGTAACCCAGGGCTGCAATGTTTCCTGGTGTCTTCAGAAACCCAGGGCTGCAATGTGCCCTGCCATCTGCAGTAACCATGTAATGCAGTAACCCAGTGCTGAAATTTGGACTGCTGCCTGCAGTGACCCTGTGATGCTGTAACCCACAGCTGCAATGTGCACTGCTGCCTGCAGTAACCCTGTGATGCAGGAACCCAGGGATGCAATGTGCCCTGCTGCCTGCAGTAACCCTGTGATGCAGGAACCCAGGGCTACAATGTGCCCTGCTGCCTGCAGTAACCCTGTGATGTAGGAACCCAGGAATGCAATGTGCCCTGCTGCCTGCAGTAACCCAGGGCTGCAATGTGCACTGCTGCCTGCAGTAACCCTGTGATGCAGGAACCCAGGGCTGCAATGTGCCCTGCTGCCTGCAGTAACCCAGGGCTGCAATGTGCCCTGCTGCCTGCAGTGACCCTGTGATGCTGTAACCCACAGCTGCAATGTGCACTGCTGCCTGCAGTAACCCTGTGATGCAGGAACCCAGGGATGCAATGTGCCCTGCTGCCTGCAGTAACCCTGTGATGCAGGAACCCAGGGCTGCAATGTGCCCTGCTGCCTGCAGTAACCCTGTGATGTAGGAACCCAGGAATGCAATGTGCCCTGCTGCCTGCAGTAACCCAGTGCTGCAATGTGCACTGCTGCCTGCAGTAACCCTGTGATGCAGGAACCCAGGGCTGCAATGTGCACTGCTGCCTGCAGTAACCCAGGGCTGCAATGTGCACTGCTGCCTGCGGTAACCCTGTGATGCAGGAACCCAGGGCTGCAATGTGCCCTGCTGCCTGCAGTAACCCAGGGCTGCAATGTGCCCTGGTGCCTGCGGTAACCCTGTGATGCAGGAACCCAGGGATGCAATGTGCCCTGCTGCCTGCAGTAACCCAGGGATGCAATGTGCCCTGCTGCCTGCAGTAACCCTGTGATGCAGAAACCGAGGGCTGCAATGTGGGCTGCTGCCTGCAGTGACCCTGTAATGCTGTAACCCACAGCTGCAATGTGCACTGCTGCCTGCAATAACCCTGTGATGCAGGAACCCAGGGATGCAATGTGCCCTGCTGCAGCGCAGGGCTGCAATGTGCCCTGCTGCCTGTAGTAACCCTGTGATGCTGTAACCCAGGGCTGCAATGTGTCCTGCTGCCAACAGTAACCCTGTGATGCAGTACCTCAGGGCTGCAATGTGTCCTGCTGCCAACAGTAACCATGTGATGCAGTACCCCAGGGCTGCAATGTTCCCTGCTGCCTGCTGTAACTCTGTGATGCTGTAACTCAGGGCTGCAATGTGCCCTGCTGTCTGCAGTACCCCAGGGCTGCAATGTTCCCTGCTGCCTGCAGTAACTCTGTGATGCTGAACTCAGGGCTGCAATGTGCCCTGCTGTCTGCAGTAACCCAGGGCTGCAATGTGCCCTGCTGCCTGCTGTAACCCTGTGATGCAGTAACCCAGGGTTGCAATGTGCCCTGCTGCCTGCAGTAACTCTGTGCTGCAGTAACCCAGGGCTGCAATGTACCCTGCTGTCTGCAGTAACCCAGGGCTGCAATGTGCACTGCTGCCTGCAGTAACTCTGTGATGCAGAAACCCAGGGCTGCAATGTGCCCTGCTGCCTGTAGTAAGCCTGTGATGCAGTAACCCAGGGCTGCAATGTGCCCTGCTGCCTGCAGTAACTCTGTGCTGCAATAACCCAGGGCTGCAATGTGCCCTGCTGCCTGTAGTAAGCCTGTGATGCAGTAACCCAGGGCTGCAATGTGGACTGCTGCCTGCGGTAACCCCGTGATGCAGTAACCCAAGGCTACAATGTGCCCTGCTGCCTGCAGTAACCCAGGGCTGCAATAACCCAGGGCTACAATGTGCCCTGCTGCCTGCAGTAACTCTGTGCTGCAATAACCCAGGGCTGCTATGTGTCCAGCAGCCTGTAGCTAACCCTGTGATGCTGTAACCCAGGGCTGCAATGTGCCCTGCTGCCTGAAGTTACTCTGTGCTGCAGTAACCCAGGGCTGCAATGTGCTCTGCTGCCTGTAGTAACCCTGTGATGCAGTAACCCAGGGCTGCAATGTGCCCTGCTCTCTGTAGTAACACTGGGCAGCAATGTGCCCTGCCGTCTGCAGTGACCCTGTAATGCAGTAACCCAGTACTGCAATGTGGACTGCTGCCTGCAGTAACCCTGAAAGGCTGTAATCCACAGCTGCAATGTGCCCTGCTGCCTGCAGTAACCCTGTGGTACAGTAACCCAGGGCTGCAATGTGTCCTGGTGTCTTCAGAAACCCAGGGCTGCAATGTGCCCTGCCATCTGCAGTAACCATGTAATGCAGTAACCCAGTGCTGAAATTTGGACTGCTGCCTGCACTGACCCTGTGATGCTGTAACCCACAGCTGCAATGTGCACTGCTGCCTGCAGTAACCCTGTGATGCAGGAACCCAGGGATGCAATGTGCCCTGCTGCCTGCAGTAACCCTGTGATGCAGGAACCCAGGGCTGCAATGTGCCCTGCTGCCTGCAGTAACCCTGTGATGTAGGAACCCAGGAATGCAATGTGCCCTGCTGCCTGCAGTAACCCAGGGCTGCAATGTGCACTGCTGCCTGCAGTAACCCTGTGATGCAGGAACCCAGGGCTGCAATGTGCACTGCTGCCTGCAGTAACCCAGGGCTGCAATGTGCACTGCTGCCTGCAGTAACCCTGTGATGCAGGAACCCAGGGCTGCAATGTGCCCTGCTGCATGCAGTAACCCAGGGCTGCAATGTGCCCTGGTGCCTGCGGTAACCCTGTGATGCAGGAACCCAGGGATGCAATGTGCCCTGCTGCCTGCAGTAACCCAGGGCTGCAATGTGCCCTGCTGCCTGCAGTAACCCTGTGATGCAGAAACCGAGGGCTGCAGTGTGCCCTACTGCCTGCAGTAACCATGTAATGCAGTAACCCAGTGCTGCAATGTGGGCTGCTGCCTGCAGTGACCCTGTAATGCTGTAACCCACAGCTGCAATGTGCACTGCTGCCTGCAATAACCCTGTGATGCAGGAACCCAGGGATGCAATGTGCCCTGCTGCCTGCAGTAACCCTGTGATGCTGTAACCCAGGGCTGCAATGTGTCCTGCTGCCAACAGTAACCCTGTGATGCAGTACCCCAGGGCTGCAATGTTCCCTGCTGCCTGCAGTAAATCTGTGATGCTGTAACTCAGGGCTGCAATGTGCCCTGCTGTCTGCAGTAACCCAGGGCTGCAATGTGCCCTGCTGCCTGCTGTAACCCTGTGATGCAGTAACCCAGGGTTGCAATGTGCCCTGCTGCCTGCAGTAACTCTGTGCTGCAGTAACCCAGGGCTGCAATGTACCCTGCTGTCTGCAGTAACCCAGGGCTGCAATGTGCACTGCTGCCTGCAGTAACTCTGTGATGCAGAAACCCAGGGCTGCAATGTACCCTGCTGCCTGTAGTAAGCCTGTGATGCAGTAACCCAGGGCTGCAATGTGCCCTGCTGCCTGCAGTAACTCTGTGCTGCAATAACCCAGGGCTGCAATGTGCCCTGCTGCCTGTAGTAAGCCTGTGATGCAGTAACCCAGGGCTGCAATGTGGACTGCTGCCTGCGGTAACCCCGTGATGCAGTAACCCAAGGCTACAATGTGCCCTGCTGCCTACAGTAACCCAGGGCTGCAATAACCCAGGGCTACAATGTGCCCTGCTGCCTGCAGTAACTCTGTGCTGCAATAACCCAGGGCTGCTATGTGTCCAGCAGCCTGTAGTAACCCTGTGATGCTGTAACCCAGGGCTGCAATGTGCCCTGCTGCCTGAAGTTACTCTGTGCTGCAGTAACCCAGGGCTGCAATGTGCCCTGCTGCCTGTAGTAACCCTGTGATGAAGTAACCCAGGGCTGCAATGTGCCCTGCTCTCTGCAGTAACCCTGTGATGCAATAACTCAAGGCTACAATGTGCACTGCTGCCTGCAGTAACCCAGGGCTGCAATAACACAGGGCTGCAATGTGCCCTTCTGCCTGCAGTAACCCAGGGCTGCAATGTGCCCTGCTGCCTGCAGTAACTCAGGGCTGCAATGTGCCCTGCTGCCTGCAGTAACTCAGGGCTGCAATGTGCCCTGCTGCCTGCAGTAACTCAGGGCTGCACTGTGCCATGCTGCCTGTAGTATCCCAGGGCTGCAATGTGCCCTGCTGCCTGCAGTAACCCTGTGATGCTGTAAACCAGGGCTGCAATGTGCCCTGCTGTCTGCAGTAACTCTGTGATGCAGAAACCCAGGGCTGCAATGTGCCCTGCTGCCTGTAATAACCCTGTGATGCAGTAACCCAGGGCCTCAATGTGCACTGATGCCTGCAGTAACTCTGTGATGCAGTAACTCAAGGCTACAATGTGCCCTGCTTCCTGCAGTAACCCAGGGCTGCAATAACCCAGGGCTACAATGTGCCCTGCTACCTGCAGTAACTCTGTGCTGCAGTAACCCAGGGCTGCTATGTGCCCTGCTGCCTGTAGTAACCCTGTGATGAAGTAACCCAGGGCTGCAATGTGCCCAGCTGCCTGCAGTTACTCTGTGCTGCAGTAACCCAGGGCTGCAATGTGCTCTGCTGCCTGTAGTAACCCTGTGATGCTGTAACCCAGGGCTGCAATGTGCCCAGCTGCCTGCAGTTACTCTGTGCTGCAGTAACCCAGGGCTGCAATGTGCTCTGCTGCCTGTAGTAACCCTGTGATGCAGTAACCCAGGGCTGCAATGTGCCCTGCTCTCTGCAGTAACTCTGGGCTGCAATGTGTCCTGCCGTCTGCAGTGACCCTGTAATGCAGTAACCCAGTACTGCAATGTGGACTGATGCCTGCAGTAACCCTGAAAGGCTGTAATCCACAGCTGCAATGTGCACTGCTGCCTGCAGTAACCCTCTGATGCTGTAACCCAGGGCTGCAATGTGCCCTGCTGCCTGCAGTAACCCTGTGGTACAGTAACCCAGGGCTGCAATGTGTCCTGGTGTCTTCAGAAACCAAGGGCTGCAATGTGCCCTGCCATCTGCAGTAACCATGTAATGCAGTAACCCAGTGCTGAAATTTGGACTGCTGCCTGCAGTGACCCTGTGATGCTGTAACCCACAGCTGCAATGTGCACTGCTGCCTGCAGTAACCCTGTGATGCATGAACCCAGGGATGCAATGTGCCCTGCTGCCTGCAGTAACCCAGGGCTGCAATGTGCCCTGCTGCCTGCAGTAACCCTGTGATGCAGAAACCGAGGGCTGCAGTGTGCCCTGCTGCCTGCAGTAACCATGTAATGCAGTAACCCAGTGCTGCAATGTGGGCTGCTGCCTGCAGTGACCCTGTAATGCTGTAACCCACAGCTGCAATGTGCACTGCTGCCTGCAATAACCCTGTGCTGCAGTAACCCAGGGCTGCTATGTGCCCTGCTGCCTGCAGTAACCCTGTGATGCTGTAACCCAGGGCTGCAATGTGTCCTGCTGCCAACAGTAACCCTGTGATGCAGTACCCCAGGGCTGCAATGTTCCCTGCTGCCTGCAGTAACTCTGTGATGCTGTAACTCAGGGCTGCAATGTGCCCTGCTGTCTGCAGTAACCCAGGGCTGCAACGTGCCCTGCTGCCTGCTGTAACCCTGTGATGCAGTAACCCAGGGTTGCAATGTGCCCTGCTGCCTGCAGTAACTCTGTGCTGCAGTAACCCAGGGCTGCAATGTACCCTGCTGTCTGCAGTAACCCAGGGCTGCAATGTGCACTGCTGCCTGCAGTAACTCTGTGATGCAGAAACCCAGGGCTGCAATGTGCCCTGCTGCCTGTAGTAAGCCTGTGATGCAGTAACCCAGGGCTGCAATGTGCCCTGCTGCCTGCAGTAACTCTGTGCTGCAATAACCCATGGCTGCTATTTGTCCAGCAGCCTGTAGTAACCCTGTGATGCTGTAACCCAGGGCTGCAATGTGCCCTGCTGCCTGTAGTAAGCCTGTGATGCAGTAACCCAGGGCTGCAATGTGGACTGCTGCCTGCGGTAACCCCGTGATGCAGTAACCCAAGGCTACAATGTGCCCTGCTGCCTGCAGTAACCCAGGGCTGCAATAACCCAGGGCTACAATGTGCCCTGCTGCCTGTAGTAACCCTGTGATGAAGTAACCCAGGGCTGCAATGTGCCCAGCTGCCTGCAGTTACTCTGTGCTGCAATAACCCAGGGCTGCTATGTGTCCAGCAGCCTGTAAGTAACCCTGTGATGCTGTAACCCAGGGCTGCAATGTGCCCTGCTGCCTGAAGTTACTCTGTGCTGCAGTAACCCAGGGCTGCAATGTGCCCTGCTGCCTGTAGTAACCCTGTGATGAAGTAACCCAGGGCTGCAATGTGCCCTGCTCTCTGCAGTAACCCTGTGATGCAATAACTCAAGGCTACAATGTGCACTGCTGCCTGCAGTAACCCAGGGCTGCAATAACACAGGGCTGCAATGTGCCCTGCTGCCTGCAGTAACCCAGGGCTGCAATGTGCCCTGCTGCCTGCAGTAACTCAGGGCTGCAATGTGCCCTGCTGCCTGCAGTAACTCAGGGCTGCAATGTGCCCTGCTGCCTGCAGTAACTCAGGGCTGCAATGTGCCCTGCTGCCTGTAGTATCCCAGGGCTGCAATGTGCCATGCTGCCTGCAGTAACCCTGTGATACAGTATCCCAGTGCTTTAATGTGCACTGCTGCCTGCAGTAACCCTGTGATGCTGTAACCCAGGGCTGCAATGTGTCCTGCTGCCAACAGTAACCCTGTGATGCAGTACCCCAGGGCTGCAATGTTCCCTTCTGCCTGCAGTAACCCTGTGATGCTGTAAACCAGGACTGCAATGTGCCCTGCTGTCTGCAGTAACACTGTGATGCAGAAACCCAGGGCTGCAATGTGCACTGCTGCCTGCAGTAACTCTGTGATGCAGAAACCCAGGGCTGCAATGTGCCCTGCTGCCTGTAGTAAGCCTGTGATGCAGTAACCCAGGGCTGCAATGTGCCCTGCTGCCTGCAGTAACTCTGTGCTGCAATAACCCAGGGCTGCTATGTGTCCAGCAGCCTGTAGTAACCCTGTGATGCTGTAACCCAGGGCTGCAATGTGCCCTGCTGCCTGTAGTAAGCCTGTGATGCAGTAACCCAGGGCTGCAATGTGGACTGCTGCCTGCGGTAACCCCGTGATGCAGTAACCCAAGGCTACAATGTGCCCTGCTGCCTGCAGTAACCCAGGGCTGCAATAACCCAGTGCTACAATGTGCCCTGCTGCCTGTAGTAACCCTGTGATGAAGTAACCCAGGGCTGCAATGTGCCCAGCTGCCTGCAGTTACTCTGTGCTGCAATAACCCAGGGCTGCTATGTGTCCAGCAGCCTGTAGTAACCCTGTGATGCTGTAACCCACGGCTGCAATGTGCCCTGCTGCCTGAAGTTACTCTGTGCTGCAGTAACCCAGGGCTGCAATGTGCCCTGCTGCCTGTAGTAACCCTGTGATGAAGTAACCCAGGGCTGCAATGTGCCCTGCTCTCTGCAGTAACCCTGTGATGCAATAACTCAAGGCTACAATGTGCACTGCTGCCTGCAGTAACCCAGGGCTGCAATAACACAGGGCTGCAATGTGCCCTGCTGCCTGCAGTAACCCAGGGCTGCAATGTGCCCTGCTGCCTGAGGTAACTCAGGGCTGCAATGTGCCCTGCTGCCTGCAGTAACTCAGGGCTGCAATGTGCCCTGCTGCCTGCAGTAACTCAGGGCTGCAATGTGCCCTGCTGCCTGTAGTTTCCCAGGGCTGCAATGTGCCATGCTGCCTGCAGTAACCCTGTGATGCAGAAACCCAGGGCTGCAATGTGCCCTGCTGCCTGTAGTAACCCTGTGATGCAGTAACCCAGGGCCTCAATGTGCACTGATGCCTGCAGTAACTCTGTGATGCAGTAACTCAAGGCTACAATGTGCCCTGCTTCCTGCAGTAACCCAGGGCTGCAATAACCCAGGGCTACAATGTGCCCTGCTACCTGCAGTAACTCTGTGCTGCAGTAACCCAGGGCTGCTATGTGCCCTGCTGCCTGTAGTAACCCTGTGATGAAGTAACCCAGGGCTGCAATGTGCCCAGCTGCCTGCAGTTACTCTGTGCTGCAGTAACCCAGGGCTGCAATGTGCTCTGCTGCCTGTAGTAACCCTGTGATGCTGTAACCCAGGGCTGCAATGTGCCCAGCTGCCTGCAGTTACTCTGTGCTGCAGTAACCCAGGGCTGCAATGTGCTCTGCTGCCTGTAGTAACCCTGTGATGCAGTAACCCAGGGCTGCAATGTGCCCTGCTCTCTGCAGTAACTCTGGGCTGCAATGTGCCCTGCCGTCTGCAGTGACCCTGAAATGCAGTAACCCAGTACTGCAATGTGGACTGCTGCCTGCAGTAACCCTGAAAGGCTGTAATCCACAGCTGCAATGTGCACTGCTGCCTGCAGTAACCCTCTGATGCTGTAACCCAGGGCTGCAATGTGCCCTGCTGCCTGCAGTAACCCTGTGGTACAGTAACCCAGGGCTGCAATGTGTCCTGGTGTCTTCAGAAACCAAGAGGCTGCAATGTGCCCTGCCATCTGCAGTAACCATGTAATGCAGTAACCCAGTGCTGAAATTTGGACTGCTGCCTGCAGTGACCCTGTGATGCTGTAACCCACAGCTGCAATGTGCACTGCTGCCTGCAGTAACCCTGTGATGCATGAACCCAGGGATGCAATGTGCCCTGCTGCCTGCAGTAACCCAGGGCTGCAATGTGCCCTGCTGCCTGCAGTAACCCTGTGATGCAGAAACCGAGGGCTGCAGTGTGCCCTGCTGCCTGCAGTAACCATGTAATGCAGTAACCCAGTGCTGCAATGTGGGCTGCTGCCTGCAGTGACCCTGTAATGCTGTAACCCACAGCTGCAATGTGCACTGCTGCCTGCAATAACCCTGTGCTGCAGTAACCCAGGGCTGCTATGTGCCCTGCTGCCTGCAGTAACCCTGTGATGCTGTAACCCAGGGCTGCAATGTGTCCTGCTGCCAACAGTAACCCTGTGATGCAGTACCCCAGGGCTGCAATGTTCCCTGCTGCCTGCAGTAACTCTGTGATGCTGTAACTCAGGGCTGCAATGTGCCCTGCTGTCTGCAGTAACCCAGGGCTGCAATGTGCCCTGCTGCCTGCTGTAACCCTGTGATGCAGTAACCCAGGGTTGCAATGTGCCCTGCTGCCTGCAGTAACTCTGTGCTGCAGTAACCCAGGGCTGCAATGTACCCTGCTGTCTGCAGTAACCCAGGGCTGCAATGTGCACTGCTGCCTGCAGTAACTCTGTGATGCAGAAACCCAGGGCTGCAATGTGCCCTGCTGCCTGTAGTAAGCCTGTGATGCAGTAACCCAGGGCTGCAATGTGCCCTGCTGCCTGCAGTAACTCTGTGCTGCAATAACCCAGGGCTGCTATGTGTCCAGCAGCCTGTAGTAACCCTGTGATGCTGTAACCCAGGGCTGCAATGTGCCCTGCTGCCTGTAGTAAGCCTGTGATGCAGTAACCCAGGGCTGCAATGTGGACTGCTGCCTGCGGTAACCCGTGATGCAGTAACCCAAGGCTACAATGTGCCCTGCTGCCTGCAGTAACCCAGGGCTGCAATAACCCAGGGCTACAATGTGCCCTGCTGCCTGTAGTAACCCTGTGATGAAGTAACCCAGGGCTGCAATGTGCCCAGCTGCCTGCAGTTACTCTGTGCTGCAATAACCCAGGGCTGCTATGTGTCCAGCAGCCTGTAGTAACCCTGTGATGCTGTAACCCAGGGCTGCAATGTGCCCTGCTGCCTGAAGTTACTCTGTGCTGCAGTAACCCAGGGCTGCAATGTGCCCTGCTGCCTGTAGTAACCCTGTGATGAAGTAACCCAGGGCTGCAATGTGCCCTGCTCTCTGCAGTAACCCTGTGATGCAATAACTCAAGGCTACAATGTGCACTGCTGCCTGCAGTAACCCAGGGCTGCAATAACACAGGGCTGCAATGTGCCCTGCTGCCTGCAGTAACCCAGGGCTGCAATGTGCCCTGCTGCCTGCAGTAACTCAGGGCTGCAATGTGCCCTGCTGCCTGCAGTAACTCAGGGCTGCAATGTGCCCTGCTGCCTGCAGTAACTCAGGGCTGCAATGTGCCCTGCTGCCTGTAGTATCCCAGGGCTGCAATGTGCCATGCTGCCTGCAGTAACCCTGTGATACAGTATCCCAGTGCTTTAATGTGCACTGCTGCCTGCAGTAACCCTGTGATGCTGTAACCCAGGGCTGCAATGTGTCCTGCTGCCAACAGTAACCCTGTGATGCAGTACCCCAGGGCTGCAATGTTCCCTTCTGCCTGCAGTAACCCTGTGATGCTGTAAACCAGGACTGCAATGTGCCCTGCTGTCTGCAGTAACACTGTGATGCAGAAACCCAGGGCTGCAATGTGCACTGCTGCCTGCAGTAACTCTGTGATGCAGAAACCCAGGGCTGCAATGTGCCCTGCTGCCTGTAGTAAGCCTGTGATGCAGTAACCCAGGGCTGCAATGTGCCCTGCTGCCTGCAGTAACTCTGTGCTGCAATAACCCAGGGCTGCTATGTGTCCAGCAGCCTGTAGTAACCCTGTGATGCTGTAACCCAGGGCTGCAATGTGCCCTGCACTGCCTGTAGTAAGCCTGTGATGCAGTAACCCAGGGCTGCAATGTGGACTGCTGCCTGCGGTAACCCCGTGATGCAGTAACCCAAGGCTACAATGTGCCCTGCTGCCTGCAGTAACCCAGGGCTGCAATAACCCAGGGCTACAATGTGCCCTGCTGCCTGTAGTAACCCTGTGATGAAGTAACCCAGGGCTGCAATGTGCCCAGCTGCCTGCAGTTACTCTGTGCTGCAATAACCCAGGGCTGCTATGTGTCCAGCAGCCTGTAGTAACCCTGTGATGCTGTAACCCACGGCTGCAATGTGCCCTGCTGCCTGAAGTTACTCTGTGCTGCAGTAACCCAGGGCTGCAATGTGCCCTGCTGCCTGTAGTAACCCTGTGATGAAGTAACCCAGGGCTGCAATGTGCCCTGCTCTCTGCAGTAACCCTGTGATGCAATAACTCAAGGCTACAATGTGCACTGCTGCCTGCAGTAACCCAGGGCTGCAATAACACAGGGCTGCAATGTGCCCTGCTGCCTGCAGTAACACAGGGCTGCAATGTGCCCTGCTGCCTGAGGTAACTCAGGGCTGCAATGTGCCCTGCTGCCTGCAGTAACTCAGGGCTGCAATGTGCCCTGCTGCCTGCAGTAACTCAGGGCTGCAATGTGCCCTGCTGCCTGTAGTATCCCAGGGCTGCAATGTGCCATGCTGCCTGCAGTAACCCTGTGATACAGTATCCCAGTGCTTTAATGTGCACTGCTGCCTGCAGTAACCCTGTGATGCTGTAACCCAGGGCTGCAATGTGTCCTGCTGCCAACAGTAACCCTGTGATGCAGTACCCCAGGGCTGCAATGTTCCCTTCTGCCTGCAGTAACCCTGTGATGCTGTAAACCAGGACTGCAATGTGCCCTGCTGTCTGCAGTAACACTGTGATGCAGAAACCCAGGGCTGCAGTGTGCTCTGCTGCCTGCAGTAACTCTGTGATACAGTATACCAGTGCTTTAATGTGCACTGCTGCCTGCAGTAACCATGTGATGCTGTAACCAAGGGCTGCAATGTGCACTGATGCCAGCAGCAACTCTGTGATGCAGAAACCCAGGGCTGCAATGTGCCCTGCTGCCTGCAGTAACCCAGGGCTGCAATGTACCCTGCTGTCTGCAGGAAACCAGGGCTGCAATGTGCCCTACTGTCTGCAGTAACTCTGTGATGCAGAAACCCAGGGCTGCAATGTGCCCTGCTGCCTGTAGTAACCCTGTGATGCAGTAACCCAGGGCCTCAATGTGCACTGATGCCTGCAGTAACTCTGTGATGCAGTAACTCAAGGCTACAATGTGCCCTGCTTCCTGCAGTAACCCAGGGCTGCAATAACCCAAGGCTACAATGTGCCCTGCTGCCTGCAGTAACCCAGGGCTGCAATAACCCAGGGCTACAATGTGCCCTGCTACCTGCAGTAACTCTGTGCTGCAGTAACCCAGGGCTGCTATGTGCCCTGCTGCCTGTAGTAACCCTGTGATGCTGTAACCCAGGGCTGCAATGTGCCCTGCTGCCTGCAGTTACTCTGTGCTGCAGTAACCCAGGGCTGCAATGTGCTCTGCTGCCTGTAGTAACCCTGTGATGCAGTAACCCAGGGCTGCAATGTACCCTGCTGTCTGCAGTAACCCAGGGCTGCAATGTGCCCTGCTGCCTGCAGTTACTCTGTGCTGCAGTAACCCAGGGCTGCAATGTGCTCTGCTGCCTGTAGTAACCCTGTGATGCAGTAACCCAGGGCTGCAATGTGCCCTGCTCTCTGCAGTAACTCTGTGCTGCAGTAACCCAGGGCTGCAATGTGCCCAGCTGCCTGTAGTAATCTTGTGATGCTGTAGCCCAGGGCAACAGTGTGCCCTGCTCTCTGCAGTAACCAAGGGCTGCAATAACCCAGGGCTGCAATGTGTACTTCTGCCTGCAGTAATCCTGTGATGCAGTAACCCGGGGCTGCAATGTGCCCTGCTCTCTGCAGTAACTCTGTGCTGCAGTAACCCAGGGCTGCAATGGGCTCTGCTGCCTGTAGTAACCCTGTGATGCAGTAACCCAGGGCTGCAATGTGCCCTGCTCTCTGCAGTAACTCTGTGCTGCAGTAACCCAGGGCTGCAATGTGCCCAGCTGCCTGTAGTAATCTTGTGATGCTGTAGCCCAGGGCAACAGTGTGCCCTGCTCTCTGCAGTAACCAAGGGCTGCAATAACCCAGGGCTGCAATGTGCACTTCTGCCTGCAGTAATCCTGTGATGCAGTAACCCGGGGCTGCAATGTGCCCTGCTCTCTGCAGTAACTCTGTGCTGCAGTAACCCTGGGCTGCAATGTGCCCAGCTGCCTGTAGTAATCTTGTGTTGCTGTAACCCAGGGCTACAGTGTGCCCTGCTCTCTGCAGTAACCAAGGGCTGCAATAACCCAGGGCTGCAATGTGCACTTCTGCCTGCAGTAATCCTGTGATGCAGTAACCCGGGGCTGCAATGTGCCCTGCTCTCTGCAGTAACTCTGTGCTGCAGTAACCCTGGGCTGCAATGTGCCCAGCTGCCTGTAGTAATCTTGTGATTCTGTAACCCAGGGCTACAGTGTGCCCTGCTCTCTGCAGTAAACCTGTGATACAGTAACCCGGGGCTGCAATGTGCCCTGCTGGCTGCAGTAACCCTGTGATACAATACCCAGGGCTGCAATGTGCCCTGCTGCCTGCAGTAACCTTGTGATGCAAAGGGGTTACTGAATATAATACAGGAGTTGTATGGGCAAAATTGGGCGCAGGTCATTAAGGACACCGTGGGTAAATTGATACGGAATATAGCGATTAACAATGGATTAAGACGGGGGGGGGGTGTTGGCCCCACAACTCTTTGCCATATTTTTAGCTGATTTACCAACGGCCCCCCAGGTTGATAGAAGTGCGAGTCCCACGTGCTTGCTGAACACAGACGACTTAGTCATTTTAGATCAGACAGAGGTGGGTCTCCAGAGAAAGCTGGATGCGTTCAGCGAATATTGTAGGTCTAAACACCTAACTGTAAACATGGATAAAACTAAAGTGCTATGTTTTCGGAAAGAGTAGATAAGATTAATTGGTACCTGGCCCCACAAAACTGAAAACAGTTAACGAATAAAAAAGGTCCCTGAAATGGCATAAACATATGGAGGCCCTAAAGGCTAGGGCCCTTACATCGGTGAGTGCTTTAAAAAAATGTAACCGTGACTATGGAGAGATGTCTCACAGACCTATGATGAAAGCCTTCATGGCCATGATACCTCCACAACTACAATATGGAACAGAATTACTTTGTATCAGCGGTAAAAGTGGGTGGGATACCGAGGAAGGGAAGTGTATAAAGACCCTAATGTCCCTACCAGGCTCATCCATGATCCAGGCAATAAGAACGGAGACGGGTATGACCTCGTGGAATGTACAGACCCAAGGGGCACTAATAAGATTTTGGAAAAGACTGGGCTTGGGAGAGGAACAGAAAGTCTCCCAATGGTGTAAGAACGAGTTCCAGCAAAGTTTTTAAAATGGGCCAAAGGAGTTAGAAAGAATCTGGAATCTGTATGTGGGAATATGAAGGTGAGAGTATGCCAACAGACGTTACAAGTAGAAGTTTCCAAGGGTGAACTAAGAACTTTAGGTAAGGTACTATCTCGGGAAAAGGATTGCCAGTATTTGAGAGAGAAACAATCGGTGTAATGTATGCCAAGCAGCTGGCATAAGGAAGCCTGGTTCCCATATTTGGACAAATTACCAAATCGTTGGCTCAGGTGTGAATTATTAAGATTAAGAATTGGTATTAAACCCTGGGTAATAAATGAGAGAATAAAAATGGAAATGATTCAACCCGATGGGAAAGGTACATGTAAGTTCAGTACAAAATGTGATATTCTGCACATATTAGTGAACTGTTTAAAAGTGCTACCTTTGCAGAAACTGATCCTACGCCCCATTTTTTAAAAATATGGTATTAAGAACCGTGCCCAAGCCACAGAACTCCTTGTTGATTTGAGCAACTTGGATATTGCAATAGCTATTGGAAGGTTCATGACCGCAGTAAAAAGCTTTTGCGTGGAGAAATAAGATGAACAATGCACTTGGTTAACTAAGAATTGAAAACTATGGTGAGAAATGAAGAATATAAAAATAAGTAGGGCCTTTTGCCAATGGGGTAGAATCTTAGTTTGATTCTGGTAGCAGAATCTTAGATAGGATAACTCCAGTAGGAAATTTTACATTTGTATCGAGCATGTGCAATGAAGTGCTATGTCTATAATCTGAACTTTTTAAGGAACACTGTTTTAACTAAAAACTGTTGATGAAATTATTTGTGATATTAGTATTTTACATAAATTGATATGTTTTGGCACTGTTTAAAGACCAAAGGTCTAAATAAACATTACTTTGACTGCCTGACTGAACCCTGTGATGCAGTAACCCAGGGCTGCCATGGACACTGCTGCCTGCACCCATCCTGTGCTACTATAACTCTGTATTTGACTAAAATATAACTAGCTCCATGAAGCTCTGTGCACTCCTGTGTGCACTCGCCCTGTGCTGCAGGAACCCTGTACCGCACTGTGCACTGCTGCTTGCACTACCCTTGTACTGAACCGTGAACTGCAGTCTACATTAAGTGCTGTAGTAACTATGTGCTGCACTGCACACTGCTATCTGCACTACTTCTGTACTGCGGTAACCACGTGCTGCACTGCTGCCTGCACTATCTCTGTGCTGCAGTAACCATGCGCTGCACTGCTGTCTGCACTACCTCTGTGCTGCAGTCACCACGTGCTGTACTGTGCACTTCTGTCTGCACTAATCCTGCTGTGCTCCAGTGCCCACATACTGCACTGTGCCCTGTTGCCTTCATGGTTAAGAGTGGAGCAGCCAAGCCTTGCTCCCTGAGCTGGTCAGGGGTCTGGGAGTGGGATCCTGTACGACTCAAGTGATCGCATGCCCTGAGTTTTTAGGTCACATGCTGTATCTAGACTATGGGCTTTAAGCACCGCCCATCTTTCTAATTGGCTGCTTTTCGGGTCCTCCATAAAATGCTGCTTTTCATTGGTTAACATGCTCAGTAGTCCCTCCTTTTTTACTTTTGTAACCTCCCATGAGGACTGCCCCTTTTACATGTGGTGTTACTCTTCATGTTACTTATTAGTGTCTGAGCACTCTTTTTTTTCTTTTTTTGCTTGTTTAGGGTCAGGAACTCGCTTGTGCCCTCCCGTGCTCCCACACCTCATTATTCTGAACAGCTGCTCTTTATGTTTGCTAACGATTGCTCCCCCTCCTTGGTGCAGCTGCCTCCTCCTCCCTCCTGCTTATTTTATATTAACAGAAAGCACTTCTAGTGCGGCATGCCGTGACATTGCGCTTTATTTTTAAATATGGTGGCAGCGCCTTTTAAATTTTTTTACTACGGGCACTTCTGAGGGTGCATGTGCGACTGCGCATCTTTTATCTGCACAGCGCCTGCGACGCTTCATGTTCCTTGAAGCTCAGCGGCCATGAAGGGGGCGCCATGTTGATAAAACAAGGCACGTCGTTGCTGCTCCAACAGCCCTGTAAATCTTTTCTTTAATGTAAAGATGTCCGCCGTGATGCGCTTTTTATGTTTGCAGGTACATGTGGGCTGTGAAGGAAACCCCTCAGTCTCCAAGCAGTTTCTTAGCTCTTCCGTATGAGCAGGCATTACACCATTTAACAATGGCGGTGACTGATTGTCCTTAAACATTAAGTCCTTTGTTAGTGTTCCTCACCCTCAGCCTACATACGCACAACCAAGGCCTGCGCGGGGCTGGGAGTTCGCATGCTCCATCCAGTAGTACCAGGTGAGCTTCCTTGTGTTCACTGGAATGTTATGATTAGTTTCATTGGCAGCCATTTGATTCTTGCCGCCCGGCCTGTTTGTGCCATTGCATGCAGTAGTGTGTTGGAGACGATGAATTTTCGCCAAATAAAAGAAACAAAACGTGAGTTAAAGGTGCTTAA
Organism: Calotriton arnoldi; assembly: GCA_963921515.1. Taxonomy (NCBI): domain Eukaryota; kingdom Metazoa; phylum Chordata; class Amphibia; order Caudata; family Salamandridae; genus Calotriton; species Calotriton arnoldi. Next base: position 137,416 of record CAWUFW010007219.1, read on the forward strand.
GATAGGATTGGAGGAGAGAGGGTACAGTGTGGTTTTACTCTATGAATTGAAGCCCGTCTGCAATTGACAGCAAAGAGACCACAAGTGCCCAATGGTCAAAATGGAAATGAATTGTGAATATATATATTCACAAGACCGCTTGTGCGGTTGAAACGCGTCTTTTTCTGTCTTGTAAACAATAAATACTCTACAACCTACCGGAGTGGCTCATGTATCCTCATTTTATATGTGGGGATCCTTCGTGGGAAATATATATATATACTTAAATTCTAAGCTACGAGGAGTGCCGTTCCAGTCGTTATTTACGAAGGAAGAATGGTATCATATACCGGACATGCCAACATTTTACGGCAGGGAAGTGGGAGATTTTAAAATAGAAATCGGGAGAATGTAATTTCCCCATTGACTTTTATTGCAGAAAATGCAATTTCAGGCGGGTCCATTGGCATGTATGATATACATATATATGATACCATTCTTCCTTCGTAAATAACGACTGGAGTGGCACTCCTCGTAGCTTAGAATTTAAGTTTATTTACTTGGCGGATACACTCAACGCTTTTAGAGTGTATCCGCCAAGTAAATAAACTTAAATTCTAAGCTACGAGGAGTGCCGTTCCAGTCGTTATCTACAAAGGAAGAGTGGTATCATTCAGGCGCCCAACGCCCATTGGGCTCAAAGGGCTTCTGCCCCCCCCCCCCCCTCGTGTGTGTCAGCCCGGGCTGAGACAGCTTCCCGGGCACACACACAGCCACACCCGTGTACTTCACACATCTTTAAAAGACCATTTGCTTGTAAATGAGGCTCTGTATTTTTTTCACCCCTTCTTAGAGCCCCTGCATCCCCACTCTGCCTATTGCTGGAAGAATTACCCCCGCCCCCCCCCGAAATTTGGCTCTAGTTGCGCCTCTGGTATCATTTGAACAAGCCCGCGCGTTCTGCAAGCACCCCCGGCGTTTGGGTTGCACGCCGCCGTCACGCAGATTCGAAGGAGGATGTATATATATCTGCAACTTTTTAGTGTGCATCCTTCCCCACAACCTAGCAACATATATCATCCACTGTTTGTCATGGTTACAGTGGCCGCTCCAGCTCAGCGTGTCAAGCTAGCGTGGTCTCGTTCACAGAGAGCATGCTAAATTGCTTTCATTTGATGCAAAGCAGCTCAATGTCTCATTCCCCCTTAGCAACAGAGCTGTGGTCCCAATTGTTCGCCTTCCTGAATAACAGAGAAGCGCAAGAGGCATCTCACCACACTTGATGGGAACCAGACAAGAGATCAGAAGGAGAGACGACGAGCCAAGATGGAAATGAATGGCGAATACATCGGAGTCAGGTCTGAGTATTGTGAAGCTGCACTCGCTGGAAGTGAAGGGACTGCGCAAGATGTGTTTTCCAAACACCTCTTCACTTTTCCTAAATACAGAGAATCTTTGAGAGCCTCATGTAAAGCACATTTACAAGTAGTCCAGGACTGTGAAACTGATCCAGGCCTATCTGCGGTAGTAATGAGCAAATTGTTCTCAGTAGATACCACACTGGAAACAAACAGGCTGTCAATGGAAGGGCATCAACATAGGAAGGATGATTGTGAAAAAGGCTGCAGTGTTAAATATGTTATAATCATTGTATTTATTTATACTGATAGCCTTGATCGATATTTATACTGATAGCCTTGATCGATATTTATTATTTTATTTTAATTATTTTTAAATTGATCCTCATACTTAAATCATCACTCCGCTGCAAACAAAAATAAAAAACATTGTCATTTACAACGCCAATAGCTCTAACTTTCACATATGTGAGACCGATTGTATTGAAAATGCTTGTCGTAAAATAGCATCTGTAGAAATGATAGGACAGTGAAATTAAGGATCAGCACAAAAGAAGGTTCAGATACCTTCTTGGGGTCCACAGATGCCCACTTAGGGTGAGGGGCTGCACGGCGGCAACATGGCAGCGTTACTTGTGAAGTGTGGCGCATGCCGTCATGCGCATGCCATCAGTACAGTTCGAGTAATCTCAGATTTACTACAGCCTCTGTTTACTACAGCCAGTGCCAGATAGAATGATGTCAGTTGAAAGTTGGCAAGGAAACATCTGCTCAAATTTCTCAGCACCCTAGGGGCAAGGCTGTCCAACGTGGTGGGTTTAACTCCCTGAGTTTCGAGTACAAACAGTTCACAAATCCCATTGGCTAAAAGACCCACCACTCAAATAAGGACTAAGATTCCAACGCGATGCCAAGGTGATGTTTAAGGTGCTAATCGGCCAGATCACAAACCTTGGTGCCCTACGGTGTCCTGCTCGGGCCCTGATCCTCCCCCTCAGCACAGAAGCAATGTACAATTACTGCTTGGATGGGACCAGTACTTACCTAGGAGTGGGCGAAATATTCTTTTTCGCCAGTGGAATAGGAGGAATTTTGGCTAGTCCCTGGCAAATTCCGCCAATCACCGTGTGGCAGAGTTTTTTTTCGCTGTAAGTTGCAGAGCAAGATTTGGTGTCCCCTAGCATGATTTCCGGTTGCTAGGAGAACATTAGGTGAGATTTTTGTAACGTGGGCGGTCGCGACCATTCGTGGTCAGAAGGCTGCTTTTTGAGTAGAAACTCAACTTGATTGGTAGCAAAATCCACTCAAGTGGATGCACCCACTGGCGTGCCACGTGGTGCCATTCGCACCAATTTTTCAGCACAAAACGCACTCCCGGTACTAAAACACAGCACGAGCAGCGCAACATGCCTATTTCTGTTCATTGGTGGAACTCTACAGGGTCCTGCAGAGTTTTTATGTAACTCTGTGGAATTCCACAGAGTCAAATTCCGTGAGTTACACCCGTACTTGGGTCAAGGGCGTACCTTCGGGGAAGGGGAAGTTTGGGATATCACACCACCTAGTAAATGCACTGTCCAGTTGAACGTTGGCTCTAGGGACTCTGGGTAAGGGTTAGCAGCCTCTGTGTTGGGTTTCCTTTGGCCTCATCACACAGAGGCCCATGTCCCTTTGAACCTAGGAAGCACTCACTTACGTCGGCCCTGTGTAACTTTATTCCTCTTAGGCCACACAGAATCAGAAACCACCCTTCAGCCACATGGTTCAATGAAACATTAATCGTGAAAAAAAAGCGCTGTAAAACACGTGAGTGTGCTTGAAGGAAAACCTACGATGCCTCAGAAAAAAACAATATATATGGGAACTCTTAAAATCTACCATAAAAAGATTAAAAAGGCATGCGCCCACTTTTTTGCAGATAAAATTATAAACAGTAAGAATCCTTCTAAGGAAGTTTATTCTTGTGTCAATAATTTGATCAAGTGGGCGGTAACTCTCAGGCTGGTGGAAGCATCAAATAGTCACTGCAATAAACCTGCAAATCATTTTTGTCAACAAAGGTAATGATATTTATTCTCTTTTTAATATGAGTGGTGAAATAGAAGAGTTGGTTTCTCACGATACCATGATTAATCATTCACAAAAGGCAGAATTGGAAGAGCTGGCTCTGCTTAACGACGATTCTATCTCTACCTTCGCGCATCAGCTTAAATCAGGATCTCCTGACGATCCCCTAAAACCATAGTATATTTTAAAATTTCAGGAGACCATTTAACCTATTTTTTTTTTAATTGGCCAATCTTTCTTTGAGCTCAGCTGTCGTGCCAATGACATGGAAACATGCTAAGGTAAATCCTCTCCTAAAAAAGTCTTCGCTTGATGCGACTGTGCCAGAAACTCACCCCCCATCTCTCTGCTGCCGGTTTTATCCAAGGTAGTGGAGAAACAAGTGAACAATCTCCTGACTAATCTTTTAGAGCAGAACCAAGTTATAGATCATTCACAGAATGTGCTTAGACCTTCCACAGCACAGAATCCGCCCTTTTGACTGTAACTGAGACCCACACAGTGCTGCAGATGCTGGCCACTCCCAGGCACTGATTCTCCTAGACCTAAGTGCCGCTTTCGATACAGTCTCCTACGTGGTGTTGCTTAGCCGACTTCGTGTACTGAGGGCACAGGGAGAAGCCTTGGTTGAGGTGGCAGAATCATATGGGATCTCATTGGTGTCTTATGCTGACGACACTCAATTATTGATCTCCCAGTCTGCGGAGGCGGCAGACTGTAATGCCAATTTTAAAAACTGTTTAACAGCTGTTGCCAGCTGGATGCATGACAGCTGCTCAAAGCCAAATGCAAATACAACTGAGATCCTCCTGTTGGGCACGCACACCCACCTGTGGGGAGATCATTGGTGGCCAGAAACGTTAGGGCCCCCTCCTGAACCAAAATCTGTGGTAAGAAATCCTAGGCGTATGGCTGGTTGACCTGCTATCTTTTGAAATGCAAGTCAGAATTCTAGCCGTAACTTGGTTTGTATTTTGAGAAGTCTTAAATTGATCATGGGATTTTTCATGTGACAATTCCGTCAGTTGATTCTACAATCTCTAATCATTTCAAGCTTGGATTACTGCAACATTCCATATCTGGGTGCCAAAAACATCTGTCTTGAATCAGCTGCAGGTTGGCCAAAATGCAGCTGCTAGATTATTGTTTTCTCTCCCCAAATCCCGTTCGGTCACTCGACTCCTCAGCAATCTTCTTTGGCTGTCCATCGAGAAGCGTACTCAGTTCAAAGCTCTATATATCTCTCATAACATGTTTTACAAGCTGGGGCACCCAGTCTAGCCACCGTGATGCAACCATATCTGCTTACTAGAGCCAAACACTCGGCAGATCAGAACCTGGCACATAGACCCCAACTAGAAGAGCCAGAATGGGAGGACGGTCTTCTCGAGTCCTAGCTCCGATCCGTATGGAATTCTATGCCTCTTAAGCTAAGAAAGGTCCAGAACCCTCTGAGTTTTCGGAAGCAGTTAAAGACCTGGCTGGTCTCAGCCTAGGCTGTATTTGTTCTTCTCTTTGGTGGATGGGATCTTTTCTGCTGTGTTTGTCATCTCAGTGATTAGCGCCGGGAAGCCCCTTCCTGGGGCAGCTGGGCGCTTTAGAAATCTTTTTAACATAACACAACACTTGGAGCAGCCCCTCTCTCTGTCTCACACACTAGATGGCCAAGGTAAGCAAAGGCAATTATCCAGCTCTGCAGAGAACTGATGCCTCACACATGATCTGATCCCGAGCATCCTTTGAGGCTATAAAACTGTGCTTTCACCCTAAGAGAAGAACCTTTCACTATTATGTGATTGGGTGTTTGGGGACTCATAGACAATGTCAAAGCAGAAAGCATGGAAAATACCAATTTTCGTCTGTTCAAGTAGTTCCTCTGTGTTTTGGGGAGGAGCCGGGTGTGGAGTGAATGAGTAGGATAAAAGTACACAACGTCCTCCTTGTACTTTTATGTTTTATAGCATGAAGTAGTAAATGTGCCAAGGCTTAGCTCCATCACATATACCCGTGTATGCTTCCAGCTCTCTTTCTAGCATGACGACCCTCACATTCAGGCCACTAGCTGCAAATGTGCATCATTACATTCACTTTTTCCTTCAAAAAGATCAATTTGACAACATTTTGGAAGACACCTTTTCCTCATGTTATATGTATACATATATATATATTCACCGAAGTCCTCCATTACTCGGGAGCAATAGACCCTGCGCAGCGGCTGCACACGGGAAATGGAGCGCCCGTCATTAATTCCACATGAACAGAAGATAATGCAGCCAAATCTCTGACGCATCAGGGAAAAGAGGAATTGTTTGTAAGATAGCACGTTGCCACCTTTGTTTATTGGAAATAAGCGGAGTGAACTCAGAGATTTGGCTGCATTATCTGCTGTTCGTGTGGAATATATATATATGTATATATATATGTATATATATATATATATGTATATATATATATATTCACTGAAAAAACCATAGGTTTTAGGGACAGTTATAGTTAGTTGGACATTGCACTCGTACAAAACCCGTGAAATTCCCCTGTTATAGTTAGTTCAGCTAACTATAACTCGCGCCCGCAATGCACTGCTGATGACGTCACATATTACATCACTCATGACATGGTCAGTGACATCACTGATGACATCACTGATGACATCTCAAATGACATCACCGATGACATCACTGATGACATCATCCAGTGACTGTGTGTTTCTGTAAAGTTTAAATATGTTTAATATATATAGGGAAAGGCGTATTGAAGAATGAGTGGGTGTATAAGTGTCTGAACTTAGTTCGTGATTTAGTACGTGAGTGACTGACTCTACAAGTGAGTGATTAAACGTAACTTACTGAATGCATGGGTTAGTGACTAAACTGTGTGAATGTCTGTATCCGTCTGTTTGTTGGTGTGTAAGTGGATGCATGGATTTGCGAATAGCTACATGAGTGTCTATATGGGTTATTGATTGGTTCTCTGAGTATCTGTATGGCTGCCTGAGTGTTTGTGTGGGTGGGGTGTGTGTGACTCTATACATAGATGTGTGAGTGGGTGATTCACTGGGTGCATGATTTCAAGAGTGCATCTGTGATGGACTGCTTGGGTGGGTGAGTGTGTGTATGGGTGTGTTAGTGAGTGAATGTATATCTCAGTGGTACATGTGCAAGTAACTACATATGTAAAAGGCAGTATATATGTGTGTTAGAGTATTTAAATGGCTATAAGTGAGAGTGTGTTATTGTGAGAGTGGCTGTATGGATGCGTGTGTGCTTGTATCAGTTATTGTATAAGAGCGTAAGAATGTGCTAGTATTTGTATGAGTAAGTGAGCTGGTGTGTGTATAACTGTATAGGTGAGTAAATGGGTGTGTGATTAATTTTTTGCATGACTGACTAGGTGTGTGAGTACCTCTATGGATGAGTGGCGGTGTGTGAGTGTTTATATAGGTGTATGAGTGCATATGATAGTCCTGTACTGAGTGACTGTAAGTATTAGTGACTGTACAGGTGAGTGAGTGGATGTGTTTGTAGACCTAAGAATCAGTGAGTGGGTATGTAGTTTTTGGTGTTGGAGTGTCTATGGTTTTGAGAATGGCAGTCTGTAATTTAGAGTGGGTGTATCAAAAGTTATATTAGGGTGTGAGAAGATGCATGAAATTATCACATGGATGATGTCATCAGTGATGTCATTTGAGATGTCATCAGTGATGTCATCAGTGATGTCACTGACCATGTCATGAGTGATGTAATATGTGACGTCATCAGCAGTGCATTGCGGGGCGCGAGTTATAGTTAGCTGAACTAACTATAACAGGGGAATTTCACGGGTTTTGTACGAGTGCAATGTCCAACTAACTATAACTGTCCCTAAAACCTATGGTTTTTTCAGTGAATTTCAAAGGTTTTTTAAATGCTAATTTCTAACTATAACGTGTCTGAAACCTATGGTTTTTTCAGTGAATTTCAAAGGTTTTTAAATGCTAATTTCTAACTATAACGTGCCTGAAACCTATGGTTTTTTCAGTGAATTTCAAAGGTTTTTTAAATGCTAATTTCTAACTATAACGTGCCTGAAACCTATGGTTTTTTCAGTGAATTTCAAAGGTTTTTTAAATGCTAATTTCTAACTATAACGTGCCTGAAACCTATGATTTTTTAAGTGAATTTCAAAGGTTTTTTAAATGCTAGTTTCTAACTATGCCAACCGAGGTAGGACATGTGAAGAAAGAAGAAAAAACGCACAGAAAGAAGCAAAAGATGTGCAGAAAGAACCAACAGAGGAGCAGAAAGAGGCCTTGTTGCAAAATCATCCTGTGCCCACAACTTTTTCAGACGGGTACTGGTGGTAACTGACTCTGACTAACCAGAGCCAGTGCGCGTTTGCACAGTGGTGAAGGGAGGGGGGCCTGAGGTGACATGTGTGCAAACGCGCCCCATGGCGCGTTTTAAGTTGCGGGATTAAGTCCCCTTGAATCCTGAGGGTCCCTGGGGCCCAACTAGCCCCCAGGTACCTACAGTTAGGACCACAGAGCTGAGTTGCAGAGAGGCGTTCCGAGGCCACGCACCTTTTTTCACCCCTCTGCAACGCAACTCTTTTGTGCTTACTGAAGGTACCTGGTGGGCTAGTTGGCCCCAGGATTCAAAGGGAATTAACTCCCCAACTTAAAACGCACCACAGGGCGTGTTTGCGCACATGTCACCTGAGGCCCCGCCCCTCCCTTCACCACTGTGCAAACGCGCCCCGTGGCGCGTTTTAAGTTGGGGGATTAGGTCACCTTGAATCCTGAGAGTCACTGGGGCCCAACCAGCCCACCAGGTACTTCCAGTAAGCACCACAGGCCTGCGTTGCAACGCCTGTAACAAATTGTGCAGTTGTGTTTAGGTAGTGAAGAGGGTCGTGCTGGGGGTAGTGTTTTAGGGTTTAGGGTAGTGCAGTGGTGTTTGTGTAGTGTAGGGGGTCATGCTGGGGTTAGATTTAGGGTTTAGGGTAGTGCAGTGGTGTTTGTGTAGTGTAGGGGGTCATGCTGGGGGTAGATTTAGGGTTTAGGGTAGTGCAGTGGTGTTTGGGTAGTGTAGGGAGTCGTCCTGGGGGGAGTGTTTTAGGGTTTAGGGTAGTACAGTGGTGTTTGGGTAGTGTAGGGGGTCGTGCTGGGGTTAGTGTTTTAGGGTTTAGGGTAGTGCAGTGGTGTTTGGGTAGTGTAGGGGGTCGTGCTGGGGGGAGTGTTTTAGGGTTTAGGGCAGTGCAGTGGTGTTCGGGTAGTGTAGGGGGTCGTGCTGGGGGAGTGTTTTAGGGTTTAGGGCAGTGCAGTCGTGTTCGGGTAGTGTAGGGGGTCGTGCTGCGGGGAGTATTTTAGGGTTTAGGGTAGTGCAGTGGTGTTCGGGTAGTGTAGGGGGTCATGCTGGGGGTAGTGTTCTAGGGTTTAGGGCAGTGCAGTGGTGTTCGGGCAGTGTAGGGGGTCGTGCTGGGGTTGGTGTTTTAGGGTTTAGGGTAGTGCAGTGGTGTTCGGGCAGTGTAGGGGGTCGTACTGGGGGTGGTGTTTCAGGGTTTAGGGCAGTGCAGTGGTGTTCAGGCAGTGTAGGGGGTCGTGCAGGGGGTGGTGTTTCAGGGTTTAGGGCAGTGCAGTGGTGTTCGGGCAGTGTAGGGGGTCATGCAGGGGTGGTGTTTTAGGGTTTAGGGCAGTGGTGTTCGGGCAGTGTAGGGGGTCATGCTGGGGGTGGTGTTTCAGGGTTTGGGGCAGTGCAGTGGTGTTCGAGCAGTAAAGGGGGTCATGCTGGGGGTGGTGTTTCAGGGTTTAGGGCAGTGCAGTGGTGTTCGGGCAGTGTAGGGGGTGGTGCAGGGGGTGGTGTTTCAGGGTTTAGGGCAGTGCAGTGGTGTTCGGGCAGTGTAGGGGGTCGTGCAGGGGGTGGTGTTTCAGGGTTTAGGGCAGTGCAGTGGTGTTCGGGCAGTGTAGGGGGCGGTGCAGGGGGTGGTGTTTCAGGGTTTAGGGCAGTACAGTGGTGTTCGGGCATTGTAGGGGGTGGTGCTGAGGCTGGTGTTTCAGGGTTTAGGGCAGTGCAGTGGTGTTCGGGCAGTGTAGGGGGTGGTGCTGGGGCTGGTGTTTCAGGGTTTAGGGCAGTGCAGTGGTGTTCGGGCAGTGTAGGGGGTGGTGCTGGGGCTGGTGTTTCAGGGTTTAGGGCAGTGCAGTGGTGTTCGGGCAGTGTAGGGGGTCTTGCTGGGGCTGGTGTTTCAGAGTCTAGGGCAATGCAGTGGTGTTCGGGCAGTGTAGGGGGTCTTGCTGGGGCTGGTGTTTCAGGGTTTAGGGCAGTGCAGTGGTGTTCGGGCAGTGTAGGGGGTCGTGCTGGGGCTGGTGTTTCAAGGTTTAGGGCAGTGCAGTGGTGTTCGGGCAGTGTAGGGGGTCGTGCTGGGGCTGGTGTTTCAGGGTTTAGGGCAGAGCAATGGTGCTCAGGCAGTGTAGGGGGTTGTGCTGGGGGTGATGTTTCAGGGTTTAGGGCAGTGCAGTGGTGTTCGGGCAGTGTAGGGGGTCGTGAAGGGGGTGGTGTTTCAGGGTTTAGGGCAGTGCAGTGGTGTTCGGGCAGTGTAGGGGGTCGTGCTGGGGGTAGTGTTTTAGGGTTTAGGGTAGTGCAGTGGTGCTTGTGTAGTGTAGGGGGTCGTGCTGGGGGTAGTGTTTTAGGGTTTAGGGTAGTGCAGTGGTGTTTGTGTAGTGTAGGGGGTCATGTTTTAGGGTAGTGCAGTGGTGTTTGGGTAGTGTAGGGGGTCATGCTGGGGGTAGTGTTTTAGGATTTAGGTTAGTGCAGTGGTGTTTGGGTAGTGTAGAGGGTCGTGCTGGGGGTAGTGTTTTAGGGTTTAGGGTAGTGCAGTGGTGTTTGTGTAGTGTAGGGGGTCGTGCTGGGGGTAGTGTTTTAGGGTTTAGGGTAGTGCAGTGGTGCTTGTGTAGTGTAGGGGGTCGTGCTGGGGGTAGTGTTTTAGGGTTTAGGGTAGTGCAGTGGTGTTTGTGTAGTGTAGGGGGTCATGTTTTAGGGTAGTGCAGTGGTGTTTGGGTAGTGTAGGGGGTCATGCTGGGGGTAGTGTTTTAGGATTTAGGTTAGTGCAGTGGTGTTTGGGTAGTGTAGGGGTCGTGCTGGGGGTAGTGTTTTAGGGTTTAGGGTAGTGCAGTGGTGTTTGTGTAGTGTAGGGGGTCGTGCTGGGGGTAGTGTTTTAGGGTTTAGGGTAGTGCAGTGGTGCTTGTGTAGGGTAGGGGGTCGTGCTGGGGGTAGTGTTTTAGGGTTTAGGGTAGTGCAGTGGTGTTTGTGTAGTGTAGGGGGTCATGTTTTAGGGTAGTGCAGTGGTGTTTGGGTAGTGTAGGGGGTCGTGCTGGTGGTAGTGTTTTAGGATTTAGGTTAGTGCAGTGGTGTTTGGGTAGTGTAGGGGGTCGTGCTGGGGGTAGTGTTTTAGGGTTTAGGATAGTGCAGTGGTGTTTTTGTAGTGTAGGGGGGTCATGTTTTAAGATGCAATGCTCCAATACCTGACCAGTCTGCACTACATAAAACTGCAAAAAAACTAAAAATAAAAAGTGTTTTGCACACTTTTGTCATTGGGCTATATGTGGGCTACATCTGGGTAATATTTATGCTACATTTGGGCTCTTTTTTCACTGGTGGCCATCTTGGAAGACTTCTTTGTTATGAAGTTTCCTAATTTCTTCATTTACTGCAGTCTCCTCAGTAGGAAATGCTTTCAGTTTTTTACTTTGATTCCATCAAGAAGGCATTCAGATGTGTCTCACATCTGCCATAAATTCAGAATGTTAGCACTCTAGTTGCTCATTAGATCACTGGAGTAAAGCTACTGCTCACCAGGGAGTTAACTGGTAGTCTGCTGCTCGTATTGAAAGTGATTGTTTCAGTCTGCATGTCAGAATTTTCTAATGAAATAGAAGAGGATTTGAGATCTCACTTAAAACATGCCCTAATTTTTCTTTCTGCAGCACTAACCATAATTTCTATTTAAAAAAGAACCCCTCATTTTGTTCCTTTTTAAATTAAATGTTTTAAGTGTTACCGGTTTATTCCAATCAAGATGGCTTCAGGTGTGCCATACTTTTGTCATAAGTAAGGCTGTTAGCGCTCTAGTTGTTCTTTAGAACACTCTGGGAAGCTGCAGTAGAACACAAAGGCATCAACTGGCAGGCTGCTCCTGTTGAAATATAACAGGAAGATATTTGAGATCACACTTGAAATATGTCCTAATTTTTCTTTCTACAGCACTAACCATAATTTCTATGACAAAATGAACCCCATCATTTTGTTCCTTTTTAAATTAAATGTTTTAAGTGTTACCAGTTTATTCCAATCAAGATGGCTTCAGGTGTGCCATACTTTTGTCATAAGTAAGGCTGTTAGCACTCTAGTTGTTCTTTAGAACACTCTGGGAAGCTGCAGTAGAACATAAAGGCATCAACTGGCAGGCTGCTCCTGTTGAAATATAACAGGAAGATATTTGAGATCACACTTGAAACATGTCCTAATTTTTCTTTCTACAGCACTAACCATAATTTCTATGACAAAATGAACCCCATCATTTTGTTCCTTTTTAAATTAAATGTTTTAAGTGTTACCAGTTTATTCCAATCAAGATGGCTTCAGGTGTGCCATACTTTTGTCATAAGTAAGGCTGTTAGCACTCTAGTTGTTCTTTAGAACACTCTGGGAAGCTGCAGTAGAACACAAAGGAATCAACTGACAGTCTCTGCCCTTGCTGGATGTACATGTTTTACTGAGAATGTCAGACTTCATTCTCACATGAGTGAGAAAGATAATGTGAATTTACAGAAAATATGCTCTCATTTTAGCTTCTGGAGCACCTTCCAAACCTCCATGGGACAAGCATGAGAAAATAGTGTTCTCTCAAACATGATTCATGATATCCCAGCAGAAGGTTTTTCACATGGTAAAATCACCTTGGAATACACCACAATTCCTAAAATTAGTATGGTACCGTCAACAAATAAATTCTAATGTAACTAAAGCCTGTTATCACCCTTTATAGTTCTCCTTTTGGTGACCCTCAAAATCTTCTATTCACTACAATGCATTTCAATGAGGTACTATCATTTATATTGGTCCCAAGATGGCTGCCAGAAATTCCAGGATGAAGTGCTGACAGCCAATCAGATCTCACGATGACATGTGTGGTTAGGCTCCGCCCAGATATATATGTGACTTTACTTTTGATTTTCTCAGGAACTACTGAACGGATTTACACCATTTAAGCAAAAGGCACGACACTGAACCAAGGGCTACCTCTTTGCCAAATTTGGTGTAATTCCGTTCAGCAGTTCGGGCTGTAGCTGCGACTAAAGGTTCCTATGGAAAAATGAATGGGGAAAACACGTTTTGGGACCCCCTTTTTTCTCGGCCCCCGCTTGACGTATCACCCCGAGACTTTCAGGATAGGAGCGGACCGGAGCGCCCCGACAAGTTGGAAACTTTCGCGAAGATTCGTTAACCGGCGCCAACGTTATTTCAAATAGAATGTCGCGGATTTCCTATGGATAATAGGTTTTAACTATAACTATCTACTGGCGACCGCCAGTAGATAATATATATATATGTTTTTTGTTTATTTTTTTTTCCACAGAGAAAAACAAAGGTTACAGGGACGTTTTAGTTAGGCTGACATTTCACTCGCACAAAACCAGAGAAATTCAGCAGTTATAGTTAGCTGAGCTAACTATAACTCACGCCCCTGCAATGCACTGCTTATGACCTCACATATTACATCACTCATGACATCACTGATGACATCATCCACAGAACCACTCACACATCCAGTTACATCCCAATATATCTCATACACCCACTCCCACACAACCTCTGACATACCCATTCACTGACCCATACAAACACTCACACACCTACTCACTGATCCATAGAGCCACTCTCACATCAACTCACCCATACAGCCACTAACACAACCACTGAAACACATATACAGCCACTCAAGCACCTACTCACTGACTAAAACAGACATTTACACACCCAGTCATACAAACATATATAGACTTACACACACACTCACACACCCATACAGCCACTCGCACACTGAATCAGTCACCCATACAGCTACTCACATGTCTACTCACTCACCCATGCAGTCACTCACACACCCACTCACTTACTCATACATATACTAACACATGTACTTACTCAGCTATACAGTCACTGACATAAGCACATACTCTCTCATGCAACCTCTTTCCCACTCACTTACTCACCCATACAAGCACTCACACACCCATTCACTCACCCATACAGCCACTCACACAGCCACTCACTCACCCATACAGCCACTCACTCCCCCATACAGCCACTTACACACCCATTTATGCACCAATACAGCCACTCATGCACCCTCTCATTCACCATTTACAGCCACTGGCACACCTGCACTCACCCATACAACCACCCATTCAACCTCTCATTCACCATTACACCCACTTACACAGCCACTCACTCACCTATACAGTCACTCACACAGCCGCCCACTTACTCATACACACACTGACACACACAGTCGCTCACTCATACAAAATCTAAGACACCAACTCACTCATGTATACAGTCTCTCGCATACCCACTCACTCTTCTATACACCACTTACACACCCACTCACTCACCAATAGAAGCACTCCCGCAGCCACTTACATTAGTATATGTTTAACACTCAGTAACCTTTGGAAAACACTGATGTCATTTGAGATGTCATCAGTGATGTCACTGACCATGTCATGAGTGATGTAATATGTGAGGTCATTAGCAGTGCATCTCAGGGGCGTAAGTTATAGTTTATAGTTAGCACAGCTAACTATAACTGCTGAATTTCTCTGGTTTTGTACGAGTGAAATGTCAGCCTAACTATAACATCCCTGTAACCTTTGTTTTTTTCCAGTGAATACATATATATATCATGGTCCAGTAGAAGGCTGTGAAGCCAAAACGCGTAGACCGTCCTTTTAAACCTGTTTTGCACTTGGGTGTGCTAATAAATAATTTCTGACAACTTGCCTCTGTTGTGGTGCAGTGAATTCTCGCTGGAGGAGGATCAGCGAAGAGTTCATCTTTGGTACATATTTATATATATGTATTTATTTTTTTTCAGCTGCGATAAATCTGCGGATCCACCGCGGAGTTTCACGGGGGGCCGCGCTAAGCCCTGCAAGGGATCCTGGGATTTCGCAAGTGGCCAATTATTTTTTTCACATTTCTGACCCCAGGACACTTGTTCAGCCCTCTTTTATAACATGTACAAGGGGTCAGGAAACCTCTCACCTGACCCCTTCATTCAATTTGCAAACAAATGTTGAGCTCCAGGACCGTTTCCCCGACAAACAAAATGGCGAGAAAGAAAAAGACACACAAATGATGGACAGAATGCGGAAAAATCTAACATTCACCCCCAGTCAAGAGATCTGGGTTAAATCCTTCATTCTTTTGCTCACCACACCACCCCAGTTCGGACCCAGCCATATGCAAATCAATCTTGACCCAGCTCCACATGGGGAGCATTCCAGCCCGAACTGCGAAGCCAGGACCTTTCTGGACCAGAAACAAGCATCATGGGACCGGTTTTGGGGTATCACCCCTCATCAGCCAGGCTAACTTGAATCCAGTGGCACAGTGAGCTGGGGCTCCACATCTGGCCATGCCCAGCACAGATGAGGAGAGAAAGCAAAAGACACACAAATGATGGACGGAATGCGGAACAGATCAAACATTCACCCCTAGTCAAGAGATCTGGGTTAAATCCATCGTTCTTTTGCTCACCATGCCACCCCAGTTTTGGGCTGCAACTTATCTGTGAAGGTGCGGCCAGCCAATCAGGAGTTCGGTAGTGTGTGTGAATTTGTGGATTACCTGTGGGCGGATCCGCGAGTAATCCGCGTCCCCATATATACACATTTGTTTTCCAGTTAATATCTTCCAAACTACTGAACAGATTTACACCAAATCACAAACAGCACGCTCTGCGTACCAACATCTGGCTTCCTGCCAAATTTGTTGTAATTCTGTCCAGTGGTTTGGGCTGTAGGCTTGTTCAAAGGTCCTATGGAAATTAACATGGGGAAAACGCGTTTTGAGATTCCCCTTTTTTCACGGCCCTCGCTTGATGGATCACCCTGAAACTTTCGAGACAGTGCCTGCAGTACCAAGTAAATTTTTGGGGAAAATTTCATGGAGATTCATCAACTGGGACCAAAGATATAGGCACCTGAAAATTAATTTTTTGATAAACTATATATAGTTGTTATTGCTGTTAAACAAAAATTGAACACATATTTTACACCTTTAACAACTTTCCACATTGTACATCACAGACACAACAAAAAAGTTCTGAACACAAACCACAGAAACAAGTTCATCAAACCTTGCATTAACATATCAAACCATTCTTTACCTACAAAAGAGCTGCACATTTTATCACAATTACTTCAACGGATGCGGTTGTAGTTGGGACAGATATTGTCTTTTTACAGGATATTCCGTAAAGTTCTTGATTATATTTTGAAATAAACATTGAAACAAGGACAAGATAAGAACACATACCTACAACTCCAAGCAAGTGATACTTCGGAACACTGGTAACCCCTGAGAGCAATACTGGAAGAAGCACAGTATAATACAGTGATGCTCAAAGTATGGCCTTTACATGCGGCCCCCCTGGTGAACAGCAGCACGAGCTGCTGTTTAGTTGCTGAGCAATAATATTCTGAAAAATATGTTAAATAAAAGGGCAAGCATTTATTAACCTGCAAATAAATGCTTGCCCGCTTATTTAACATGTTTTTGTATGTACCGATGGTATATCGCTTTCCCTGGAAAAAGCATTTTTTGACACAAACGAATCACAGAATTCAAGTTTTGTTCCTGAGGCCAAAATACTTAAGAATATATAGGGGCATATTCACAAGGAGCTATCGCCGAATTAACGGCACTTTATCGCAGCCAAAGTCGTGATAAATTTACCCCCCTATTCACAAGCCTGTGTTAACAGCCCACAGCACCAGTTTACCCGCGATAGCAGCCTCAAAAAACATCCCCACAGAGGACCCTCACAAATATCGCTAATGAGATGCAGAGTAGGCGTTCCCGTGACAAAAGACGAGACAACAGCACACCTCAACATTCACAACGACCTGCCACATCCGCGATAAAAACACAAAACAGGCGAAAAGGCGCGTTAGCACCAGGAAATCTACACCTGCTCTGACCTGGTGTAAACTCGGACGGCAGCCAGCACCACAAAAGGGAGCACAGCCCAGGGCCACATCCGAAGGGTAACAGATGCCATGGAGCCACTCATCATGCAGGCCGGACACCCAAGAGGGCCACAACACCCACCGCCACCACCCCAGGACCACCCCTCCCTGGCACCCCCCCCGACCAAAGACATGCCACATCAGCCACACCTAAACATGTACAAAATATACCGCTTGATGCCGCACAAACACAACTGGTGACATGGATGTGTCATCACAGAAATGACCAGCACACATTCACTTTCGAAGCAACAAATGAAACTTTATTAAAATGAACAACCAAATGAAATGAAGACACATGGCCGCTCCCCTCCGGACAATACGTAGGTCACAGCCTGTAAGACAAAAAACATGATGAGAAGGTGTGTCCTGTGCACATCAGAGGACAGAGAGAGAGCGAAGGAGAGAGAGAGGAAGAGAGAGAGAGGAAGAGAGGGAGAGAGAGAGAGAGAGAAGAGAGAGAGAGGAAGAGAGGGAGGGAGAGAGAGAGGAAGAGAGGGAGAGAGAGAGTGCCGCCCCTGCGCACCCAGGCCACACTGCTCACCTGCTGCCACCGGTGTGTCTCCAACCACGTGCCGGTATGTAGGGCAGTTCACCAGGTCACACATCTGATTCAGAGCCGTCAGCTGAAACAGAGCCCAGATACATGACTGGCACAGTACACACACTTGCACAAGACAACATCGCCTGCCCGCCCATGCACACCCAGACAGAGGCACCCCTCCCGCCGCCCATCGGAGCATGCCCGCCCATGCACACCCAGGCCTCAATGCTCACCTTCCGCCACTGGCGCGTAGACAGGAGGTCCCACCACGTGCCGCTGCAAGCCACAAGCCTGGGCCCGCGGACATGGCACCCTCCACATCATGCATCCCCGCTCCGCAGGCCACCAGGTCTCACGTTTGGTGCTGGGTCTTGATCACTCCATGGCAGAGGACATACCAGTGCACCCGGCACCATCGCAGGCTGCACACCCGCTCAGCCCAATGGGTGCCACCAACTCTGGCATCCCGGAAGCAAAGCCACGGGGCGGTAGGCCCGCGCTGCCCGCTGGCTCTGGCCTACACTGCGGTCCAGCAAGGCACACAAAACCTGAGCTGTCCGGACCGCCGGGACGGGGCATTATCGCAGGCTGCACACCCGCTCAGCAGCTCAAGGTGCCACTGACTCAGTGCACCCAAAGTCACCGTCCCGTGGCGGGGTGCCTGTGCCGTCCGCAAGACCTCTGGTGCCACTAACCCTGTGCAACCCCAGTCTGCGCCACGTGGTGGTAGGCCCGTGCCGTACTCACAGGTCTCGGATGCCACTAACCCTGTGCGCAGCACCTCATGGGCCCTATATGAGTGTGAACCGTGGGGCGTCCGTCATCCAGTCACCTCCGAATAGGGGAATGTGACGTCGTCGGACCCTTATGTTGGCGGAGTCACATGGCCTGTGACGCCTGTGCCGGATGGGTGTGGTGTGTGTGAAAACCTGCCCTCAGGGAGTGGCTGTGACATGCTGACGACTAGACCAGTGACCTGCACACCACCAGCGAGTACGGCTGCGACGGGTAGCAATGAGGGCCCCCCCTCGGTGCGTAAGCGGAGTGGACTGGCCTGCCGTACGCCCGACCAGCGCAGGGCTTGCAACAATGACTCGTGGGCTCTTGGCGTGGTCCAGTCCATGTCCGGACAAGGAAGTGACTGATGCATGTGTCCCTGCTGCAGTGTTCACGGAACCCGCTACACAAGATGCAATCTCGCACCCTCTTACTGGCATCCCACAGGATTAACATCATTGACGCAAGGGAAGGCACTGTCCCCACATTCATCCACACATCCACACAGGAATGATGTAAGACATTACACAGCAGTGCGTCACTGGATGTTTATTTGCACATCCAGTGCAGTCATGCAGCTGGAGCGGTACAGGGCAATGCCGAGCACACCACACAATATGGGCCCGTGGAGGGCCAGCCAGTGTCCATCCCGGGATGACCTGTACTGCGGAAGAGGAAGGGTACAGTCCGCAGTCTGTCCGCCGTGTCATTGGTCGTCAAACAGCATGTGGCAGTCCATGTCGCTGTCCAAGGTGAGTGCCTCGGAGTGTATCGGGGGTCAGTGGTAGGTCTTGAGGCCATGTGCGGCACCAAGCAGAAACAGGCAAGGTGGCGGTAATGGATGCTAGTGCCTGGTCTTCCTGACCACAGTCACATCCATGTCCTCGTCCCCGGGGGTGTGCCCTGCCCCACCTGTGGGTGTTGCAGTGCCGGCTGCGGGACTGTGTGCCACTGACTCATCAGGGGCCGGAGGAGGATTGTCGGCCGCACTGTGTGGCAGTGACACATCAGGTGCCGGAGTGGATATGCCTGCCGCACTGGGAGGCACTGACACACCAGGGGGCGGAGATGTGGATGGTGTGGGGGCAGCAGCATTCATCATCGCCACGCCTTGTGGCAGCAATGCCATGACGAGGACATGCAGGGCACGGTTGATCCCAGCTACATTTCGCTGATGTGCAACGGCTGCTGCCATCCTTTCCCCCTCCATCCGCACCATGTCCTCCATGAGCCTCCGCATGTGTGCCAGCTCAAGGCTGGCATCGCTTGGGCCACTGTGAGCGGACAGGTATTCTTCCCTCCGCGTCATGACTCCAGAGATGTCAGTCAGGGCTCGCTGGAGACCATGGGGCGGACATAGACACCCAAGGATGGCGTCCAGTTTGTTAGCCATGAGCTCGAACCCCACCCGCACCTGCTCGGCCGTCTCCCTCTGGCCCTCCAGCACAAGGCGTTGGAAGGCCATTTGTTATTCCTGGGGGTCTTGGGAGGGTGCCGGGGCTGTGGGTGCCTCCTGCTGGGTGGTTTGGCTGGTGGGTGAGGTCTCATGGATGTAGCTGGGCTGCCCTTATCCTGGAGGTGAGTTGCGGAGGTGGTCAATGAGGTCTTGGATGGTTTGGATGTCGATGCTGGTGTTGTCCTCCTCCTCGTCATCAGTGAAGAGTGGCTGTGACTGCTCTGCAGGAGGTGTTGACGATGCCCCTGCGATGTGAAGGGGAGATGGTGTATTACAATGTGTCCACATGTATGTAGCCGCTTGGTACAGGTTGACATGCAGACAGCATGGCATTGTACATTGTGACAGTGTGTGGGTCTGGGCGAGGACCCAGAGTGATTGTGGGTGTGCACTGTGCCCTGCTTGCTTGTGCATGTGTGCCATTGTGGCCATCTCCCCCCGTCCCCCCAGTACCTGGTGGTCACTCACCCTGTTGCGGTTGTGTTGTGTCCTGTCGAGCAGTGTCCGGTCCCCCGACTCCGGCCACAGTCTCCACACTGATGACTGTCGACACCAGCTCCTCCATGTCATCCAGCTCCAGCTGTTGCGCTGGGCCCCCACCTCCGGTCTGCGTTGCTGCCTTCAGGTTGGCAGAGAGTTTATCCTTGGTCTTCCGCTTGATGTCATTCCATCGCCTCTTGACCTCGTCCATTGTCCACTTGTGCTCTCCAACGGCATTCACCTTGTCGACGATGTCCCGCCATATTCCATTTTTGGTTCCCAATGACACGTTGGAGGTGACGAAGAGTTGTTGATGGTGTTCCATCACCTCCGTGACTATGATCCTGTTCGCCTGCGGACTGAACTTGGTCTTCCTGGTCTTCTTGTCCTTGCCCTTCCCTGTCCCCGAGGTCCCAGGCTGGTCGTCCGGGGTGCTTGTGGGGTTGCGCTCGTCCTCTGCGCCTGCTCCGGCTGCCTCCATGGTGCTTGTGTGTTGGTCAGTTTGTGTGTGGGGGTTTTTTTCTGCTTTTATGGAGGTTTTTGACGCCTGCCAGGTGTGTGTTGCAGGCCTGGCGCTGCATGTCGGTCGCTGGTTTCCTCATCGCGCTTTGGCCCATTGCGTGTTTTTTGGTGTTGTGGTTTGTGGTTTTATCTCCATCGTGGTGGTTGTATCGCGGACTTTGTCCGCGGTTTCGGCAGACTATCGCATGGTACCGCCTTGTTGTGAATTCCACGTTGACACGGGGTTAATTTCCCGTGATAGGCTGCGTTATTGAAAGTTGCGTTACGCTACTCTTGCGGTAGTTATCACACGTTCTTGTGAATATACCCCTTAGAATCTTCATTTCCAGTATATGTTTTATTTTACACTCCTTGGGTGAGTGCGTTGATTGTTCTCACAAGATATTGGGACAAATGTAACTTCTACATTAAGAAAGTTCAGGTTTGATTTGTAAATGTAAATGTCGCCCTGTAACTGGGATGGAATTGTCTTGTGCCTCCTGGGTGTGAGATCTCTATACCTCTATACCTCACCACGAAGGTCTGCAAGCTGCGGAACCTTAACTTCTAAAGTCGGATATACAGGAAGGGAACTTGACTTTCTAACTGTAGTTTCATTTGATAATTCAACTCTTTTACCCAGAGGATGCATTTTAACTGCGGGCATCAGGGACCTCGATGTGTTTAACATCTTTATGTGAAAAATGAGGAAGACATATTCATAAAGATAAAGAAAGGACAACAATATGTTACTTTAGTCCTGGTACATTTATTTAACCGTCGAAAGTGTAAAAGAGAACCTGTTTCAAACAATAGTCACTAAATTGCAGTCAATTTAGAATCAGGTTCATATATACTATTGATACAATAGCAGCAGATTTCTAGGATATAAAAATGGGGTGCGAGAATAAACAATGGCATTCTTCGTTATGGAGAAAACTGGTGTGTGCCATCAATGTATTACTGTTTTCAAAGTTTTCACCGTAAACCCTTTGCCATCCTTTCAAATGCTGAGTGAAGAGCGTGGTCTCTGCTATGAAAGAAGTGGAAGTAGAGGAAGGACTATTGGCTGAAGAAGGCAGCCATTCCAAGGAGTACTGAAGACAGCAAGAGGAAACACAATAAAGAGACTACAAACTCAGCGCCTGAAAAGAGAGCAAAGAAGAAAAACTATTATTTGCGCAAAAGTACTCCATGCAAGCCTTCACTTCAGTAGAGCACACGAATTTATTGGAAACGGATACAATACAATCAACAATTAAAGGATATGTTTTAAGGTGGAATTGATCTTTGAATACAAAAAGGTTGAAATATTAATGACATTTAATGAAAGGTTGAGTGACGTGGAGGTAATAACAGGAAATACCGCACATCCTCAGCGCTCAGAAAGGATGAACATCCTTGCTTGCGATATTCGCACTGTCCAAATATAAAACTGTTCGTAGTCAAAACCCTAGAAGGGGGCAAAAACAGATTGAAAGAATATACCACTTGCGATATCAACTATTGTAGCTACTTAACAAAATGCCCCTCTGGTTTAGCAGGTGTTAGGAAAACAGGAGAAGTTAAAATCCACAGAGGAATATTAAAGTAACAGCTGGACAAAATCGATGAAATCAACAGCAGCAGCACTTCAAAAAGAACAAACACAATCTGATTGAAATTAAATTCCACTTATTTAGATGAAGAAGGAAACCCTATAGGACATTATATAGAAAATTGTGAACACATTTTATCATATAGAGAAGCGTATTTATTAAATACATGCGGCTGTCCGCGGCCCCCGCAGGGGGCCACCTCAGCAGGGCGGCCCTTTAGTGCCATTTCGGCACCGCCCAGCCGCTCTAGTCTCTGGAGGGGTTCTTGGAGCCCTCTAGCTTGGTCGCCTCAGTGACGTCCTTCCGGTGCGCCGAGGTGGGGGGAGGGCATATATGCCTCCCCAGCCCCTCCTGGCGTCCTCTGTTGCACCAGCCACGCCGTCTAGGTTCCACGTCGCCTGGTTCCTCCTGGCCGCGGTCCACAGGCCTTGGTCTGGCGTCGGCATCCTATGTGCTTCCCCCTGTCGTGGGTGAGGTGTCGGTTGATTTGCGTCGTTGATCGGCCTCTTTATTGGCGGTGAGTCGGGACCCCTGCCTCCTCGTGGTGGGGGACAGCCCCATGGATGCCGGGCTTTTGGGAAGGGGTCGTGGCATGCGGTCCTCCCGCTCACCGTGATCGTGGGGTGGGGGGGGTCTAGTCACGGAGGTGTGTGCTCGAGTGTGTAAAGAATTGTCTGACACCCGAATACAACCATTTCGTAATTACCGATCTCTTTCCAGCTGGGAATAATTTTGCAGGCTGCGCTGTGGCTTAGTTGGAAAGCGACTGTTTAATGCACGGGAGGTCCTGAGTTTGGTCCCCAGCAGTGCCAATGGTTTCTCACCCTCCACCGCCCCCGGCACCCCCTCGTTTATGGGTCGGGCTTCGCTCACGGGGATGGGGGGCGCGCGCACGGTGCCGGAGGTCAGCGATCCCCTCATTGGGTGCTCTGGGTTTGCGTGCTCCCCTCGAGTTGCATTTATCTGGGCTCCGCGTGGAGTGGGCTACGGGGTTGGGCGCCGTGGCTTGGTTTGCTGAGGGTGTCAGTGGAGGGCCGGTTGCCTGGTTGGCGTGTCTGGCCTCCGCCGCACTGCTGGGCCGGGTGTGGCACTAGCCCAGGAATTGTAACAAGAGCGAGGATGGGGGTCCTCTTGCCATGCTTGGGGGGCGGAGGCACAGTGTTGTATTACATTCGTGGCGCATCAGGTGCTGCTGGGAAGGCACAAGCCTTAGTCGTGCTTTTAAAATGTGGTTTTCCTGCATAAATAAATTGTAGTCGCAGCCGGAGGCGGCGGACCACTCTGCATGAATTGTTGTAAACGCCTTGCCAAAAGCGAAAATGAATCGTCTCTGGGCCAGCTGCTCCTTCGGGGTTCCGCTCCCTTGGGGGGCAGCCTGATGGTGTACACTGCATGAGGTCGCCGGGAGCTCTGTTTTCTGGTGCCGGTCGCTCGAGGTGCACAGCCGGCTCCCCGGGGCCACTCCCGTCGAGTGGGTGCGAGTGTGGGGGACGCGGCATGACGGGCAGTGGCGGGGGTCCTCAGCCGGGCGGTGTGTCGCGTGCTGCGCGTGTGTGCCTGGGGGTGCTAGTGCCGGTGTCTGTTATTCTGGCACACGTGGGGTGAGTGTGTTTTCCGGCGCAGCGACCTAGGAGCGGCGCACAGGCGGTCTGGGCTGAGGTCGCATCTCTGGGAGAACCATTGCCCATGATTAAGGGCTCGGACTCCTACGCTGGAGGTTCTGTGTTTGTATGCTCCGAGGTTGAGCATTGGATTGGGCAGGAGTTGAGAGGCGAGAGCCCATGCACGAGTGCAGTGCAGGATCAACGTGCTTGCTAAAGCAAGATGCGGTGTTGGGAGGAGGGCTTTCACATGCCGGGGACTATGAGTAGAGATCACGTATTACACCCGAGGGTGAGATTGTGATGCCCGTTGGCCTAGGATCATGTGTAGCTGGTAGCTTGTTTATCTTATTTTATGCGTTTTATATAGCGCGGACTTTACCGGAAGGTGTCAGAGCGCTTCACAATAGGAACAGTAACATTACATGAAGAGAAAATTATACGTGAGCATAATACAAAAGCGTTGTAGTGGGCGTGTGCTGGTGGGGGGCATAAGAGCACAGCAGGAGTGCATGGGGGTCATTTTCTCTGTGGATTTCCCTTCCACTTTTGAAACTCGGTAACGGCAACATTGTCCTGGTGTCAGCAGCTTTAAGTGAAACCTTTTCAATATTATATACAAGCCATGTGCTGCTCATTTATCTTAGGCAACCAACAACCTGTGACAAAGTCAAGAGCCCCGACATGTTGCAGGCATGATGTCCTGCTGCATCATACACAGGATTGCAAGGGCAGAAACAGTAACATACTAGTCGGGCGACACACCATGCTATGCAAATATCTTGCTCGCACGGGTTAAGCCATACCCTTATACCTCGTACGGAGGAGAGTAGGTTTTGCGGTTACTGCCACCGAGGGGCTGTTGAGGTTTAGTTAACGTATCGCAGCATATGTTCATGGCCGGCTGCGGAAGGAAAGACATGCCTGATGCCTGGTCGCACATGGATTGATCATTGACTTCTCTCTGTTGGCAATGCAGCCTACTTCAGGATGCGTGGTTGGCGCGTTTAACACGGCATTTGAAGGTTGGAGGTCAGGAGTGCATACTCGTGCACAACAGCACTTGCGGGAGTGTTATCGGCTGCCCGTGGCAGAAACTTATTTGGGGGCCCCGCCTGGAACAGCTTTGAATTATGTCGGCTAGGTTTCATTCTTCCTGAGCGTAGCCATGTTTGTGTTTTTGGAGGTACTGTAATGCGATTTCCGGCGGACGTATTGTGTGGGTATATCAGTTGGGCGGGGCACCTACGGCCGTTTTAGGTTCGCCGCCATTACCATTTGCACACGTGGGGGAGGGGCTATCTTGGCGGTCTTCGGCTGTGTGCATTTGGAATGCAGGTTTCATTGGCGGTGCTCTCAAATCCTTGGAGCCCACGTGAAATTGTGTGTGTATTTGATAGGGGTGCATTCTTGGTGAGCACAACTTACTTTAGACTGACAATGGTTTGATGTGGAGCACAGTTCGCCAAGCTGCCTGCCCCGTAGAGGGATAGTTTGCCATCGCCAGACTGGGATCTCCATGTTTTGCGTCTGGTTTGCTTGACCTTGGGTTAAGAGGGAGTGGATGCGGTTTGGATATGGCCGCCTGGGGGAGCCAGTCACGGCTTCGACAGGTACGTCTTACAGGTCTGTCTCGTGCCCAATGCGTTGGTGTAGAACCGTTAAGGTTGCTGTCGTGATCCATATTCAAAGCTCCGCAAACCTTGCGTTGTCCATTACCCCTGCTGCACAGGCTCACCCAGGCACCACCTTACTACATAAAGCAGTGGGTGGGATTACCGTTAAGCTGTACAGTTCGGGCGGGCTGCCTTACCTGGCAACTGGGGGCATGGTTGGCTGCCTCATCAATACTCTGTGGTCTGCTTGGTGTGTCACTGCTATAACACCATGTGCACACAGTTTGTTATCCCCTGGGGCAGCCACTCACAAGTACAACTCCACACCATCTCTGCTTGGTTAAGAATGGTACTGATCATTGTTGATTCGGAAGGGGATCCCACGGTACTGACCTCTTGGACCAACCCAGGGTTTTGTTTGCAAGTTAAGGCTGTGGGTCGCGTTATCAGGTGTGCATTAGATAAGTGAAGGTTGCTAGGCTGACCGAGGCAGCATCCTTAGTGTCAGTGACGCTTGTTGTTTTGGGCTTAGTCCCCAGTCACCACCGGCATTACTACTGGCTGGACTGCGTGAGGCGTCCGGGCGCTGCTAGGCACACGAGGTGGTAATTGTAATCACAGAAGGGACGGTGTGTCCGTGCGTGGCATAGCAGCAAGGGTAGGGTGTGGCGGTGTCTTCCCAGCACCGGTGTTCGCATCCTTCGTCTAGGGACTGCACCCTTGCCCAGTGCACTTGGTAGTTGTACGTCCCGCTGTGTCTTGCTGACTCCATGCAGCGCCCCCATTTACACTGCCTCTGGGAGAAGCCTAAGCGTGGGCTCCCGATTAGAGAGGTGGGTTCGGCCAGGCGTAGGTGCATACCCCAGCCAACCAGAAACTCCATCTACAACACTGGTAGAGAATGCCAAGGAGTGGCTTGCAGTCCATTCGCAACCGCCCCACAGGGGGAATGTTTTAGGCCACAAGGTGTGTGGAGGGCTCTTGTGTGGGAGCCTGGTGAAGATCTACAGTCAGGCTAGGATGTCTCGTGCTGACCTAGTGAGTTATGTAATCCCTGTGATGTCATGAGGTTTGGTGGCACAGGATAATAGGGGCAGATGGTACTAAGTCTCTCTTGTATGGACGATACGAAGGCTAATCAAAGAATTGTGTGGGAGCCTGGTGAAGAGCTAAGGTCAGGCTAGGATGTCTTGTGCTTTCACCGCACTGTTGAGTCCCAGCCACGAGCGGATTCCAGCAGGGTCAGCTGGCGGTGGGTCAAGAAGGCCAAGGCATCAGTAGCACTGAGCGGTTACAGTCTGAGGCGGTATCCTATTAGTGACTAAGGTGAGGCAGTGGATAGTGTTGCAAGCATGCGCTCAGAGATGGGTCCTTCGATACCATTATTCCCCTTAAGCTCGTCAGTGTACAAGCCAAGGAATGGCGGCATGCCCCCGGGTGCTGGGGATGGTTTGTTGGTGGGCAGCTTGTCATGTTTGCCGCAAGCTTGCACTTGCTGCGGTTTACGCAGAGTTGGGGGCAGGTTAGCATCCCCACCTGGTTTCCGCAGGGTTGATGTGTCTTCGGTCAGTATGATCAAGTAGAGCCATTATCGATTGGCGTAGCTGGACATAGGAATGCCAGGCTGGAATCCAAGGGATTATAGAGCAAGGGTTCCGTGTTCTGAGCCTAGTATATGCAGGCGTGAGTGAGAATGGTAGCCGCCAGTCCAATCTTGCATCACTCTAAGTTCAGGAGAATAGGCATTTGTTTAAGTGTGAAACAGGCCCCACGCAGAGCTCAGAGGGACCCTCACCTAGGCCAACCGGGACTGTGCAAACTAGTATGAGCTGGGTCGTACGCTGGGATCAAAAACCCCCCTTCACCAAGCTACTGGGCATTATGCCGCCAGGGTCGTTGAAGGACAGGCAAGGGCATCAATGGGCCATATTTAGCAACAGGGTAAGCTGCGGGCGGACTGTCAGTGGTCACTCCACGATGGGGTGCGGTGGTGCTAATAGTGGGCACAAACATTACCCTTCCAATTCAGATGTGACGCCATTAGGAGGTAGGGTTTAGCAATCAAGAAGGTTGGTGCAAACTGGCCATCTGGGCGCAGTAAGTGCATCCTAGAACCAAGGGTAGGCTCCATATTGCTCCATTAAGCACTAATCCCCGCCTGGAGAGCGGGACCAGCCAGGCGGGTTGGGGACGCTGGAGCCAACATAGGGTGCTGCTGTCCCAACAATTGGGGAATTAAGGTATGGGGGCTGCCTAGTTGCTCCCAGCACAGCACATTAAGGTGGGCACAACCCGGGATGTCACCCATTTATGTTGCGGCTGCACACGGGGTTAGCAGTTAAGCAAAAGGAAGTCCCCTCAGCAGGAGCTGAACAGGTGTAATTCGGTAAGTTAAGCAAGCCAAAGGGTCCAGTGCAAATACCTGGGCAACGGCATCAGAGTAGGGGCACCTTGCTCGATGGGCAGGTTTTGGGTTGCTTCAAGTTAGCACAATATTCTCCGCCCTGACAGCCCCAGCAGATAGGCTGGTTGTGCAAACGGTCATCTAGCTAGGGTGTAGCTGTCCCACAACTTTGTGGAAAATGGTGACCACAGAGGGAACTGAGCAGGCGAAATTCCCATAATGAATAAGGGATGCATGGTAAGGGCAGGAGGGCACCCCCGATCATTGGCACAAACCTCCAGTTATGACCATGCCCATGCGTCATGATTTAGAAAGCAGAGGGACAGTGCAAACGTTAAGCACATTTCTCCTCGCCCGAATAGCCAAAGTAGGCAGGCGGGGTGGGGAGCGGTTACCTAACCAGGGGGCTGTTGTCCCATAGATGGGGACTCAGGTGTTCAGGCACACGGTGCTAGTAGAACGGCAGCTAGGTGAGACCTGCAAATAGATGGGGCATTGTGAGCCATGGTGTCAGAACGCGGCCCGCCCAGAGTTGGCACGGGGCTGGGTCATGTGAGGCAGTGGAACGTTCCCGCAGGAGGGAGATTAGTTCTTGGCAGGTTCACAGGCCAGAAGGGCCTTTGGTTTCATCAGATACTAGCTGAAACAGGCTAACGTCAAGGTCTATTGTGATATTGATGGGGCCATCTATCACCAGCAGGGAGGGATCCCTTTCCTTTAGATTTGCAGGAGCCCTGGAAATGAGCTGTTTTGTGAGAAATGAGCTGTTTGGTGAGATCAGCAACTACATGGGCAATGTAACTCTGGCGGTCCGAGATGATCCCCGCAGAGGTTGCACAGAGCTAAGTCAGAGGAGGCCGTTGAACATCCCTGTAAGAGTGAACAGTTCATGGCGTAAGTCCTGGACCAGAGACTAGATGATCCAGGCTAATGTTAGAGGCTACTTTGCTAAAGATGGGGTCCATTGCCACCATGCCATCCAGGCGTACGCCTAGGTTAGGTTGACTAACTTGGGGTGCAATTGTAACAGGTGGGCATGGATACTTTCCACTGGACATGCACGAAGCCTTAGAAAGCAGGTTGCAGGTCGGAAATGAGCTGTTTCACAGGACAAACGAGCTTTGGTTTCTTCAGACACTAGCTGACCCAGGCGAAAGTCAAGAGCTATTGTGATAGAGATGGGGTTCATCTATCACCAGTAGGGGGTGATCTCTTCCCTTAGAATTGCAGGAGGCCTGGAAATGAGCGGTCGCATGTAGTAATGCGCTGTTTGGTGAGTTCAGCAACTACATGGGGCAATGTTAAGCTCTGAGGGGCGGAGATGATCCCCTGCAGAGGTGGCACAGTGCTAAGTCTGTCGAGGCCGTGAACATCCCTGTTAGAGGGAACTGTTCAGGGCGCAAGCTCGCAGACCAGAGGGTCTGGGTTTCATCAGACACGTGCTGATTCAGGCTAATGTTAAAGGCGACTTTGCTATAGATGGGGCCCATTTCCAGCCAGGCGTACGCCTAAGGTAAAGTTGACAAACATGGAGTGCATCTGTCACAGGCGGGCAGTGACACATACCACTGGGCATGCAGGAGGCCCTAGAAAGCAGGTTGCTTTGAGGAGGATGGGGTCCACTGTCCCCGGTGGGGATGGACTTGTTTCTCCTGGATGTACAGGAATATTTATTGGGCAGGGCAGGTAATAGGAGGTGTAGTGGTGGTGGGCCCTGGCTGCGGCGGTGGCCGCCTCCAGGGCTGTGGCGGAGTTACAGGGGCGATCTGGAAGCAGACGGGTACAGTAAGGGTACCTCTGCGGCAGACCGGTACAGTAAGGGTACCTCTGCGCGGCACAGTAGGGGTGCCAGAGCCAAAGACCAGGAGCCTCAGGGCAGGTTCCTGGAAAACCGCGACGGCGCCCGTTAGTCCTTTGGGCGGTTGGGGGCCTGACCAACCGGGGGTTTGCCCTGCTACGCTCCGCCCTGAAAAGGGCGTGAGTAGAAAAGACCAACGTGTCACGTGATCCGGAAGAGGATCATCAAAGGTAGCACTGACGGGGTGTCCCACAGTGCTGGCTCACCAGGCGGGCGGGGGCAGCATAGGTTGGTACAGCTGCCCGCCCTTGGATCGCCCGTAAGATAACCCACATATTGCATACTCCTGTATGGAATAAACCTGCAGCAATATTTTCCCACTACAAAGTTGTCTCGTGTATTTATTCATTCTTGCATGCTCAGACGGGGGTTGGGAGAAGTTGCCGATAATGGCACTATGCAAATTGACAGCCAATTGTTCTCAATCATAGGGGTTTCTCTTAGCAACATCTGCAAGAAAGAATAAAAAGAACAGGCAGAGCCCAGGACTTCGGCTCAGACCTGCCCCGGCCCTGGCTGGAGAGTAACAAAGGCCTGGACATGCCCTAGAGCCCAGGACTTCGGCTCAGACCTGCCCCGGCCCTGGCTGGAGAGTAACAAAGGCCTGGACATGCCCTAGAGCCCAGGACTTCGGCTCAGACCTGCCCCGGCCCTGGCTGGAGAGTAACAAAGGCCTGGACATGCCCTAGAGCACAGGACTTGGCTCAGACCTGCCTCGGCCCTGGCTGGAGAGTAACAAAGGCCTGGGCATGCCCCAGAGACAGGACTTGGGCTCAGACCTGCCTCGGCCCTGGCTGGAGAGTAACAAAGGCCTGGACATGCCCCAGAGACAGGACTTCGGCTCAGACCTGCCTCGGCCCTAGCTGGAGAGTAACAAAAGCACACATGCCCCAGAGCCCAGGACTTCAGCTCAGACCTGCCTCGGCCCTGGCCGGAGAGTAACAAAGGCCTGTACATGCCCCAGAGACAGGACTTCGGCTCAGACCTGTCTCGGCCCTGGCTGGAGAGTAACAAAGCCCTGCACATGCCCCAGAGACAGGACTTCTGCTCAGACCTTCCTCGGCCCTGGCTGGAGAGTAACAAAGGCCAGGACATGCCCCAGAGACAGGACTTTGGCTCAGACCTGCCTCGGCCCTGGCTGGAGAGTAACAAAGGTCTGGACATGCCCCAGAGTCCACGGCTTCGGCTCAGACCTGCCTCGGCCCTGGCTGGAGAGTAACAAAGCCCTGCACATGCCCCAGAGACAGGACTTCGGCTCAGACCTGCCTCGTCCCTGGCTGGAAAGTAACAAACGCATACATGCCCCAGAGACAGGACTTCGGCTCAGACCTGCCTCGGCCCTGGCTGGAGAGTAACAAAGGCATACATGCCCCACAGACAGTACTCCGGCTCAGACCTGCCTCAGCCCTGGCTGGAGAGTAACAAAGGCATACATGCCCCAGAGACAGGACTTGGGCTCAGACCTGCCTCGGCCCTGGCTGGAGAGTAACAAAGCCCTGCACATGCCCCATAGACAGGACTTCGGCTCAGACCTGCCTCGGGCCCTGGCTGGAGAGTAACAAAGGCATACATGCCCCACAGACAGGACTTCATCTCAGACCTGCCTCGACCCTGGCTGGAGAGTAACAAAGGCATACATGCCCCAGAGACAGGACTTCAGCTCAGACCTGCCTCGGCCCTGGCTGGAGAGTAACAAAGGCCTGCACATGCCCCATAGACAGGACTTCGGCTCAGACCTGCCTCGGCCCTGGCTGGAGAGTAACAAATGCCTGCACATGCCCCATAGACAGGACTTCGGCTCAGAGCTGCCTCGGCCCCTGACTGGAGAGTAACAAAGGCCTGGACATGCCCCAGAGACAGGACTTTGACTCAGACCTGCCTCGTCCCTGGCTGGAGAGTAACAAAGGCCTGCACATGCCCCATAGACAGGACTTCGGCTCAGACCTGCCTCGGCCCTCGCTGGAGAGTAACAAAGGCCTGCACATGCCCCATAGACAGGACTTCGGCTCAGACCTGCCTCGGCCCCTGACTGGAGAGTAACAAAGGCCTGGACATGCCCCAGAGACAGTTCTTCGGCTCAGACCTGCCTCGGCCCTGGCTGGAGAGTAACAAAGGCATACATGCCCCAGAGACAGGACTTTGGCTGAGACCTGCCTCGGCCCTGGCTGGAGAGTAACAAAGGCCTCGACATGCCCCACAGACAGGACTTCGGCTCAGACCTGCCTCTGCCCTGGCTAGAGAGTAACAAAGGCCTGGACATGCCCCAGAGTCCAGGGCTTCGGCTAAGACCTGCTTCGGCCCCTGACTAGAGCGTAACAAAGCCCTGTACATGCCCCAGAGCCCAGGACTTCCACTCAGGGCAGACTCGGCCCCTGACTGGAGAGTAACAAAGCCCTGCACATGCCCCAGAGCTCAGGGCTGTTAACGAGGCAGTAGAAGGTTGTTGGTGAGTTCATGGCATTGAGATGTGTTCTTGGGCGCTGCTGCTGGTGGAGCTGTCGTTGATGGCCACGGGGGAGACACAACCTCGTGCAGTTTGTAGCACATAACATGGGGGCCTTATCACAGTAGTGTGCCATGAAGGATGGACCCCCAGATTCCCACTCTTGGGAAACTGTGGTATTTCCACTCTTCCACTATGAGAAAGCTGGTCGGCGGAGCGCAGGTGCCAGGCTGTGTACAATGTGCCAAGTCTAACATCTGTCCAGTGTTTCGGTCTCGTGATGCATCGAGGCAGCTCACTGGATCAAAGCAAAGGCTGCAGAGAATCTGCCACATATCTCCTAAATGTCAGGAGCGCCCAGAAGCCGAGCTCCCAAAGTAAAGTGGGGTCCCAAGTGCCAGGGACAGGCTCTGAAAGTCTCGTGTCGAATTACTGGGGCCACCATGCCCACTCTGCTTAGGGAGCAGTGGCCCCTGCACACCACCGTGCAGCGGAGCAGTGTGCTCTGCTCGAAAGCAGCACACAATCAAACTGCAGCAGCTTCGGTGTGTCTGGCTCACTGGGGCGAAGACATCGCATGAGCCCCACAACTGAAACAAAAGGCCGGATGCTGCACCAGCCCGGAGGATGCTGCACCTGCCCGGAGGATGCTGCACCTGCCCGGAGGATGCTGCACCTGCCCGGAGGATGCTGGCCCTGCCCGGAGGATGCTGTACCTGCCCAGAGGATGCTGCACCTGCCCAGAGGATGCTGCACCTGCCCCAGGATGCTGCACCTGCCCCAAGATGATGCGCCTGTCCACAGCATGCTGCACCTGTCCCAGGATGCTGCGCCTGTCCACAGCATGCTGCGCCTGTCCCAGGATGCTGCAGCTGCCCCTAGGATGCTCCACCTTTCCCCAGGATGCTCCACCTTTCCCCAGGATGCTCCACCTTTCCCCAGGATGTTGCACCTTTCCCCAGGATGTTGCACCTGTCCCCAGGATGTTGCACCTGTCCACAGAATGCCGCGCCTATCCCCAGGATATTGTGCCTGTCCTCAGGATGCCGCACCTATCCCCAGTGTGCCGCACCTATCCCCATTATGCCACGGTTGTCCCCAGAATGCCGCGGTTTTCCCCAGTATGCGGCGGCTGTCCCCAGGATGCCGCACCTATCCCCAGGATGCCGCGCCTGCCCACTGGATGCCGCGCCTGCCCACTGGATGCAGCGCCTGTCCCCAGGATGTCACGCCTGTCCACAGGATACTGCATCTGTCCACAGGATGCTGCACCTGTTTCCAAGATTTTGCGCCTGTCCCCAGGATGCTGCACCTGTCTACAGGAAGCCGCACCTGTCCCCAGGATGCCGCACCTGTCCCCAGGATGCTGCGCCTTGTCCCAGGATCCCGCGCCTGTCCCCAGTATCCCGCGCCTGTCCCTATGATGCAGCGTCTGTCCCCAGGATGCCGCACCTATCCCCAGGATGCCGCGCCTGCCCACTGGATGCCGCGCCTGCCCACTGGATGCAGCGCCTGTCCCCAGGATGTCACGCCTGTCCACAGGATACTGCATCTGTCCACAGGATGCTGCACCTGTTTCCAAGATTTTGCGCCTGTCCCCAGGATGCTGCACCTGTCTACAGGAAGCCGCACCTGTCCCCAGGATGCCGCAC
This sequence comes from Calotriton arnoldi, assembly GCA_963921515.1. NCBI lineage: Eukaryota > Metazoa > Chordata > Amphibia > Caudata > Salamandridae > Calotriton > Calotriton arnoldi. Next base: position 171,038 of record CAWUFW010007219.1, read on the forward strand.
CTGTCCCCAGGATGCTGCGCCTTGTCCCAGGATCCCGCGCCTGTCCCCAGTATCCCGCGCCTGTCCCTATGATGCAGCGTCTGTCCACAGGATGCCGCGCCTGTCCTCAGCATGCCGCACCTGTCCACAGGATGCCGCGCCTGTCCAAAGGATGCCGCGCCTATCCTCAGGATGGCGCTCCTGTCCACAGGATGCCGCACCTGTCCCCAGGATGACGCGCCTGTACCCATGATGTCGCGCCTGTGCCCATGATGCAGCGCCTGTCCACACAATGCTGCACCTGTCCACAGGATGACGCGCCAGTCCTCAGAATGCCGCCCCTGTCCACACAATGCTGCACCTGTCCCTAGGATGCTGTGCCTGTCCCCAGGAGGCTGTATCTGTTCCCAGAAGGCTGCGCCTATCTCCATGAGTCTGCGTCTGTCCCCAGGAGGCCGCGGCTATCCCCAGGATGCCGCACCTGTCCCCAGGATGCCGCACCTGACCCCAGGATGCCGCACCTGACCCCAGGAAGCCGCACCTGTCCCCAGGATGCCGCACCTGTCCCCAGGATGCTTCGCCTGTCCCCAGGATGCTTCGCCTGTCCCCAGAATGCTGCACCTGCCCCAGGATGCTGCACCTGTCCACAGCATGCTGCGCCTGTCCCCAGGATGTTGCACCTGTCCCCAGGAGGCTGCACCTGTCCCCAGGATGTTGCACCTGTCCCCAGGATGTTGCGCCTGTCCCCAGGATGTTGCGTCTGTCCCCAGGATGCCGCGCCTGTCCCCAGGATGTTGCAAAAACAACAGTTGATGGACAGAATGTAGAACAATGTCATACATTCACACCAGTACAGAGATCTGGGCCTAAATCCATCGTTTTTTGCTCACCATGCCGTTCCAGTTTGAACCCAGCCATATGCAAATCAGTCTTGACCCTGTGCCTCATGGGAACAGTCCAGCCCGAACTGCCAAGCCAGGTCCTCCCTGGACTGGAAACAAGCATCCTAGGACCGGTTTCGGGGTTTCACCCCTCTTCAGCCAGGATAGCTTGATTCCAGTGGCATGGAGAGCACGGGACCCACGTCTGGGCAGGATGTTGCGCCTGTCCACAGGAGGCTGCGCCTGTCCCCAGGAGGCTGCGCCTGTCCCCAGGATGTTGCACCTGTCCCCAGCATGTTGCGCCTGTCCCCAGCATGTTGCACCTGTCCCCAGCATGTTGCACCTGTCCCCAGGATGCCGTGCCTGTCCCCAGGATGCCGCGCCTGTCCCCAGGATGCCGCGCCTGTCCCCAGGATGCCGCGCCTGTCCCCAGGATGCCGCGCCTGTCCCCAGGATGTTGCGCCTGTCCACAGGAGGCTGCGCCTGTCCCCAGGAGGCTGCACCTGTCCCCAGGATGTTGCACCTGTCCCCAGCATGTTGCGCCTGTCCCCAGCATGTTGCACCTGTCCCCAGGATGTTGCACCTGTCCCCAGGATGTTGCGCCTGTCCCCAGGATGCTGCACCTGTCCCCAGGCGACCGCGCCTGTTCCCAGGCAGCCGCGCCTGACCCCAGAATGCTGCGCCTGTCCCCAGGATGTTCGCCTGTCCCCAGGATGTCGCGCCTGTCCTCAGGATGCCGCACCTATCCCCAGTATGCCACAGCTGTCCCCAGTATGCCGCGGTTGTCCCCAGTATGCCGCGGCTGTCCCCAGGATGTCGCTCCTGTCCCCAGGATGCCGCTCCTGTGCCCAGGATGCCGCGCCTGTCTCGAGGATGCCACGCCTGTCCCCAGGATGCCACGCCTGTCCCCAGGATGCTTTGTCTGTCCCCAGGATGCTATGTCTGTCCCCAGGATGCTTCGCCTGTCCCCTGGATGTTGCGCCTGTCCACAGGATGCCGTCCCTGTCCCCAGGATGCCACATGCGCGCCTGTCCCCAGGATGCCGTACCTGTCCCCAGGATGATTTGCCTGTCCCCAGGATGCTTTGCCTGTCCCCAGGATGCTGCGCCTGTCCACAGGATACCGTCCCTGTCCCCAGGATGCCACGTGCGCGCCTGTCCCCAGGATGCCGTACTTGTCCCCAGGATGCTTTGCCTGTCCCCAAGATGCTTTGCCTGTCCCCAGGATGCTTTGCCTGTCCCCAGGATGCTTTGCCTGTCCCCAGGATGCTTCGCCTGTTCCCAGGATGCCACGCCTGTCCACAGGATGCCGCTCCTGTCCCCAGAATGCTTTACCTGCCCTAGGATGCCGTGCCTGTCTCCAGTATGCCGCTCCTGTTCCCAGGATGCTTCACCTGTCCCCAGGTTGCCGCGCCTGTCTCCAGGATGCTGCGTCTGACCCCAGGATGCCGCGCCTGTCCCCAGTATACCTCCCCTGTCCCCAGGATGCCGCGCCTGTCTCCAGGATGCCGCTCCTGTCCCCACGATGCTTCGCCTGTCCCCAGGATGCAGGGATGCTCTTCCCTACACTGGCAGCGCTTAGGACTTCACGGTTTACAAGCAGTGTTGTGGCAGCCAGAAAGGGACTTCTTGTTGTGGTCGGGTGGATTTACTGTTAATTGTTGGAGGTTGGTGTGGGCGGAACATTTATTTTGGGTAAACAAGGGATATAAACTGCAACCAGAGGAGGTGGCTGTATAAACAGGGCTGCGACAGGTGCAGACAGACTGCATCATCCATGCAGCGTGGATACGGCTGGTGGGACACGAGGCGCGTTAATGACGTGGATGACAGCAGACCCAGCCCGGAGTACAAGTATCCGTAGTAACCAGCTCAGGGTTCAGACACTGTCCTGATACCGGATGGTGTTAACAACCACCAGCCAGTGGTACCTGTCCAGGCTCCTCCAGGTAGTACTTGCAGGTCTTTGTATGTGCAAGAGAGGTTGGCAATGAGGAAACTGTTTCGATTTCAGGTGATGTTAAACCTTGTGAGCACATAACTCCCCAGCCTGAGGGTAAAACTGCAAGAGCCAGAAACAAAACTACCACAGGGCGGTATTACCGGCACTAACTCTGTGCCACTGGTAACGAGGACCCCTGCACTGCACGACACAAGGGTCTCTTTCTTGATGGTAGTATGGATGGATGGCCCAGCACTGACATCTCTAATGTCCATCACACAGTGGGACAGGAACATATACTTTTTGTGGGACACCAGATTATGGGGGAGAGATGGCCCTTGACATGAGTTGTAGCTGAGCGCCCACAAAGGCAAAACCATTTATCACTTAAAATCAAAGTGTGTTTTTTACGGAATCCTGAGCTTATCCGCGGTAGCTGGGCACAGAGCAAGGCCCTCCTCTGGTAATCCTCCACGTGATGCCAAAGAGCAACACCTAAACCACATGGCCGTTAAGAAATATATGAGGTGAAATTGTCAGATCTATTTCATTGCAAAATAAACAATTTAGTTCTTCACAACAGAAAATGAAGTACATGATGTAGGGATTAGGGGTGGGCAAAAAAATTCCGCTCCGCCGGCAGCGTTCATGGAGTTTTGCCCAATCTGCATTCCACTTGGAACGTGGCGTTCCATCAAAACTCCGTCAACCGCTGTGTAGCAGAATTTTTTCTCCTGCGCGGCTTGACATTGGTAAGTTGGCGTCCCAAAGCGTGATTATTGGGCGCTAGAATGCCTCCCGGAGAGATGTCTCAATGCATGCGGTCGTGCAGTGCGTGACCGTTCGCATTTAGAAAGCTGCCGCTCCAGTACAAAATCGACTCAAGCGGCAGAAAGAAGCAGCACTCTCTGGCGCGCCGCGTGGTGCAGTTTGCACTGATTTAACAGCACAGATCAAGCTCTTGGAGCGAAAAATTAGCGAGACGTGACAAATTCCGCCTGCTCGCAAAACTCCACGGAATCTCACAGTGTTTTTATTTAACTTCGTGGAATTTCGCCCACCCCTAGTAGAAATCAGGAGACATTCACACATTATAAGGGATGTTTTTTGTTTCAAACGGCAGCGCTATAAGGATTATTTTAAGCACAACAATGAGGGCAGTACAGAATTTGTTTTTGTCACTGAAATAAAACAAAGCCCCAGTTTCAAAATGAGTTGTGTCTAGAAAGTAGCTGTCTTTTCGAAACATTGCTCCCAATAATCACTCATCTGCTGCTGACCTGAGAAACCCCAAGAGGATTGTCTGATTGGGTGAATCCCTGGCAGCTTGGAGAAGTACTGGAGAGTGTCTTACTCCTGCTTCCCCTTCAATCTCTTATTTACAAAGCACACAGGGTCAGGCGAGCCGACCTCTGTCTTGCTGATGCAGGGCTGGAAGATGTCTGCCTCCCTGTGGGTTTCCTTCACTGTGAAGAGGGAAGATGAAGGTTCAAGGAAGAGGGTCAGCCTCATCTCCAGGGAAGAAAGCAAGGGGGCCCAGTGAGAAGCAGACGCATGGCCCTAGTCCTGGCTGGAAGGGGAAACCTATTGCCCGACTCGTGGGCTGGTGAACAAACAACCTTCCCAGAAAGTCTGGGATGACTTGGAGGAAGAACCACAGGAGCTGCAGAGGTTTCTCTAGACACTTTGCCTTCATCGGCTAATTTCTGTACATTGCATTTGCTGCAAGTGAGTGCAACTGTGGGTTTGAAGGAAAGCATTTCAGTTAAAAAATGTTCTGTTTTAAAATCATTTACTGGGGCGGGGGCACTACTGTGCGGTTGTACTACTGACACCGACACCAACGATATCGTGGTACAAGAATATGGAGGACAGAATATCAACACCAACAATATTCAACAACTATATCGTGGTACAAGAATATGGAGGACAGAATATCGACAACTATATCGTGGTACAAGAATATGGAGGACAGAATATCAACAACAACTATATCGTGGTACAAGAATATGGAGGACAGAATATCGACAACAACTATATCGTGGTACAAGAATATGGAGGACAGAATATCGACAACAACTATATCGTGGTACAAGAATATGGAGGACAGAATATCGACAACTATATCGTGGTACAAGAATATTGAGGACAGAATATCGACAACAACTATATCGTGGTACAAGAATGTGGAGGACAGAATATCGACAACAACTAGATCGTGGTACAAGAATATGGAGGACAGAATATCGACAACAACTAGATCGTGGTACAAGAATATGGAGGGCAGAATATCGACAACAACTATATCGTGGTACAAGAATATGGAGGACAGAAAATATTGACAACAACTATATCGTGGTACAAGAATATGGAGGACAGAATATCGACAACAACTATATTGTGGTACAAGAATATGGAGGACAGAATATCAACAACAACTATTTAGTGGTACAAGAATATGGATGACAGAATATCGACAACAACTATTTCGTGGTACAAGAATATCGAGGACAGAATATCGACAACAACTATTTCGTGGTACAAGAATATTGAGGACAGAATATCCAGGGACTAAATATCGAAAGGTTAGTGGGTGTAGACAAGTGTACATTTACTATTCCTAACTCCGCATCTACGCAACTGGAAGTTATACGTAATGCGTAGGCACTTACATATGGATTTAGATATAGAAAATCTAAACTTACTTCCCGGTCAGTATTTTCTTTTTTAAATTGTGTCCTCAATCTTTCTTGCCACCCATACTGTGGTTACAATATTCAGGGGGCGCACCCTGTTTTGCTTCAGTGCCAAAATGTAAATAAAGCACAGCTGTCCCGGTAATCACCTTTAGTTCGTTAGAACCTATAATGGTTCGGAAATGGTCTGCTCTTACTCAGGCTGCCTTTGAAGATGCTCTGGCGAGTTGTACTCCTGATTTAGGGGACAACAGCCAGGTAGCTGATAACTCTATTTTTAGCTGGATGACGCAGGCGGTTGACTCCCTGATACCGCTCAAACAATGTAAAAATGCCCGTACTTTCGCTTCGGCGAAGTGGTTTTCGGAAGAGTTGGCACTAATGAAAACCAGATGTAAGCATCTTGAGCGCCAGTGGAGGAAGAACTATCAGGATGTAAATAAACAGGAATATCTTGATGCCTTGAAGCTCTACCATCGCCATATTAAGAGAGTACGGAGGGAATATTATACAGGGCAAATCGAGTTAACCAAACATTCTTCTAAAACCATTTTTCCGGTAGTGAAACAATTGTCCTCTCTAGAACGAGTGACTGTTGCACTCCCTGCTTCTACGGAGTATTGTGATAAGGTCACCAATTATTTTATTGATAAGATCGACCGGATATCTGCCTCCTTTCCAGATAGTAGTAGGAGCTATGTGCCAGTGTCTAATACGGAGGCACCTGTGACCGAGGATAAGTTTATCCTCTGCCCTCTGGTGGAAAATGAGGTTCTGGGGCTGATGGAGGCTGTGAAATCTGGATCACCTTTGGACCCGATCCCCCCTAAATTTCTTCAATTAGGGAAAAATATAATTGCCCCTGTTCTTACCTCACTTATGAACCTGTCCTTCAGCACTGGTCTGGTTCCTAGCAGATGGAAACACGCTATGGTGGTTCCTCTGCTGAAGAAACCATCACTGGACCCTGCTATCCCTGAAAACTTAAGACCTATATCTCTTCTTCCTTATGTGGCAAAAATTGCTGAGAAACATCTAAATAACGAACTGTCGAAGTTTTTAGAAGAGAGGCAGGTTCTTCATGACACCCAGGCTGGTTTTAGGCCAATGCATGGTACGGAGTCTGCTCTTCTTCTAGCAGCTGAAGTGTTGAGGATTGCGGCCGATGAAGGTAGAACTACTGCTCTGGTTTTGTTGGACTTGAGTGCCGCGTTCGACACGGTGTCCCATGGCCTCCTGCTGGAAAGGCTAGGAGAGGTCGGGGTCGGAGGTGTCACGTGTAAGCCCGGGCGTAGTTTGCGTAGTAGCACTTCACGTAGCTACGTGAAGTACAGCTTCAACTACACGTAGCTATGCAAATTGCGTAGTGCGTAGCTGTGTGCTTGACTGCACTGTACAATAATTACCAAAAGCAAACTTGTACAGTGCAAGTTAAGATAAAATAAATATCTCTGTCTTTATATGCTAAAAATGCATATAGTCATTTCACTAAAGTGAAAACAAAAAGTTAACAAGCAGTGAGAGAGGTGATGATTTTGGTATCCTCACTAACTTAGGAGAGAACCAACAACCAAGCAGATGTCTTGAAAACAAAAAGCACATCTTATTGAGCGATTCCTCCTAGGACCACCCCAAGCACAGTTATGGGCAAAAATACAATCCCAACCAAAGGCCCTGCAAAGCATTATGGGACGAGATTAGCAGTGGGCAGTGAATATTATAGTGTCCAATATCAAAATAATTCTACAAAGAGCTGCAGTTCAACTAGTCGTCACTGGGTGTCGTCCCTCAAGAGTGAAATGCAAAAGTATTGAAAACCTTTCATGAAGCTTTTGCATTTGACTCGTGAGGGACGACACCCAGTGACGACTAGTTGAACTGCAACTCTTGTAGAATTATTTTGATATTGGACACTATAATATTCACTGCCCACTGCTAATCCCATAATGCTTTGCAGAGCCTTTGGTTGGGATTGTATTTTTGCCCATAACTGCTGGTGGTCCTAGGAGGAAGGGACCACCATTGAATCGTTCACATGATATGCTTTTTGTGTTCAAGGCATCTGCTTGGTCCTCCCCTAGGTTAGGGGGACTCCAAAATCATCACCTCTCTCATTGCTTGATATGTCAAAATTCATTTTTGTGAATTGGTTATATGCTTTTTAGCATAAAAAATTGCTTTATCAAAGCATTTGAAGGAGTTTGTTATTATTATTAAGCCTGGGCGTAGTGCTAGCTGTGTGCTTGACTCACTGCACTGTACAATAATTACCAAAAGCAAACTTGTACAGTGCAAGTTAAGATAAAATAAATATCTCTGTCTTTATATGCTAAAATTGCATATAGTCATTTCACTAAAGTGAAAACAAAAAGCAGTGAGAGAGGTGATGATTTTGGTATCCTCGCTAACTTAGGGAGAGAACCAAGCAGATGTCTTGAAAACAAAAAGCACATCTTATTGAATGATTAGGTGGTGGTCCCATCCTCTTAGGACCACCCCAAGCACAGTTATGGGCAAAAATACAATCCCAACCAAAGGCCCTGCAAAGCATTATGGGACGAGATTAGCAGTGGGCAGTGAATATTATAGTGTCCAATATCAAAATAATTCTACAAAGAGCTGCAGTTCAACTAGTCGTCACTGGGTGTCGTCCCTCACGAGTCAAATGCAAAAGCTTCATGAAAGGTTTTCAATACTTTTGCATTTCACTCTTGAGGGACGACACCCAGTGACGACTAGTTGAACTGCAGCTCTTTGTAGAATTATTTTGATATTGGACACTATAATATTCACTGCCCACTGCTAATCTCGTCCCATAATGCTTGCAGGGCCTTTGGTTGGATTGTATTTTTGCCCATAACTGTGCTTGGGGTGGTCCTAGGAGGAAGGGACCACCATTGAATCGTTCACATGATATGCTTTTTGTGTTCAAGGCATCTGCTTGGTCCTCCCCTAGGTTAGGGGGACTCCAAAATCATCACCTCTCTCATTGCTTGATATTTTATTGTCAACATTCATTTTTGTGAATTGGTTATATGCTTTTTAGCATAAAAAATTGCTTTATCAAAGCATTTGAAGGAGTTTATTATACTCCTGCTACGCTACGTTTATTAGTACAATTATTCACTCTGCTACGTGCAATTTGCGTAGTGCGTAGTAGCACAAACTTTGCATGCTTCGTGAGCGTAGCAAAGTATTATGCCCAGGGTTAGTCACGTGGATGTGGTTGAAGAACTTTTTGGAAAATAGAACCTTTCAGGTGTTGCAACATCCATTCAAGTCCAGAGTTTGTCCTTTAAACCAGGGGGTGCCGCAGGGATCTGCGCTCAGCCCCACCCTATTCAATATATATATGCGCCCGCTGGCAGATATTGTGTTGAGACATGGAATCAAGTTGGTATCCTATGCTGACGACACTCAGCTAGTTGTGACCCTAGAACAACAAGAATCAGGAAGGGCTGCTGATTTCAAAACTTGTCTGAGGGAGCTTATGGACTGGATGAGACTGAGTTGTCTCCAGCTGAATGCAGGGAAGACAGAGGTGTTGGTTGTGGGAAAACAGCCCTCTTTCTGGTCACAGCATTGGTGGCCTGAGGAACTGGGACTTTGCCCGGTGCCGAAGGATAAGGTGAAAAATTTGGGGGTGTGGTTTGACGAAGTACTTTCCTTTACTCAGCAAATTTCTGCTGTGGCCGGAACCTGCTTTGGCATCCTGAAAATGCTGCGGAAAATTCTGGACCTTCTCCCCCTGGATGCTAAAAGAACTATTGTACAGGCTTTGGTCACATCTCGTCTTGACTACTGCAATGTTCTGTATCTAGGGGTGACTGCTAAAAATCTGAACATCTTGCAGAAGGTCCAAAATGCCGCTGCTAGGCTTATCCTGAATATTCCCAGGAGGGCCCCGGTAGGAGAAGCCTTAAAAAACTTCACTGGCTCCCAATACAGGCCAGAGTTACATTTAAGGCTCTTTGTATCAGCCACAGGATCCTTAGGAAAAAAGGGCCGCGCTTTTGACTCCCCTTCTGACGGTTTACCAACCTTCTCGGAATTTGAGATCTCTTGGTTGTATGAGAATGACTGTGCCTAAGGTGCGGAGGGCCAGGGTGGGCGGAAGATCTTTTGGTTTCCTGGTAGCTAAGGCCTGGAATAAACTTCCTGTGGACTTGAGGACATCTGAGTCAGAACCTTGGTTCCGTAAGAAATTGAAAACCTGGCTCTTCCGTGACTTGGGGGGCGGTCGCTAACCACTCAGCTGCCTTTCTCTGTTCAGAGGCTATGTAGGTAGTCGATTAGTGTGGTATGGGTTTGGGGTTTCCAGTTGTCCTAGCGCGGGGACACTCCGTTGGAGTAACCATTGCGCTTTACAAACTTCCTAATAATAATAATGCTTACTTTTAATCTTTAAAAGACTATTTTAAAAGCAGCATCAGATTTATAGCATTTTAATAATTACACTGTCCTTTTTTAAAATAAATGTGTTCAAGCTTTCGTTCATCATGCTTACATCTTAAGTGTAATGTTGTTGTGTTCTACCAGTTCAAGGCACACACTGCATTTGTTTTTGTCACTGAAAAAAAGCAATGCCCCTAGTTCAAAAGGGAATTGTTTATGGGAAAAGACTGCCCTTTGGAAACACTGCTCCGACTATTCACACATCTGCTGTTTGTTTGAGAAAACATCAAACGATTACCTGATCCTGCTTGGAGAAAGGCTGCGTAAAGCCTGGCTAATCCTGGTGAGAGTGGGAGGACGTTCAGAACAGTACTTAATTTGTAAGACAATAAGTGCCAGGGCCCTTGTCAGGAGACCACTGTACCTTGCCCCAAACATTGTCAATTACAATTCAGTCATTAAAAATGACTAATACCTGTCGCACAAACTATTCCTTTATGCTTTGGGTGGCAGGTATATAGGAATTATTAAACAACTGTTGTCTTCATCACAAAATTAGGCAAACAGCACCACCACGTGACTGGCTGTCATAGGTGCTGGTGTTCATAATTAAGTGCCAGTGCTGAGCACCGGAAACCGCCGGCTCAAATTAAGCACTGCTACAAAACATGTAGATTGTTTTAACTTTGTGGGAGCCGAGCCACAGTTCATTTCAGGGCTGAGTCCTCTCTCCACCATAATCAAACAATCTGCTTTCCTAAACTTATAATGTCCACCAGGCCGAAGGGCGCTGGTCCTGGTACACAAACCACTGAGGTTTAAAGACCCTACATCAGTCTTTGACCAAAAGGCACTGCAGGGAAGGAAATGTTGGCTTGAATTATTGTTAGACACTAAGTGGTACATTAATGAGAGGTGTGCGTCACATTTGTACCACGCAAAGTGATATATGCATGACGCAAGCCTCTAAGTCAGATTGATGAAGCCACGCACGCAAGGCCACTATGTGTGGCTTTGAATGGCTTCATAAATCTGGAGTAAGGCAAGCAGCTCAAATCTCTGCGCTGCCGTACTCTGCACAAGGGAGGCGTTCCATGGGCGTTGAGGTGGGTGTTCCCATGCATCTCCCAGATTTAGCAGCACATGCAGAAGGAGGAAAAAGCCTCTCAGGATTGTTTATGTGCAGGAAGGTGCGCCTTCCTTCACTAAAACAGTCCTGCATGCAACGGAGACACCCTTGCACCATGGTGCAAGGATGCGTGCGTTGGCGCTAGGCTGTCAAAACGGCGACAGTGCAAGGGGAAAGGACATATGGTGCATTCCTGCCCTTTCCCAGTGACTTGCTGTGCTGCCCTATGCCACCATCTTCAACAATATGGCCCTAAGGGTCTGAGTTAAGAGTTTGGCGGCCGGGTTACTCCGTCACAAATGCAACAGCGATCCCATCGCCGTATTACAAGTCTGTATTACAAGTGCATTATATCCTGTGCACTTGTAACACGGCGAGCGAATATCTGTCATGATTGTGATGGAGTAACCCACTCGCCAGACTCTAAATCTGGCCCTATATTCACTCCCTGGCAGTCTATGAATGAGTAATATGCTGTTCATCAGTTCAGATGTAGTATGTGTAGAGGTTGGTGAAGGAATGATTTCCACATTGCATTAGACCTAAAATTGGAAAGATAAAGGTGTGTGTTTTGGTCACTCCCGTGGACATCTAGAATCGCTGCTGTGGACTTGAGTTTTAATCAAAGGTGATGGTAAAAGCTGTCATCACAGAGCCACAGTCCCAGGAGTGCAGAGAATATGTCCTGCGAGGTACCCATCAATCAGGGTTTCATCGCAGTTATGGTACTAATTCTGGCTTGTTCTACATTTGGAGATGTTTTCCAGAACATCAGACTACAATGTAGTGAAAATGATTTCTTTTATCTGTCCATGGCTTTTTTTGGCTTTTGGTGGATCACAGATGCTCCGTCAGCCTTGGGAGTCATCCTCTGATGTTGTGGTCCTAATGACCAAGAACTGGAGTTAGGTTGGCAAAACGTGGGCTGTTTCTCATTCTGTGGCAATTCCTTCTGGGAGCCCAAAAGGATCAGCTTTTGTTCAGTGGCGTAGCTAGACCTACTGCCATCCGGGGCGGACCCTAAGTTTGCCACCCGGTGCAGGTAAGATCAGGGGGAGGTGGGGGGACGGATGGTGGTCGACGGATTACTTTTCCGTGGGGGAGGGGGTCTGGTGGCCGACGGACGACTTGTTCTCGGGGGGCGGGGGTATGGTGGTAGTCGACAGACACGACTTGTTCACCTCCGCTGCCCCCAAAAACAGTGCCGCCCGGGGCCGACCGCTACTCCCAGCTACTCCACTGCTTTTGTTTTTAAATGTATTTATGAAGCTCCCATGTACATGCTGATAACATGCAGGTTTACCTGCTGACTCAGGGAGGTGGTATCCGTTCTCCACTGTCTCTAGAGCCCTTGCAGTTCGGATGCCTGGAAGGGGGAATAGTAATCTTACTGCCAATAAAGATGTCATGAATATCACCAAAGTAGGTCCTAATTCTCCCCTAAAAACTGCTCGCAGAGACCAGAGCAGCAGAGCGTGAGCCTGAAAGTCAGTGCTGAACAGGTGGTGCACTCTTCGGCCATCTGTGGCCTGCCTCTTTGCGACAAGGCATGAGCCTCCAACCATTCACAGCACTTTCCCCGGGTGATAAAGTTTCTTCCACTGGTGAGCATTGCGGGGTCAGGCAGGGTCAGGCATGGGCTCTTGCTTCCCTTGCGGCATGGGTGGCTCTCAAGACCAGGTGGTCACGGGTCCCAAAGCAACCAGCCTCCCTCTTGTGGCTGGCATTATGTGGCAGCACTGCACCTCCGGTGGCACTGCCACAAGAGAACCATGTGCGTCCATGCTCCTTGGGGGACACACAGGAACCCATGCTCCATAATGTCCTCCTTAGCCCCACCCAATCATCTCAGCCGCTGAACCAAACTCTGAAGATGAGGCTCAACTCGACCTGTGACATCGTTCATGGCTATAAGAAGAACGAGACTGATACTGAGGAAATGATTGGTCCAAAGATCTGCCCTACTGTCCTCATCACACCACGCCACGCCCATCATTACACGGCTCCACCTGCTTTCCATTACATCATTAGCTGCCAGGGTTTCAGTGAGCGCCTTAAATGTCACCTAATGTGGTACATTTCAGAAAAATGCTACAGTCGATTCAAGCCCACAGCAGGGCCCGACTAGAACGATACAAAGCGAGAAAACTTCGTCCATCTGCCGTCCTCCCATCTAATCTGAACACTCAAAACCCCAACACCGTCCCATCATTTACCAAACAAACTTCACTGCGTCTTCATGTTACCCATAGACCTTCATTCAGTGGCTAAGTAACCCTTCACTCGGTTGTTCACTTGACCTCTTGGCCCCTCCCCCAAGGCTTGTCTGCTTTTGGGGGGCTGGGATTAATTATAGATGCGTTTTTATATAGTGCATACTTTACGCAGAGGTGTCAGAGCGCTTTACAATAGAACAAAGTAAATTACATATTTATTTATTTATGCATTTTTATATAGCGCAAACTTTACCCAGAGGTGTCAGAGCGCTTTACAATAGAGCGAAGTAAATTACTTAAGGAATGAGAGTAGCATGGAAGTAGGTAAACCTACTTATAGGTACTCGTGGTGAAAGTTACAGATTAACAAGTTACAGGTACATTCAAGATGACATAATACGAAAAGGTGGCGTGATTAGGGTTATACAAGTACAGAATATATAAGGATAGAGAGTGACATGTTAGTAGGTATTACTACTAATATGTAAAACAGTTACTCGTGGTGAGAGTTACACATTAATAAGTTACAAATTCACTCAAGATTACATATTAAGAAAAGGTTGTGCTATTAGGGTTACACAAATACATCATACATATTTACAAAATTGAGGCAGAGGGTCGTAGTAGCTCTCATGAGTGTCATGAATAATCAGGGTCATGACCTGGGATGAGGGGGCGCGTGCCTGGTGGGGAGCTTGGCGAGGAGAGGTATTGATCGAAATGTCTTTGGAAGAGAAGAGTTTTAAGATCTATTTTTAAAATCCGGAAAAAGGCAGTGGTGCAAAGGTTTGGAGGTAGCGAGTTCCTCGTATTACTTGAGAATGATTACGCCATAAGTCTTTCCCTTTTGAAAGTTGTAGATTTGAGCAGTAGATTTTCAGCATTGCGTGAAGGTCTGGAGCCCAGTGGCAGCTGGCAGGGAGTAGGGGCGCGGGTGAAAAAAATATTTTAAAAAAACACTTACCTCTTCACGGCCGCATTCTCTCCTCTGTCATTGCTTCTCTTCCTGGCGAGTCCCGGAAGCAGGAAGCACACAGGCTCCCCTAAACCAATCAAAGGCTGCAATGCAGAGTTGTGATTGGTCTGAGCGCCGTGGTTCAGCGCTCACACGGCGACTGAGAGCCTGTGCATGTTCCCCACCAGGCTGTGCATTATAGCTAAGTCTGGGCGTTGAACTCCGCTCCGCTCGCGGAGTTTGCAGAGTTTTCCACACTCCGCATTACGCGGAGCTCACGGAGTTCCGAAAATGTGGAGCAGAGTTTTTTCCCTCGCAAGTTGGTGAGTGCGAGCGAGGAAAATCCACCTCCCGGCGAGATTTTTCCTAGTTCGCGATCGTCAACATCAAGTTGGCGAGCGCAAGCGTGGAAAATAAACCTCCTGGCGAGATTTCTCAATGAGGGCAGTCAGATTTCTTATTGCGAGTGGTCGCGTATGCTCACAACTGCTCGCATTGAGAAACCGTCTGTTCTCGTTAACAAAGCTGCCGCTCGAGTAAAAATCTACTCGAGCGGCAGAAAAGAAGCCGCGCCTGCTTGCGCTGTGCATGGTGCCATTCGCGATGACTGCACAGTGCGGACAAGCACCTAGCACTGAAAATCTCCACGAACGGCATTTATCTAAAGAAACTCCACCACTTGCGGAGCTCCGCGTATCGCTTCAGAGGTTTTTTTGCACTTTGCGGAGTTCTGCATAGCAGAACTCCGCGAACTCCGCCCAGGCTTAATTACAGCCAGGTGGGGAATATGCAAAGTGCGCATGACTGTTTGGCCGGCCCAAGACGGCCGGCCAAACAGTCATGCGCACTTAGAGTGTGCCCACCACTTCTCCCCCTGTAACCCCAGCCCCACCTTGCCCTAACCTCGCCCCGTAGCTCCGAAAAATAAAATGATAATAAAGTTATTATTTTTTTATTTTTTCCACGGCTCTGAGAGCAGTAGGGCAATGCTCCTCCGCCTTAGCAGAGGAGCCGCCCCTGATGGAGCCGCCTGATATTTTGAGTTTGTGGCCAGGTAGCTAGGGGTGGAAGTGTGTGTGACTTTATGGGTGAATCAAGCGGTCTTGTATATTTACCTAGCTACAATGGGGAGCCAGAGAAGAGAAATCAATATGGGTGTAATATGGTTGTTTCTTTTGGCTCCATAGATGAAACGTGCTGCTGAATGGAGAATGGATTTTGAGAAAATAGGTGGGTTTTGGGGAGGCTGGCAAGGAGAGAATTACAGTAGTCCAATCTGGAGATTACCAAAGATTGAACCAGAGTTTTTAAGTCTTGCTCAGGAATAAAACACTGAATCCCCCAGAGAAGGAGCAGTTGGAAGCGTGCGTTCTTTGCTATGATGTTGATTTGGGAATGAAGGTTGAGTCTTTTGTCCAGGATGGCACCTAGGGATTTGGTGCTGTCAATGATGGTAGGTTTGTTGTTAAGGATGTTCAGACTATCCATCCATGACTGAACAGGCGGTGGAGAGTCAGAGATTGAGATAAGAAGGATTTGGGTTTAGAGGGATTTAGAATTAAATGATGAGACGTCATCCATTCTTGGATGGAGTTGAGGGTGGTGGCGAGGATTGAAATGTCGAGTGCGAAGGACACCTTTAGGTAGAGTTGGGTGTCATCAGCATAGAGGTGATAATGGATCCCAGATTTTTTTTGTAGGTTTCCCAGCAGTTCTGTGTAAAGACTGAAAAGGGAGGGCACGAGGATCGAGCCTTGAGGGATGCCTTGATTCACGGCCTTTGATGAAGAGAGACAGTTTGCTATTTTAATCATCTGAGATCTGCCCATGAGGTATGATTCAAACCATTTGAGTATGGTGCCTTCAGATCCCATTCTTTGCTTTAGTGCGTTCAGAAGAGTGTTATGGTTTACAGTGCCAAAGGCTGCAGAAAGGTCCAGAAGGATCAGGAGATGGGAATTGCCTGAGTCGAGCACTCGCAGGGCATTATCCATAACTTGTAGCAGGGCTGTTCCAGGGCTGCAGCATGGATTGAAGCCGGATTGAAATTCATCAAGAAGGTTGTTGTCCTTGATATGTTGGGAGAGTTGCACCGCTATGCATCTTTCAGTGATTTTTAGCAAGGAAAGGGAGATTGGTGATAGGGCAGAATTTGTTACGGTCATTCACATCGGCGGTAGGTTTCTTTAGAAGTGGGGTCACCTGACCTGTTTTGAGGGCATCAGAAAGGGCGGCTTGGCTGAGGAAGAGGTTAAACAGATTAGTCCAGTAGGGGAGCGTGTAGGTGTAGAAGTCAATTGCAATGTCGCTAGGGATGGGGTCAAAAGAATGGTTGGAAGGTTTTGTTTTCAGAATGCTCTTGAGGAGGGAATCTTCAGTGATATTGTCAAAGCTGTGCCAGGAACATTTGGATTTGCAGTCCTCAAGTGGGGTAGAATGAGTGACATGGTCAAGGCGCAATTTCACTTTTGCATCGAAGAATTGTGCAAATTCAGCTGCTTTCTTGGGAGGGTCATCAAATTTGATGGTTGGATAAGGAGTGCAATTTACACAAAGGAAAGTGGTTGAGATGTAAATCAATTCAATAGCTTGAAAAACAAGCATAGGTGTTTGTGGGCAGCTTCTGGAAACCTTTTCTTTATTGTGACAAATGTGATGACTTTTTTGAGGATTTTTTTTTGTATGGCTTATAGGCTTTGAAACTCCAATTTAGGAGTTTGAGGTTAATTTCTTGCCGCTGGTGTTGTGGATTTAGTTGTGCAACAGAAAAAAATCTGGCTTAATTTAAGCTGGCGGTTTACGGTGCTCGGCACCTGCACTTAAATGTCAACAGCAGCACTTTTGACAATATACCACATGGTGGAGCTGTCTGTCTAATTTAGAGATGAGCACAACAACAGTTGTTTATTAATTCTATATTCATTTAGAATGACTTATACCATGCCACCCAAGCCATTCTTACAGCTTTGGGGGCCTGGAATAGTCTGAATTGTCGGTTAATGATTGTGTTGGTTCTGTCATTGGCAGCTCTGGCAGGAGCAATGGGTGGCGCAGGCTGCAGTGATCTCCTGACGAGGTCCCTGGCACTTATTTCTTTTCAGATTAAGCACTCTCTTCAATACATAAGATAACATTCCTACACAATAAATTACAAAGCATTAGTACATCAAGAAATTGAAAATATTGACATGATCACATTAGAAGAGCTGTGTTTAAGAGGCGCGCTTGGCTTCCAAGTCCTAGCAATGCGGCTTCTCATTCTAGCTGCCAAGAGTCCTGCCCCTGATGGCCATCACAAAGGGTGCAGTGGATGTCTTGACTCTTGCCTAATCGCAGTGTTGTGGGCGTTGACTTAAAGGGAGGCTGTGAAGATGGAGAGAGGGAGTGTCCACTACTTATATGATTAGGAAACATTGTAAAGTGGCTTTAAGTAACTGAACAAGCTCGAAAGTTGAAAAACAACTTTAGGGAGGCCACAACCTCCCCTCCCCCACGCTCTGCTGAGGACACCATGCTTAACAACAACTTCAAACAACTCAAAACAGCAAATTACACATACAGTTGGCAAAACACATCAAAACCAACAGCACTCCCTTGCACCACAGTGACGTACATTGTAGATCCATTCTGATATCTAATATACACGTCACACTCTCATGTGTGCAACATCACACCACAATGACCTACCTGGACTGTAATGCTTGGATACAGAGCACTTTACTCCAGCTGAATAATAGCCAGCCAACCACCAAGTGCAGGAAAGTATAGGAGTCCTTTGACACACCCACACACACACATAAGACTAAAACACCTCCCAAGATCAAACACCAGGGGCCCTCCTACGTATAGGGCGCACTTTCCCTGTTTGCTCCACGGTGCACCTTCAAACAGGTGCACCAGGTGCAAACAGGGAAAGTGCGCCCTATTAGGTTGAATGCGCTGCCCTCAGGGCAGCGACAAACATGCGCTGTCTTGGAGCAGCGACAAACATGCGCTGCCCTTGGGGCAGTGCATTCGAGTGAAATACGGAGCACCTGCTTCTAAGACGCTCCATTTTTCACTCTGCAGGCGGCACCCGCCAGCACTTTGAAGAGGGGAGAGAGATCCCCTTGCAGGCGGGTGCAGTCAGTGACTACAATGGCCTGCAAAGGGATGTCTGGGGGGGTCCATAGGACCCCCTTGGCCCCCTCTAGGGGGCTGTCATCTGGGGGTGCACTGACAGTGGGCCACCTTTTTGTAAAGAAGCGGACAGTGCACCTTTTGACAGCTTCTTTACCTCTGCGCCCGCGTCCATAACACGCTGCGGGCACAGAGGTAAAGAGATTCCCTCGTTTGCATGTGGCCACGCCCTCATGCAAATGAGGGAACGCTCTTCTGAGATAGCGCTGGCGCAAGATATGCACCAGCGCTATCTGTATTACAGAAGGGGCCGCACAAACATGTGTGGCCCCTTCTGTAATACCATAGTGCCCCGGCGGCGCACAACGCGAGCGCAAACACCCGTTGAGACCCCGGGGCACTATCGGTAATACAGGCCCAGTTATTTTCTCAATAATCTGTTCAATCCACTTGTAGACTAAACACTGAATAACATCAGCATAATCTTTATTAGCATGTTTATGCCATGAGATACTAAAATAACACATTAATAACAATAGACTCTCCAAATACACAGATTATATTGATTAAAAAAAGATAAAACAGTCCCAATTGAGTAAAACTCTGATTAACCAATAACCATCGGAGGGGCTCTCTGTGCCATTCTTGTCATAAGCCAGGGCTAATGTCATTCCAATATTGTTCGATTCCCAGAGAGTGCTTTATATGCAAATAATTACGAGTTAAAGTGGACGAGCACGCTAAGCCAATACGAGCCTTGAGCTTGGCGTGCAGGAATGCTTCTTTGACCATGGCAGCATTAGGACTGGTAATGTGGGCTGGCTCTAGCCGAAGGTGCACGAGCCCAAGGTTCTGAAGGCAATTTTTTGCATATCTTGCCCATGGATTATGACGGATTCTCCCTCCAGAGAACACTTCGAGCATTATTCTCAAGCCTGGTTCTCCATAGCGATTGCAGTTAAGCGCAGACGATACAGAACCGGCGCTAGGACTATAAGCTCGGAAATAGAGACCAGGCCCATTTCAAGGTGTAAAGGATGAAGCGGTGTATCACGGCTCAGATGTAACAGCAATCTCAAACAAGCATTTTCCATCTTTTGGAGTAGTTTGCTGTTGCTTTACCCCCATAATGCTGCACCATAAGTTGCTGCTGCCACTGCTTGTTGCTTGTATGCTTGGAGAACAAGGCTCAGTGAGTGACAGCCAATCATACTCCTCCGCCTCAGGATCGCGTTGGTAGCCGCTGTGGGGTGCCAGCTGCCTTGTCAACGTGGGCACGCCGGGACAACTTGTTGGTAAAGGAAATCCCCAGATAGTCATAGACCGTAACGATGTCGGGCACCTTTGCCAGCAATTCTTGGTGATTTTAACAGCGATCAGGGTGATCCTAACAGCATTACTTTTGTCTTTTGCATGTTAATGAGGAGGTCTTTTAGGCAGCAGAAGCTTTCTTTGTGTATTTATCGAACAAATACCATAAATAATGTTATGGCTTGGTCGATGGCAGTAATGCCCTTGTGCATCCCCACCTATGCGTCTATAAGGACAGCATTCTTGTGCACCCGGCCTGCAGCCTGTTCAAAAGGACACGCCCAAAGATTTTCCCTGCACTGTCCAGGAGCGATATTGGCCTGTAATTGCATGGTAGCAACTGGTTTCCTTTTTTATGAAATGGAACTAAAATGGCGGATCGCCAGGGGTTGTGGGGCGTTGTTTGTTCCCAAGCCCGCATAGAATATCTTGGTCAGGGCCGCGGACCAAGCCTTGTAATCTGCAGCTGCCCGCGGCCCCCGCAGGGGGCCACCCTAAAAGGGCGGCCCCTTTAGTGCCATTTGGGCACTTCCCCACCCCCACTACCAATGCGGGACTCTAGGAGGAGTCCCCTTTCCAGGCGCGCCAGGCGCGTCACTTCCGGCGCGCCGAGGAGGTGGGGAGGTATTTATGCCTCCCCCGGCCATCTTGGCGTCCTCTTTGCACCGGACACGCCGTCTGTAGCCATGGGTGCTCCCCTCGCTGTGCCTCGTCGCGCCGTTTGTCAGGGAGCTGTGTCGGTGATTTTACGGTGAGTCCAGGTCGACTGGGGCGTGCTCAGTGTCCTTTGGTGGCTCATTGGTTTATATCGGGCATTGGGGTGCACAGCGAGGTGGAGATTTGAGCCATTGGTGCCTTTCCCCCGCTGGACACGCGGTTGTATCCTTGGTCTAGCGTCGGTGTTTCGATGAGTGCGGGGGCATATCAGTGCGGGCACAGTAACCAGCGTTAGCGAGGCCTGCTCCGAGCAAAGAGCTGCGCTGCCTCTCTCTTGCCCTGCAGGATATGTGAAAGTTAAAACGTCCGTGGAAGGGAATACATTGGTTGAATGTACGGAACCCCCTTCCCCACTTACTTTGTGATACTGAAGGCAAAAGCGGATTTAAATGATGGGCGCATTGGCCTTTATGAGCTGCAGGCCAAGACGTAAAAGAGCAACTGTCCAATGGACGTCCAGGTAATGCTCAGGGCGCGATTCAAGAACGCGACTGAACTCCATAGCTGACGGTGGCCCTCGCGATGCACAATGCGCGTCATTCTACTTAAGCAGCTAAGAACACATTGCATCCTGGGACATGTTGTTTCATGTCACAAGAAGGTGTTTGCACCATTATAAAGGGGTGTGTCGAGTTAGGCATCCGCGGCGGAAAACTAGTTCTACTTTCTTTGCAGCGACATGGAATGTGGTCAGCTCTTAGCATTGTGTTAAAAGAATATTCTTCAAAGGCAACACCTAAATATTCAGGGATATTATACATGGTCAACAAGAGCACACCGCCCGTTTGCCCGTTAACTAGAGAGGACGTGTGGAGACCGAACAGCCTCCATTCCCTTGATTCCCCTTTAAGGGACCCAGTGGCTCCGACTGCTTGGTTGTTGCCCGGTATGGGGTTGAGGCTGTCCCGGCTGCCCTGTTTTCGATTTGTGTTGGGACCAGGGCGGTGCCAACGGCCGCCGCATGGACGTACTGTTTTCCCTGCTGTCTGGGGGCAAGAAAGCTGCATGATGGGGGCCTGTGGCCTGGGTGTGCCTGGGCCCAACGGGTTTTTGGGATGCCGGGGCGGCCTGCCGTGGGTCAGCTTGTGCCCCGTGAGGGTGTTATTGGCTTGGTTTGCCTTCGGTGATGTGGGGGCAGAGGCGATGCGGCCGGTGGGGGGGGGCGCGTCCTGCCCAGTGCGTGTGGCATGGAGGATGTCCTCCCTCAATCCTGTGTTTTGGGTCTCTTCAGGTGGCTCTATGAGCAATGGATAGCTTTGGTCTTCTAGGCTGGCTGTGAAGACATTCAAAAGGTTGTGGGTTCGGGTCCCACCAGAGTCGCTTCAATTTTCGCCGGCAGTCACAACGGTTATTAGCATGCGTACATTCTCCTGTGCCACTGGGGGTCGTCGCTCTCCCTGGCGCTTATGTGGGGGAGGAGGTTACCCATTACCCCCCACCCCAACTCACGGTTGGTGAGGTCGTGGCAGAAGGAGGGGCACGTTGTTTGGAGTAATGGGCGATGGCGCCGCGGTTTAATGTTAACACTGCACATTGCCGGGCAGCAGCTCTGTCCGCTAGTCGTTGCGCTGCGGGCGGCCACCTCCGCTGATAACGCAATTGCGCACACGTATCACAAAATTAGGTATTACGTATTACAAAGTGCCCCCCCATGTTCAACACTGAAGTGGGGATGCCGTTGGCCAGCGGGGGAGGTTCCAGGCAGGAATAAAGCCTGGATCTGCGCGACACCCCACGCGGCTTGGAATAGAGATTCAGGCTCCCTGGTTCGCCGGGGGGGTCGGCGCTGTAAGGTGGCAGCAATTAGGGGGAGCTTATCCGCAGCGCGTGGTCTGAATTCATGTTTCCAAAGATGTTGAGACTGTAAATATGTTCACATTGTTCTGGTTTCATGCACGAGTCCCGAGTCCGTCAGAGCGGACCGTTTCTCGGTAAATTATGACTGCACAATGAATATTGCATGTTGTTTCAGGTTTGCAGACTACATATTCTTGAGCATCGGGGAAATACAGTGTATTTGACGATGGAAGGGTATTTTAGTTAACGGAGTCAGGACAAACTGTTGGCCTGTTCGAAGTTAATTCGGTCTGAGCTATCATTCCTCCGGGGGTAGTTATGCCATCAGATGGCGCTGCACCACGGTTTCTTTGAAGAGACAATTTGTTAAATAAAGATATTGCACGTTGTTTTCTAAGGTTGAGGACCACGAACGGTGTGTTTCAAGGCAGTCAATTCACCACTGTTTTATTCTAAGGTTAGAAAGAGTACACCGAAAGGACACGGCGCCACCCCAGTGTCTCTCGAGTGATGAGTAATGACAAATGGATAGCAGGGGTGTGTTCCAGGGGAGCCACATACGGAATGTCAGCAGGTCATGCTTTCTTGACCCTGTGGCGGTGGTTTGAGGCCCCCGTCATCCTGTGGCGGACAACCCCTCTGAGGTGTGGCAAAGGTGCCAAGAGTAGTTAATGCTTTCTGAGCTCGGTGCGGCGCACCCGGCCGGGCCAAAGACGCACGTACCTGCCAATCCTTCTTGCTGTCGGGCAATGCACAGCCTTCTTCGGACCTGCAGGTGGCTTTGACACGTGGCCACAGCATCTTTAAGCATCATTAGACTCCTGGCAGAGTCCTGCCTTGTTGTCCCAGCCTTCTTCGGTATGGGCAGGGGGCTCTGAGTAAGTCCACGTCCAGGTTGAGCCTAGGGCTTATAAAGTGTGTAGGCCACAAGGTGGCACTGCGCTACTGTCCTCGCACGAGGCATGCTGCATCACTGAGCACTGCGGTCTAACTGCGGTCTTTTACCCTGGGCATACAAATGCAGGTTCCTTTCGCCCTGGGTCAGGCTGGCCTTGGGCCCTGTTGAGGCATGTTTTGGTTCGTTGCAGCACAGGCCGTGTTGCAGCGTTCGGGCGCGGCAGATTATCCTCGCTGGCTTCACGGACTGGAGTGGGGGGTTCTGCCTGGCTTGGGTGCATATCCTGGCCAACCAGAAACTCCATATACACATTATTGGTAGAGAATGCCCAGGAGTGCTTTGCGGTCCTGTTGCAACTGCCCCACAGGCGAATGTCTTTGTCCACAGGGCTTGTGGAAGGCTCCTGTGGGGGGGCCTGGCTGAAGGGCTAGTGGCAAGTATGTCTTGCGCTATCAGCGCACTGTTAAGCCTAGTCATGAGCGGATTGTATCAGGGGAGCTTGCCGTGGGTCAGGGAGCGCAGATGCATCAGATGTACTAAGCAGCTTGCAGCCAGATGCGGTACGTTTGGTATCCGATGCAAGGGGCATATGTTAGACTAGAGCTGCACCCGGATGTATCCCGGAGGACTGGCCCTTGACCATTATTTGTTCCCGCTCACGCAGAGCCGGGGAACGGACGGTACCCTTCCCTAGATGCACGGCGCCGAACTGCCCTAGGGGTCCCTCCTAGGACTCAACTGGCTATCTTACTCAGGATTGGTTGGCAATCAGTTGGCATCTTCGTATCCGACTCACATTTGCATCTGGCCTTTGAGACCGTGTGTCGGGGGGAAGGGTCTTTCAAATGGTGCCTTTCATTTTATTTATGTACGTTGGCTTTAAAAGAGGTGCCTTTAACTTTGCAGTACTTCAAAGCCCAGTGAGCCACGGTTGGAGGAGCGTTGTCCTCTGCCACATTTCACACCTTGAGATTGCACGAAATGGCTGATGCATGTGTGGGTGAGCGAGTCGGGCATCATCTTCAACTTTCCTTCGATTTCCAGAGTAGCGACCGATGGGATCGCGGCCAAGGTTTGGAGCATTTTGAAGGGGCTGAACGGAGTGGCCCTTACCCGGAGCAGCGGACGGGGAAGAAGCGAGTCGATGGGTACCAGATCGCTGCCCACAGTCGCAAAGAGGTTTGCTAAAACTTCAACTCTGCCCCTCCTAGGTGCATATGTTTGGGGCGCGATTTCTGATAAGCTAGAGGGTAGCCCACTGACGACTCACATAAGTTGAGAAGCATTGGTCTTCCAATTGGCAGGCATTCGGAAGTGGTTCATGTAGGAAGAACGGCGCAACTCTGATTGGATTGCCACTAAACGAGTCTCTTGCCGCCGTTTTCCTTGCGTTTGCATGTGTTGGACTGTGGGTGGGGTCCATGAGCCGGGAATGTGGCGAGTCGTGCCGCATGTAAGGTTACAATTAGCCGGGCCCGCTAGTAAGGGTCACTATGCTCCAACCAATCAGCTCCAGTGGCGCAATCGGTTAGCGCGCGCTATTTATACAGCAGTACTTGCCATAAGCAATGCCGAGGTTGTGAGTTCGGGCCCCACCTGGAGCAGGACATTTGACACGATGCAGTCACACGTGGTCCGAGGTGAGAGAATGAACTGCTGTGGCGGTCACCCTCGTTGGAGTGAGAGTAAGGGGTGATCTAGCTAGTGTCTTGGGGCGCGATCTCGGCCTCCCCCCCATTTGTGTTGTCATGGCCACGGACTGCTGTTTTGTGCGGTTGTGGGGGGCGAGGCAGCCTGAGGGGGTAGAAGCTGCACCCTAGTCCCGACATGAAGCCAATTGTACACAACCCTATGGTGATAGGTGATGCCTCAGTTGGGCATGAGGTACTTATGATTTGCGCCCTGCTACAAGGGTTAGTAGGGTACACAGCTGATTGAGTGGATGCATAAGGTGTTATGCGAAGTACAGTTCCTACCAGCAGCTACGGGGTTGTGCTAACTGAGCTGTAGGACGGTGGCCCGATTGACCTAGTGAGTTATGTAATCCCTGTGATGTCATGATGAGGTTTGGTAGCACAGGGTAATAGGGGCAGATGGAACTAAGTTTCTCTTGTATGGACGATACCAAGGGTAATTTAAAATAACCTGGTATGGAGTCTCTTCTGTAGTGTGCCTAGTGTGCCACTGTGGGAGTGCGGTTGGCACATTAAATTCACACTGCCTCTGGGATAAGCCAAAGTTGCTGCCTAGCCACCTAGGGGGTGGGCAGGTGTCAGCTTAAGTGTGTACTCCCTTCTCCTGACTAGAGAGGTGGGTTCGGCCAGGTTTAGGTGCATACCCTAGCCAACCAGAAACTCCATTTACAACATTGGTAGAGAATGCCTAGGAGTTGTTTGCAGTCCATTCAGCAACCGCCCCACAGGGCGAATGTTTTAGGCCACAAGGTCTGTGGAGTGCTCTTGTGTGGGAGCCTGGTGAAGAGCTAGGGTCAGGCTAGGATGTCTCGTGCTTTCGCCGCACTGTTGAGTCCCTGTCACGAGCGGATTGTATCAGGGTGAGCTGGCTGTGGGTCAGGAAGCGCCAAGGCATCAGGAGCACTGAGCGGCTTACAGCCAGATGCGGTATCCAATGCAAGGGGCATCTGTTAGACTAGAGCCCTACTCAGAGGTACCGCCTTAAGTGCGTGGAGATCTGTTGGCACCGCCTTTCAATGGAAGCCACCGTCTAGCGGGCTGCTCTGAGCAGAGCAGTTGCAGGCGTAAGTAACAGTATCAGCTACCAGTTCAAACGTGCATCTTTCACTAATTTACTCATAACTGGGACAGGAAGTAAGGTGGGCTGGATAACTCTTCTACCTGCATTGGCACATCTTGTCAGGAGTGATTGTCAAAGGGATTGCACTTCTGCCTGGCAATGTTTGCGGGGTCTCCAACTGGTCGATCGCAAGCTACCGGTAGCTCGCCGAGACCCTGTGAGGAGCTCGTGACACTTGCTGCTCAATTTAGTAGCCCTTTAGTGTTGTTTGGGCTTTTTAGGCTTTTTTCAGGCTGTGTTGCCCGCCCTCACCCAAACCAGCAGCTCTGATTGGCTTTGAGCTTAGCTGGGGCGGGTTGGGCCGAAGAGGATGACGTTCCTCTTCTACGTGGAGATCAGCTGTCTCGACTATGCGCCCCCTGCCTTTTCCTCACTGGCACCGCGCTCTTCATTGTTTGAGTCACGAGCGCGAAAGGTGCTAGTGTGGAGCTGAAGCAGGCATGGCAGGGCAGACCAGCTGGTTTCCAGGTCACGCAAGCATTATAGAACTGCCCGGATCCGCGCCATCTGCTGATTTCAGCAGTACAGCCTGCCACCTTATATTTCATCAGAGCAGCAGGCAAGCCGTGAAAGGACACCCTTGGGGCCTGGATCCACAACACTTATGCCGGTAAGAGTAAACTTTACAACACTACTAGATAAATGATTTTACTCAGACGTGGCATACTTCCGGCTTCTTTCCATGTGCTTGCTTAATAAACACCTCAGTCGTGCCCTGGTTTTGTTAACCTCTGGCAGTGCTCCTGTACCGCACGCGGGAAAATGTCTCTTGAGCTCCCACGCCATCTTATTCCACTCCAGATGCTGCAATTATCACAGCGCGACACCAATTAAGCACTTCACTTCATTAGTGCGGTCTCCCAGCCAGGTGGAGGCCTCTTCTGTGCCTGCCAGGTCTAAGGAGGCAGGTCTACAGTCAGTGATCTGTGAAGGGAGGCAGAGGCCCCGGGGTGCCCTGGGACAGACGGAACAGTTGTTCCTGCAGCTGGAAGAGGCCTGCTGTACGTGCACTAGGTGTAGGGGCAAAATCAAAGGGCACAATCTGAAATGATGAACAAATTCCTGCTCAGAGACAACACAATAACATTCTCGAAAGCCCTCACAGCCAGCGTCCCTGCCTTGGTGGGGGACAAGCTCTCCAGTGGGTGCCAGCACCCCGTAAACAAGACACCAGGCTGGAGGCGAGGGAGGACAAGAAAGATGCTTGTGTGGTGGTTAAAGACCTCTGACTCTGAAAGGAGTCCTCCAGGGGCGCTACCGGTGGACAGGGGATCTGAAATCCCACGCTTTCAGACTTTTCCATATTCAAGATTATTTCCAATCTTAGAGGATGGAGGCTTGTATGTTGGTTACAGGGCTTAATTTGTAAACAATTTAATGCCAGGGCCCAAGGCACTTCATAGGAGTCCACTCCGGCTGGCACCACCAACGATCCTGCCACGGCTGCCGAATGCCAATAACAGTATAACGGAAAGTAAAATTAATTTTGTGTTGTGTTTTATAGCATTTTACTTTCTCACTAGCAGTTTCTTCTCATTTAAACAAAGGACACCAATTCAAAGCTTCTCTTTTTTTTAGCATTGTTGTGCATGAAACAGAATAACTACACATCATGCCAATGTGCACTGTATCATCGTGCACACTTTTAGAGTAACATAGCTCGTTGATGGCACCTCGTTGAGTCCTGTGACAGCTCCCATGATGCGCCATGCCACATCTTCAAGAAAGCATATTAAACTCGAAGCAATTTTTTCATGGTGTGCTGCTTGAAAAGAGCATTGAAGTTATGGTACCAGGCACACACTGATTGATATTCAATTCCAGACGTCTGTAAACATCCATTCCAGAGCGTCTTGATAGGCGTGCTTGAAGGAGCATGACTGCTCTTGAAGCCCTGGTATCAGAAATGAAAGGCGAGCGTGAGACTTCAGTGAAGCAATGTGAAAGCAATAATAAGCTTTTGGTGTCTGCCCACCAGTCCCTAACCGCCCCCAAATGAGTGGCACCATACAAAGTGCCTTGTGTGGTGTCATAAATCACACAGTCCTAGAGCCGGACCAGCGTTGGTTGCATTCATGCATGACCAACAAAGAATTAACAGAAGAGCCCAGCATCTGATAGCTCAGGCTTGTGATAGCTGTATGTATCGAGTCTCTGAATAACAGAGTCCTCTGCATAGGTCAGGAGGTGAAAAAGGGAGCCAGTAGCTCCTGTGTGTCATAGAAAGAAACCCAATCCCTGGGCTGACAATAGTAGCACAGTACTCGGGCCCCCTATGTCCTCTCTTGCCCTTTGTGTACTAAAACCGGCTTGCCCAAACTTAATTAAACTGTCAGCATGGGTGGACCACATCACCTCTGTAGTGCCTCGAGGTTATAGTAGTAGTGACTATTTAAGGCAGGCCTCCAATTAAGTTGCAAGGAGTGAGTTCACAACATTAGCATACAACTGTGTGCCCCCTGCCTTTCCCACCCTGGCACCGCGCTTTTCATTGTGCGCAATAAGTGCTGCTGCAGGTGGTGCAAGATGTATTGAACGACCAGATCACCTGCCTTTTCAGCCTGTCACCTTTATATTTGATCGGAGAAGCAGGTAAGATGGTATCTACAGTGGGTTATATCACAGAGTTGACATGATTGGGTAAAAACTGTAGTTTAAACAAACTTTTCCTCACCTATAATGGCCTGACAACACTGTCATGAGCCAGAAAAGTATGTCTGTTTGTAATATGCACTTTGTATATGGCCAAAATTGTTAAATGTGCAACATTATTGACTATTAAACCATATGTACATGGTGGGACTGACGCCATTTGATAGGACTGCACTCGAGAGGTCAGTGCGGTGGGAATGTCCTACAGGTGAACCAGGCCCTACCCGCAGGGCTGGCCTGACAGATCAGTGCATTGGTTGTTTTTTGGGCTGTTTGTGGGCCGATCCTTTTGGCTGGTGGGCTGTGCCAATGCTTGTCTGTGGTTTTTTGGCTATTTGTGGGCTGATTTCATTGGCTGGTGGGCTGGTTTTTATTGTAAATTTTTCTGATATTGCCAAACATTGCGTGCTGCAAGCACTAAATAGACTAGTCTTCCATACCTTGAAAAACACCTCCTACTACACAAAATGTCTTTGCATTACAGTTTAAAACCTAAGTTGCAAATGTGGCCCACTTTTTAGCTATTAGATTTGGCGTGGGGGGTCTCTCGGACAAATGCGCGAGTTGCTTGGGGTTTAGTAGCTCACGACAATTTTCACGGACCAGAAGTAGCTCTCACTACACAAAAGGTTGGAGACCCCCATCCACACCAAGCCGATTGTTTAAGGTCACCCTGGGCCGCACTTACACAGCTCAGTATTAGGCCCTTGTGGGTCAGTGCCTGAATTACTAAAGTGAACTGAACAGGAGGCGTGACCGTGGGTTACACTAGCAGAAGTTTGGGGAAGAGCTAGACTCCGCCCATGGTCAAGGTGTAGTTTTAAGTAGTTGGAGTTGGCACTCTTATTTGACCAGGGGTTCGATGCTACACAAGGGCACCGCCGCGTTGCGGCCAGGGCATGGGCATTGTGTGTTTCCCAGGGGGCAGCAAGAGAAGGCAAGGCTCTTTCCAAATCTGGCACCAGAACACAAGGTAGCCAGGGCCAACTTGTCTGTTGGGTGACGTGTGTAGGCACCTGTGTAGTTGTCACTCCACGAAGGGGTGAGTTGTCTCCAATAGGGGGCACAATACATATATTGCGGTTGTCAGCGCCATGAGGTACTAAATGACAACTACAGTGGGCGTACTTGCTGACCGGGCAGTATTGCTATGGCCTACAAGGGCCGATTAGTCAGACACCAGTAGCAGTGAGTGTGGCTTGCCCTCAGTGCAGTTGTTAGGAGAATTTATATTCCATGTACAGGTTATACTGAACTTGCTTCCAGCGGGTCTCGTGTGTGAGCGGGTTAACTGCTTTGAAAAAGGCATAAAAGGAGTATGGCATAACGCATAGACCACCAGGAATTAAATCAGGGACCAGCTACTCTTACACATGGATTTCGGTGGAGGGCAATTAAGTCCGGGGTAACCAAGTGTACCGGGTCTAGTGCTTTGCACCTTGGGTCAAAGCGGGTTGGCACACAGGGGGTGTCTAGGATCGTACCAGGCACACTCTGCAGTGTAGAATGCAAAAGAACTGCACGTTGCCACTATTGTGAGGTGACAGATGCAACAATTTGATCCCTGCCAAAGCAAACCAAGGTTCTTATGGTTAGAGGCACAACATACATCCGTTTACTCCAGCCTCACTGAAGGTAGTCTGTTAGCAGAGGTATAGAACGGGACGTCTTGCGCCAGGGTGCGGACATTGCACGGGCGACACAGCAGATAGTCTGCTGTCAGACGAGGGTGCTTGCGGGCTAGGAGGCCAGGCAATGTAGCAGAACCAATTCTAAGGACCCCTCTCCCCCACCGGTCTGCCCGAGAATGTGAGTGCAGTGGGATTTGCAATGTTACAGGTATTTTCCCGCCCATACAGGGGCAGAAGGGTACATTGCAGGAATCTGCATAAATAGAGTGGGGGGCAAGATCTATAGACGATGTGCACCGGTAACCGCAAGAGCGTGGTGTTAAGATCAAAATCCCGCAGCGGCAAGTTTGCCAGGTGGCATGCGTCAGTTGGTTAGGCCAGAATGTGTGCCGTGGCTCCAATAGGGGCTTGAAATGTGTTTGGAGCACTATCGCTGACAATTCCAGAGCACACACTGCACCTCGGCTCAGTAGGTGTAGGCCGTATGCTCATGGGCGGCTTGATCTTGTGGAGGGCAATATTCCTTGGAATAACAAATTACTAGGTCATTAGCTGGGTTGAGCATCATGGGTCACAGCTGGTTAGCAGGTATGTGTGTATCTGTGATCGAGCTTTAGTTAAGCAAGCCTGGTAGGTGGCGTAAGTTGTCACTCCAAATGGTTGCTGTGACTGCAATAGTGTGCGCTAGGTGAACAGTCTTGTTCGCCAGGGTTTATTAATCGCAAAGGCCTGTGCACATGTCTGGTCAACTTCAACAAAGTAGGTGCACTCTGCTCCCAGGGCAAGTTACGGGTTGCTTCAGTGATGCATGAAATGCCCCGTCCGCATAGCCAGAGTATATAGGCTGGTTGTGGAAGCGGTTTTCTAAGCAAGGGTGCTGCTGTTCCATAAATTGGGGAAACAGGTGTTAGGGAGCACAAAATGCTAGAAGGACTGCAACTACAGGTTGCGGGAGGTGGGAGCCACATCAGCTTGAAGGGTAATATAGCGATTTTTAAGAGTAGAGCTCCCTCCTGGGAGGCCATCACATTCTTGCAGGTCATGCGAGGCACTGGTACATTCCCAGAGAATGATCAACCGCTCCATGCGCAAGTTCGCAGAGCAATGGGCTTTGGCTTCATCAGGCATGGGCTATGCCGGGCGAACACCAAAGGTATTTTGACAAAGTTGGGGTGCACTTGGCACAGGTGGGCTTGGATCTGTTCCTACTGGACATGAATGAGGCCCGGGAAATTGCAGGTTGCAGTGAGAAAGGAACTGTTTTGGTGGGGGGGCTCTTTAGGCGACGGGGGCCGCCTCCAGAGCTTTGGCGGAGTTACAGGGCGATATGGAAGCATATGGGTACAGAAGGGTACCTCTGCGTGGGCACAATAGGGGTGCCAGAGCCAAATCCCAGGAGCCTCATGGGAGGGTCCTGGAACAATCACGTCGGCGCCCGTTAGTCCTTCGGGCGGTTGTGGGCCTGAACAACCGGGGGCTTGCCTTGCTACGCTCCGCCCTGAAAGGGGCGTGAGTAATAAGGGACCAATGTGTCACGTGATCCAGTAAGGGATCACCCCCATAAGGGTAGCGCTGATTGGATTCTCCACAGTGCTTGGCTCATCAGGCGGGCAGGGCAGCATAGGTTGGTACAGCTGCCTGCCCTTGGATCGTCCGTAAGATAACCCACCATATTGCATACTTTTGTATGGAATAAACCTGCAGCAATATTTTCTCCAAACAAAAGTTGTGTTGTGTATTTATTTATGCATGCCTACTCTGTTGTGGTGTGGGTAGGGTGTGTTGCCTGTAATGGGACTAAAGGCGGAACGTATCGACCGGTACACAGCCTGGGTCGGGTGCTTTGTTAGCCTTCTGGTGCCGGATGGCTCTTTCAACTTCTAGCCGCAAAATAATTAACTGCCCTGTTTGCGGGGGATATTACGTTCTACCAAGGCTGATGTGTTGTCGCTAGTGGAATATATGGTCGTGTAATGATCTACCCAGGTCTGTTCTGGAATATGGTGATCCTGGAATCCCGGGCCTTCTCTAAATATTCGGCAATTTTCTTCCAAATCGATTTGCTGTTCTTTTCTTCTGCTGCCTTACTCAAGTCTTGCCACACTTCTTGCTGGTAGTTCGATTTCTTTCCCCTGAGTAGGACGTTGTATTCTTTCCTAATAGCCCTAGAGGATTGCTCATCTCCTTGGGAAGCACACCACTCATTGCACGCCCATTTCAACGTATTCTAAGTTGCTCTGCACTCTTTATCGTACCAATTTTTATCAGGTGCCCTGCTTTCACTCCCTGGTACCCATGGTGCAGACCAGTGGGACATTTCTCATGAGAGTGTCTTATAGTTTTAGTATTGCCTTGTGAATCTCGCTATCCATGATACTAGTCAAACACACCTTCAATGAGGTTTTCTCGATTAGTTCTCTCTGCTCCATTTTACCGCTCTTCTGCTCTTGTTTGGAACAATACTGGCGACAAAATATTTGACCATTCTCTGCTCAGTCAGGACTGCGCACTTAAAGTATAGAGGGTCGTGATCACTCCCGGGTCTTTGAATGACTTCCATGACCAACACCAGATCCCAGCATTCATTTGGTAAAATAATGTAGTCGGTCGAGCTAGATCTTCTACTGCTCCGAAGCGTGGGTGCTGTAGGGTTATCTGACATCGTTCGACTGGTTACAAAGGTAAACTGTGATGTTGTGAGGAAATCTCTAAATAATTTCCCTTTTTTATGCCTGCGGAGGGGAAAAAAGCTGCCCAATTATGGTGACGGAACACCCCAACTGTTCTCCTCACTTTTTGCGGTCTCCCATAGGTTTTCCAGTGGATATAGATGTTAAGATCACCGCAGACTAGAAGATAGAACTTACCATTGCGAGGAGCTTTGTTCTTAATGCCACAGATATTGTTTTTAAGGCTGCAAGTTGGTCTTCAAACTTGTGACGTTTGCTTGGGTTTAGAGACACAGTTAGGACATGCAGTGTAATGCTGCATTTCCTCTGCTCTGGGGTCAGCCTAACGTGCAGCGTATACGGGGGATATAGTTGAGGACATTCTAGTTGCTGTACCGTCTAATTTCATTGAAATCCAAGTAGTTACGTCCCCTATTGCTCTCCCTTTGCTTAATTTGCTGCCCACGACAGCAAGCCCCATGAAACCTGAGGTTGTCCGCTGCCCATGTCTCCTGGAAGCAACATATCTCCTTTGTGCTCACAGATTCTATCAAATCAATATCTTCGAGTTCTGTTTGCAATCCAGATACGTTCCATGACAGGATAGTAATCCTGTTTGCCCCACCTTGGATGTTGTCTCTGTCTGTGGGCTCACAAGCGTACCCAGGAGACGAGGCTTTAGTTTCCGTTAGAAATGTGCGGTCGGAGCTGAGCCAGCTTCGCAGAGCTGTTGAGAGCTATTGACAGCCATTGCCAGTTGGATTCGTCTATTCGGAGAGACGCCCTTTCACCCTGTCTGATGATGACTATCCTGGCGGCAGTAATTCTTCACTTGGTCACTGTCAGGTTCTTTGCATCACTTAGCGTGCCTGATGGACGTTTATAGCCGCCTTTGGCCTTTATAAAGGGACCTGCAGCTCTTGTGCTTCTCGCTGCTTGATTGGTACCATGACAACTCTTTTTGATAGCCATGCAGTGTGCCAGCTGACTTTACCCATCTTCTTTGCGGGAGCCAATCCAGGCCCATTCCATGGAGTCAATCTATGTTATCGCTGATCAGCTTTAGGGTGACTGGTGTTAACTCTACTTCACTGTACATACCCTTTCTCATTGCCTCAGGTGCTGCGGGGTTCCGGCTACCTGGGTCCACTAATTTGACATCCTGTGAAGATATTATAGAAAGTACAGGGATAGCCCGGAACACCTCTAGCAAACCTGCACGATTTAGCGGGGCTGGACACTCGGGCACTGGAAAGAGGTCAATGAAGGTAAATTGCGTTGCTACGTAGGGGGTATCTAATGCTGGACGTAGATGGTCCTTGAAGTGCTAAGTCCAAGACCCCGAGCGATTACGCACACTTCGGAGAGAGCGTTCTTGCATAGGGATGTAATAATGCCAGGCCCGAAGGGAGGGCATCCCCGGGTCCCTCAACTGTGGGACCTCAGTTCCTTCATCCATTGTGTAGAGGAGGTTGTTGCTTGCATTGGCACTGCTTGGGCTCACACCTGATGGAGGGCAAATGGTTTAACAACCTCTCCTCCCTTTTAGTGCACATCTTCGGGCTATTTTGGTTTTTCTGACTTACTTTTTCTTCCTAGGAACCGCTTTCGATTGCTAAGCGTTCTCCGCTTCTTCGTCCACCACCGCTGGTGGCCCATGAGTATGTACAGTCCATTTCCTAAATGTTGGGTATAGCCGTTTATCCTCAAGGTCCTTTAGATTGTACCTCATCCAATGTTCTCGCCTTTATCTGTGATTTCTTCCTCCTCTCCTTAAACTTTCCCTGCTATTTTTGCCCTCTTTGTGTGCCCACCACTTTTGGACATTGTGCTGGCTTATTAAAAACACACAGGTAACCTCAGAGCCACTGAATGTACTCTCTACTAACCTGCCAGTCAACAACCAGCAAACATCAGACCCAGTCTACTGTGGGCCGTCTCGCTTCCGTACCAAAGGGCTCTCTTTAAATGCTCAGATATCTGGAATCTCCATCACCCACTCTAATATTGTTATAAACCTCCCAGTTGGACCAGTGTCACTCTCCTTTAAATGCCCCCTTTCCACCAGTAATTGTATCCACACCTTCTCAAAAAGCCCTGGTCACCTCAGCGCTACTGCCTAGAGTAGAGAGCTGGCGTCACGAAGGAGTTTGAAGTGAAGATCACTGGAAATGATAAATCAGTGGGATTTTGAGTTTTTGGGGAGTTCGATAATGAATCTGTCAAACATAATGCTAAAAACATGTGTTTGTTGGGTCCTATTGGCAATGCATATTACTTTGGTCCTTTTTATTCACTTTGTATGGGCACTCGCTTGCCAATCTTTCAACCAGAGGATGCTGTGGGCATTGCCTAATGATGAATCTTGGACCTGAGGTTCCCTGTGTGTGCTTAAAATGCATGGGTTTGGAGATCAAGGGCTTGTAGACCCTAAAGGCATTCTCAAGGGTGTGATAGGGCAGATGCTTGAGAGGGGGAGAGATTGACTATGTTGAGGAGTGGTGTGAGTGCTCACCCAGAGATTGATTTTAACATGGAGGATGGTATAATGTCGTGTTTGTATGTGCTGGCCTCCGGTGCCCTCACAAAGTTAGTACAATTTATGCTTGTCAGCATCTTTGACAAGAATCATTTGAGATTTGTATCCAGTGATTTTGGAAAGTTGGATGTTGGTTTACTTGATGCTATCTACGGGTTGTCTGATCTTCTCAACGGTTTCATTGAATAATGTGTTGCACCTGTGATTTGAAGCATGCACCTGGCAGGGGGTTGTGGTAAATCTTGGTGCTTTGAAGGAGGTTCTAAGTCCATTTGTGGCTCCTGTCATTCAGGAGAAGGCTTTGACTGTGGTGATGAGGTTTCTGCATGGGGTGCAATGTTTTCAGTCTTGTCTGGTCGTCTTAGATTTCATGCTATTTCTTCTATGTGCTGTGGGTGAGTTTCTGAGTGAATCAGATCTGTATTATCACCCAGTCACAACCGGGGTGGGCATGATCCTTGGGAAGATTACCACATAGATCCCCAAATGATTGGGACATTTAGCCCGACCCTGTTAAAGCCTCCCCCAGGATAGAACCACTACCTACCATGTGGTTACACAGAGGGAGGAGGACCACCACGAGGTAAAACTACACATGGTTGAGGAGGAGGAGGACTTTTTTTTTTAATTGCAAGCAAGACCAAGATATCTGTCAAATATATGCAGTGCTGAGAAGCATGGTGACATGTAACAGAGAAAAATTCAAAGACCAGATCGAGGTTTGAGTTGTCACCTCACAAGTCAAAATTAAGTTTGAGGTGGTACCAGACAGTCCAGTCTACATCAGGAACCCATTCCGCCAGACTCTTTGGTGGTACAGAGGGCCATGAAGAGGGACTCAGCACAGACAACAGGAGATGCTCCTCCTCACGATAAGGAGAGCAAGAATATCGATGGAGTTGGGAAACATGTGGCTGTAGGGAAAGTCAGTCAATGGAGAATTGCCAATTTAGCCGGACTCCTCTCCAGGTATGATTTTCCTCACGGGGAGGAAATGGGGGAGTTGGTGAATTACTTCCCCTAAGCCTACCGCAAAAGGAGGCCAGAGGTAATCGCAGAAGGGACAGTGATCTCAAATGCAAACATTCGACGAGTGTTGGACTCTACAGATGCTGCATCTAGTGCAATTAATTAAGCCTGGGTGGAGTTCGTGGAGTCTCTGCAAAGTGCAAAAAAAACTCTGCTGCGCTACGCGGAGCTCCGCAAGCGAAGGAGTTTCCTTAGATAAATGCCGTTTGTGGTGATTTTCAGTGCCAGGTGCTTGTCCGCACTGTGCAGTCATAGCGAATGGCACCATGCATAGTGCAAGCGGGCGCTGTTTTCTTTCTGCCGCACGAGTAGATTTTTACTTGAGCTGCAGCTTTCTCAACGAGAACGGACTGTTTCTCAACACGAGCGGTCTCAAGCATATGCGACCACTCACAATAAGAAATCTGACCGCCCTCGTTGAGAAATCTCGCCGGGAAGTTGATTTTCCACGCTTGCGCTCGCCAACTTGACGTTGATGAACGCGAGCGAGGGAAAAAACTCCGGGGAGCGCAGTTTTTCGGAACTCTGTGAGCTCCGCATAACGCGGAGTGCGGAAAACTCCGCAAACTCCGCGAGCGGAGGGGAGTTCACCACCCAGACTTACAATTAATACCTGTATTCTGCTTAGATTCCATGCTTGGCTGAGTCTCAGGGTTCAGACCGGAAGGGTAACATTCGACCAAGAGCATCTGTTGGTCCCGCAAGTTGATTCAAAGCTCAAAAAAGTTAAAAAGGACACCGAGAGTGCCAAGGCCATGGGTGCACTGCAGACCACAAAACCATGGTATACCTTTCACAAACAGCTAGTGAGAGAAGCTCCAAAATTATCTACCACTTCTCAATTCACTGCAGTCCTTTCAGGGCACACAGGGACCCATGTCCTTTGGCAGAGGTGGCTACCATGGCAGCGGCAAAAGTAGAGGTGGTTCCAACAACCTCTACCTCTAAGCAGTGACTTGCCTGTCATTGCCCCGATCACACAACACCTGTTGAGGAAAGGCTGAGGTTTTTCCTTCTGCGGTAGGAGGAAATAACCTACGATAAATGGTTGCTTTTGGTGGTTCAGCATAGGTGCTCCCCAGAGTTCCACACGATGCCATCAAACATACCACCTCGTCTCCCTGCAGTGAGTCAAGACAATCTATGACTATTGCAGGAAGAAGTACAGGCACTCCTCAACAAGAGTGCCATCGAAGGGATGTACCCTCATCAGCAGGGCCAAGGAGCCTACACCCTCTACTCCTGGTTCCCAAAAAGAATGGAACTCTGCACCTATCCTAGATCCAAGGCCCCATAACTAGTAAATTCTGTAAGAGCACTTCAAAATGACCACCATGCAGGACGTCATCCCGCTACTCAGCACGAGGACCATGTGGTGACCCTCAACCTGAAGGACAAATACTTTCAGATCGTCATACATCAGGAATATCACTGCTACCTGCACTTTGTGGTCAGTGGTCAACACTACTGATTTAAACCTCTACCTTTCCGAGCCACAACAGCCCCAAGAGTGTTTACAAAATCTCTACCAGTGGTGGCTGCACATCTGGCACAAACGCCATTCACGTCTTCCCTTATCTGGATGATTAGCTGATAAAGCGCGGCAGCTGAGAACAATGCCTAGCGCACACTCAGGCAGCAGTGTCGTCGTTACAAAGAGTAGGATTCAAGGTCAATGCAAAAAGGTTGCATCTCCCGCCACAGCGCATCCAACGTTTTCTGGAGGCTCTGTTAAAATCCCAGACAGGAAAGGCCTATCCAAATCTGGAGACGGTGATATTACGTCCCTTTACCGTGAGGATTGTAATGAAGTTGTTGATGTTGGGGATGATGGCTTCATGCGTAGCAGTTGTGCAACCCACAAGATTGCACATGTGCACACTGCAAGAGTGTCTAGCAAGGCAATGGTCACAAACGGAGGGTCAGTGGGAGGACCTAGTGTTAATACAGCCCAGGACCCAGGGCCGGACTGGCCGTAGCGGGCACCGGGTGTTTTTCCTGTGGGCCGGAAGGGTGGGGATTGTTTTGGACCTGTGGGGGTCGGTTTTGGTAATTGGGGGCGGTTTTGCAGCAGTGCTGCAATATCGGCCCCCTGTACCAAAAGGCAGCAGCAGTGTTTCCCAACAGAAGTCCCCCCCCCCCCCCCCCAACGGCCGGTCTGACTCAACTGCCAGGGCTGATTTGCGTTCCCATTCCGGCCCTGCTAGCACACTCTTCTTTAGTGGAACCTCAACCACAGGTGACCATTAACACTGATACCTCACTCATGGGATGGGGAGCACACCATAACCACATGCCTGTACAGAATACCTCGATGCCGGAACATCAGGAATATCAAATTAATTATTTGGAGCTCATGGCAATTCAATTGGCTCTCAAAGCACTTTATACTCATGTTCGAGGTACGACAATCCTCATAGAGATGGACAACATGACAGCAATGTATTACAGCCAGAAGCATGGAGGGACTCACTTGCCACACCTGTCAGCACTAGCCCAAAAGATATAGCATTTGTCTATTCGGAACTGTATTCTGTTTCTGATGTAGCATCTTTTGGGGGTGGACAGCGAATTTGAGACTTCTCAAGCAGGACGCCTCAACAAGTCCACGAGTGCGACATGAATCCCCAAATACTTCTCAGGTACTGCCACAAATGGGGCAGTCCCACAATTTATCTGTTTGTCACGGTGAAAACTCAAAATGAACACATTTCTACTCCAAGAACCCACATCCTTCGTCCATGGGCAATGCACTATTGATGAACTAGTCAGAGATATTTGCTCACACTTTTCCCCACTGCTTTGTATTCCATGTGTTGGGAGGAAATGAGGCGGATGTTCATGACCCTCATCCTAATGACAGCCACTTAAGTGAGACAGCCTTGGTATTTGATGCTGCTGGTGATGTCTCTGCATCCAGAGGCAAAAGTATTGCTGAGGCCAGATCTCCTGATGCAGCATAGAAGCTCAAACTTCACAAAACAGTTACAGAACAGGCATTAACAGTCAAGACTTAACACATATTTTGGATTTTTGTATTGTAACATCATAGTTAAAAATGATATGTTCTTTAAATGCAACATTTTTCCTCCATTACCTCTAATAAAGAGGTGTTAATTCCGAAACGTGTAGAGTTGAGTTCATCAAATGCAGAGGGATAATTTTGATAATATTCACGAATTATTGAAAACAAATTGTTTTAGTGAAGTATTCTAAGAATTTTAATTCACCAATATTAATTAAATCACAAATTAACATTTTTAAAAGGCTTGTGTCACTCATTCAGTGCAATTAACTGATAGGTATAAAGTGATAAAATTCTGTCTTCTGTACACAATTCTGAACTGCCTCTTCCTGTTCTATGTCTCTCTCCACAGCAGGCCTACCATCCACGACTGAGCTGCCGACAGCTGCGGGTGGGAGCAGCTGGCCCTACCTAGTGGGCTTCATCGCTGCCGCCATCAGCATCTCCGTTCTCATCGCCATTGTCGCCAAGTGCAAGATGTTCCGTCGCTACTTTGCCAGTTATCGACACCAGCCTCTTCCTGAGAGTGACTCCATGCATCAGTCTGAGGCGGATCTCTCAGACGCCACCCTGGCAAGGAGGCAGGTGGATGGGCGACACCAGGCCTTCCCTCATCCGGAGGATGATGATGGCTTCATCGAGGACAACTACATCCAGCCAGGTGATACGCTGCAAGAGGAAGAGGATGGGGATGATCTCTTCACTGTCTGAAGAGCCTGTGGGGTCTAAAGCATCACATCACTGACCTGTTTGGCATCTGAAGTGCCACTGGGACCTAAGGCAAGAACTCACAGACCTGTTTACTATCTGAGGTACCAGTGGGTCCTACTAGGATACCTCTTACACATTTTGACCATCTAAGAGACTGCTGGGTCCGGCCGGTGCCTACTCACCGGACCAGTTCACCATCTGAGGCTCAGGTGTGTCCTTCCAAGATACCTTTTACACATGTCCACCACCTGCGATATTGCTGGGTCCTGCCATCTCTCCTCCCGGACCATTTCACCATCTGAGGCTAAGGTGTGTCCTTCCAAGATACCTCTTACACATGTCCACCACATGCGATATTGCTGGGTCCTGCCATCTCTCCTCCCGGACCATTTCACCATCTGAGGCTCAGGTGTGTCCTTCCAAGATACAGCTTACACATGTCCACCACCTGCGATATTGCGATATTGCTGTGTCCTGCCATCTTTCCTCCCCAGACCATTTCACCATGTGAGGCTCAGGTGTGTCCTTCCAAGATACCTCTTACATATGTCCACCATCTGAGACATCGCTAGGTCCTGCCATCTTTCCTCCCCAGACCATTTCACCATGTGAGGCTCAGGTGTGTCCTTCCAAGATACCTCTTACATATGTCCACCATCTGAGATATCTCTAGGTCCTGCCATCTCTCTTCTGTGGACCATTTCACCATGTGAGGCTCAGGTGTCTCCTTCCAAGATACCTCTTACACATGTCCACCATCTGAGATATCGCTAGGTCCTGCCATCTCTCCTCCCCGGACCGATTCACCATCTAAAGTGCAAGTGAATCCTACAAGGAAACCTCTTACACATTTTCACCATCTGAGACAATGCTATGTCCTGGAATTTCTGCTCCCCGGACCAATTTACCATGAGAGGCACTAGTGGGTCCTACTGAGATACCTCTTCTACATGTTTACCATCTGAAGCACTACTGTGTCTTACCATCTCTACTTTCCGGATCAGTTCACCACATAGAGTAGGGTTCTACTCTCTTACACTTGTTCACCATCAGATACACTACTGGGTCCTGCCACCTCTCCTCCTCGGACAGATTCACCTTCTGAAGTGCAAGTGAGTTCTACAAGGATACCTCTTACACATATTCACCATCAGAATTACGATTGAGTCCTAACATCTCAACTCTCTTGGTCCAAATCACTTTCTGAGGCAGCAGTGACACATGATGCATGAAGTCCCTTCAGACCTCCAAACTGGAGGTGGTCATGGAACCTCAAAAGAAAAATCATTGATGCGTTCAATGTCTAAGACATCAGCGGCTCCTCACAGCTCTACTTTTACAGATCTGTTTCACCAGCCTGTCCGCCAGCAAAACCTGGCACCGCAAGTCCCTTGAACATATGAGGTGCCAGAAGGTCCCAACACCTTGAGGCATCGCACGTCTGTCCACCATCTGAGGTGATAGGGGTTCCTTACACCTCAAGTCCTCTTACACCTTGTCATCATTTGAACGCCCCCACAATAGCCTACCCAACCACTCCTGGAACTGAGTGAAAGACTCCCAGCCCATGTCATCACTTGAGAGGACGCTGGGGCATGGCGCCGCAACAATCCACCTGACCACTCCTGGAATTGAGAGAAAGACTCCCCAACCATGTCCTCACTTGAGAGGACTCTGGGGCGTGGCGCGGCAACAATCCACCTGACCAGTCCTGGAACTGAGTGAAAGATTCCCAGGCCTTGTCATCACTTGAGAGGACGCTGTGGCATGGAGCCGCAACAATCCACCTGACCACTCCTGGAACTGAGTGAAAGACTCCCAGACCTTGTCATCACTTGAGAGGGCGCTGGGGCGTGGGGCCGCAACAATCCACCTGACCACTCCTGGAATTGAGTGAAAGACTCCCAGGCCTTATCATCACTTGAGAGGACGCTGGGGCGTGGCGCCGCATCAGTCCACCTGACCATTCCTGGAACTAAGTGAAAGACTCCCAGGCCTGGTCATCACTTGAGAGGACTCTGGGGCATGGCGCGGCAACAATTCACCTGACCGCTCCTGGAACTGAATGAAAGACTCCAGACCTTGTCATCACCTGAGAGGACGCTGGGGTGTGGCGCCGCAACAATCCACCTGACCACTCCTGGAACTGAGTGAAAGACTTCCAGACCTTGCCATCACTTGAGAGGACACTGGGGCGTGGCGCCACAGCAATCCATCTGAATACTTCTGGAACTGAGTGAAAGTCCTTCTAGGTTGATCTCTTTAACTATAATTCATTTTCCCTGTTTTTTCCATTGAATATCCTTTTGTGCATGAATTGCGCTTTGTTCTTACATCTGTATCTCAGAAATGAAGGGGTAGGGGCTTAAGGTTGTATGGTTGTGTAAGGTAAGAGACTTAGGTGCACTGCGATGGGTTGTCATCACAGTGTGGAGTTTTGTTGGGCTGGTTTATCAGGTTGAAGTCAACAGGAGAGGCAGTGTAGAAGAAAGAGGCGATGAATATGTGGAGGTTAAAGGTCAGAACACAACATGGACTAGAGGTAGCATAGAGGAGGGAAGGCCAGATTGGGTTTCAGATGTGGTGGATTCGTCCTATCCAATCCAACGACACCTTTAATGGACTTACTAACATTTGTCATGTGACTTCACGAAGTGTGATAAGACAGAGTATAGTGTGGGAAGTGAGTAAATAAAAAGGCACACACCTTTCCTTCCAGTGAGGATGTCATGGACATACAAAGAGTCCTCACATGACATGCGAGAGTCGCGATCGAGCTTCAGCGATGCCCAGAGCCGATGCAGGCAGCGATCCCTCATATGGAAACTTATGGCCAGATTACAATCTTGGCAGATGGGATACTCCGTCACAAATGTATCGGATATCCGGTTTGCCGCTTTACAAGTTCCATAGGATATAATGGAATTGTAATTTGGCGGACGGGCTATCCAGCATGTTTGTGACGGAGAAACCCTGTCCGCCAAGATCGTAACCAGAATCTTTATTTTTTTGACTTCCCCCTAGAAGTAGCTGAGCAGCGTCAGGGGCCAAATCTGCAACATCTCATCCAGAAGAGCAGTGGTTAAAAGATGCAAGAAGAACAATAAGAACATGAAATGAAAGAAGCCAAGTCTTTGAAATGAAACTAAGCGAAGATTTTATACAGCTGAGCTCAAGCAAAGTGCAACCTGCTCTGGGGAGAAAGTGTTCAAACTGAATCCGGCCATTTCTAACGACAATTTCAAATTGGAGACTTCCTGTCTTGAGTCGAGGAGCAGAGAAGATGCAGAAAAGAACATTTTTAGCCATGCAAAAAGACTTTATAT
The DNA here is from genome assembly GCA_963921515.1 of Calotriton arnoldi. Taxonomy (NCBI): domain Eukaryota; kingdom Metazoa; phylum Chordata; class Amphibia; order Caudata; family Salamandridae; genus Calotriton; species Calotriton arnoldi. The sequence goes on from CAWUFW010007219.1 coordinate 214,468, forward strand.
AAAGAGCAACAAATAGTGTGTTTAAATTTGTCCCAAAGATCTCTGATTGTGTGAAAGCAGACTCCGGCTGTTTAACCAGTAAAGACATAGGGACATAGCTCCCTTCCCTGTTGGGATGAACTTAGAAGAGGGTTACTTAGGGCACCTCTGTCTAGGTGATGAGCAGGCTCCCTGATTGAACGCTGCTTCCCCATGGGTTTATGTGTTCCTAGAATATCCCACTGCAGTTGTATAATGGTTTCCCACGGGCATTGTAAAATGGCATCCCACGGCCATTGTAAAATGACTTCCCACGGCCATTGTAAAATGGCTTCCCACGGCCATTGTAAAATGGCTTCCCACAGCCAGTGTAAAATGGCATCCCACATCAACGAGAAAATGGCTGCCTTGGTGCATCTCGTTTAGCTCCGCTCTGGAAAGGATTCGTGCCCTGCAACTTTCCACTTATGCCATAGTTCTTTACTTTTTGAGTTTTTTTTTCCTATTTTAGTAGAATTTGAGTGCATCTGAAGCTCAAAGTAACAAAGAAAGCACAAACCGGTCATTAGCACATGCACTATCACCAGGTTATATCTGGTGCTAAATTCCCTGCTCACAAGTATGCAAGTGGCAACAACTTTTACAAAATGGTGGCAAACATTGTTTATGAATGCTGCTTCCATTTATTTATTAAAGTAGGTGCAATTACCACCTGCAGCTCAGTGCAAATACCAGCTGCAGCCCAGTGCAAATACCCCCTGCAGCCCAGTGCAAATACCACCCGCCGCCCAGTGCAAATATCACCTGCAGCCCAGTGCAAATACCACCCACAGTCCAGTGCAAATACCACCCACAGCCCAGTGCAAATACCACCCACAGCCCAGTGCAATTACCACCTGCAGCTCAGTGCAAGTACCACCCACAGCCCAGTGCAATTACCACCTGCAGCTCAGTGCAAGTACCACCCACAGCCCAGTGCAATTACCACCTGCAGCTCAGTGCAAACACCACCCGCCGCCAGTGCAAATACCACCTGCAGCCCAGTGCAAATACTACCGCAGCCCAATAGAAATACCACCAGCAGCCCAGTGCAAATACCACCCGCCGCCCAGTGCAAATACCAGCCACGGCCCAGTCTACCACCGCTGCCCAGTGCAAATACCACCCCCAGCCTAGTGCAAATACCACCCGCAGCCCAGTGCAAATACCATCCACAGCCCATTGCAAATACCACCCGCAGCCCAGGGCAAATGCCACCCACAGCCAAGTGCAAATACCACCCGCAGCCAATTGCAAATATCACCCGCAGCCCAGTGCAAATATCACCCGCAGCCCAGTGCAAATACCACCCGCAGCCCAGTGCAAATACAACCCGCAGCCCATTGCAAATACCACCCATAGCCCATTGCAAATACCACCCGCAGCCCATTGCAAATACCACCCGCAGCCCAGTGCAAATAGGGCCTGCAGCCCAGTGCAAATACCACCTGCAGTCCAGTGCAAATACCACCTGCAGCCCAATGCAAATACCACCAGAAGCCCAATGCAAATACCACCCGCAGCCCATTGCAAATACAACCCGCAGCCCATTGCAAATACCACCCATAGCCCATTGCAAATACCACCCGCAGCCCATTGCAAATACCACCCGCAGCCCAGTGCAAATAGGGCCTGCAGCCCAGTGCAAATACCACCTGCAGTCCAGTGCAAATACCACCTGCAGCCCAATGCAAATACCACCAGAACCCCAATGCAAATACCACCCGCAGCCCAGTGCAAATGCCACCTGCAACCCAATGCAAATAAGACCAGTAGCCAAGTGCAAATACCAGGCGCAGCCCAAGGCAAACACCACCTGCAGCCCAGTGCAAATACCACCCACAGCCCAGTGCAAATACCACCCACATCCCAGTGCAAATACGACCAGAAGCCCAGTGCAAATACCACCCGCAGCCCAGGGCAAATACCACCCGCAGCCCAGTGCAAATACCACCCGCAGCCCAGTGCAAATACCACCTGCAGACCAGTGCAAATACCACACGCAGCCCAGTGCAAATACCAACGCAGTCCAGTGCAAATACCACCCACAGTACAGGTCTAAATAAGTGGTTAAAGTATTCGTTTAATATTGACCAGGTGAAGAATTTCTACAAATGAAACCGAACAGCTCCACACAGATGACTGACATGAGTCTGTGATCGATTAACTGTAGGAGTCTTGTTTCTAGCCACTAACCTGGAAGGAAGCTTCTTTGTCCAATCATCATACACTGAGAGTCAGGATTTTTTTTTATTTAATCATTTTATCAAAAATTGGAAATTACACGTGCACAAAAAATCATCGGCATTTCAGCAAATGTGCTTTTTTTTGTAACATTAAACAATTCCAAAACTTTGAACTGCTTTATTGTACACATAATTCTATGGGGTATGCAGGGGTACGGTCCCACGGTGCACTGAGTCTTAGCTGAGCAGGAATCATGAACTCTGGTCTTCACTAGTGTGTACAGTGTTGAAAGAACGGTGCACACAACTAGTTACCACCAAATGTACAAAGGTGTCAGACTTCACAATTTCACAGAGTGACTTTTGCAAATATGTGCACAAGGGCACGATAGCCACTAAAAATGTTTTGTGTTAGATTTATCTCCCCAAAACTTTATATCTGAAATAAACACGTTAGTTATAGATTCCTTACCTTAGAATTACCCCCATGCATTAGACTGGATCAGGAAAGTTTTTTCATCAGCAGTACCTCTGCGCGTCGGAAGGTGACGTCGGTCGGCTCCGCGTCTGTCGTTGGCGTCGTGGTTGCCGGGATGACGTTGCGGTAGCTACTTAGACGCCGCCCTCGCGTGCTGACGTCAGTTCTTTCTTTTTCCACACCAGCCAGCGCAGATCCGGAGAGAGCGGTACCTCCAGTCACTTTTTGACTGACTTTTTTGAGCGACTTTTGTCGATGTCTTTTTTGAGTCTATGACTCCTGGTGCATGAGGGATGCCCGGTTTCAAGGCCTGCGGCTCCTGAATCTGACTGATGTCGGTTACGGATCCGCACCGCGTGTGCCTCTTTTGCCTGGAGCGCGACCACGACCCCAAGTCGTGCTCCGACTGCCGGTCGATGGCTCCGAAGGCTTTGCGGGAGCGGTCCCGAAAGCTGCTTGAGCGCCGGCAGTCGGCTCCACGCCGTTCAAGGTCCCGGTCGCGAGGGAGGTCGAGGGACCGGTCGCGGAGCCACCACCACTCGTCCAAGTCATCGAAGTCTTCGCACTCGTGGTCGGGTAAGTCGAAGCACAAAAAGAAGTCGAAGAAGCATCGTCGCTCTTCGACTTCTCCCCGTCGGTCGGCTGATGCGCGGAGCCCGAAGAGTCGACTCCGGCTTTCCCTCCCTTTCCGGGACCCGGAGAGACGCCAGCACAACTTCGTAATTTTTACGAAGCGATGCATCGCATCTTTGGGCGGCCCAAACCCGCCGGCGCACCTTCGGGCCCCGCGGACTCGGTTGGGGGGGCCCAGGCCTTCTCCGCCGTTGGCTCCGGCCTCGGCGCCGCTGGGCCCCAGTGGATCCAGGCCTGGATGCAGAACAGCGCCGGTTGACCTCATTACACCTCCACCGGTGCCACTTCCTCCGGTACCACAGCCGCAACCGACGCCGGTCGTGTCCCCGGGAGCCACCACCACTCGTCCAAGTCATCGAAGTCTTCGCACTCGTGGTCGGGTAAGTCGAAGCACAAAAAGAAGTCGAAGAAGCATCGTCGCTCTTCGACTTCTCCCCGTCGGTCGGCTGATGCGCGGAGCCCGAAGAGTCGACTCCGGCTTTCCTCCCTTTCCGGGACCCGGAGAGACGCCAGCACAACTCGTAATTCTTACGAAGCGATGCATCGCATCTTTGGGCGGCCCAAACCCGCCGGCGCGCCTTCGGGCCCCGCGGACTCGGTTGGGGGGGCCCAGGCCTTCTCCGCCGTTGGCTCCGGCCTCGGTGCCGCTGGGCCCCAGTGGATCCAGGCCTGGATGCAGAACAGCGCCGGTTGACCTCATTACACCTCCACCGGTGCCACTTCCTCCGGTACCACAGCCGCAACCGACGCCGGTCGTGTCCCCGGCCGGCATCGACCCCGGCCTCCATACCAATGTGGACCCGGAGCTGGACCGGCGCCGCCCGATCTGGCGCCGAGTGGGGTTTTTGTGCCCCTGTTCACTCCTGGGTTCCTTTTCGGCCAGATTGGCAACCTGAGGAGGAGGAGGAGGACTGGGAGGGGTCAGGTGACCCTTTAACTGATCAGCTGGAGTCTGAGCAGGACTGGAGAGAGGAACTGGGGGATGCCAGTGGTCTTGACACCTCTCCTGACCTTGGCATGTTGTCTCCTCCTACTGTGGCTACGGAGAAGGGAGCGTCATACGCAGTGGTGTTGCATAGGGTAGCCGAGGCTCTCAACCTTGAGCTTCCTACAGTGGCGGTCAGGACTAACCTCCTGACAGAGGTACTTCAACCGACTGCGAGCTCTTCGGTGCCCCTGCTGCCGTTTAATGAGGCCCTCACCGACGTCCTTTTGGGCATGTGGTCCAGGCCCAACACGGGGTCTCCCGTGGACAGGATGATTGCCCGACGCAACCGCCTGGCTCCAGGCGACCCCACTTTCCTCTCCCAACACCCCACCCCGGAGAGCTTGGTGGTCCAAGCCTCCGCTTCCAAGAGCGCATTCCTTACCGCTCCACCGGAAAGGGAATCCAAGAAGCTGGACCATCTTGGGAAGAAGATTTTCTCTTCCGCCAGCTTAGGACTGCGGTCGGTAAACACTGCATGTCTTTTGGGCCGTTATTCCCACTCTGTGTGGGATACAGTTGCGCAGGTGATGCCTCAGTGTCCGGAGGAGGCCCGGGCAGTGCTCTACCAGGCTGTTGCCACCAGGAGAGTTACGGCAAAGTTTACCCTCCGTTGTGGGCTGGAAACCCCCGACTCTCTGGGCAGGACAATTTCAACGTCAGTAGCACTTCGACGCTACGCCTGGATGAGATCGACTGGATTTTCGGGGGATGTCCAGAACACCTTGATGGACATGCCCTTTGATGGCCGTCGCCTTTTTGGCGACAAAGCGGACAACGCTCTAGAGCGTTTCAAGGACTCACGGGCTACGGCCAAGTCCTTGGGCCTCTCCAGCCGCCCAGCGCAGTCTGCTTTTCGCCCCTTTCGTGGCTACGGAAGGGGTGCCCCATTACGTCCCGCCCAGAGCCACAGGCCGCAGCAAGCTTCCCAACCTTCGCGCGGCCAGGGACGTGGGAAACAGCGCCGTGGTTCAGGGGGCGGGCGGGCCAGTCCACCAACCCCCCTCTACAGCAGCCTCCAAACCCTCCTAGTCCAACTTTTCAGGCCCATCAAACGCCAGTGGGCGGCACGATTCGCCATCACCTCCCTCACTGGCGCACCATCACGTTGGACAGGTGGGTTTTGCAAATAGTCCGAAGGGGCTACTCCCTCCCCTTCGAGGCTACCCCTCCAGCCATGCCACCTCACTACCACGGCATGTCGGAGGATCACCTGGGCCTTCTCCACAGGAAGTTTCGGCACTCTTGGCCAAGGGAGCCATCGAGCGCGTTCCTGCCCCAGAAGTAGGTTGTGGTTGCTATTCCCACTACTTTCTGATACCCAAGAAGGACAAGGGCCTGCGTCCTATCTTGGATATCAGGAACGTCAACCGCTTCCTCCGGAAGGAGAAGTTCAAGATGTTGATGCTCGCTCAGGTCTTGTCTGCCCTCGACCCTGGAGACTGGATGCTAGCGTTGGACTTGCAGGACGCTTATTTTCACATCCCCGTCCTGCCGGCCCACCGACGTTACCTGCGGTTCACGGTAGGCCACGAGCATTTTTCAGTTTACCGTGCTTCCCTTGGCCTTACCAGCGCCCCTCGGGTGTTCACGAAAGTGATGGCGGTGGTCGCAGCTCATCTGCGCAGATCAGGGGTTCCAGTCTTCCCCTATCTGGACGACTGGCTGTTGAAGGCGGGCTTGCCCCAGGCAGTCGTCTCCCACCTCCAGACTACGGCCGACCTCCTCCATTCGCTGGGGTTCTCCATCAATGTGCCGAAGTCACACCTGATTCCCTCTCAGAAGCTCCTCTTCATCGGAGCGGTTCTGGACACGACGCAGTTTCGGGTTTATCCTCCCGAGCAGCAAGTCCGGGATATTCGGGCTATGATTCCGATCTTTCAGCCTCTATCCCGGGTTTCGGTCCGGATGACTCTGAGGCTGCTGGACCTCATGGCCTCCTGCATCCTGCTGGTCGAGCATGCCAGGTGGCATATGCGGGCTTTGCAGTGGGACCTGAAGTTCCAGTGGGCGCAGCATCAGGGGAATCTGTCCAATTGCGTCCAGATCTCGGAGGGCACTGCTCGACAGTTGCAGTGGTGGCTCACGAACCAGGATTGGGTCAACGGCAGATCCCTCTCCCTTCCCCAACCAGTGCACACAGTGGTGATGGACGCATCCCTTCTGGGATGGGGCGGCCACATGGGAGAGGCGGAGATCAGAGGCCTCTGGTCTCCGGCGGAGTCCGGGCTCCACATCAACCTTCTGGAGCTTCGGGCGATTCGTCTTGCACTCGAGGCATTCCTTCCCTCTGTCCGGGGAAGAGTAGTGCAGGTGTTCACGGACAACACCACTGCCATGTGGTACTGCAACAAACAGGGCGGGGTGGGGTCGTGGACCCTATGTCAGGAGGCTCTCCACCTCTGGATATGGCTGGAACATCAGGGCATATCCCTGGTGGTTCAACACCTGGCAGGTTCCCTGTACGCCAGGGCGGACGAACTCAGCCACAGGTGCATGATGGATCACGAATGGCGTCTTCACTCAGAGGTGGTGCAAGGTCTCTTTCGACAGTGGGGAAGAGCCTTGGTTAGATCTATTCGCCTCCGAAGAGAACGCGCAATGTCAGCAATTCTGCGTGTTGGAATTTCCAAGATGGCACTCGCTGGGCGACGCATTTCGTCGCGAGTGGAGTTGCGGTCTGTTGTACGTCTTTCCGCCTATACCACTTCAGCCCAGAGTGCTGAAGAAGATCAGGCGCGACCGGGCCCAAGTCATCCTTGTGGCTCCGTATTGGGCACGAAGAGTCTGGTATCCCGAGCTGCTCAACATGGCCATCGATCCTCCGACCAGACTGCCCCCTCGGGAGGATCTTCTGTCGCAGCAACAGGGTACGGTCCTCCACCCAAACCTGTCCAGCCTCCACCTCCTTGCGTGGAGATTGAGCGGCAGCAGTTGATGTCTTTTGACCTGCCTCCTGAAGCTTGTGAGGTTATATTGGCAGCCAGGCGTCCCTCCACTAAGACGGTATACGCCTGCCGGTCGAACAAATTTGTGGCATGGTGCACAGCAAAGGCTGTGGATCCCCTTTCTGCCCCTCTTTCTGAGGTTCTCTTGTTCCTTCTTTCTTTAGCCCGGCAGGGCTCTGCTCTGGGCACTCTAAAGGGCTATCTTTCGGCCATCTCTGCTTTCCTTCGGCTTGCAGAGCAGCCTTCTCTTTCAAATCGTTTCTTGAAAGGCATAACTCATCTCTTTCCTCCTATTCCCTTCGTTATGCCTCAGTGGGACTTGAATCTAGTCTTAACCTATTTAATGTGTGCTCCCTTCGAGCTGCTACACAGCTGTCCTTTGAGGCTTCTAACACTTAAAACTGCATTCCTGGTAGCCATCACATCTGCCAGAAGAGTGAGTGAGCTCCAGGCTCTTTCTTCCAAGCCTCCTTTCCTGTCTGTTCATCCAGGCAAGGTAGTTCTCAGGACTCGTCCTTCCTTCTTGCCTAAGGTTGTCCCTGCCTTTCACATCGGGCAGACCATCACTTTGCCCACCTTCTTTCCGCCTCCTTCGAAAGAGGAAGAGAGGCTCCACCGTCTGCACCCAAAACGTGCGCTTTCGTTCTATCTGGATCGCACAAAGCAGTTCCGGGTGGATGACCAACTCTTTGTTGGCTACCTGGGCACCAAGAAAGGTCGGGCCGTACACAAGCGAACCATTTCTCGATGGGTCGTTTTGTGTATCAAAGCATGCTATTCTCTGGCTAAAAAGGAGCCTCCTGTGGGGCTACACGCCCATTCCACCAGGGCGACGGCAGCCGCTACTGCCTTAGGCCGAGGAGTTCCTCTACATGACATCTGTCAGGTAGCCACGTGGGCATCACTGCACACTTTTACGAAACACTACTGTCTGGACAGTCAAGTCCGGAGAGACGGCTTCTTTGGCCGTTCTGTGCTCCAGGACTTTCTGGTGTGATCTTGGTTCGCAGACCCACCACCGGGGATGGTATTGCTGGGGTATCTATTCTAAGGTAAGGAATCTATAACTAACGTGTTTCTTTCAGATGAACAAGTTACTTACCTTCGGTAACGATATATCTGTAAGAAACATTAGTTAGTTATAGATTCCTTACCGCCCCACCCATCCTCCCCGTTCTGCAAACTGATTTCTAGGGTTAAGGACACCCTTTCAAGGCCCTAGTTTTGTGCACCAGTGGTCAGTGTCTTGCGTGGCTCTGCGTTTCTGGCGCAGAAAGTCGTGTACTGAACTGATGTCAGCACGCGAGGGCGGCGTCTAAGTAGCTACCGCAACCACGACGCCAACGACGGACACGGAGCCGATCGACACCACCTTCCGACGCTCTGAGGTACTGCTGACGAAAAAACTTTCCGGATCCAGTCTGACGCCTGGAGGTAATTCTAAGGTAAGGAATCTATAACTAACTAATGTTTCTTACAGATATATTGTTACCGAAGGTAAGTAACTTGTTCTTCAAGATAAGTACTTTGTGATTTTTTTGTCCCTAAATTCCTTGTAAAACCTTTCAGCCACTGTGTGTCCTCAATACTTAGCCAATTCATGAAGTTGACCTACTTTTAAAAATAAGAAATTTATACAGAGTTGTGGAGTCCAACTTCACACACCGAGTAACCACACCTGTATCACGTCTTTATGGTTACCCACAATGCCCTTCGTGATGGACCCTGAAATATTTGGTCTGGAGCTCAGGCAGCTTTAGACCTCTGCGTAACACAGACGCGGACATCGGTTCTATTGTGGAGGACTCGCATATGGAGGCTGGTGTTGGTGGTGAGGGTGGTATTGGCTCACTGGTTGCATAGCTCCACCAGATGTGTTTGATACCCCCAACAATCTCTAGCTTCCGGGATAAGGTAAAGGGGAGTGAGATGCAAAAATGTATAGCCTCCTTTATCCAAGACGGATTGAAAAATATTGCAGCCTCCTTTTCAGTCTATTGATTGCCACTTTGTGCTGTTTAATGTGCATTTGCTAGAATTCCTGCAGTCATTTGACCATATTTCTTCAAAATCAGACATATGACACAGAATGCATCTGCAACTTAAAACCATCTCTTTGTTTTTTAAATAGATTTATTACATTTTTAAAAAACGTTTTACTCCTCCCCTCCCCCCAAGCAAGGCAGACAATTCATGATGATACAGTATATAAATACAAATAAGCAGCAACAAATGATTAGATATTTCATATATGATTCACATAAAAATAGTAAACAGTTGATAATTCACAACAAAGTAGTGCATATATTGTGACATAAAGTGACCTGGCGCATAACATCCTGCTCTCTGAAGCGATTGCTGGGCCCTCTAGCATAACCGAATTCAAATTCCAACACCCACATTATTCCCCAGTTATTCCCCCTCTGACATTGAGGTGCCCAAACCTGTAATCCTTTTTCCATTGCAGATTTGCCTTTCCGTGCATAGACCACAATTTCAATATCACAAGTGGCTAAGAGCCGTGCCAACCATTGATGAAACGACGGAGGAGAATGGTCCAGGCACGCGGTTGCTAAGCACAGCCTCAATACTAACATTGCAAGAAACGTAAATGACTGAGTATGATTAGGAACTACTTCATTATGAACCCCAAGTAAAATAAGTTGGGGGGGTTAACAACGGTTTTTAAACCCAGTTTCTTCTCCACAAAATCACTCATTTCCGTTTTTTAGCCCTCCCAGAGCGGGGCACTCTCCAAACATATGTGCCAGATCCGCATCCATAGCGTTGACAATGGGAACAATGCGTGCCCGAAAACCCTCCCCACTTCGCAATTTTTCCCAGGGTAATATATAAGCTAAAACACATAGGGCCATATTCTCAAGGAGCTATCGCCGAGGAGTTATCGGCACATTATCGCAGCCAAATCCGCGATAAATTTATCTCCCCATTCCCAAGCTGGTGCTAACAGCCCATAACACCAGTTTTCCTGCGATAGCAGTCGCAAAAAACATCGCCACAGATGACCCCGGCAACTAACGCTAATGATATGCAGAGTTGGCGTTCCCGTGCAAAAAGCCGCGACAACACCACTCCACAACATTCTCAACGACTAGCCAGATCGGCGATAAGAACACAAAACATGCAATAAGGCGTGTTAGCAGCAGGAAACTAACACCTGCTCCTACCTGGTGTAAAGACGGACGACAACCGGCACCAGACAAGGGAGCACAGCCCAAAGCCACACATGAAGAACAACAGAAGCCCTGGAGCAACCGATCATGCAGCCCGGAGCCCCAATAGGTCAACAACACCCACCGCCACCACCCCCAGGACCCACCCACCCCCCTCCCCCGCGGGGCCCTACCCCGGGCACCCCCCATACCACCCCCCTTTGGACAAAGATATTGCACATCAACTCCACAAAATCATGAACCAAACAAATCGCATGAAGTCGCACAATCACAACACCCAACATACATGTGTGGTCAGAAAAAGGGAAATCATACATTCATATCATAATATCCAAACAATACGTTTATTACAGAATAAACCAAAAAAAACAAATTTGAAGAGGCGTGGCGGGTCGTCTCAGGACATTCTGTAAGTCACAGCCTGCAAAACAGAAATCTGGATCAGAAGGTGTGCCATGCGCCCATCAAAGTACAGAGAGAGAGAGCGAAAGAGAGGAAGAGAGAGGGAGAGAGAGGGAGAGAGGGAGAGAGAGAGAGGGAGAGAGAAAGAGAGGGAGAGAGAGAGAAAGAGAGAGGGACAGAGAGGGAGAGAGAAAGAGAGGGAGAGAGAAAGAGAGAGGGAGAGAGAGAGAAAGAGAGAGGGAGGGAGAGAGAAAGAGAGGGAGAGAGAAAGAGAGGGTGAGAGAGTGCCGACACTGCGGACTTAGGCCTCACTGCTCACCTGCTGCCACCGGTGTGTCTCCAACCACGTGCCGGTATTCACAGCAGTCCCCCAGGTCCCTCATCTGAAACAGTTTCCAGAGACATGAATGGCAGAGTCCATACAGTTGCACACGACATCATCGCTTGCCCGCCCCTGCGCACACAGGCTGCTGAACCCCAGCCCCTCCCGCCGCCCAGCGGTGATTGCCCGCCCCTGCGCAACCAGGCCTCACTGCTCACCTTCCGCCACAGGCGTGCCTCCAATGGGCCCACCACGTTCCGGAGGGATCTCCAAGCCCGGGGCCCGCGACCATGGCACCCTCCACATCATGCAGCCTCGCACCTCGGGCCACCAGGTCACACACATGATTCTGGGTCCTGATTTCGCAATGGCAGAGACCACATCAGTGCACACGGCATCATCGCAGGCTGCACACCCGCTCAGCGCTTTAGGTGCCACTAACTCTGTGAACCGCAACGCCACGTGGCGGGAGGCCCGCCCTGCCCGCTGGCTCAGGCCTACACTGCGGTCCAGCAGAGCTCACACTAATCCTTGCCAGGACGGCGCATCATCGCAGGCTGCACAACCGCTCAGCACTGTAGGTGCCCCTATCTCACTGCACCGCAAGATACCGTCCCGTGGCGGGGTGCATGTGTCTGCCGCAGTGTATCCGGTGCAACCAAGTCTGTGCACCGCTATCCATGGACCCTTAATGATTGAGTCCCGTGGTGCGGACGCCATCCTGTCACCCCCGGCACTGGGCAATGTGAGGTGGCAGGGCCCTAGGCCCTCATGCATACATGAGAACTACACGGAGATACCCAGTCAGAGAGAGTGGAAATGGCGTCCAGCACGTGCGCCAGGCCCTTTTTATTGGCAGGGTCACATGTCCTGTGACGCCTGTGCTGGATGGGTGTGGTGTGGGTGTACACCAGCCGTGAGGGAGTGGCTGTGGCATGCTGACAACTAGACCTGTGAGCTGCAGATCCCAACAGTGAAGACCTGGGACATGTAGCGATGTCGTCCCCCCCTGTGTGCGTAATTGGAGTGGGCTGTCCCGGCGTATGCCAGTCCAGCGTAAGGGTGTGAACAATGACCCCGGGGGCTCTGGGCGTGGTTCCGTCCTGGGCTGGACAAGGAAGTGACTAATGGATGTGTCTCTGTTGTAGTGTCGGCGCCACCCGGACCACAATCGGCAATGTGTCACCCTGTGACAAAAGTCCCACAACATGTGCAACATGGACGTAAGGGGGAATCACTGACCCTACATTCATCCATACTTCCACACTTGAAAGATCATAGACATGACACATCTGTGTGAATATGAATGTTTATTACACATTCAAGGGAGTGTTGCAGCTGGAGCAGTACAGGGCCATGCCAACCCCACTTCACATTGTCGGCCCGTGGAGGGCCAGCCAGAGTCCTTCAGGGAATGACAGGTACATCAGGAGAGGAGGACTTCAGTCCGCAGTCTGATAGCTGTGTCATTGGTGACCAAACAGAATATGGCAGTCCATGCCGAGGTCCAAGGTGAGTGTCGCAGAGTGCATCGGGGGACAGTGGAAAGTGATGATGCAGAGGGCAGAACCAAGCAGAAACAGGCCACATGGTGGAGATGAATTCTACCGCGCCCTCCTGACCACGATGGCAGATACATCCGCATCTTCGTCCTCTGCTGTTGCATGTGCCTCACATGTGGGTGGTGGTGTTCTGTCTCCAGCACTGTGTGGCACTGACACATCAGGGGCCGGAGATGTGGATGGGGTGGTAGCAGCAGCATGCATCAGCGCCAGGCCTTGTGGCAGCAATGCCATGAGGAGGGTCTTTAGGGCATTGAGGGACCCAGCTACCTCTCGCTGGTGTGCAGCCGTGGCAGCCGCTCTTTCCGCCTGCGTCCGCTCCATGTTCTCCATGATCCTCCGCAAGTGTCCCAACTCCCGGGCGAGATCGCTGGAGGCACTCTGACTAGACAGTCGTTCTTGTCGCAGAGTCAGGACTCTAGCGATGTCAGCCATGGTCCGTTGGAGAGCATGGAGCGGACTGTGGGTGTCCGTTAGGGACTGTGAGTGGTCCCTGATGGGACTTAGACACCCAAGTATGGCGTCCCACCTGCACCTGTTCAGCCAGCTTCTCCTGGCACCCCAACACACGGCGTTGGAAGGCCATGTGTTCGTCGTGGGGGTCCTGGGTGGCAGCTGTGGTGGTGGGTGCTGTGTGTACTGTGCAGGGGGTGGGTTCTCCTCGTGGCAGCTGGGCTGCCCTGATCCTGGAAGTGGGCTGCGGAGGCTGTCCAGCAGCTGTTGGAGGGCGTCGGAGTTGAAGGTGTGGTGGTCCTCTTCGTCATCAGAGAAGAGAGGTTCGGACTGCTCTGCAGGAGGTGTTTGATTTCCCCCTGCAATGTGGAGGGGAGATGCAGTTTAACATCGTGTTCACATGTATGTTGACGCATTGTACATGTTTACATTCAGACTGCATGACAGTGTACATTGTGACTGTTTGGGGGGAGCTGCCTATTTGATGCGGGACAGTGGACATTCCGACTACATCACGGATGTGTGTTTGTACTTGTACATTGCCAACTCACATTTCCCTGCTATGCCAAATGTGATTGGCCAGTTTCTACGCACATGCGGCACCAGTTGTGTCCTCTGTTCTGTTGTAGACGTGTTGCGGTTTGTACCACATCGTTGTCAATGTTGCTGTGCTCTGCATGTCATGTGTGTGTGCCGCATTTTGGGGGAGTCGCCCCTGCAGCTCTGATTTAGCTGCCCTTATCCCTTACATGCAGTGTGCCTCTGGGTTCTGTGCTTATGCAGTGCTGAGATGTTGCATACCTGTGAGCATTGGTCTCTTGGTGGGAGTTGTGGGTCTGGGGCATGTTTGTCCGCAGATGTGCTATGCTTAATTGTGCATGTGTGCCATTGTGCCCATCTCCCCCCGTCCCCCCAGTCCCTGGTCGTTACTCACCCTGTTGCTGTTGTGTTCGGTCATGTTGAGCAGTGTCCGGTCCCCCAACTCCTGCCACCTTCTCCCCACTGATGACTGTGGACACCATTTCCTCCATCTCGTCCAGCTCCTCCTGTGGCGCTGGACTCCCACCTCCAGTCTGCATTGCTGCCTTCCGGTTGTTTGCGAGTTTCAGCTTGGTTTTACGCTTCACATCATTCCAGCGCCTCTTGACCTCATCCATTGTCCTCCTCAGCACTCTGACTGCATTCACCTTGTCCACGATGGTCTGCCATATTCCATTTTTAGTTGCCAGTGACACAGTGGAGGTGACGAACAGTGGTTGATGGTGTTCTGTCACCTCCATTATCAGGATCCTGTTTTCCTGCGGACTGAACCGCTTCTTCCTACTCTTCTTGTCCTGGCCCTTCCCTGACCCCGAGGTCCCTGGCTGTTCCTCCGGGGGGCTTGTGGGGTTCTGGTTGTCCTCTGTACTTGCTCCGGATGCCTCCATTGTGTTTCGCTGTTGTTTGGCTTTTGTTGGTATGTTTTTTTTCTACTTTTATAGTGCATTTTCCCGCATGACGCGTGGGAATTGCAGGCCTGTGGCTGGTTTTCGTAGATTATTGTATCGTTTCGCGTTTTTGCGGCGTCGCGTTGTTTTTAATGTGTTCATTTGACGCGTTATCGTTGGACTATCGCATGGGGCCGCCGGGTTGTGAATTCCACGTTAACAGGGTGTTATTTTCCCGCGATAGGCTGGGATGTGAAGGGTTGCGTTAAGCTACACTTGCGGTAGTTATCACACGTTCTTGAGAATATGCCCCATAGTTTTGAAATGTTGGACCTGCAACTTAGCCGACATTAGTAAAGACTGAGCCAGGACTAGAGAATCGACCAAACCATTATTTCCTGACTGCAGCTTCTCTTGCCACCGTCTAGCTTGTTTGTCAACATCATCCGGCATACGACTTTTCAATATCAGATATAAAGACCCTATTGAAGTCTTCTTCCCATTAATCAACTCTACAAGCTCCACCTTAGAGAACCCAGATGACCCCCATTCTTTTACCCAAGAAAACCCTGGATCTGCAGGTATTTAACCCCTTCGATGCTCATGACGGAATGGTTCCGTCATGAGCATCGGTGCCCCTGTGCTCATGACGGAACCATTCCGTCATGAGGCAGAGGCACGAAATCCCTCTGCTGCAGACAGCAGAGGGATTTCTATTTCTCCCCTAGTGACCTTGGGAGCTGGGGAAGAGCTTCCCAGCTCCCGAGGGCTCCTCCCTGGTTTCTGTGCCATGACGATCAGCACGCACGTCATGCTGTCGTCATTGCACAGAAACCGAAACTGAAATGAGCCTTTAGGCTCATTTCAGTTTCACTTTCTATGTGCTCAGTGGGCTATCTCAGCCCCCCCGGGCATGTAGAAAGACGGGAGAGGTATCATTGGAAAGGGGAGAATCTCCCCTTTCCAATGGTACCCCTCCCCAGTGGATCCCTGCTTGGGGATCACCCCAGGAGGGCGATCCCCAAGCAGGGATCCACCCACTAGACACCAGGGAGGGGGAGCGGCCCCTTGGGCAAGGGCCTTCGCTCCCCCATAAAGAAATGGGCACAATTCAGTCTTTCTACCCCCTGGGGGCAGATGGGGCAGTAGCCCCCAATCTGCCCCCAGGAGGCAAAAAGCCCACTAAACGCCAGGGATTTTTTTTGGTGCATTTTTTTTAGGGTGGGGGCTGCCCGAAACGGGCACGCCAATGCCCCACCCCCCACCACCATTACAGCCTTTCTGCCCCCTCAGGGGGGCAGAAAGCCCACTTGACGCCAGGGATTATTTTTCGCGCAATTTATTTTAGGGTGGGGGCTGCCCGAAACGGGCACGCCAATGCCCCACCCCCCGCCACCATTACAGCCTTTCTGCCCCCCCGGGGGGGCAAAAAGCCCACTAGACGCCAGTGATATTTTGGGGCAAATCTGAATTAGGGTGGGGGCTGCCCAAAATGGGCATGCCAATGCCCCCACCCCTCCCTCACAAAAATTACAGCCTTTCTGCCCCCCCTGGGGGGCAGATGGGGGCATTAGCCCCCAATCTTCCCCCCGGGGGGGCAAACAGCCCAGTAGACGCCAGAGATTTTTTTGGGCAAACTTTAATTAGGGTGGGGGCATTGGCATGCCCGTTTTGGGCAGCCCCAACCCTAATTAAAATTTGCCCAAAAAACTTCCTGGTGTCTAGTGGACTTTCAGCCCGCCCTGGGGGGCAGATGGGGGCATTAGCCCCAATCTGCCCCGCCGGGGGGGGGGGGCAAAAAGCCCACTAGACGCCAGGGATTTTTTTGGGGCAAATTTGAATTAGGGTGGGGCTGCCCAAAACGGGCATGCCCATGCCCCCACCCCCTCCCCTGCAAAAATTACAGCCTTCCTGCTCCCCTGGAGGGCAGATGGGGCAGTAGCCCCCAATCTGCCCCCAGGGGGCAAAAAGCCCACTAGACGCCAGGGATTTTTGGGGCAAATTTTTATTAGGGTGGGGCATTGGCATGCCTGCTTTTGGCAACCCCCACCCTAATTAAAATTTGCTAAAAATCCCTGGCATCTAGTAGGCTTTCTGCCCCCTGGGGGCGGATGGGGCATTAGCCCCCAATCTGCACTCCCGGGGGCAAAAAGCCCACTAGTCGCCAGGGATTTTTTTGGGCAAATTTGAATTAGGGTGGGGGCTGCCCAAAACGGGCATGCCCATGCCCCCACCCCTCCCCCGCAAAAATTACAGCCTTCCTGCCCCCCTGGGGGGCAGATGGGGCAGTAGCCCCCTATCTGCCCCCCCGGGGGCAAAAAGCCCACTAGACGCCAACGATTACACTGGCTTTTTTATGTGTGGGGTGGGGGCTGCCCAGAATGGGCATACCAATGCCCCTACCCCCAAAAAAATAGCCACAGTGTTTCTGCCCCCTTGGGAGCATATCGAGGCAACCCCACCCCCGATATCCCCCCAGGGCGGCAGAAAGCCGACTAGGCACGGATTTGTTTTTAGCAATATGCCTACCTGTGGATTTTGGGCCCTAGCGCAGCCGGCACATAGGGAAACCTAGCAAACCTGTATATTTTTGAAAACTAGACACCCAGGGGAATCCAGGATGGGGTGACTTGACTGGCTCTCACCAGGTTCTGTTACCCAGAATCCCTTGCAAACCTCAAAATGTGCATTAAAAAAACACATTTTCTGCACATTTCTGTGGTGGAAAGTTCTGGAATCTGTGTGGATCCACAAAATTCCACTCACCCCGCATTACCCAAAGTCTTCCGAGAAAAATGGTACCTCACTTGTGTGGGTGGGTCAAGTACCCGTGACAGGCAAGGGCCCAAAACCTAGGGCCATCAAAATTACCTATCACAAACCAACCTGGTTTTGCACGGGGGTTACCTGAGTTTTTGGCCCCGGGGTCGGCGGCCATCTAGGGAAACCTACCAAAGCCACACATTTCTGAAAACTAGACACCCGGGGGATGATTCCAGGGAGGTATGGCTTGCGTGGATCCCCCAACGTTTTCTTACCCAGAATCCCCTGCAAACCTCAAATTTAGCTGAAAAAAAATCACTTTTTCCACACATTTTTGTGTGGGAAAGTTGTGGCATCACTGGGCTGACACAAATTTCCTACCACCCAGCGTTCCCCCAGGTCTCCCGATAAAAATGGTGCCTCACTTGTGTGGGAGGCACAAGTACCCGCGACAGGCAAAGGCCAAAAACGTATTGAGGCGACATCAAAATTGCCTATCACAAAACGACCTGGTTTTGCAAGGGGGATCACCTGGGTTTTTGGCCCGTGCTCGGCGGCCACCTAGGGAAACCTACCAAATCCACACATTTCTGAAAAGTAGACAGCCGGGGGATTCCAGGGAGGTATGGCTTGCGTGGATCCCCCAACGTTTTCTTACCCAGAATCCCCTGCAAACCTGAAAGTTTGCTGAAAAAATCACTTTTTTCACACATTTGTGTGTGGGAAAGTTATGGCATCACCGGGCTGACACAAATTTCCTACCACCCAGCGTTCCCCCAGGTCTCCCGATAAAAATGGTGCCTCACTCGGGAGGGAGGCCCAAGTACCCGCGACAGGCAAGGGCCCAAAATGTATTGAGGTGACATCAAAATTGCCTATCACAAAACGACCTGGTTTTGTAAGGGGGGGTCACCTGGGTTTTTTGCCCCGTGCTGGGTGGCCAGCTAGGGAAACCTACCAAACCCACACATTTCTGAAAACTAGACACCCGGGGGATTCCATCCCTGAGAGCAAACCGGACAAATTAGTGGGTTATTCTTGATTCTCCTAATCAGGGGATCAAAAAATAAAGGGCAAATAATAATGAGGAGCATGGGCATCCTTGCCGTGTGCCGCGCTGTATCACAACGGACTCTGAATGCCCCCCATCAGCAAAATCTTAGCTCGCGGATTACAATACAGTGCTTTCAAAGACTTCATAAACCCTGGTCCTAGACCCGTCTTTTCCATAACTGCCCAAAGGTACGACCAGGAGACCCTATCGAATGCTTTTTCTGCATCCAAAAGTATTATTGGCCTCATCAAAGAGAGTGATAACCCGGCGGATATGGTCAGTTGTACCCCTCCCAGGAATGAATCCATGCTGCATGGGGGATACTATTTTGCTGACAACCACCGACAGTCGCCTTGCCAATATTTTCGAGTAGATTTTGGTGCCACTATTCATGAATGTAATAGGATGATATGAACCTAATTCCTGCACGGGTTTGCTTCTCTATGCAGAAGCCCAAGAGTCGGGTGGGTCTGAACCCTTCTGAACTTGCAAAATAACATCCAGCATATATGCTTTAAGACTGGCCGAAAAAGTCTTCTAAAACTCCCCAGGAATAAAATCCATCCCGACTGCTTTCCCTGGTGATGAACTTGAAATAGCCGTCACCATTTCATCCAGCGTAAAAGGTTGTTCTAAATACTCAATGTCCTCCTCATTTAAATCTTCATATGAGACCGATTCCAGGTACCCCAACATATCCCCAGCTACCACCCCCCCTTCATCAGTATACAGCCGCTGATAAATCTTTGGAAGGCTGCCCGTATTCCTTCCGGATCAGAAACTAATACCAAATGATTATGTCTCCACACCGTGTATTTATCAGCAGCTTTTTTTGAAGAAATATCTACTATTGCTGCTTTAGCAATTACCACTTTAAGCTGTGCAGACTCTGGGGCATATTCACAAGGACTTATCGCCGAGTTATCGGCACGTTAACGCATCAAAAGTGGAGATAGATTTAACGCCCCATTCACAAGCGGGTGCAAACTGCAGACATCGCCAGTATTCCCGCGATAACTGCCCCAAAATTTATCTCCACGGGTGACACCACCAACTAACCCTAATGAGATGCAGAGTAGGCGTTCCCGTGCAAAAACTCACGAAAACACCACAACACCACTTTCACAACGAACTGCCAGATCTGCGATGCGAACCAAAAACATGCGATAAGCCACGGTAGCACCAGGGAATTAACACCTGCCTTTTCCTGGTGTTAAGCAGGACGACTACCTGCAGCATGAAAGGGAGCCCAGCCAAGAGCCACATCTGAAGACCCACAGATGCCATGGAGCCAATGATCATGCAGCTCGGAGACCCATGACGACCACAACACCTACCGCCACCACCCCCAGGCCCACCACCCCCCCCAGGACCTGCCCTGCCCCCCCCGCCCGGACCACCACAGAGGCAGCGTACACAAAGACAGCGGACCCACCGTAAACGCACCAGCCGCACAGACCTAACGCCAGAGGAGGACATTACCCACTACAGGCCCAAAAGGACAACCATCCCCCGCATCCTGACCCACATCGCCCACCTGCTGACGGTACCAACACAGCGGACAACCAACATCCCTCCGCAGACAAAGCTGCCGGCTGTGCTGCACATGTTGGCCTCTGGTACCTTCCAACCCACAACTGCCAGAGTCGGAGGAGTCTCACAGTCAGCCCTATCCAAGTTCATCACACCTGTCCTGGATGCCATCATCAGCCTGGTACCCCAGCACCTCCACTTCACCCACATTACGCAGGAGCAGCTGGAGACCAAGCAAGTCTTCTACGCCATAGCTGGATTCCCTCACGTGTTGGGGGCAATCGACTGCACACATGTACCCCTCGCGCCCCCTGCTGACACTGCACACAACTACCGCAACAGAAAGCACACGCATTCCATCAATGTGCAGGCAATAGTGGACCACCGGGGACTCCTCAACAATGTTGTGGCCAACTCCCCAGGCAGTGTGCATGATACCTACATCGCCCGACAGTCCATCATCAACCAGCGCTCCCAGGATGGCACCTATGGAAATGCATTGCTCGTTGGTAAGTACCAAATGAACACACCACACACCTCCACTCCACAGTCATGCAACTCACAACACTGGCAATGGGCACGCAGCAAAACTACATGCAACATGCCACACAACATGCCAACCGACCAGACACGACAACACAACTCCATTGGGAACCTGGGCTTGCCATGCACACAACCCAGCCACGGCATGCACCACAGCCACACAATAGCAGAATGTGAGGAGAGGCTTGGAGCAGGCATGTGCGAGAGCGGCAAGTGACTAATGAATGAGAACCTACCCAATGCCAGGTGTGGCGTGGATGTGCGGACAGACTTCAGTGTGCAAACCACGGAAATGGCCACGTGGACATTAACTGCTGGTGCATGGAGTGTAGTGGCCAGTGGACGCTACCATGTCCCCACAGGCTGTGGGGCAGAACGCGGAAATGTCGCTCGTTACGTCCCCCCTGTATGCGCGGGCGGAGTGGGTTGGCCCTGCGTACGCCAGGCCTGCGTACGGGTGTGAATGAAAAGCCTGTCGCACTGGGCGTGGTTCTCATTTGGAATGGCCAACGTGTCTGCCAGTGCGGTGCCTCTTAGCCCACCACGAGGCCGGCACCGTGCGCGGCGGGGCCTGCGTCCCTGTGTGCCTGCTGCACCCCGGGCCGCTGGTCCCCAGACCCGTCATGCCTGCCCCAGCGCACCAAGGAGGCTCCGCTCACCTGCTGACACCGACGTGTGTCAAAGAGGGCCCACCACGTGCCGGTGCAAGCTCCAAGCCCCAGTCCCGTGACCTTTGCAGCCTCTGCAGACCATCGCTGGCCTCCACGATGCTGGCCCACAGTACTCCTTTTTCATTGACATACTCCACCGGCGTACTCTTCGGCCCAGTTGTTGGCACATGTTGTACTGAGTCGTGAGTTCTGAATGGCAGTGACCCCAAGTCTGTGGCAGCATCCACATCACTATACTCCCTCCGATCAGTGAAGCCAAAGTCTGCATCGCAAGCCGGCGACACGTGGTGCCACTAACCCTGTTCAACGCAAGCCGGCGACATGTGGTGCCACTAACCCTGTTCAACGCAAGCCGGTGACACGTGGTGCCACTAACCCTGTTCAACACAAGCCGGCGACACGTGGTGCCACTATCCCTGTTCAACGACAGCCGGCGACACTTGGATGAGGGCTCAGGCCTACACTGCGGTCCAGTAGGTCCCACATGTGGAACTGTGTCCTGAGTTTAGAATGGCAGTGACCAAATGTTAATTGTCGCGTATATATCACTGAACTCCCTTCGATCAGTGTCCCAAACTCTGCATCGCAAGCACACGACACGTGTCTGTGGGCCCGTGCTGACCGCTGCCCCTGGCCTACATTGCGGTCCAGTAGGTCCCACATCCAGCACTTAGTCATGATTCATGAATGGCAGAGTCCATACCAGTGAACGCACGGAGAGGAGTAAGAGGAAGATGCGGTTCAGTCCGGATGAAAGCCGGATCCTCGTCACGGAGGTGACCGAACAGTAGCAACAACTGACCTGGTGCCACTAACTCTGTGCGCAATGAGTCATGGGCACTTTCTGGTTGGACTTTGGTGGAGTCTGAGTCCATGGCCTGGGGGTTGTCTGCATCATCATATGGCTGGGACGGACTTGGTGTTCGACATGTGTCTGTTCCATTCATCTCCACCATGGTGACTGTTTCTGCGTGGTTCTGCCCTCTGCATCATGCCCTGGGGGTACACCTTCCACATTCCACCGAGACACTCCGCGACAACCCCCTTTGTCATCTACGAGAACCTGCTCTGCTCTCGTGACCCTGCCCCAGTGCACTGCAAGTCAGCGGCCCGTGGCGGTAGGCCCGTGCAGGACGCTGTGCATCCGGGGCCACTAACTCTGTGCAGATCAAGTCATGGAGCCTTTATGGTTGAATGGTTGTGTCCTTAACGATGTACACTGTTGTCATTTTTTGACTGCACCAGGCACTCCATGACGGCTGGTGTACACACACCCCACACACATCCAACACAGGTGTCTCTAGACATGTGAGCCTGCTAATAAGCGTGGCCGGGCGCACGTGCCCGTAGCCATTCACACCATCTAAGCAAGTGTGTCCGTGTGGTCATTATGTCAGCATGATGGGCCCGAGCCCTGCAACATCACAGTGTGCTGTCTTCAGCGGACGATACCATGTCACCTCAGCAGTGGCCAAGACCTTGGACATGTAGCTTTGCCCGCCCCCCCTGCATGCACAAGCGGCGTGTGCTGGTCCGGCGTACGTCAGGTCAGCGCCGGGGTGTGCTGATTCGGCAGGGGGATCAGGGCGTGGCTCTGGTCTGGCTTTGAGCAGGAAGTGCGGTAAGCGTGTCTCTGTGGTGGAGTGTTGTCGCCACCAGGGCCACAGTAGTCGATGTTGCAATGTAGCATGCACCCGGAGGGCATAAGCACAACAAAAGCAGGAAAAAGGAAGACAAACCAAACAGAAAACAACAGCGAAGCACAATGGAGGCAGCCGGAGCTAGTATACAACCCCACAAGCCCCATTAGCAACAAAACATTGTACATGGCAGGCCATCGTGGACAAGGTGAATGCAGCCGGAGAGCGGAGGAGGACAATGGAAGAAAACCAGAACAGCCGGAATGATGCGAAACGCACAAACAAGCAGAAACACGCCAACAACCAGAAGGCAGCAATGCACACCGGAGGTGGGAGTCCAGCGCCACACCAGGAGCTGGATAACATGGAGGAAATGGTGTCCACCACATCAGTCTGGAGATGGTGGCAGGACTCGGGGACCGGAAACTGCCCAAAATCAACAGACACAACAGCAACAGGGAGAGGAACGACCAGGGACTGGGGGGACGGGGGGAGATGGGCACAATGGCACACATGCACAATGAAGCACAGCACACTGCAGACAAACCATGCCCAAGAGTAACAACACCAACCAAGAGCACAAGTCACACAACCCGGCAATATCACACCACTGAACAAGCACAGAAGTGAAAACCACACTGCCTGAAAGGGAGAAGGGTGAGCCAAATCAGAGCTGAAGGGACATCTCACACACAATGCAGCACACACACATAGGAAGCAGAGCACCCCAACATCGAACACAATGTGGTACAAACAGCAACATTTGCACAACCGAACACAGGACACAAGTGCCCCGCTTGTGGCCGGTAAATGGCCATACGCATCTGGCAAAGCACGAAACAGGGACATAATAATGCACAAGTACAAACCCACAGCCCTGATGGGGTAGCAATGCACGTATGGCAGGGACCCAGATAGGCCGTGACACACACATTGGCATACAAATCAAGACTCAACACAGTTGGAGACAAGTGAAAGTGCGGAAACTTTGTCAACAAGTGTGTGTCAGTACGGCCAAGAGAAGTGCCACGACATGCAGACCAATGCAGCAGCATGTCTGAATGAGGAACGTTTGAAAGCGCCCATGTCCACCCCGGGGGAGTCCATCACCAACACAAGTCAGTGCCAACCCGCGTTGGTTGTCCGCGCATGGATCAGGAGTCCAGGCCAATGCAGCCATGTCCACTGTCGTCTTGGGACATGTGACCAGATCCCCAACATGCAACCAGGCATCGGGACACGTGCAATGGGTCACATCCAGTTGTGGCTGCAGGTACCTTGTCACTCGTCCATGAACGCGAGTGCAGCAGCGTAGGCCAACATTTCCAATGAGAGATCGTTGTCCACCACATCTGACATGTCAGTGACGTAATCCATCAGCTGTCCCGGACAGATGTGCTGACTCTAACCCCTGGCCCCAATTTGCACCAAAGCCCAATCGGGGAGCGGCTCAATGTGGTCACTGCACACGACGACTCGTGCAATCTCCCAGGTCCAGTTGCCAGCATGCATGCCAAACATCCAGGCATGCCATAAACGGGCATCACGGTGACACTCCTGGTCGTGGGCCAACAGGGGGCGCACACACAAGTCGAAATCCAGGTCAGCTACCGTTACGTTGGAGAGGCAGACATCCATGGTCCACTCGAATATGCACGAGTGACAATGCAACACAGGCTGAACGCAGGTGACGTTCGCAAGGCGGAAGCTCAGCCGGTAACTGATCCGCAGCACTGCCAACGGCAGTGCCCCCAGTACATGCAGCAGACGTGCACGGTACAGGTCCACGTCACTGGAGTTGAGCATGTGCCCGGGATGGTCTGCCATTGCGTCAGTGGCTCTGCTTGAAGCGGCACTGGCTTGCCCTGCGCCAGTCCTGTGGATGAAATGGCACAGCTCGGAGCAATGAGCAGTGTCTGTGTGCAACGGGTGCAGGCCTGGGGTGGGGTGGGAGTACGTGTGAAGGCCATTTCATGCACGCTAACTACGACCAATGACTCCTGCGTGTGGGATATGTACACGTTGGTCTCACGTCAGGCAGTGCGTAGTGTGGGAGTCGCAAGTAAATGGTATCGTATCTGTCAGGGGGTGCTGGCCACATGCAAGTCCCAGCTCAGAGCTGCAGATGTGCTACCGCCTGATAGTTCAGACAAAGGACCTTTCATCCCTACAGTAACTTCACCATCTGCATGCATACAGGAGATGTACAGAGGCCTGTCGTGGGTGTGGTGGGATGTCTGCGACCCTGGGAATCATGGATGATATGCCCAGCACGTGGCACATGAGCGGCCTCACTGTGTGTTACGTTGCCTCACAACTGCTCCTCCTTCCCACGAGCCCAAACACTTGTGTGCGCTGCGCGGTTGTATCACGTGCACTCCTACTGCACACCATTGTCATGCCTGTCCGCGCATGTCCAGCGGCATGCCAACAACACCGTGAAGCTGGCCGTTGAGGGTGTGCGGCCCCGTGAGTGTAGGCCAATGGTCCGGACAGGGCGGACACAGGTGTACAGTCCATGGTTGGCTGTGATCGCGCTGCGATTGAGGCTAGGCAACTGACTTATGCAGCCGCAGGACTGATACACATAACACTTGGCATGCATGTGCCAAGACCCCGAGCGGTCTTGCGCTCCTACATTTCCCCGTACGTGCGGGCCCGCCCTCTTGGTGCATGCTACATTGCAACATCGACTACTGTGGCCCTGGTGGCGACAACACCCCAACACAGAGACACGCTTACCGCAGTTCCTGCTCAAGGCCAGACCAGAGCCACGACCTGATCCCCCTGCCGAATCAGCACACCTCTGCGCTGACCTGAGGTACGCCGGACCAGCACACGCCGCTTGTGCATGCAGGGGGGGGCGGGCAAAGCTACATGTCCAAGGTCTCAGCCAACGCTGAGGTGACATGGTATCGTCCGCTGAAGACAGCACACTGTGAGGTTGCAGGGCTCGGGCCCATCATGCTGACATAATGACCACACGGACACACTTGCTTAGATGGTATGAATGGCTACGGGCACGTGCGCCTGGCAACACTTATTAGCAGGCTCACATGTCGAGTGACACCTGTGTTGGATGCGTGTGGGGTGTGTGCACACCAGCCGTCATGGAGTGCCTGGTGCAGTCAAAAAACGACAACAGTGTACATGGTTAAGGACACACCCATTCAACCATAAAGGCCCCATGACTTGAGCTGCACAGAGTTAGTGGCCCCGGATGCACAGCATCCTGCACGGGCCTACCGCCACAGGCCACTGACTTGCGGTGCACTGGGGCAGGGTCACAAGAGCAGAGCAGGTTTTCGTAGATGACAAAGGGGGTTGTCGCGGAGTGTCTCGGTGGACAGTGTAAGGTGTACCCCCAGGGCATGATGCAGAGGGCAGAACCACGCTGAAACAGTCACTATGGTGGAGATGAATGGAACAGACACATGTCGGACACCAAGTCCGGTCCAGCCAGATGATGATGCAGACAACCCCCAGGCCATGGACTCAGACGCCACCAAAGTCCAACCAGAAAGTGCCCATGACTCATTGCGCACAGAGTTAGTGGCACCAGTGCTGTTAGGGGATGCCGCCTGCGATGAGGCATGTCCAATGGTGTGGACTCCTCCACATCTTACCCAAGACACAGTTCCACATGTGTGACCTACTGGACCACAGTGTAGGCCTGAGGCAGCGGTCAGCAGGGGCCATTCACTGAGTGTCGCCAGCTTAGGTTGGATGGTCCCACCAGCCTGCGTAGTTCAGGTTCAGTGGCACCACGGGACGCGGACTTGCGGTGAACAGGGTTGATGGCACCAGGTCAGTTGTTGCTAGTGTTCGGTCACCTCCGTGACTAGGATCCGGCTTTCATCCGGACTGAGCCGCATCTTCCTCTTACTCCTCTCCGTGCGTTCACTGGTGTGGACTCTGCCATTCATGAATCACGACTAAGTGCTGGATGTGGGACCTACTTTGATGGTATATGCGTCCCCTAACTTACACATACGCAGCACGATGACCTACTACGACCAATAACAGGAGCGGAAATACGGCAGGCGATTAAGGCATTACCACGTAATAAAACCCCAGGGACTGATGGCCTCCCGGTCGAATTTTACGCAATGTATGCCGAGTTGCTGACTCCTCATTTGCAATGTCTTTATCACGAATCACTGGAGGGGGGCGGGCTTCCTGCTACTACATTGCAAGCGTTGGTGGTTTCGCTATTGAAGCCCGGGAGGGATGCTTTGATTATCTCGAGCTATAGACCATTATCACTCCTCAAGACGGATAAATAAAATTCTGAGTAAGATATTGGCTACTCGTCTTAATCAGTTTATTCCCGCGCTGATACATTCCGATCAGTGTGGGTTTGTACCTGGTAGAAGCACAGCACTCAACATCAGACGGCTACACCAAGTTATGTTGGGCACACACGGTACGGGAACTACAGAAGGCTGCATATCCCTTGATCTGAGGCAGGCGTTTGACTCCCTACGATGGGACTATATGTTCTATGCCCTCGCATGCTTTGGCATACCTGAGAAATACATAGCGTGGGTGCGCTTACTGTACACAAACCCCACGGCGCGAGCACGCACGGGTCGGTACGTCTCGGGCCAATACATAGTGGCTCGGGGGACAAGACAGGGTTGCCCCTTGTCGCCGTTGTTGTTTATCCTGGCGTTAGAACCGCTCCTACACAGACTCCGCACTTTCGCTCCACACGGTCTCGGCGTATGCGGATGATATCATTCTTTATATCAAGGATATGACTGCTGATCCTTCTCCCATGCCCTCCATATTTGAGACATTCCAAGGCTTCTCTGGCTTGGCCATCAATGCCGCCAATTCCTACGCGTACTTCTTTGGCGGATTTTTTCGGTTTGGTCCCTGGGCCCTCCACATAGCACCAGACACTTTTAAATATCTCGGAATACAATAACTCGGACCTTCTGGATGGCAACTTGGGGCATGCGATTACCACTCTCAAATCCCAAATTCAGTTCTGGATCTCACTGCCCCTATCGGTGGCAGGCAGAGTGGCCATTACAAAAATGGTACTACTGCCACGGCTCCTTTACTTCTTCACCAACCTGCCGCTACTTGTCCCTGCGAGGTCCTTTACAGTGTTGAACTCTCTGGTGACAGATCTAATATGGGGCACAGGGCGTAGGCGTACTAGCCTGGCAAAGTTGCAACTTCACGCGAAGCACGGAGGGATGGGGGTGCCGGATCTGCGGGCGTATTGCTATGCCAGCCAGTTACAGTGGCTGGCATACTGGCTTGCTGGTCGCAATTTGCACGAGCTGGACATGTCATCACGGGATAGGGATAAGGGGATCATCCACAGGCTCTTACTACCACAAACCCCCCGCTGGCGTCAACGCCTCACTTACTGAAATTAGCTATCACATATTGGCGAAGTGCGGTGAGATATACTGGTCGGCGACCACCGTATGCCCCCACTATTCCGCTGCTGGGTATCCCCACACGTTCGGGAATAGCCTCACATCGAGCCCTACAGGCGTGGACGGAGGCGGGCATTACTACACTAGGAGACTTCTTTACAGAGGGTGTGCTAATGTCACATGAAACGTTTGTCCGGGTCCATGTTGCCCCAGATACGCTGTTCCTCTTACACGCACAAATTTCCAGATACATACACACTACATGGTCGCCTGCAGATGATGAACCACCCACGAACACACTGCTTACCATGCAATACCTGATGGGTAACGGGGCCCAGTTGACAAAATGGCTAGCACACGGGATTCGAACCGAGAGAGCAATCTCATTGCAGCCGCTACGCGACAAATGGGAAGGGGACGTGGGCCGTGCATTTACGGTCAAAGAATGGGACACAATACTGGGGTTCCCCAAGAAGGTTTCCCGTAATCCCAAATTTAAATTTATTCAACTGATGTTGTTACATAGGGCGTACTTGACCCCACACAGGCTGAGTGTTATGTTTACAGAGGCGAATGATGACTGCCCGTGCTGCCACGCACCCAATGCGGGATTGGTCCACATGGTATGGGCTTGCCCCAGACTGGGACACTATTGGGTGACGGTGTGCAAATTATCGACGGCAGTGGCCCCAGTGCGCCGGAATGACACATTGGAATACTGCATACTGGGACTGGGACCCCGTGAAAGGAAGGACAGCCCTGCCTCGCGTTTTGCTAACCTTGCGCTCCTCCTAGCCAAAAGAGCCATAACCACACGCTGGAAGGCCACTAGAGCCCCGTCCTTACAGGAATGGCACACCGAAATGGTGAAATGGGGCAGGGCAGAGGGAACTGAATTGCAAAGGGAGGAATACAGAGGTCTAAGGAAGACACCGATTTCGCTGACATGGTATGCAATGCTAGAAGAATACGCTGCAATAGATATTTTGTCCTACTAGAATATGTCGGGGATGCCACAGGGGGGTCTGATTTGCGGCTATGGAGCACTTGGACTCCTTATGTTGAATGTGCGCTACGTTGGGGGTGTTTAACAGGACTGTATAGTTCAAGTACGACGGACTTTGAAACCAAGTTGTGCACACCTGTGGATATAGATGATATGCCATTGCTGTTGTTGGATAATGTGGGCCGGGCACGCGGGGAGGGAGGGGAGGTGGGATGATTGTTGTTTGTTAAGAAGTTTTACCTACATTACATCCAGATAGATTTAACAAATTGCCAGTCGGCCCGCCACACTTTTGTTGGGCACGGGAATACTGTGAATGTCATGTTTTGATATGATGTTAGAGGCTTTATAATACTACCAGCTTATTGTATGTGGCCATTTGAAGACGATTACGGATGTCTGCAACTGTTCAAGTATATTATCCTATAATGGTTGTAACCATGTCATCTTATGTTATGTGTTTATATGTCCTCACATATCGCTTTATGATGAATGGCTCATTGTTCGGTAAAAATCAATAAAAACAAATTAAAAAAAAAAAAACTGGGCCGAAGAGGACGCCGGTGGAGTATGTCAATGAAAAAGGAGTACTGTGGGCCAGCGTCGAGGAGGCCAGCGATGGTCTGCGGAGGCTGCAAAGGTTGCGGGACTGGAGCGCTGGGGCAGGCATGACGGGTCTGGGGACCAGCGGCCCGGGGTGCAGCAGGAGCACAGGGACGCAGGCCCTGCCGCGCTCGGCGCCGGACTCGTGGCGGGCTGAGAGGCGCCGCCCTGGCAGACGCGTTGGCCATTCCGAATGAGAACCACGTCCAGTGCGACGGGCTTTTTATTCACACCCCTATGCAGGCCTGGCGTATGCAGGGCCAACCCACTCCACCCGCGCATGCAGGGGGGGACGTAACGTGCGACATTTCCGCGTTCTGCCCCACAGCCTGTGGGGACATGGTAGCGTCCACTGGCCACTACACTCCATGCACCAGCAGTTAATCTCCACATGGCCATTTCCGTGGTTTGCACACTGAAGTCTGTCCGGCACCTCCACTCCACACCTGGCATTGGGTAGGTTCACATTCATTAGTCACTTGCCGCTCTTGCACATGCCTGCTCCAAGCCTCTCCTCACATTCTGCTATTGTGTGGCTGTGGTGCCATGCCGTGGCTGGGTTGTGGGCATGGCAAGCCCAGGTTCCCAATGGAGTCGTGTTGTCGTGTCTGGTCGGTTGGCATGTTGTGTGGCATGTTGAATGTAGTTGTGCTGCGTGCCCATTGCCAGTGTCGTGAGTTGCATGACTGTGGGCTGGAGGTGTGTGGTGTGTTCATTTTGGACTTACCAACGAGCACTGCATTTCCATAGGTGCCATCCTGGGAGCGCTGGTTGATGATGGAGTGTCGGGAGATGTAGGAATCATGCACTCTGCCTGGGGAGTTGGCCACGACATTGTTGAGGAGTCCCGGGCGGTCCACTATTGCCTGCACATTCATCATTCATGGGATGCGTGTGCTTTCTGTTGAGGTACTTGTGTGCAGTGTTGGAAGGGGGCACGAGGGATACATGTGTGCAGTTGATTGCCCCCGAAACATGAGGGAATCCAGCTATGGCGTAGAAGCCTTGCTTGGTCTCCAGCTGCTCCTGCGCAGTGTGGTGAAGTGGAGGTGCTGGGGTACCAGGCTGATGATGGCATCCAGGACAGGTGTGATGAACTTGGATGGGGCTGGCTGTGAGACTCCTCCGACTCTGGCAGTTGTGGGTTGGATGGTACCAGAGGCCAACATGTGCTGCGCAGCCGGCAGCTTTGTCTGCGGAGGGATGTTGGTAGTCCGCTGGGTTGGGACAGTCAGCAGGTGGGCGATGTGGGTCAGGATGCGGGGGATGGTTGTCCTTTTGGGCCTGTAGTGGGCAATGTCCTCCTCTGGCATTGAGTCTGGGCGGCAGGTGCGTTTAAGGTGGGTCCGCTGCCTTTGTGTACGCTGCCTCTGTGGTGTTCCCGGGGGGCGGGGGGGATCGGGTCATGGGGGTGGTTGCGGGCCTGGGGTGGGTGGCGGTGGGTGTTGTGGCCCTCATGGGTCTCGGAGCTGCATGATGATTGTCTCCATGGCATCTGTGGGTCTTCGGGTGTGGCTCTTGGCTGGGCTCCCTTTCATACTGCGGGTAGTCGTCCTGCTTAACACCAGCTAAAGGCAGGTGTTAATTCCCTGCTGCTACCGCGGCTTATCGCCTGTTTTTGGTTCGCATCACAGATCTGGCAGTTCGTTGTGAAAGAGGTGTAGTGGTGTTTTCGTGTGTTCTTGCACGGGAACACCTACTCTGCATCTCATTAGGGTTAGTTGGTGGTGTCACCCGTGGAGATAAATTTTGGGGCAGTTATCGCGGGAATACTGGCGATGTCTGCAGTTTGCACCCGCTTGTGAATGGGGTGTTAAATCTATCTCCACTTTTGATGCGTTAAGGTGGCGATAACTCGGAGATAAGTCCTTGTGAATATGCCCCTTAGAGTATTGTAGATAAGCTCGATGGAAGGACTGTCTGCAGCTCCAGAGCCGCTTGTGGTTCCACTTTGAGGTGCACTGTTTGTCCCAATATTATCCTCATCGTAAACTTGTCGACTAGCAGAGTAGTCCCACTTTAACTTCATAGCGATACTTGCATCCGATTCTTGCCCTTACCCACTGGCCCTGATTTTCTCATTCCCTTTGATCTGGGACTGCAAGCGTTTCTGTGTGACTGGTTTACACAGACTACTGCTAAGGTTACCCCCAGAAACTCCTGAGACAGACTCCTTGTCCGTCAGTCCATCACTAGAGCTTGAGAGATCAAATTCATCTGGTAGTGAAAATACATTTTCCCCTAGCTCAGGGGAACCCATGCCCATCATATTGCGAGGCATAGCTCACCAGGCTTGTGTCAGCACACAGAGATGGGATTTCATAATTTACTGCACCCCCAGCCTCCTTTGCGACTTCCCCATTTTTCCCATCCACCAGAGTACCCAGGGCCAATGTGGTCTCCAAGCCCAGGGTCCAACTCTCTAGCCCCTTCCATTGGGTTACACACAGTACTCAGGTTTATCACCCCAGCAGCGGCCGGTCCCTTTGAACACTCACAGACTCTGGGGGACCCTGTGCCCGGGCAGTCCTGCACAAGACCACAAATCCTTCTGTGACCTCTGCTTCCGATAGTCAGCCCCCAAACCTTGCTTTTCTGCCACGAGAGCAGCTGCGTCCTGTGCCTTTCTTCCTGCAGCACCACGCCGAGGCTGAATCGTTGTGCGCGCCGTCGCCTCAGCCTGCTCCTTCATGAGTTTTACCCAGTTTCTGCTGCAATTTCAAATTGAAGCGCTGCTTGAACCTTTGGCTAATAATGCCGAGAACGCCGCCAGCCAACCATAGTACTGCTGCAGCAACCACTCAAGGTCCCGAGGCTCCGTACTCCTCAGTACCGATTACCAGCTCACGTTATCTTATGAAGCAGCTCCAGCATGTGGTAATCCTTGTTTGATAGGTAAACACCACTCTCTTCATCGCCATTCCGCTGCTGAGGCTGGAGCTGGTAGGGACAGCTAGCGCAGCTACTAAGCAGACACCTTCTTGCCCCTTCAGAAGATTAAACCATCTCATCAGACAAGATTCAGAAAACTGTCTTGTCAACTCTTGATAAGTGGACATGCAGTGTAAAGCTGAGCCTGTCAAAGCCAGAGATGGTGCTGGTAGAGTGGGGCCTCTGATTGTCCACAAGAAGTCCGGCCAGTGACTTGGTGGTGAGCCCTCTTCATGTGGCCTGGGTGATAAACCAGGAATTCCTTGTGGGGTCTGACCTGTCTCTTAAGGCACATATCTCAATGCTGTTGACATGGCCTCTGTCACCTGAGGGAGATTGTACAGATCTCTCCCTTTCAAGGCTTCTCCTGTGAGTTACGAATAGTGTTGCTACTGGCACCTGGAGTCTTGCCTAAGCAAGTGAAGCTGACGTTGGTGTCTTGGTCTGTCAATGTCTAGAAAAGAAAGCAGCCGGGGCCCTTTGCACCTTAAGAAATGGGACCACATGCCTGCAGCTCTTGCTGACTTAAGTTAGCTCCTTGTGAATCAAAAGTGTGCTTTAAGGCTCTCTACATGGTTTTATTTAAAGACAATTTGGTCGTTTGAGAAGGAAGCTGAGGCCATAGCTACCAGCTAGAGTTCTTGTTGCAGCGTCCAGTGACATCTGAATGACCATGGATTTAGTAAGCTTACAGCAGGAGGCAGACCCTCTCTGGGCTGTATGTCAGACAATTGTATGGAGAAGTATCCTGAGATAAACATCATGCCCTAAATATTGTTTCCTTCTGTGAACAAGGAATCTACCATTACGGCTGGAACCAGTGAGCATGAAATGGCAAATCTATAGAAAGACACAAGATTGACCACATAGTGGGGCTGGCAGAGAGACTTGAGAAAATGCAATATGATCAAAACAGAGGCCATGAGTATTCGGGCCCCACGGAACCAGTCCCGTTACAACTTGCAGGCCCTTCACCAGCGCCGTCTGTTCCTGTGGGCCCCATAACTGAGTGACAGAACGTATACCTCGGCTGCTCCTGATGCACCCCAAGTTTCCTAGGCCTTTGTCGACTTCACAGCAAATCAAGGCATTCAGAGAGGTCATGCTAGACATCTTTAGTGTGCTTTCTGCTTACTCTGGTGTGCTGTGGAAATGCAGGGGTCACCATTCAGGTTACCACTAGCCGGTCCACCCTTGGCACTCTCTGGCCCTGTGGGACCTGTTACCGGGCCCTAACTGACTCCCGAAGAGACTTCCACTCTTGCCCCGAGCTCCATGCGTTGCTGCCATATATGCCCTTGAATGGGTCTCATCTCTTCAGAGAGAAGGTGGACTCCGATCTGTAATGGTTTAAGGATAGCAGAGACACAGCACATTCAATGAGGCTGGAAAGCCCATAAAAGCAATTTCCACATCACTTCTGCAAATTGAGGGGTTATTCCAGGGGGCTAGCCTGTAGGCAGCAACAGCCTTCTCTGCCAGTGATGCAGTAGGGTGCCCAGCCCTTTCAGGGTTGCAGAGGCTGTGCCAGTAGGCATCACACAGGCAAGGAGGGGAACCCATACTCCAATTCCACTTGCCTTGCTACAACACCCAACAAACCGCTTCAGTTTGCCCTCAGCGGATCACACTCAACCTATGTAGGGCAGGATTAAGCTCTGCCTCCCAGGCTGGTGGTCCATCATGTCCCACAAATTGATCTTGCAGTTTGCAGATTGTTCAAAAGGGCTGTGCCCTACCTTTCTTCTCCTCCCTGCCCAATATTCCTCCTGCACGAGAACGAATGTCAGAGGAGCATCTTGCTGCAGGAGGTGCACCTCTCACTCTCTAAGGTCACCGTAGAGCAGGTGCCTGATTCAGAGAAAGGTGAGTGGTTGTCACTCACAATACTTCCTCGTCCCAAAAAAGGACAGGAGCCTCATTCCTGTCCTGATTCTTCGACCCCTGAAGGCCTTGCTGTGGAATGACAAATTAAAAATGCTCTTTGCTCTTCACCCAACAGACTGGATGATATCCTTGAACTTGCAGCATGCGTATTTTCAAATACCTGCCCTGCAGTCCCACAGGCGTTACCAGTGATTCAAGTTGACGGACATGTTGCTACTCAGTTGAGGGGGGGGGGGTCATCTGTGGTATGTGAAGATCAGAGGCCTCCTATCGCCTAAGGAGGGCTTGCAGCACATCAACCTACTGGAGGCACGGGCCATCCTTTGGGCCTGGAAGGTGTTCCTGCTGTCCCTCAGACTTAGACTAAGGCAGTTTCCCATGGACAACATTACCACAATGCTTTTGGTTTCTGTAGCCTGTGCCACAAGAGTTTGCATCTAGGGAGGGAGCTGGAGCAGCAGAACATCCTTCTGGTCACCAATCACCTGGTGAGGTTCTTGAATGCCAGAGCGGGCAAATTCAGCAGATGTCGCCTGGCAGATCACAAGTGGCGTTTGCATTCGAAGGTGGCACAGAGCTTTTTCCACCAGTGAGGGAAATCCTGGCTAGGTTTATTCACTGGCATTGAGACTGGGCCCCAGATCAGGCTGCCACTTTGGGAGGACCTTCTGTCTCAACAACGGGGCAGAGTCCACTACCCGAATCTGTGCAACTTATTGCACCCATTGACTATTTGATTTGTCATCTGAAGTGGATGATGCCATCCTCACTGTCAGACACCCTTCCACAAAATCTGTCTATGCTGGGCTCTGAAATAAATGTGTTACCTGGTGTAGTGCCTGGAGCATTGACCCCTTTACAAGCTAGGCTATCAGAGGTTTTGTTGTTTGATCTTTCTTTGTTCCAGCAAGGCCTTGCAGGGGGCACTCTGTAAGATTATTTGTCAGAATTGTCAGCTTTTCTATGTTTGCCGGAGAATGGTACTTGTTCTAATCACCAGTTGTGATGAGGTTTATTAAAGGTTTGACCCATGTGTTCCCTCCCAAACCATTTGTGGTGCTCCAGTGGGACCTGAACTTGGTCTTAACATTTCTCATGTGTTCGCCCTTCGAGCCGATGTATAGTTACGTCTCTTGACTCTAAAAGCTGTCTTACTCATTGAAATTAAATCAGTTTGTTGTGTGAGTGAACTGCGCGCACTTTCAGTGCAACCGTTCGACACCACTTTCTTCCCTAACAACTTGGTGCGGAGGACTTTGGTGACCTTTGTGCCTAAGGTTGTGACTCCCTCCCAAGTTGGACATGCAATCATTCAGCTGGGGTTCTTTGCTCTCCCTCATCCCTCAAAAGAGGTTCATTTGTAAGCCAGAAGGCTTTAAGTTTTTACATTGGTCATACCATGACCAATTGAATGCACAATCAACTTGTGGGGTTTTCTGGAGCGAAGAAATGGCAGGCCTGAGAGCCTATTCCTCCAGGGCCATGGTCGCTATCAATGTGCTGGCGTGAAGGGTGCCAGTCCAAGATATCCTCCAGTCGGTTGTATGTCGGAACCACGCAGGCATTTACCATGCCTGCCTTAACAATGTGGGCCGAACCACAAATGCATATTTACAACGCGTTCCTTTACCACGCAAGTCGTTACAACGACTTGCCTCAGGGAAAGCGATGGACTTTGGAATAGTATAATTTACTATTCCAACTCCAGTCTGTGCAGCAGTAGGGAAGGCGTTGGACTTAAATTCCAACATCAGTCCAACAACTCTTACCTTAAGGCAAATTGTTGTAACAACTTGCATGGTAAAGGAATGCATTGTAAGGATGCATTCGTGGTTCGGACGGCATTGTTAAGGCATAGCGTGGTTCAAGCTGCGATCTAAAGGCCGTTTCACCTCCAGCCTGCGATGTGGACATTGGTGAATACATTCATGAAGCAATGAAGCACAGCTGCCTTGACAGACGTGTCCGGCACGAAAGACACTTCTGTCGCTTGGTTCTGCAGGATTTATTCGTTTGAGTCCACTTCACAGACCCCCCTCCCATCTTTGAAGGCACTGCTTCGGTATCTATTCTAAAGTGAGGAATCTTAGGTTAGAAGCATTCATTAAAAATGTAAATGTAAATCCGTATTTGTAAAGCGCGAACTACTCACCCTTAAGTGTCTCAAGGTGCTGGGGGCCGTCGTGGAAATTAAGTGAGCTATTGCCCAGAGTCACAAGGTGCTGAGCTGAGCTGCCGCCGGAGCCGGGATCAAACCGTGAGCCCTGTGCTCCGAAGTCAGCTGCCCTGGCCGCTGCACCACACCTCTCCACCATTAAAAGAACAACCTACTTATCTGTAACACTCTTCCTGTGGATACTCTCACCGCAGATTCCTCACTGCCCTCCCACCTCCCTATTCTGTGGAGAGGCCTCTTTTTGACATATAAAAACCTCCCAAATTAGTGTTCAGCACACTTTCACCAACAATTATTTTATGCTCTGTGTCTAAGGGCTTGGAAATGAAAAGGGAAGAACCTGAAGTCAGCGTGCAGGGGTAGCACTGATTTGTGGCTCCACTCTCTTTTCCTGAGCAGTATCAGTGCTTAATTTGAGTCTGTGGTTTCCGGTGCTCGGCACTTAATCATCAACACCCGCACTTATAGATCAAATTCGAACCAAATGTATTGGAGCTCTTTTCATGAGCACCAGTTGACAGGAAGAGGGAGTTGAAGCGATTTGCCCAGAATCACAGTATGTTGAGCCTAAGCCGAGACTCAAACCTAGTTCCCCAGCTCCACAGCCGGCAGCTCTGGCAGTTATGCTAAATTCTCTGCCCACTTCTAGGGTTGCATGGTTTGTTGTTGGTGCTGTTCTAGACGGCGCTAATAGGAGCAATGGGCTGGTGCAACCTGCCTCCTGACGAGACCCTCGGCACTTATTTTTTCACAAATTAACCATTGGGCGGTATGGAACGAAATTGGAGCCAGAATTTGCCATCGGCCTGCACATGGAAGTAGAACATTCTCCGGAACCAGAGTGGCACCTGGGAATGTTCTCAGGTGAGGCATCTGCAGTGAGATCCACCAGAAATAGGATTACAGAAGGTAAGTAAGGTTTATCTTGAGCCTCTGTGCCATGTGCCTCCCAGCCACCGATGCATCAGCCTTCAAGTTCTTGTGGTTGAGAGGATAGTGTGGACTCCTCTCCATGGAGCATTAGATGCTGCTAAAGAGTCCTCGCTCCCATACACCTCGGGGAGGAGGAGATGTGAGGGGCTGTTGAGCAGGAGGTCTGGATCCAGAGATAGTAGAGGGATGTTGGGGGGGGGGTGTCAGGGTAGCTGCTGGGCAGAAGGTCTGGATCTGGAGAGAGTAGGGGATGTTGGGGGGTGTATGAGTAGCTACTGGGCAGAAGGTCTGTGTTGTGGAAAACTGACGCCTGGTCCATGTTAATTTTAGGTTGGTTTATTCAAGATAGATGTTAACATGTAGAGCCCCACCAGGAGCAGCCTTCCTGCTACTCAGCCCATCCTCCAACTGACTCTCTCACTCACCAACATTCCACAGCCACCTCACACACCAACATTCCAACATTCCACCACCACAGTCACACTGGCTGAGCAGCAGGTATAACACATCTCCTTTCTTTACACAAATAACATTGGAACTCTAGAAAGAATGGCATTAAAACAAATGCATGCAAAAGAATGACAGAACGATTGCATGCAAATAAACAATGTAGCAAAGAACTGATGTGAATGCATGAAAATAATAGGTGGAAACATTTCATGCACATGCACGACATGTGGTAAAAAACTAATGCTTGCAAAAGAATTACATTAAAACGATTGCATGCAAATAAACAATGTAGCAAAGAACTGATGGGAATGCATAAAAATAATAGATGGAAACATTTCATGCACATGCACGACATGTGGTAAAATAATACATGCAAAGAAAACCAGAAACATAGTAAATAGAATACACTCACATCATCTCCCTTTCTAACCAAACCAAAAGACACACACTCTACCACACCACAAAACCTCAATCCGAACCCTGATACTACAACATGCCAGCTGGCCAGGCTAACATAAAAGTGGTACATAGGGAACCGACCACGAGGCGCGGTAGGGAACCATCCAAAACTTAGTAAGTGTGGAACACCACACCACATGAACCATATGACATCTAAACTGCCCTTCACCCAAACCCGTAGCAAGGGTGGAAAGTGTGGAAAGTCATTCCACACCAACCATATGGCGTCTACACTGCCCATCACCCAAACCCGTAGTAAGGGTGGTAAGTGTGGAAAACTACTCCACACCAATCATGTAACAACTACACAGCTCTACACCCAATCATGTAGTAAGTTTGAAACAGCAATCACTAGTGATAAAAACACTCACACTTCAAAAATCAGGCTTACTCCCTGCCCTTCACCCTAACCCGCATAGGCGGAGTGGAAAAAACACTACAATCCCATGTACTGTGGCTTCACTCTGTCACACAACACTAACAAATTTGGCATCTCCACTGCCCTTCACCCTTACCCGTAGTAAGAGTGGAAAAACACTGCAAACACACATACCAAGGCTTCACACAAACACTGCGAACACACGTACTGTGGCTTCACTCTGCCACACACACTTAAAATTTGGCATCTACCCTGCCCTTCACCCGAACCCGTAGTAAGGGTGAAATAAAATTTCACTCACACAACCAAACAGTTCTTACACCGGACTAAGACTATAGAAGTTCCTACCACCACAACACACCCCACACAAAAATAACTCTGCAAGGTATCACCATCCATTAGTATCACCAAGAAAGATCACGGTAAACACAGAGCACACAAACCCTGCAAAAGACCCCTGCCACACTAGGAGACGGCTATGGCATGCACAGCACATTAAGAAGTAGAAGAAAAAAAACACTATGCATATCACCAGAGCATAAGAACTTAATGTCACACATTGGGCCATGCAGTATACAGTAAGCAAATCATTAGGCAATAAATAAAGTCTATAAACTTACATGTAAGATGTTTTTCATAAGGCAACAAACATTTGAAAGGGAACTGTAATGACAGGATGCAGCAAAAAAAACACGAAAGGAAGAAACAAGAAGAGAAAGAGAAGAAAAGAAAAAACTAAACTGTGGTGAGCGACCTCTCACCCGAAGTACAGCACAGTCCCCATACGCAGCAACTATGATGAAGTAGTTATGGGACCACATAGTACTTTAAATAACGATATCCATGTTCCAATGAGCAGATAAATAGCGACTTAACAATGTCTTACTGCTTTAACTGTGTCACTCTCCAAGTGTGTCCCAGCACACGCACTCATTGCCGACCTGAGTACACCACTCGCAGGAAGGCTTGAAGAAGACAGGGACGCACAACCCTTGTTAGATCTCCATGGCAACACCGAAGATTCCCGATTCCGGTTTTGCTGCAGCTTTACGCTTGAAGGGAACGTTTCTCGGGCGAAAGCGCAGATGCGGGAAACCAGACTCCCAGGCCTGAACCAGCTGTCCAGAACGCAGCACACGTACGCCGGGTGGCTCTGGGCACGTGGGTGCTGCATAGCGTCAGGTTCCAGAGCACCTCACCACTGCACGAGGACTCGAAGGCTGGGCTCACGCTAAAAGCAACGGAACTGTGGACATCTGCGCAGCCCTATCATGCGACACCGGTGGCAGGTAAGGTGTGCGCGAGGCAACTTAATGGTATGTCGCGGCCCTTTCGAATGCTGCGTACTATAACGGCAACAGCTCCCTCAATAAATTAAGTGGCTGCCCATACAAATGCTGCATAACACAACAGCAAATGTTTTCTCACCAAAGTGTGGTACTCAACATTCCATTCTTTAAGCTCAACTCCACAGCAAGTCCGTAATTCACACCATCGATCAGCACTTTAGATTCCTACTGAAAGCTCAGCAATCCAATCTGCTTCTAGTATGCTAACGACATTTCCAGCACACACAAGACAACCCAGCAGCCCGCAGGGAGACACGTAGATGAAAGTTAGGAATATCACCAGTGTAAAGTGCCTGTGAGGGTGTTCCACGCATCCACCGAACGACCACCGGCGGCAGATCATTCTCCCACTCGCCGCCAAGACATGGAACACCCTCCCCATCCACCTGCGACAGACCCAGGACCTGCTGACCTTCAGAAGACTTCTCAAGACCTGGCTGTTCGAGCAGTAGCAGCACCCCTCCCCCCCCCCTTTTTAGCACCTTGAGACCCTCACGGGTGAGTAGTGCGCTCTACAAATACACTGATTGATTGATATATGGTTCCAGCATGCCCTGGTTGGTAGGCTGTCCGGTAGAATAGGACACTGGTGGGGCTAGAGGGCAAACTGTCCTTCGCGCTTTCTTCAGGTACAAATTTCTCGTAGATCATGTTTCCATATCCATTAAAATACTTCTTTTTTTTGTAGTTTCATCGTGTTTGTGTTGTAAGTCTCATCTCTTCTTCCACTCATTTCACACTAGGAAGTATCCATAGTTACTTCTTGCATCCGGTTCACACGCGTAGATTCCTCTTTAGTTCCTTTAAAATCGTCGCCAAAATATGTTGTGGAAAAATGACGCCTGGTCCATGTAGATTTTAGGTTGGTTTATTCAAGATAGATGTTAACATGTAGAGCCCCACCAGGAGCAGCCTTCCTGCTGCTCAGCCCATCCTCCAACTGACTCTCTCACTCACCAACATTCCACTGCCACCTCTCACACCAACATTCCAACATTCCACCACCACAGTCACACTGGCTGAGCAGCAGGTATAACAGTCTGGATCCAGAGAGAGCAGGGGATGTTGGGGGGAGCAGCTGATAAGCAAGAGGTCTGGATCCAGAGAGAGTAGGGGATGTTGGGGGGGGGGGGTAGCTGCTCAGCAGGTCGTCTGGATAGGGTAGGGAATGATGGGGGTAGCTGATGGGCAGGAGGTCTGGATCCAGAAAGAGTAGGGGATGGGGGCAGATGTTGGGCAGGAGGTCTGGATTCAGAGAGAGTAGGGGATGTTGGGGGTGTGAGGGTAGCCGCTGAGCAGAAAGTCTGGATCCAGAGAGAGTAGGGGATGTTGGGGGGAGCAGCTGCTGAGCAGAGGGACTGGATCCAGAGAGATTAGGGGATGTTGAGGGGGTAGCTACTGAGCAGGAGATCTGGATCCGGAGACAGTATGAGGTGTTGGGGGGTAGCTGCTGGGCAGGAGGTCTGGATTCAGAGAGAGTAGGGGATGTTGGGGGGGTTAGCTGCTGGGCAGGAAGTCTGGATCCAGAGAGAGAATGGGATGTTAGGGGGCCAGTTGCTCGGTAGGAGGACTGGATCCAGAGAGAGTAGGGGATGTTGAAGCCTGGGGGGTTGCTGCTGGGCAGAAGGTCTGGATCCAGAGAGAGTAGGGGATGTTGGGGGAGCAGCTGATGAGCCAGAGGTCTGGATCCAGAGAGAGTAGGGGATGTTGGGGGCATCTGCTAGGCAGGAGGTCTGGAATCAGACAAGAGTAGGGATGTTGGGAGCTGGGGGTAGGGGTAAGGGGAGGGGAGCTGCTGAGCTGGAAGTCTGGATCCAGAGAGAGTAGGGGATGTTGTGGGGTAGCTGCTGAGCAGCAGGTCTGGAATCAGACAGAGTAGGGATGTTGGGAGCTGGGGGAGGGAAGCTGCTGAGCAGCAGGTCTGGCTCTGAATAGAGTAGGGAATGTTGGGGGTAGCTGCTGGGCTGGAGGTTCGGATCCAGAGAGTAGGGGATGTTGGGGGCAGATGTTGGGCAGGAGGTCTGGATTCAGAGAGAGCAGGGGCTGTTGAGGGGTGTGAGGGTAGCTGCTGGGCAGAAAGTCTGAATCCAGAGAGATATGGGATGTTGGGGGGAGCAGCTGCTGAGCAGGGGGACTTAAATGTGAGCTCAGCACAGCACCCTCTTGATGTAGAATTCACCAAGAGATCACTCAGGTACCAAGGCCTGGAACAGTCGAGGATGCATGACCTGGAATATCTGAGCAAGAAAAAATCTGTACAAGGTATAATAAGCTCCTGGGTAAATGCTGCATGGTATCCGTATCTGGAAACCCTGCCTAACCATGGGCTTAGGTGTGAAATCCTAAGAGTACGAAATGGCATTAACCCATGGTTAATGGAGGGAAAAATAAACGCAGAAATGTTACATCCAGACGGAGCATGCAAATGTGGGCTTGGGACCAGAGCTGAAATTTTGCATATATTGCTAGATTGCCTGGCGGTTTTAGACTTGAGAAAATTGTTTTTACGCCCAGTATTCTTAAAATATGGAATAAGGTCACGAGCCCAAGCTATTGTTTTATTGACAGACATGACAAGTCTTGATATTGCTATTGCATTAGGAAACTACATGAAAGGTATAAACAGCTTCGTACGGGATAAACTTAAGGGAGGTTAGAAATTTTATTTATTTCTAAAAATCTCCCGATCCCGATTATACAATTATTTTAGCCGTAATGAAACATTATGAAACCGAATTGTTTTAAATGCTGCTGCTATTGGGGAAAGGAAGTGGATAATGTA
This sequence comes from Calotriton arnoldi, assembly GCA_963921515.1. NCBI lineage: Eukaryota > Metazoa > Chordata > Amphibia > Caudata > Salamandridae > Calotriton > Calotriton arnoldi. Next base: position 257,634 of record CAWUFW010007219.1, read on the forward strand.
CCCTTTTCAAATAGAGTATTAATGGTACTGCTGTTCTAATCAATTTTATGTTGTTTTAATTATTTAATATAAGTGTATATAACATTTGAAAATGTTGATGCTATTGGGAGAGGAGGTGGATATCGGACCTTTTAATATATGTACTAGTTAAGGTAGTTTTAAAGAATTGTATGGTATTTATTTGTTTTTCCGAGATCTTCTGGTGTTTAAAACCACGGTCTAAATAAACAGAGTTTTCTCTCTCTCTCTCTCTCTCAGAGAGAGTAGGGGATGTTGGGGGCATCTGCTAGGCAGGAGGTCTGGAATCAGACAGAGTAGGGATGTTGGGAGCTGGGGGTAGGGGTAAGGGGTAAGGGGAGGGGAGCTGCTGAGCTGGAAGTCTGGATCCAGAGAGAGTAGGGGATGTTGTGGGGTAGCTGCTGAGCAGCAGGTCTGGAATCAGACAGAGTAGGGATGTTGGGAGCTGGGGGGAGGGAAGCTGCTGAGCAGCAGGTCTGGATCTGAATAGAGTAGGGAATGTTGGGGGGTAGCTGCTGGGCTGGAGGTTCGGATCCAGAGAGTAGGGGATGTTGGGGGGCAGATGTTGGGCAGGAGGTCTGGATTCAGAGAGAGCAGGGGCTGTTGAGGGGTGTGAGGGTAGCTGCTGGGCAGAAAGTCTGGATCCAGAGAGATATGGGGATGTTGGGGGAGCAGCTGCTGAGCAGGGGGACTTAATCCAGAAATATATGAGGATGTTGGGGGGCAGCTGCTGAGCAGGAAATCTGGATCCGGAGACAGTAGGGGATGTTGGGGGTGGCTGCTGGGCAGGAGGACTGGATCCAGAGAGAGTAGGGGATGTTGGGAGGCAGTTACTGGGCTGGAGGTCTAGATCCAGAGAGAGTAGGGGGTGTTTGGGGGCAGTTGCTAGGCAGGAGGTCTGAATCCTGAGAGTGAGAGATTAGGGGATGTTGGGGGGGGCAGCTGCTGAGCAGGAGGACTGGATCCAGAGAGAGTAGGGGATATTGAAGCCTGGGGGGGCGGTGCTGCTGGGCAGAAGGTCTGGATCCAGAGAGAGTAGGGGATGGTGGGGGGGGCAGTTGCTAAACAGGGGACTGGATCCAGAGAGAGTAGGAGATGTTGGGGGGGAACAGCTGCTGAGGAGGTCTGGATCTGGAGACAGTAGGGGATGTTAGGTGGCAGTTGCTGGGCAGGAGGTCTGGATCCAGAGAGAGTAGGGGATGTGGGGCAGGGGGTGCAGCTGCTGAGCAGGAGGTCTGGATCCTGAGACAGTAGGGGATGATGGGGGGGAGCTGCTGGGCACGAGGTTTGGATCCAGAGAGAGTAGGGGATGTTGGGGGGGGGGAGGTTGCTGCTGAGCAGGTGGTCTGGATCCTGAGACAGATGGGGATGTGGGGCAGGGGTGCAGCTGCTGAGCAGGAGGTCTATATCCTGAGACAGTAGGGGCTGATGGGGTGCTGCTGGGCATGAGGTTTGGATCCAGGGAGAGTAGGGGATGATGGGGGGGGGCTGCTGGGCACGAGGTTTGGATCCAGAGAAATTAGGAGATGTTGAAGCCTGGGGGGGGGGGGGCTGGGCAGAAGGTCTGGATCCAGAGAGAGTAGGGGATGTTTGGGGCGGGGCAGCTGCTGAGTATGTGTCTACAGATAGCAGGGGATGTTGGGAGGGGTAGCTTCTGAGCAGGAGGTCTGAATCCAGGGAGAGTAGGGGATGGTGGGGGGCAGTTGCTAGACAGGGGACTGGATCCAGAGAGAGTAGGAGATATTGGGGGGGAGCAGCTGCTGAGGAGGAGGTCTGGATCGGGAGACAGTAGGGGCTGATGGGGGAGCTGCTGGGCACGAGGTCTGGATCCAGAGAGAGTAGGGGATGTTGGGAGGGGTAGCTTCTGAGCAGGAGGTCTGGATCCAGAGAGAGGAGGGGATGTGGGGCAGGGGGTGCAGCTGCTGAGCAGGAGGTCTGGATCCTGAGACAGTAGGGGCTGATGGGGTGCTGCTGGGCACGAGGTTTGGATCCAGGGAGAGTAGGGGATGATGGGGGGGGGTGGGAGCTGCTGGGCACGAGGTTTGGATCCAGAGAAATTAGGAGATGTTGAAGCCTGGGGGGTAGGGGGGGCTGCTGGGCAGAACGTCTGGATCCAGAGAGAGTAGGGGATGTTTGGGGAGGGGCAGCTGCTGAATATGTGTCTACAGATAGCAGGGGATGTTGGGAAGGGTAGCTTCTGAGCAGGAGGTCTGAATCCAGGGAGAGTAGGGGATGGTGGGGGGGCAGTTGCTAGACAGGGGACTGGATACAGAGAGAGTAGGAGATGTTGGGGGGAGCAGCTGCTGAGGAGGAGGTCTGGATCGGGAGACAGTAGGGGCTGATGGGGGAGCTGCTGGGCACGAGGTCTGGATCCAGAGAGAGTAGGGGATGTTGGGAGGGGTAGCTTCTGAGCAGGAGGTCTGGATCCAGAGAGAGGAGGAGATGTGGGGCAGGGGGTGCAGCTGCTGAGCAGGAGGTCTGGATCCTGAGACAATAGGGGCTGATGGGCTGCTGCTGGGCCTGAGGTTTGGATCCAGGGAGAGTAGGGGCTGTTGGGGGGGGGAGGTTCCTGCTGAGCAGGAGGACTGGATCCAGAGAGAGTAGGGGATATTGAAGCCTGGGCGGGGATGGGCAGAAGGTCTGGATCCAGAGAGAGTAGGGGATGGTGGGGAGGTAGGGTAACCGGACGTCCCGGATTTCCCCGGACGGTCCCGGTTTTGGGAGAAGTGTCCCGACACTATCCCCCAAATTAAGAAAATGTCCCGGTTTTTGTGTAGTGCCCGGGTGTAGCAGAAAAATGTCCCGTTTTTTTTGTTTAGTGCCTGGGTTTAGCATACCATTGGAGCCCTTGTTGCAGAAGGATAAGTGTAGCCCGAAGGGAAATCCATTAAAGAAACACATTTTCTCTCTGGATTTCCCTTCTCTTTCTACAAAGGCTAGCCACCAGTGTGACTCTGCTCTGCCCTTTAAAGGGAGCGAGCCTTGAATGTGTGCGCGCATGCGTGCGTGTGTGTATATATCTACATATATATATATATACACACACACACACACACACAGTTACAAGTCTACTGTATTACTGTATATAGGCACATATTTACAAAGGTACGCAAAAACCGGGAAAGGCCAGATATAGAAGTAAGACTAAAGGCTTTAGTCCTACTTTTATTTCTAGCCTGTCCCGGTTTTTGGTCCTCAAAATCTGGTCACCCTATGGGGAGGGGCAGTTGCTAAACAGGGGACTGGATCCAGAGAGAGTAGGAGATGTTGGGGGGGGGGGAGCAGCTGCTGAGCAGGAGGTCTGGATCCTAACACAGTAGGGCAGTGGTTCCCAAACTGTGCGCCGCGGCACCCTGGTGCGCCATCAAAACTAGCCTGGGGCGCCGCGAGCACTAATGGGAATTCAGTGCTTTGAAGGGGATATTGAGGCGCGTGCATGACTGAAATGAAATGGCGCAGCAACAGTTCTGTGATGGCAGCAACTCAAAACTCATAATAAGACCACAGGAAAGGACTGGGTGCCTGGAGCCGGCAAACATAATCTGAATTCCAGAACTAGGAAAATCGCTCAGTCGATCATCCGACGAGGCCACACGCATAGAAGCTGCTCATACACTTGCGGAGACACTCTGCAGTGCAGCAGATACCACAGCGGTGGTGGCAAAGCACAGGCGGTCCCTCATCTCACGGCGCCAGTTGAAAGGGAGACCTTCACCCTTGCCACATGCCCTTCAGGCATCAGTGTAAGTAAGAAACTACATCAGCCTGTGAACATAGCCGCATTCTCCACAGCTATAAAGTAGTTGCTTCGATGGCTCCGCTAGCGGGAAGAGCTGCTCAGTTTAAGCCTTTAGGAGTAATTTTTATGTCAAAAGGCATGAGTCACTCGTCTAACGAGGTCATTTAAATCCCGGTAACAAATGTTTGTAAGATAAAAGGGCAACATAGGACACTAAAGCTTTGCTTCAATAACAGAAATAAGGAAGTGCGAGCTCTTTGAAGTGTGCACACGTGGTAGAGTTCAGGGGAAGGCAGAGTATAAATGCCTTTGAAGTGGGGCCAAGCAGAGAGTGGCCATATTTTACTCAAAGGCTACTAGCCTGTCTGGCACACAGTAAGTACAAGAAACCTTTTTTTTTTTTTGCAGTTTTATTTTTTATTTTATATAGCGCGAACTCGACTTGTAGTGCTTTACATGAGCACCAGTTACGCTAAACAAGGATACATTCATTATTTGATAGGCACGGGGATATTAAGTGATTTGCCCAGGTAAGGAATGGAATATTGCCGTGCCTCCTTCAAATGTAATGCACTAACTACACTTCCCGTCAGCACGTAGTGATGGCACAACTCCAGCCAATCAGAGCAGCCGGTATTCAAATATGCCTCATAACCAATAGAGCGTACCTTCAGTACCTTAACTGAGGAGACCACATTCCCGGGCTTACAAATAGAACATAATGAGGACTTATACAAGACCACTTAAAGATGGGCCACACGCTGAGTCAAGGTATGTGTGCAGCCCCCTTTTACCTTCCAACTACTACTTGCTACATCACCCAGCGCTTATCTACCCAGACACTCGATGCGCGCTTCACCCAACACACGGACAACGCTGGTGCTGGTGGGGTAATCGCTACTGGATGCACGCCCCGCACAGTTCTCTATGTAGCCTGTGCGAGAGCACTTTGTAATACATGCCACGATTAGGAACATTTTGTTCCCTGCAATGTGCCCATAACCTCCAGGCTTCGCAAGTTTTGATTTTTGAGCATCCAGTGATTAGTTATCTTCACCTAGAAAGCGGCGCGGTTTGTGCTCTGGGGCTCCACGAGCGAACTGTACTTGACATATTTCTCGTTGTCTAACACTGTTTGCCTGGAAGCAATGGTGTGCACTGATGCATGAGATGACGAACACTGTACATGCCTCTTATCGGTATCTCCGCGTCTAGATAAATCACACTCTGGAGTTCCCACCTTGCCGTCCCACTATTCCTGTGGCATTTGATTGTCCCTCCAGACAGAGTCGTGGATGGCACCACAGCAGCTATCACAGGCTGTTTGAAGGACTTTTCAAATGTACAAATACAAAATGTCAGATTCGCCGAATCCAACAGAAAACACATGTAAATGATCAAACAAAATCTTTGTAATTCCCATACCGAGCACAAATCCATCTATCAATCTATCTAACCTACCCTCCCTTTCAGACACTACGACTAATAGGATGACATCCACGATTATAATACCTTCATCCGCTTCATCTCAATAATTTTTAGGGAGAAAAATTGAAGTCTCCTGAGGCCGGGCTTACACCCCCCCACCCACCAAAATAAAGTAACGTAATGGGGAGCCACGGCCAATGAGTCAAGGGAGCCGCTGGTCTAAAAAGTTTGGGAACCACTGCAGTAGGGGCTGATGGGGTGCTGCTGGGCATGAGGTTTGGATCCAGAGAGAGTAGGGGCTGTTGGGGGGGAGGAGGTTCCTGCTGAGCAGGAGGTCTGGATCCTGAGACAGTAGGGGATGTGGGGCAGGGGGTGCAGCTGCTGAGCAGGAGGTCTGGATCCAGAGACAGTAGGGGATGTGGGGCAGGGGGTGCAGCTGCTGAGCAGGAGGTCTATATCCTGAGACAGTAGGGGCTGATGGGGTGCTGCTCGGCACGAGGTTTGGATCCAGAGAGAGTAGGGGCTGTTGGGGGAGGAGGTTCCTGCTGAGCAGGAGGTCTGGATCCTGAGACAGTAGGGGATGTGGGGCAGGGGTGCAGCTGCTGAGCAGGAGGTCTATATCCTGAGACAGTAGGGGCTGATGGGGTGCTGCTCGGCACGAGGTTTGGATCCAGAGAGAGTAGGGGCTGTTGGGGGGAGGAGGTTCCTGCTGAGCAGGAGGTCTGGATCCTGAGACAGTAGGGGATGTGGGGCAGGGGGTGCAGCTGCTGAGCAGGAGGTCTATATCCTGAGACAGTAGGGGCTGATGGGGTGCTGCTGGGCACGAGGTTTGGATCCAGAGAGAGTAGGGGCTGTTGGGGGGAGGAGGTTCCTGCTGAGCAGGAGGTCTGGATCCTGAGACAGTAGGGGATGTGGGGCAGGGGTGCAGCTGCTGAGCAGGAGGTCTATATCCTGAGACAGTAGGGGCTGATGGGGTGCTGCTGGGCACGAGGTTTGGATCCAGAGAGAGTAGAGGCTGTTGGGGGGGGGGAGGAGGTTCCTGCTGAGCAGGAGGTCTGGATCCTGAGACAGTAGGGGATGTGGGGTGCTGCTGGGCACGAGGTTTGGATCCAGAGAGAGTAGGGGATGTTGGGAGGGGTAGCTTCTGAGCAGGAAGTCTGGATCCAGAGAGAGTAGGGGCTGTTGGGGGGGAGGAGGTTCCTGCTGAGCAGGAGGTCTGGATCCTGAGACAGTAGGGGCTAATGGGGTGCTGCTGGGCACGAGGTTTGGATCCAGAGAGAGTAGGGGCTGTTGAGGGGGAGGAGGTTCCTGCTGAGCAGGAGGTCTGGATCCTGAGACAGTAGGGGATGTGTAGGGAAGCTGCTGAGGACGAAGCCTGCGTCCAGAGTGTAACACACCTGTTCCCACCGTCCCAGCATGCGAGCCTCAGCGCCCACGTGACTGCCCTGTGTGCGTGAACCCGCTGGGTGCCAACGTAGGCGCTGTTTAACTATGGAAATCTGCCCACCGGGGCCAGCTGGCAGGTTGTTAATCAAACATGGAAATATTGAAGACCCGGAGGCCTTTGTTCTGCGGCGACGGCGCGGAGAGAGTAGTAATTCATGGCCTGTTATAAGCTGTGACGTACAATCAGGCGCTTCGAAGCCTGACCTGGTGACGTCGGCGCTGAACCAAACTGTAAAATAAACGTCAGTGGTGAGCTTTTCCCCCAGCACAAAATAACCAAGTTTGAAGTGGTGATAAATTTAATTAAAATTACTTTTGTTTAAAATGTATTCCCTGTGAAGTTTTAAAACGTTTTCCAAGCACAATTTGATCACCAGATAAAACTTCTCCCAGAAAAAGGTAAAAGAAGCTTAAAATCGGTTTTAAGCAGAAATACTCGTCGCTAATGGTTAGTTCTAAAACTGTCTGAAGTTCACAAATAATGCAAAGTTTAAATTAAAACTTGCCAAGGACAAACATCCCAGCACCGCACTCTACTAACCACAGGCCACCCAGACATATTCAACAACCAACACCACACACATTAGGGCTTCCGCTTGTACGCTACATCGCACACTACTAACATTAGGCAGTCTAGTTGTATGCAACATAAAACACTACCGACAATAGGGTGTCAGTGATACACAACATACAACATTACTAACAGTTGGCTGTCGATGATACACAACATAAAACACTACTAACAGTCAGGTGTCTAACAGTCAGCTGTTGGTGATACACAACACAAAACATTACTGAGGATGAAGCCCTCAGGAGATCAGCTGTCAGAGATATACACCATAAAACACAACCAACAGTTGGCTGTAGGTGATGTACAACATAAAACACAACCAACAGTTGGCTGTAGGTGATGCACAACATAAAACACTACTAACAGTTGGCTGTAGGTGATAAACAACATAAAACACTACTAACAGTTGGCTGTAGGTGATGCACAACATAAAACACTACTAACAGTTGGCTGTAGGTGATGCACAACATAAAACACTACTAACAGTTGGCTGTAGGTGATAAACAACATAAAACACTACTAACAGTTGGCTGTAGGTGATGCACAACATAAAACACTACTAACAGTTGGCTGTAGGTGATAAACAACATAAAACACTACTAACAGTTGGCTGTAGGTGATAAACAACATAAAACACTACTAACAGTTGGCTGTAGGTGATGCACAACATAAAACACTACTAACAGTTGGCTGTAGGTGATAAACAACATAAAACACTACTAACAGTTGGCTGTAGGTGATGCACAACATAAAACACTACTAACAGTTGGCTGTAGGTGATGCACAACATAAAACACTACTAACAGTTGGCTGTAGGTGATGCACAACATAAAACACTACTAACAGTTGGCTGTAGGTGATAAACAATATGAAACACTACTAACAGCCGGCTGTCGGTGATGCACAACATATATGATCCACAACATAAACAAGCATTGGCATAGCCAATAGGTCTCGCCTTTGGGACCTTACAAGTGTTTAACCATGCAGCACATTATACTGGGTGCTGTGCCGCCATGGATTGAAGAGCTATACAATTACTATACACTGAGTCATGCAGTCTGATTCGGGAATACATGCTTGCCTGTGCCCCGCGCCTCTTTCTGGACGGCATTATGATAACAAACACTGGGCAGGCTCGTGTGACGTCAGATGCAATGGGCACCAGAGGCCAGTCTATACAGCAACTTTTCTGCTTTACAAAGAAAGTAATAAAATGGAAGCATTACCAAACTAGTGTTACCCGCTTGCTGCCTTTTCCCTGGGAAGAGATCTTATCTTGTGACAGTCCCCCGAAGTCTGGGTAGTGAATGGGTGTTAAGCAGCATAAATTACCCAAAATCACCATATGTTAGGGTGACACTAGGTCTGTAATGCGATTTTATCCTTTGAAATACCCCAACTGTAACCCTAAGTGCCCATTGCGTAAAAGTTGTATTCAATATGAGCTATACAGTTAACACGATTATAACAGCTGCTGCCAGCAATAATATTATGGTTTGAGGTGTGCGGTTGTGTTTTAAAGTAAGGACAAGGAGAGAAAAAAATACAGGAGAAGAAGATAGCAAACAGGGAAACGCACGCAGCAACAGTGAAATAAAGCAGGGCTGAAGAGGGCAGTTAAACTAAGAAAGGATAGGAGCGTGGGGTTCTAGAAAGGAAGCAAACATAGATGAAGGTTAGAGAAAGCAAATAAGGATAAGAGAAAAAGCTAAGTTTGTGGAAGGAATATGGGGCAATGCTTAGCAGCTGCCAGCAATAATATCACGGTGTGAGGTGTGTGGGTCGGTTTTAAAGTAAGAACAAAAATAAAGACAGGAGCAGAAGATACCCTAGCAGGGACATGCACGCAGCAATGTATTTATGCATTAATTCTATCAACTAACCTTCCCTGCCCCTCCATTCGCGGTCAGAACTGCAAGAAACATAGTAAAGGAACTTTGCGCTTTTAGAACTTCACAATAGATCGTAAATTAGCAATGCATCGAAAGGCTGTTGAAAGCGTTCCAGGGACGCGTTCTTAGAGAATCGAGTGGAGTCGGAGTGCACATTCCCTGTAATAAAGTGCAATCTCCCAATGGATTTGGGGCGGCTACTGGCAAGTAAAGCCAGCATCCTGAGAGTGGTGTAACCCCACTTTTGGCAATTCTGGGTAGCTCTTTATGTATAGAGAGCAGGTTAAAGGCAGCATTACTCAGATTGAAGTGGTACGGTGTGGAGACGAATATACACCAAAAATATTATATATATGCATTGCAGTGTGCTTATTTCTCAAAACTTACCGCATTCGTTTTTTTTCTCACAAAGTGAAGCACATGGTACGTATAAAGGTCGACATGGAAGTATGCCATTAAAGCGTAGTTGCCACATCGCATCGTCCTGTACTCCGGCGGACTCAGGCAGGTTCATACAGGCGTGGAGGATGGGGCGTGATGTCCACGAGTAGCCTCACACACGGAAAGAGGTGCTGTGTGTGAATAAATAAAAATAAAACAAGCAAAAGCGCGCCTCGCGCGGCAGCAGGGGGGAGGGGGGCCTGCCGATTCCCTTGCGGGAGCCAGCGGCGATAATTGACACCATATGGCGCTGCCGCTCGCTCCCGCAAGGCAATCGCCACACGTGCACGCGTTGCCATTGAAGGCAATGGAACGCGTGCACGTTTTTGGGGAAAAAAGGGAACCGATGGCTAAAGGTCTCCTCTATGAAGCGCATGCGCGCTGCGTAGGCGAGACCTAAAAAGTACTAACAGCCGGCTGTCGGCGATACACAACATAAAACAGTACTAACAGTCGGCTGTAGGTAATGCACAACATAAAACACTACCAATATTTGCCTGAAGGTGATACACAACATGAAACACTACTAACAGCCGGCTGTCAGTGGTACACAACATAAAATACTACTAAAAGTCGGCTGCCGGTGATACACAACATAAAACAGTACTAACAGTCGGCTGTAGGTGATGCACAACATAAAACACCATCCAGCAGTCGGCTGTAGGTGATACACAACATGAAACACTACTAACAGCCGGCTGTCGGCGATACACAACATAAAACAATACTAACAGTCGGCTGTAGGTGATGCACAAATAAGACACTACCAACAGTCGGCTGTAGATGATACACAACATGAAACACTACTTGCAGCCGGCTGTCGGCAATACACAACATAAAACAGTACCAACAGTCAGTCGGCTGTAAGTGACACACAACATGAAACACTACTAACAGCCGGCTGTAGGTGATGCACAACATAAAACACCACCAACAGTCGGTTGTGGGTAATACACAGCGTCTCACACTAGTAGCAGTAAGCCGTGTGGTTGTACACAACATAAGACGCTTGCCCTTAGATAGCCCTTAGTACATGCCAGATCACTCACTTCTCTTGCACTCGTCTCATCTGTACTTGTAACCACTGGTAACTCAAAGTGACCACAAGTCACCTGAGAGCACCACAGTCTGTAGCACTCTCTTGAGACCATTTACGGTGGAGTGTCTGCACTCTGCTGAACCTTGACCCGGATCAGGAAGCAGAGGAGACTTGGCTCATCCAAACAGGACCCTACAGGAAGCAGAGGCAACCAGCTGCCACCACTGGCAGGCTGGACTTTGGGGAACCCAGGATGATACCCACCCAAGGGTGGTAGACCCAACCCTGTGCCCAGCCATCTCTCGCTCTCTCTTACTCGACTCTGTGTATGAGCAGCCTCTACTGTCTCTGGGACCCCTTTACTCCTGCCTCGAGTAACTTGCTTGAGATGTTCTAACTTCTCTTCTTTTTCTTATGACGGAGTCTTTGTTGTTTTTAAATAATTCACTGGATGAGAAAATGCACACGTGTTTCACAGCTCTACGTGTGTAAAGGGCACCGGGAAACTTCAGGATCCAAGCTAGTTTCACAGCTCTACGTGTACAAAGGGCACCAGGGTGACTTCAGGATCCAAGCTAGTTTTGCAGCTCTACGTGTGAAAAGAGAACAAGGGGGACTTCTGGATCCAAGCTTGTTTCACGGCTCTACGTGTGCAAAGGGTGCCAGGGGGACCTCTGGATCCATGCTTGTTTCACAGCTCTACGTGTGAAAAGAGCACAAGGGGGACTTCTGGATCCAACCTTGTTTCACGGCTCTACGTGTGCAAAGGGTGCCAGGGGGACCTCTGGATCCAAGCTTGTTTCACAGCTCTACGTGTGCAAAGGGCACCAGGGGAACTTCTGGATCTAAGCTAGTTTCACAGCTCTACGTGTGCAAAGGGCGCCAGGGGGACCTCTGGATCCAAGCTTGTTTCACAGCTCTACGTGTGCAAAGGGCACTAGGGGAACCTCTGGATCCAAGCTAGTTTCATAGCTCTACGTGTGCAAAGGGCACCAGGGGTGTGAGAAGTTGGCCTGGTATATGCTGTCCACTAATTAAAGTGGGCACCTTGCACCAGTCCAAACGACCCTTATTGATGATTAGGTTAAAGACAACCTTTATTGAAAGCTATCCTAGTGGTAGCTATGGAGAGCAGCCTTCAGGCTAAGTCTCGAAGGAATGTAAAGCAGCTTGGTTTACCAGATTATAACCTCCTGAATGACCAAATGAAAGGAGAACCACACAAGGAATATATAAAATATATGTATTTATTACTAAACACTCTCTACTAACCTCTTTATGAGATTAGAGAACAAGGCACACAATATTAAATCACTAGAACGACAGTAAATAGCACAATACACAGTGGTCTCCAGGGGGAGACCAAACCATATACTAAGAAAGTGGTATAACAACCACGACTTGGCTAGACACAGTGCCTAGAGCACGTAGAATCGCTGGGACCCCAAGGAACCACCCAAGGTAGTGACACAGGGGACCCACGGAGGACGGGTGCAGTGTGAGAATACAGACGCGAGCTCCGTACAACTCTATGGGAAAGTCGCGGTTGGAAATTTAAAGATTAAGGACACTTCGGAGAGGACTTTGAGCAAACCCAGCTAAACATAGAAGGTTCCAAGTCCAGCACCCTTGAGAGTACTGAGGTACCTGTGTTACCTATCCCAGAGGAGCCGGGTGCATAGGGGTCAAGTGGTGTCGGAAATCCTCGTCGTTTTCAATGGCGTGATGCGAAAAAGTACTGCTGCCGTGGAGACGAAAAGTGTCAGTGTGATCCAAGCCTGGATCGGAGATGAGAAGAACCTGAAAGCAGAGGGGACAAAGTCTGGGTCACTTCACGTGACCAGGAGCGGAGCAATCGAATGCCCACCGATGTCGGATGCTTCAGGTGAGAAGAGGTGAACCTTGACTCTGCAGCCACGGGGACCAGGAGACGTCGACGACAACCAAAGTCCAGAGGTGAGCTGTCCCACAAAGGATGTCGAGTGCTGGGGGGTCAGTGTCCGGATTGAACACCAACAAGCCTTGGCAACTGCAACCCATGCGGTCAGAGGAAAGATGCTTCGGTGAGGACCAGCAAGGTCCTGGGGACTCTCCAAACTATGGAGAGTCAGGGCACGTCTGGAGCAACCAGGAAAGCTCACTGAAAGTCAAAGTTACCTTCACAGGGACCCACAGGCCAACGGACCACCTTACACCGGCTGCTGTAGCAGACCTGTTGTGTCATTTCAAATGGTCTCTCAGGGGTGGCATAATACATGCTGCAGCCCCTGGGAGGCCTCTGGGGTACCGAGGCCCTGGGTACATAGTATACCAAATACTAGGGACTTATAAGGGTATCCCAGAATCCAATCTGGAGTGTACCTAAAGTACTTGCAATCAATTTAGAGGAGAAAGCAGATAGACTGGGGTCCTGAATAGCAGGATCCCAGTCAGACTAAGCCGAAAACAGTGAAACATCAGCAAAAAGTGGGGGTAACTATGAGAAGCAGATCCTACTCTCCTACAAAGCACGTTTCACAGCTTTACGTGTGCAAAGGTCGCCAGGGTGACTTCTGGATCCAAGCTTGTTTCACAGCTCTACATGTGAAAAGAGCACAAGGGGGACTTGATTTGTTCTGCATTCCGTCCATCAATTGTGTGTCTTTTGCTTTCTCGCCCTAAGTGCGCCAGGTATGCCCAGACGTGGGTCCTGGGCTCACTGTGCCACTGGAATCAAGCTATCCTGGCTGAAGAGGGGTGAAACCCCGAAACCGGTCCTAGGATGCTTGTTTCCGGTCCAGGGAGGACCTGGCTTGGCAGTTCGGGCTGGACTGTTCCCATGAGGCACAGGGTCAAGACTGATTTGCATATGGCCAGGTCTAAACTGGGGTGGCATGGTGAGCAAAAGAATGATGGATTTAACCCAGATCTATTGACTGGGGGTGAATGTTTTGATTTGTTCTGCATTCCGTCCATCAATTGTGTGTCTTTTGCTTTCTCGCCCTAAGTGCGCCAGGTATGCCCAGAAGTGGGTCCTGGGCTCACTGTGCCACTGGAATCAAGCTATCCTGGCTGAAGAGGGGTAAAACCCCGAAACCGGTCCTAGGATGCTTGTTTCCGGTCCAGGGAGGACCTGGCTTGGCAGTTCGGGCTGGACTGTTCCCATGAGGCACAGGGTCAAGACTGATTTGCATATGGCCAGGTCTAAACTGGGGTGGCATGGTGAGCAAAAGAATGATGGATTTAACCCAGATCTATTGACTGGGGGTGAATGTTTTGATTTGTTCTGCATTCCGTCCATCAATTGTGTGTCTTTTGCTTTCTCGCCCTAAGTGCGCCAGGTATGCCCAGACGTGGGTCCTGGGCTCACTGTGCCACTGGAATCAAGCTATCCTGGCTGAAGAGGGGTAAAACCCAGAAACCGGTCCTAGGATGCTTGTTTTCGGTCCAGGGAGGACCTGGCCTGGCAGTTCGGGCTGGACTGTTCCCATGAGGCACAGGGTCAAGACTGATTTGCATATGGCCAGGTCTAAACTGGGGTGGCATGGTGAGCAAAAGAATGATGGATTTAACCCAGATCTATTGACTGGGGGTGAATGTTTTGATTTGTTCTGCATTCCGTCCATCAATTGTGTGTCTTTTGCTTTCTCGCCCTAAGTGCGCCAGGTATGCCCAGACGTGGGTCCTGGGCTCACTGTGCCACTGGAATCAAGCTATCCTGGCTGAAGAGGGGTGAAACCCCGATACCGGTCCTAGGATGCTTGTTTCCGGTCCAGGGAGGACCTGGCTTGGCAGTTCGGGCTGGACTGTTCCCATGAGGCACAGGGTCAAGACTGATTTGCATATGGCCAGGTCTAAACTGGGGTGGCATTTTGAGCAAAAGAATGATGGATTTAACCCAGATCTATTGACTGGGGGTGAATGTTTTGATTTGTTCTGCATTCCGTCCATCAATTGTGTGTCTTTTACTTTCTCGCCCTAAGTGCGCCAGGTATGCCCAGACGTGGGTCCTGGGCTCACTGTGCCACTGGAATCAAGCTATCCTGGCTGAAGAGGGGTAAAACCCCGAAACTGGTCCTAGGATGCTTGTTTCCGGTCCAGGGAGGACCTGGCTTGGCAGTTCGGGCTGGACTGTTCCCATGAGGCACAGGGTCAAGACTGATTTGCATATGGCCAGGTCTAAACTGGGGTGGCATGGTGAGCAAAAGAATGATGGATTTAACCCAGATCTATTGACTGGGGGTGAATGTTTTGATTTGTTCTGCATTCCGTCCATCAATTGTGTGTCTTTTGCTTTCTCGCCCTAAGTGCGCCAGGTATGCCCAGACGTGGGTCCTGGGCTCACTGTGCCACTGGAATCAAGCTATCCTGGCTGAAGAGGGGTGAAACCCCGAAACCGGTCCTAGGATGCTTGTTTCCGGTCCAGGGAGGACCTGGCTTGGCAGTTCGGGCTGGACTGTTCCCATGAGGCACAGGGTCAAGACTGATTTGCATATGGCCAGGTCTAAACTGGGGTGGCATGGTGAGCAAAAGAATGATGGATTTAACCCAGATCTATTGACTGGGGGTGAATGTTTTGATTTGTTCTGCATTCCGTCCATCAATTGTGTGTCTTTGCTTTCTCGCCCTAAGTGCGCCAGGTATGCCCAGACGTGGGTCCTGGGCTCACTGTGCCACTGGAATCAAGCTATCCTGGCTGAAGAGGGGTGAAACCCCGAAACCGGTCCTAGGATGCTTGTTTCCGGTCCAGGGAGGACCTGGCTTGGCAGTTCGGGCTGGACTGTTCCCATGAGGCACAGGGTCAAGACTGATTTGCATATGGCCAGGTCTAAACTGGGGTGGCATGGTGAGCAAAAGAATGATGGATTTAACCCAGATCTATTGACTGGGGGTGAATGTTTTGATTTGTTCTGCATTCCGTCCATCAATTGTGTGTCTTTTGCTTTCTCGCCCTAAGTGCGCCAGGTATGCCCAGACGTGGGTCCTGGGCTCACTGTGCCACTGGAATCAAGCTATCCTGGCTGAAGAGGGGTGAAACCCCGAAACCGGTCCTAGGATGCTTGTTTCCGGTCCAGGGAGGACCTGGCTTGGCAGTTCGGGCTGGACTGTTCCCATGAGGCACAGGGTCAAGACTGATTTGCAATTGGCCAGGTCTAAACTGGGGTGGCATGGTGAGCAAAAGAATGATGGATTTAACCCAGATCTATTGACTGGGGGTGAATGTTTTGATTTGTTCTGCATTCCGTCCATCAATTGTGTGTCTTTTGCTTTCTCGCCCTAAGTGCGCCAGGTATGCCCAGACGTGGGTCCTGGGCTCACTGTGCCACTGGAATCAAGCTATCCTGGCTGAAGAGGGGTGAAACCCCGAAACCGGTCCTAGGATGCTTGTTTCCGGTCCAGGGAGGACCTGGCTTGGCAGTTCGGGCTGGACTGTTCCCATGAGGCACAGGGTCAAGACTGATTTGCATATGGCCAGGTCTAAACTTGGGTGGCATGGTGAGCAAAAGAATGATGGATTTAACCCAGATCTATTGACTGGGGGTGAATGTTTTGATTTGTTCTGCATTCCGTCCATCAATTTTGTGTCTTTTGCTACGTGTGCAAAGGGCACCAGGGTGACTTCTGGTTCCAAGCTTGTTTCACAGTTCTACGTGTGCAAAGGGCACCAGGGTGACTTCTGGATCCAAGCATGTTTCACAGCTCTACGTGTGCAAAGGGCACCAGGGTGACTTCTGGGTCCAAGCTAGTTTCACAGCTCTACGTGTGCAAAGGGCACCAGGGTGAATTCTGGATACCAGCTTGTTTCACAGCTCTACGTTTGTAAAGGGCACGGGGAAACTTCTGGATCCAAGCTTGTTTCACAGCTCTACGTGTGTAAAGGGCACCAGGGTCACTTTGGATCCAAGCTTCTTTCATAGCTCTACATGTGCAAAGGGCACCGGGGAAACTTCAGGATCCAAGCTTGTTTCACGGCTCTACGTGTGCAAAAGGCACCAGGGGAACATCTGGATCCAAGCTTGTTTCACACCTCTACGTGTGCAAAGGGCACCAGCGTGACTTCTGGACCCATCCTTGTTTCACAGCTCTGTGTCGGCAAAGGGCACCAGGGTGACTTCTGGATCCAAGCTTGTTTCACAGCTCTACGTGTGCAAAGGGCACCAGGGTGACTTCTGGATACCAGCTAGTTTCAGAGCTCTACATGTGCAAAGGGCGCCAGGGGGACCTCTGGATCCAAGCATGTTTCACAGCTCTACGTGTGCAAAGGGCACCAGGGGAACTTCTGGATCCAAGCTTGTTTCACAGTTCTACGTGTGCAAAGGGCACCAGGGTGACTTCAGGATCCAAGCTAGTTTCACAGCTCTATGTGTGCAAAGTGCACCAGGGTGACTTTTGGATCCAAGCTTGTTTCAGAGCTCTACGTGTGCAAAGGGCGCCAGGGGAACATCTGGATCCAAGCATGTTTAACAGCTCTACATGTGCAAAGGGCACCAGGGGAACTTCTGGATCCAAGCTTGT
The DNA here is from genome assembly GCA_963921515.1 of Calotriton arnoldi. Taxonomy (NCBI): domain Eukaryota; kingdom Metazoa; phylum Chordata; class Amphibia; order Caudata; family Salamandridae; genus Calotriton; species Calotriton arnoldi. The sequence goes on from CAWUFW010007219.1 coordinate 274,706, forward strand.
TTCACAGCTCTACGTGTGAAAAGGGCATGAGGGGGACTTCTGGATCCAAGCTTGTTTCACAGCTCTACGTGTGAAAAGGGCATGAGGGGGACTTCTGGATCCAAGCTTGTTTCACAGCTCTACGTGTGCAAAGGGCACCAGGGTGACTTCTGGATCCAAGCTTGTTTCACAGCTCTACATGTGCGAAAGGCACCAGTTGGACTTCAGGATCCAAGTTTGTTTCACAGCTCTACGTGTGCAAAGGGCACCAGGGTGAATTCTGGATCCAAGCTTGTTTCACAGCTCTACATGTTCAAAGGGCACCAGGGTGACTTCTGGATCCAAGCATGTTTCACAGCTCTACGTGTGCAAAGGGCACCAGGGTGACTTCTGGGTCCAAGCTAGTTTCACAGCTCTACGTGTGCAAAGGGCACCAGGGTGACTTCTGGATCCAAGCTTGTTTCACAGCTTCACGTGTGCAAAGGGCACCGGGGAAACTTCTGGATCCAAGCTTATTTCACAGCTCTACGTGTGTAAAGGGCACCAGGGTCACTTTGGATCCAAGCTTCTTTCATAGCTCTACATGTGCAAAGGGCACCGGGGAAACTTCAGGATCCAAACTTGTTTCACGACTCTACGTGTGCAAAAGGCACCAGGGGAACATCTGGATCCAAGCTTGTTTCACACCTCTACGTGTGCAAAGGGCACCAGGGTGACTTCTGGACCCATCCTTGTTTCACAGCTCTGTGTCGGCAAAGGGCACCAGTGTGACTTCTGGATCCCAGCTTGTTTCACAGCTCTACGTGTGCAAAGGGCACCAGGGTGACTTCTGGATACCAGCTTGTTTCAGAGCTCTACATGTGCAAAGGGCACCAGGGGGACCTCTGGATCCAAGCATGTTTCACAGCTCTACGTGTGCAAAGGGCACCAGGGGAACTTCTGGATCCGAGCTTGTTTCACAGCTCTACATGTGAAAAGAGCACAAGGGGGACTTCTGGATCCAAGCTTGTTTCACAGCTCTACGTGTGCAAAGGGCACCAGGGTGACTTCTGGATCCAAGCTTGTTTCACAGTTCTACGTGTGCAAAGGGCGCCAGCGTGACTTCAGGATCCAAGCTAGTTTCACAGCTCTACGTGTGCAAAAGGCACCAGGGGAACATCTGGATCCAAGCTTGTTTCACACCTCTACGTGTGCAAAGGGCACCAGGGTGACTTCTGGACCCATCCTTGTTTCACAGCTCTGTGTCGGCAAAGGGCACCAGGGTGACTTCTGGATCCAAGCTTGTTTCACAGCTCTACGTGTGCAAAGGGCACCAGGGTGACTTCTGGATACCAGCTTGTTTCAGAGCTCTACATGTGCAAAGGGCGCCAGGGGGACCTCTGGATCCAAGCATGTTTCACAGCTCTACGTGTGCAAAGGGCACCAGGGGAACTTCTGGATCCGAGCTTGTTTCACAGCTCTACATGTGAAAAGAGCACAAGGGGGACTTCTGGATCCAAGCTTGTTTCACAGCTCTACGTGTGCAAAGGGCACCAGGGTGACTTCTGGATCCAAGCTTGTTTCACAGTTCTACGTGTGCAAAGGGCGCCAGGGGAACATCTGGATCCAAGCATGTTTAACAGCTCTACATGTGCAAAGGGCACCAGGGGAACTTCTGGATCCAAGCTTGTTTCACAGCTCTACGTGTGAAAAGGGCATGAGGGGGACTTCTGGAACCAAGCTTGTTTCACAGCTCTACGTGTGTAAAGGGCACCAGGGTCACTTTGGATCCAAGCTTCTTTAATAGCTCTACATGTGCAAAGGGCACCGGGGAAACTTCAGGATCCAAGCTTGTTTCACGGCTCTACGTGTGCAAAAGGCACCAGGGGAACATCTGGATCCAAGCTTGTTTCACACCTCTACGTGTGCAAAGGGCACCAGGGTGACTTCTGGACCCATCCTTGTTTCACAGCTCTGTGTCGGCAAAGGGCAACAGGGTGACTTCTGGATCCAAGCTTGTTTCACAGCTCTACGTGTGCAAAGGGCACCAGGGTGACTTCTGTATGCCAGCTTGTTTCAGAGCTCTACATGTGCAAAGGGCACCAGGGGGACCTCTGGATCCAAGCATGTTTCACAGCTCTACGTGTGCAAAGGGCACCAGGGGAACTTCTGGATCCGAGCTTGTTTCACAGCTCCACATGTGAAAAGAGCACAAGGGGGACTTCTGGATCCAAGCTTGTTTCACAGCTCTACGTGTGCAAAGGGCACCAGGGTGACTTCTGGATCCAAGCTTGTTTCACAGTTCTACGTGTGCAAAGGGCACCGGGGTGACTTCAGGATCCAAGCTAGTTACACAGCTCTATGTGTGCAAAGTGCACCAGGGTGACTTCTGGATCCAAGCTTGTTTCAGAGCTCTACGTGTGCAAAGGGCGCCAGGGGAACATCTGGATCCAAGCATGTTTAACAGCTCTACATGTGCAAAGGGCACCAGGGGAACTTCTGGATCCAAGCTTGTTTCACAGCTCTACGTGTGAAAAGGGCATGAGGGGTACTTCTGGATCCAAGCTTGTTTCACAGCTCTACGTGTGAAAAGGGCATGAGGGGGACTTCTGGATCCAAGCTTGTTTCACAGCTCTACGTGTGCAAAGGGCACCAGGGTGACTTCTGGATCCAAGCTTGTTTCACAGCTCTACGTGTGCGAAAGGCACCAGTTGGACTTCAGGATCCAAGTTTGTTTCACAGCTCTACGTGTGCAAAGGGCACCAGGGTGACTTCTGGATCCAAGCTTGTTTCACAGCTCTACGTGTGCGAAAGGCACCAGTTGGACTTCAGGATCCAAGTTTGTTTCACAGCTCTACGTGTGCAAAGGGCACCAGGGTGACTTCAGGATCCAAGTTTGTTTCACAGCTCTACGTGTGCAAAGGGCACCGGGGTGACTTCTGGATCCAAGCATGTTTCACAGCTCTACATGTGCAAAGGGCACCAGGGTGACTTCTGGGTCCAAGCTAGTTTCACAGCTCTACGTGTGCAAAGGGCACCAGGGTGACTTCTGGATACCAGCTTGTTTCACAGTTCTACGTTTGTAAAGGGCACCGGGGAAACTTCTGGATCCATGCTTGTTTCACAGCTCTACGTGTGTAAAGGGCACCAGGGTCACTTTGGCTCCAAGCTTCTTTCATAGCTCTACATGTGCAAAGGGCACCGGGGAAACTTCAGGATGCAAGCTTGTTTCACGGCTCTACGTATGCAAAAGGCACCAGGGGAACATCTGGATCCAAGCTTGTTTCACACCTCTACGTGTGCAAAGGGCACCAGGGTGACTTCTGGACCCATCCTTGTTTCACAGCTCTGTGTCGGCAAAGGGCACCAGGGTGACTTCTGGATCCAAGCTTGTTTCACAGCTCTACGTGTGCAAAGGGCGCCAGGGTGACTTCAGGATCCAAGCTAGTTTCACAGCTCTACGTGTGCAAAAGGCACCAGGGGAACATCTGGATCCAAGCTTGTTTCACACCTCTACGTGTGCAAAGGGCACCAGGGTGACTTCTGGACCCATCCTTGTTTCACAGCTCTGTGTCGGCAAAGGGCACCAGGGTGACTTCTGGATCCAAGCTTGTTTCACAGCTCTACGTGTGCAAAGGGCACCAGGCTGACTTCTGGATACCAGCTTGTTTCAGAGCTCCACATGTGCAAAGGGCGCCAGGGGGACCTCTGGATCCAAGCATGTTTCACAGCTCTACGTGTGCAAAGGGCACCAGGGGAACTTCTGGATCCGAGCTTGTTTCACAGCTCTACATGTGAAAAGAGCACAAGGGGGACTTCTGGATCCAAGCTTGTTTCACAGCTCTACGTGTGCAAAGGGCACCAGGGTGACTTCTGGATCCAAGCTTGTTTCACAGTTCTACGTGTGCAAAGGGCACCAGGGTGACTTCAGGATCCAAGCTAGTTTCACAGCTCTATGTGTGCAAAGTGCACCAGGGTGACTTCTGGATCCAAGCTTGTTTCAGAGCTCTACGTGTGCAAAGGGCGCCAGGGGAACATCTGGATCCAAGCATGTTTAACAGCTCTACATGTGCAAAGGGCACCAGGGGAACTTCTGGATCCAAGCTCGTTTCACAGCTCTACGTGTGAAAAGGGCATGAGGGGGACTTCTGGAACCAAGCTTGTTTCACAGCTCTACGTGTGTAAAGGGCACCAGGGTCACTTTGGATCCAAGCTTCTTTCATAGCTCTACATGTGCAAAGGGCACCGGGGAAACTTCAGGATCCAAGCTTGTTTCACGGCTCTACGTGTGCAAAAGGCACCAGGGGAACATCTGGATCCAAGCTTGTTTCACACCTCTACGTGTGCAAACGGCACCAGGGTGACTTCTGGACCCATCCTTGTTTCACAGCTCTGTGTCGGCAAAGGGCACCAGGGTGACTTCTGGATCCAAGCTTGTTTCACAGCTCTACGTGTGCAAAGGGCACCAGGGTGACTTCTGTATACCAGCTTGTTTCAGAGCTCTACATGTGCAAAGGGCACCAGGGGGACCTCTGGATCCAAGCATGTTTCACAGCTCTACGTGTGCAAAGGGCACCAGGGGAACTTCTGGATCCGAGCTTGTTTCACAGCTCCACATGTGAAAAGAGCACAAGGGGGACTTCTGGATCCAAGCTTGTTTCACAGCTCTACGTGTGCAAAGGGCACCAGGGTGACTTCTGGATCCAAGCTTGTTTCACAGTTCTACGTGTGCAAAGGGCACCAGGGTGACTTCAGGATCCAAGCTAGTTTCACAGCTCTATGTGTGCAAAGTGCACCAGGGTGACTTCTGGATCCAAGCTTGTTTCAGAGCTCTACGTGTGCAAAGGGCGCCAGGGGAACATCTGGATCCAAGCATGTTTAACAGCTCTACATGTGCAAAGGGCACCAGGGGAACTTCTGGATCCAAGCTTGTTTCACAGCTCTACGTGTGAAAAGGGCATGAGGGGGACTTCTGGATCCAAGCTTGTTTCACAGCTCTACGTGTGAAAAGGGCATGAGGGGGACTTCTGGATCCAAGCTTGCTTCACAGCTCTACGTGTGCAAAGGGCACCAGGGTGACTTCTGGATCCAAGCTTGTTTCACAGCTCTACGTGTGCGAAAGGCACCAGTTGGACTTCAGGATCCAAGTTTGTTTCACAGCTCTACGTGTGCAAAGGGCACCAGGGGAACTTCTGGATCTAAGCTAGTTTCACAGCTCTACGTGTGCAAAGGGCGCCAGGGGGACCTCTGGATCCAAGCTTGTTTCACAGCTCTACGTGTGCAAAGGGCACTAGGGGAACCTCTGGATCCAAGCTAGTTTCATAGCTCTACGTGTGCAAAGGGCACCAGGGGTGTGAGAAGTTGGCCTGGTATATGCTGTCCACTAATTAAAGTGGGCACCTTGCACCAGTCCAAACGACCCTTATTGATGATTAGGTTAAAGACAACCTTTATTGAAAGCTATCCTAGTGGTAGCTATGGAGAGCAGCCTTCAGGCTAAGTCTCGAAGGAATGTAAAGCAGCTTGGTTTACCAGATTATAACCTCCTGAATGACCAAATGAAAGGAGAACCACACAAGGAATATATAAAATATATGTATTTATTACTAAACACTCTCTACTAACCTCTTTATGAGATTAGAGAACAAGGCACACAATATTAAATCACTAGAACGACAGTAAATAGCACAATACACAGTGGTCTCCAGGGGAGACCAAACCATATACTAAGAAAGTGGTATAACAACCACGACTTGGCTAGACACAGTGCCTAGAGCACGTAGAATCGCTGGGACCCCAAGGAACCACCCAAGGTAGTGACACAGGGGACCCACGGAGGACGGGTGCAGTGTGAGAATACAGACGCGAGCTCCGTACAACTCTATGGGAAAGTCGCGGTTGGAAATTTAAAGATTAAGGACACTTCGGAGAGGACTTTGAGCAAACCCAGCTAAACATAGAAGGTTCCAAGTCCAGCACCCTTGAGAGTACTGAGGTACCTGTGTTACCTATCCCAGAGGAGCCGGGTGCATAGGGGTCAAGTGGTGTCGGAAATCCTCGTCGTTTTCAATGGCGTGATGCGAAAAAGTACTGCTGCCGTGGAGACGAAAAGTGTCAGTGTGATCCAAGCCTGGATCGGAGATGAGAAGAACCTGAAAGCAGAGGGGACAAAGTCTGGGTCACTTCACGTGACCAGGAGCGGAGCAATCGAATGCCCACCGATGTCGGATGCTTCAGGTGAGAAGAGGTGAACCTTGACTCTGCAGCCACGGGGACCAGGAGACGTCGACGACAACCAAAGTCCAGAGGTGAGCTGTCCCACAAAGGATGTCGAGTGCTGGGGGTCAGTGTCCGGATTGAACACCAACAAGCCTTGGCAACTGCAACCCATGCGGTCAGAGGAAAGATGCTTCGGTGAGGACCAGCAGAGTCCTGGGGACTCTCCAAACTATGGAGAGTCAGGGCACGTCTGGAGCAACCAGGAAAGCTCACTGAAAGTCAAAGTTACCTTCACAGGGACCCACAGGCCAACGGACCACCTTACACCGGCTGCTGTAGCAGACCTGTTGTGTCATTTCAAATGGTCTCTCAGGGGTGGCATAATACATGCTGCAGCCCCTGGGAGGCCTCTGGGGTACCGAGGCCCTGGGTACATAGTATACCAAATACTAGGGACTTATAAGGGTATCCCAGAATCCAATCTGGAGTGTACCTAAAGTACTTGCAATCAATTTAGAGGAGAAAGCAGATAGACTGGGGTCCTGAATAGCAGGATCCCAGTCAGACTAAGCCGAAAACAGTGAAACATCAGCAAAAAGTGGGGGTAACTATGAGAAGCAGATCCTACTCTCCTACAAAGCACGTTTCACAGCTTTACGTGTGCAAAGGTCGCCAGGGTGACTTCTGGATCCAAGCTTGTTTCACAGCTCTACATGTGAAAAGAGCACAAGGGGGACTTGATTTGTTCTGCATTCCGTCCATCAATTGTGTGTCTTTTGCTTTCTCGCCCTAAGTGCGCCAGGTATGCCCAGACGTGGGTCCTGGGCTCACTGTGCCACTGGAATCAAGCTATCCTGGCTGAAGAGGGGTGAAACCCCGAAACCGGTCCTAGGATGCTTGTTTCCGGTCCAGGGAGGACCTGGCTTGGCAGTTCGGGCTGGACTGTTCCCATGAGGCACAGGGTCAAGACTGATTTGCATATGGCCAGGTCTAAACTGGGGTGGCATGGTGAGCAAAAGAATGATGGATTTAACCCAGATCTATTGACTGGGGGTGAATGTTTTGATTTGTTCTGCATTCCGTCCATCAATTGTGTGTCTTTTGCTTTCTCGCCCTAAGTGCGCCAGGTATGCCCAGAAGTGGGTCCTGGGCTCACTGTGCCACTGGAATCAAGCTATCCTGGCTGAAGAGGGGTAAAACCCGAAACCGGTCCTAGGATGCTTGTTTCCGGTCCAGGGAGGACCTGGCTTGGCAGTTCGGGCTGGACTGTTCCCATGAGGCACAGGGTCAAGACTGATTTGCATATGGCCAGGTCTAAACTGGGGTGGCATGGTGAGCAAAAGAATGATGGATTTAACCCAGATCTATTGACTGGGGGTGAATGTTTTGATTTGTTCTGCATTCCGTCCATCAATTGTGTGTCTTTTGCTTTCTCGCCCTAAGTGCGCCAGGTATGCCCAGACGTGGGTCCTGGGCTCACTGTGCCACTGGAATCAAGCTATCCTGGCTGAAGAGGGGTAAAACCCAGAAACCGGTCCTAGGATGCTTGTTTTCGGTCCAGGGAGGACCTGGCCTGGCAGTTCGGGCTGGACTGTTCCCATGAGGCACAGGGTCAAGACTGATTTGCATATGGCCAGGTCTAAACTGGGGTGGCATGGTGAGCAAAAGAATGATGGATTTAACCCAGATCTATTGACTGGGGGTGAATGTTTTGATTTGTTCTGCATTCCGTCCATCAATTGTGTGTCTTTTGCTTTCTCGCCCTAAGTGCGCCAGGTATGCCCAGACGTGGGTCCTGGGCTCACTGTGCCACTGGAATCAAGCTATCCTGGCTGAAGAGGGGTGAAACCCCGATACCGGTCCTAGGATGCTTGTTTCCGGTCCAGGGAGGACCTGGCTTGGCAGTTCGGGCTGGACTGTTCCCATGAGGCACAGGGTCAAGACTGATTTGCATATGGCCAGGTCTAAACTGGGGTGGCATTTTGAGCAAAAGAATGATGGATTTAACCCAGATCTATTGACTGGGGGTGAATGTTTTGATTTGTTCTGCATTCCGTCCATCAATTGTGTGTCTTTTACTTTCTCGCCCTAAGTGCGCCAGGTATGCCCAGACGTGGGTCCTGGGCTCACTGTGCCACTGGAATCAAGCTATCCTGGCTGAAGAGGGTAAAACCCCGAAACTGGTCCTAGGATGCTTGTTTCCCGGTCCAGGGAGGACCTGGCTTGGCAGTTCGGGCTGGACTGTTCCCATGAGGCACAGGGTCAAGACTGATTTGCATATGGCCAGGTCTAAACTGGGGTGGCATGGTGAGCAAAAGAATGATGGATTTAACCCAGATCTATTGACTGGGGGTGAATGTTTTGATTTGTTCTGCATTCCGTCCATCAATTGTGTGTCTTTTGCTTTCTCGCCCTAAGTGCGCCAGGTATGCCCAGACGTGGGTCCTGGGCTCACTGTGCCACTGGAATCAAGCTATCCTGGCTGAAGAGGGGTGAAACCCCGAAACCGGTCCTAGGATGCTTGTTTCCGGTCCAGGGAGGACCTGGCTTGGCAGTTCGGGCTGGACTGTTCCCATGAGGCACAGGGTCAAGACTGATTTGCATATGGCCAGGTCTAAACTGGGGTGGCATGGTGAGCAAAAGAATGATGGATTTAACCCAGATCTATTGACTGGGGGTGAATGTTTTGATTTGTTCTGCATTCCGTCCATCAATTGTGTGTCTTTTGCTTTCTCGCCCTAAGTGCGCCAGGTATGCCCAGACGTGGGTCCTGGGCTCACTGTGCCACTGGAATCAAGCTATCCTGGCTGAAGAGGGGTGAAACCCCGAAACCGGTCCTAGGATGCTTGTTTCCGGTCCAGGGAGGACCTGGCTTGGCAGTTCGGGCTGGACTGTTCCCATGAGGCACAGGGTCAAGACTGATTTGCATATGGCCAGGTCTAAACTGGGGTGGCATGGTGAGCAAAAGAATGATGGATTTAACCCAGATCTATTGACTGGGGGTGAATGTTTTGATTTGTTCTGCATTCCGTCCATCAATTGTGTGTCTTTTGCTTTCTCGCCCTAAGTGCGCCAGGTATGCCCAGACGTGGGTCCTGGGCTCACTGTGCCACTGGAATCAAGCTATCCTGGCTGAAGAGGGGTGAAACCCCGAAACCGGTCCTAGGATGCTTGTTTCCGGTCCAGGGAGGACCTGGCTTGGCAGTTCGGGCTGGACTGTTCCCATGAGGCACAGGGTCAAGACTGATTTGCAATTGGCCAGGTCTAAACTGGGGTGGCATGGTGAGCAAAAGAATGATGGATTTAACCCAGATCTATTGACTGGGGGTGAATGTTTTGATTTGTTCTGCATTCCGTCCATCAATTGTGTGTCTTTTGCTTTCTCGCCCTAAGTGCGCCAGGTATGCCCAGACGTGGGTCCTGGGCTCACTGTGCCACTGGAATCAAGCTATCCTGGCTGAAGAGGGGTGAAACCCCGAAACCGGTCCTAGGATGCTTGTTTCCGGTCCAGGGAGGACCTGGCTTGGCAGTTCGGGCTGGACTGTTCCCATGAGGCACAGGGTCAAGACTGATTTGCATATGGCCAGGTCTAAACTTGGGTGGCATGGTGAGCAAAAGAATGATGGATTTAACCCAGATCTATTGACTGGGGGTGAATGTTTTGATTTGTTCTGCATTCCGTCCATCAATTTTGTGTCTTTTGCTACGTGTGCAAAGGGCACCAGGGTGACTTCTGGTTCCAAGCTTGTTTCACAGTTCTACGTGTGCAAAGGGCACCAGGGTGACTTCTGGATCCAAGCATGTTTCACAGCTCTACGTGTGCAAAGGGCACCAGGGTGACTTCTGGGTCCAAGCTAGTTTCACAGCTCTACGTGTGCAAAGGGCACCAGGGTGAATTCTGGATACCAGCTTGTTTCACAGCTCTACGTTTGTAAAGGGCACGGGGGAAACTTCTGGATCCAAGCTTGTTTCACAGCTCTACGTGTGTAAAGGGCACCAGGGTCACTTTGGATCCAAGCTTCTTTCATAGCTCTACATGTGCAAAGGGCACCGGGGAAACTTCAGGATCCAAGCTTGTTTCACGGCTCTACGTGTGCAAAAGGCACCAGGGGAACATCTGGATCCAAGCTTGTTTCACACCTCTACGTGTGCAAAGGGCACCAGCGTGACTTCTGGACCCATCCTTGTTTCACAGCTCTGTGTCGGCAAAGGGCACCAGGGTGACTTCTGGATCCAAGCTTGTTTCACAGCTCTACGTGTGCAAAGGGCACCAGGGTGACTTCTGGATACCAGCTAGTTTCAGAGCTCTACATGTGCAAAGGGCGCCAGGGGGACCTCTGGATCCAAGCATGTTTCACAGCTCTACGTGTGCAAAGGGCACCAGGGGAACTTCTGGATCCAAGCTTGTTTCACAGTTCTACGTGTGCAAAGGGCACCAGGGTGACTTCAGGATCCAAGCTAGTTTCACAGCTCTATGTGTGCAAAGTGCACCAGGGTGACTTTTGGATCCAAGCTTGTTTCAGAGCTCTACGTGTGCAAAGGGCGCCAGGGGAACATCTGGATCCAAGCATGTTTAACAGCTCTACATGTGCAAAGGGCACCAGGGGAACTTCTGGATCCAAGCTTGTTTCACAGCTCTACGTGTGAAAAGGGCATGAGGGGGACTTCTGGATCCAAGCTTGTTTCACAGCTCTACGTGTGAAAAGGGCATGAGGGGGACTTCTGGATCCAAGCTTGTTTCACAGCTCTACGTGTGCAAAGGGCACCAGGGTGACTTCTGGATCCAAGCTTGTTTCACAGCTCTACATGTGCGAAAGGCACCAGTTGGACTTCAGGATCCAAGTTTGTTTCACAGCTCTACGTGTGCAAAGGGCACCAGGGTGAATTCTGGATCCAAGCTTGTTTCACAGCTCTACATGTTCAAAGGGCACCAGGGTGACTTCTGGATCCAAGCATGTTTCACAGCTCTACGTGTGCAAAGGGCACCAGGGTGACTTCTGGGTCCAAGCTAGTTTCACAGCTCTACGTGTGCAAAGGGCACCAGGGTGACTTCTGGATCCAAGCTTGTTTCACAGCTTCACGTGTGCAAAGGGCACCGGGAAACTTCTGGATCCAAGCTTATTTCACAGCTCTACGTGTGTAAAGGGCACCAGGGTCACTTTGGATCCAAGCTTCTTTCATAGCTCTACATGTGCAAAGGGCACCGGGGAAACTTCAGGATCCAAACTTGTTTCACGACTCTACGTGTGCAAAAGGCACCAGGGGAACATCTGGATCCAAGCTTGTTTCACACCTCTACGTGTGCAAAGGGCACCAGGGTGACTTCTGGACCCATCCTTGTTTCACAGCTCTGTGTCGGCAAAGGGCACCAGTGTGACTTCTGGATCCCAGCTTGTTTCACAGCTCTACGTGTGCAAAGGGCACCAGGGTGACTTCTGGATACCAGCTTGTTTCAGAGCTCTACATGTGCAAAGGGCACCAGGGGGACCTCTGGATCCAAGCATGTTTCACAGCTCTACGTGTGCAAAGGGCACCAGGGGAACTTCTGGATCCGAGCTTGTTTCACAGCTCTACATGTGAAAAGAGCACAAGGGGGACTTCTGGATCCAAGCTTGTTTCACAGCTCTACGTGTGCAAAGGGCACCAGGGTGACTTCTGGATCCAAGCTTGTTTCACAGTTCTACGTGTGCAAAGGGCGCCAGCGTGACTTCAGGATCCAAGCTAGTTTCACAGCTCTACGTGTGCAAAAGGCACCAGGGGAACATCTGGATCCAAGCTTGTTTCACACCTCTACGTGTGCAAAGGGCACCAGGGTGACTTCTGGACCCATCCTTGTTTCACAGCTCTGTGTCGGCAAAGGGCACCAGGGTGACTTCTGGATCCAAGCTTGTTTCACAGCTCTACGTGTGCAAAGGGCACCAGGGTGACTTCTGGATACCAGCTTGTTTCAGAGCTCTACATGTGCAAAGGGCGCCAGGGGGACCTCTGGATCCAAGCATGTTTCACAGCTCTACGTGTGCAAAGGGCACCAGGGGAACTTCTGGATCCGAGCTTGTTTCACAGCTCTACATGTGAAAAGAGCACAAGGGGGACTTCTGGATCCAAGCTTGTTTCACAGCTCTACGTGTGCAAAGGGCACCAGGGTGACTTCTGGATCCAAGCTTGTTTCACAGTTCTACGTGTGCAAAGGGCGCCAGGGGAACATCTGGATCCAAGCATGTTTAACAGCTCTACATGTGCAAAGGGCACCAGGGGAACTTCTGGATCCAAGCTTGTTTCACAGCTCTACGTGTGAAAAGGGCATGAGGGGGACTTCTGGAACCAAGCTTGTTTCACAGCTCTACGTGTGTAAAGGGCACCAGGGTCACTTTGGATCCAAGCTTCTTTAATAGCTCTACATGTGCAAAGGGCACCGGGGAAACTTCAGGATCCAAGCTTGTTTCACGGCTCTACGTGTGCAAAAGGCACCAGGGGAACATCTGGATCCAAGCTTGTTTCACACCTCTACGTGTGCAAAGGGCACCAGGGTGACTTCTGGACCCATCCTTGTTTCACAGCTCTGTGTCGGCAAAGGGCAACAGGGTGACTTCTGGATCCAAGCTTGTTTCACAGCTCTACGTGTGCAAAGGGCACCAGGGTGACTTCTGTATGCCAGCTTGTTTCAGAGCTCTACATGTGCAAAGGGCACCAGGGGGACCTCTGGATCCAAGCATGTTTCACAGCTCTACGTGTGCAAAGGGCACCAGGGGAACTTCTGGATCCGAGCTTGTTTCACAGCTCCACATGTGAAAAGAGCACAAGGGGGACTTCTGGATCCAAGCTTGTTTCACAGCTCTACGTGTGCAAAGGGCACCAGGGTGACTTCTGGATCCAAGCTTGTTTCACAGTTCTACGTGTGCAAAGGGCACCGGGGTGACTTCAGGATCCAAGCTAGTTACACAGCTCTATGTGTGCAAAGTGCACCAGGGTGACTTCTGGATCCAAGCTTGTTTCAGAGCTCTACGTGTGCAAAGGGCGCCAGGGGAACATCTGGATCCAAGCATGTTTAACAGCTCTACATGTGCAAAGGGCACCAGGGGAACTTCTGGATCCAAGCTTGTTTCACAGCTCTACGTGTGAAAAGGGCATGAGGGGTACTTCTGGATCCAAGCTTGTTTCACAGCTCTACGTGTGAAAAGGGCATGAGGGGGACTTCTGGATCCAAGCTTGTTTCACAGCTCTACGTGTGCAAAGGGCACCAGGGTGACTTCTGGATCCAAGCTTGTTTCACAGCTCTACGTGTGCGAAAGGCACCAGTTGGACTTCAGGATCCAAGTTTGTTTCACAGCTCTACGTGTGCAAAGGGCACCAGGGTGACTTCTGGATCCAAGCTTGTTTCACAGCTCTACGTGTGCGAAAGGCACCAGTTGGACTTCAGGATCCAAGTTTGTTTCACAGCTCTACGTGTGCAAAGGGCACCAGGGTGACTTCAGGATCCAAGTTTGTTTCACAGCTCTACGTGTGCAAAGGGCACCGGGGTGACTTCTGGATCCAAGCATGTTTCACAGCTCTACATGTGCAAAGGGCACCAGGGTGACTTCTGGGTCCAAGCTAGTTTCACAGCTCTACGTGTGCAAAGGGCACCAGGGTGACTTCTGGATACCAGCTTGTTTCACAGTTCTACGTTTGTAAAGGGCACCGGGAAACTTCTGGATCCATGCTTGTTTCACAGCTCTACGTGTGTAAAGGGCACCAGGGTCACTTTGGCTCCAAGCTTCTTTCATAGCTCTACATGTGCAAAGGGCACCGGGGAAACTTCAGGATGCAAGCTTGTTTCACGGCTCTACGTATGCAAAAGGCACCAGGGGAACATCTGGATCCAAGCTTGTTTCACACCTCTACGTGTGCAAAGGGCACCAGGGTGACTTCTGGACCCATCCTTGTTTCACAGCTCTGTGTCGGCAAAGGGCACCAGGGTGACTTCTGGATCCAAGCTTGTTTCACAGCTCTACGTGTGCAAAGGGCGCCAGGGTGACTTCAGGATCCAAGCTAGTTTCACAGCTCTACGTGTGCAAAAGGCACCAGGGGAACATCTGGATCCAAGCTTGTTTCACACCTCTACGTGTGCAAAGGGCACCAGGGTGACTTCTGGACCCATCCTTGTTTCACAGCTCTGTGTCGGCAAAGGGCACCAGGGTGACTTCTGGATCCAAGCTTGTTTCACAGCTCTACGTGTGCAAAGGGCACCAGGCTGACTTCTGGATACCAGCTTGTTTCAGAGCTCCACATGTGCAAAGGGCGCCAGGGGGACCTCTGGATCCAAGCATGTTTCACAGCTCTACGTGTGCAAAGGGCACCAGGGGAACTTCTGGATCCGAGCTTGTTTCACAGCTCTACATGTGAAAAGAGCACAAGGGGGACTTCTGGATCCAAGCTTGTTTCACAGCTCTACGTGTGCAAAGGGCACCAGGGTGACTTCTGGATCCAAGCTTGTTTCACAGTTCTACGTGTGCAAAGGGCACCAGGGTGACTTCAGGATCCAAGCTAGTTTCACAGCTCTATGTGTGCAAAGTGCACCAGGGTGACTTCTGGATCCAAGCTTGTTTCAGAGCTCTACGTGTGCAAAGGGCGCCAGGGGAACATCTGGATCCAAGCATGTTTAACAGCTCTACATGTGCAAAGGGCACCAGGGGAACTTCTGGATCCAAGCTCGTTTCACAGCTCTACGTGTGAAAAGGGCATGAGGGGGACTTCTGGAACCAAGCTTGTTTCACAGCTCTACGTGTGTAAAGGGCACCAGGGTCACTTTGGATCCAAGCTTCTTTCATAGCTCTACATGTGCAAAGGGCACCGGGGAAACTTCAGGATCCAAGCTTGTTTCACGGCTCTACGTGTGCAAAAGGCACCAGGGGAACATCTGGATCCAAGCTTGTTTCACACCTCTACGTGTGCAAACGGCACCAGGGTGACTTCTGGACCCATCCTTGTTTCACAGCTCTGTGTCGGCAAAGGGCACCAGGGTGACTTCTGGATCCAAGCTTGTTTCACAGCTCTACGTGTGCAAAGGGCACCAGGGTGACTTCTGTATACCAGCTTGTTTCAGAGCTCTACATGTGCAAAGGGCACCAGGGGGACCTCTGGATCCAAGCATGTTTCACAGCTCTACGTGTGCAAAGGGCACCAGGGGAACTTCTGGATCCGAGCTTGTTTCACAGCTCCACATGTGAAAAGAGCACAAGGGGGACTTCTGGATCCAAGCTTGTTTCACAGCTCTACGTGTGCAAAGGGCACCAGGGTGACTTCTGGATCCAAGCTTGTTTCACAGTTCTACGTGTGCAAAGGGCACCAGGGTGACTTCAGGATCCAAGCTAGTTTCACAGCTCTATGTGTGCAAAGTGCACCAGGGTGACTTCTGGATCCAAGCTTGTTTCAGAGCTCTACGTGTGCAAAGGGCGCCAGGGGAACATCTGGATCCAAGCATGTTTAACAGCTCTACATGTGCAAAGGGCACCAGGGGAACTTCTGGATCCAAGCTTGTTTCACAGCTCTACGTGTGAAAAGGGCATGAGGGGGACTTCTGGATCCAAGCTTGTTTCACAGCTCTACGTGTGAAAAGGGCATGAGGGGGACTTCTGGATCCAAGCTTGCTTCACAGCTCTACGTGTGCAAAGGGCACCAGGGTGACTTCTGGATCCAAGCTTGTTTCACAGCTCTACGTGTGCGAAAGGCACCAGTTGGACTTCAGGATCCAAGTTTGTTTCACAGCTCTACGTGTGCAAAGGGCACCAGGGTGACTTCAGGATCCAAGTTTGTTTCACAGCTCTACGTGTGCAAAGGGCACCAGGGTGACTTCTGGATCCAAGCATGTTTCACAGCTCTACATGTGCAAAGGGCACCAGGGTGACTTCTGGGTCCAAGCTAGTTTCACAGCTCTACGTGTGCAAAGGGCACTAGGGTGACTTCTGGATACCAGCTTGTTTCACAGTTCTACGTTTGTAAAGGGCACCGGGGAAACTTCTGGATCCATGCTTGTTTCACAGCTCTACGTGTGTAAAGGGCACCAGGGTCACTTTGGATCCAAGCTTCTTTCATAGCTCTACATGTGCAAAGGGCACCGGGGAAACTTCAGGATCCAAGCTTGTTTCACGGCTCTACGTGTGCAAAAGGCACCAGGGGAACATCTGGATCCAAGCTTGTTTCACACCTCTACGTGTGCAAAGGGCACCAGGGTGACTTCTGGACCCATCCTTGTTTCACAGCTCTGTGTCGGCAAAGGGCACCAGGGTGACTTCTGGATCCAAGCTTGTTTCACTGCTCTACATGTGCAAAGAGCGCCAGGGGGATCTCTGGATCCAAGCTTGTTTCACCTCTCTACGTGTGTAAAGGGCACAAGGCGGATTTCTGGATTCAAGCATATTGCACAGCTCTGTGTGTGCAAAGGGCACCAGGGAAACGGCTGGATCCAAGCTTGTTTCACAGCTCAACGTGTGCAAAGGGTGCAAGGGGAACATCTGGATCCTGGCTTGTTTCACAGCTCTATGTGTGCAAAGGGCACCAGGGAAAAGGCTGGATCCAAGCTTGTTTCACAGCTCAACGTGTGCAAAGGGTGCAAGGGGAACATCTGGATCCTGGCTTGTTTCACAGCTCTACGTGTGCAAAGGGCACAAGGTGAACATCTGAATCCTAGCTTGTTTCACAGCTCTATGTGTGCAAAGGGCACCAGGGGAACATCTGGATCCTAGCTTCTTTCCCAGCTCTACGTGTGCAAAGAGCACAAGGAGAACATCTGGATCCTAGCTTGTTTCACAGTTCCACGCGTGCAAAAACGCATAAGGGGAACTTCTTCATCCAAGCCGCTGTCGGGGTTCAAGAGATACATTAGACACCTGAGACTTTTTGGCTACTTTCAGCAACTCATTCATGTCCAGATAAAGCGGTCTATAGTAAAGATAGAGTGGAAAGTAGTGTAGTGAGGACTGTAGTGAAGATAAAGAGGACCGTAGTAAAGATAGAGGCCTGTATCAAAGACAGATAGGACTGTAGTGATGATAGAGAGAACTATAGTGAAGATAGTGAGAACTGTAATGGAGATATAAAGGACTAGTGAAGATAGAGAGGACTGTAGTGAAGATAGAGAGGACTGTAGTGAAAAAGAGGGGACTGTGTGAAGACAGAGAGGACTGTAGTTACGATTGAGAGGACTGTAGTGAAGCTAGAGTGGACTGTACTAAACATAGAGATTACTGTATTTAAGCCAGAGAGGACTGTAGTGAACCTAAAGAGGACTGTAGTGAAGATAGAAAGGACTGTAGTGAAGATAGAGAGGACCGTCGTAAAGACAGTGAGGGACTGTGGTGAAAATAGAGAGGACTGTAGTGAAGGTAAAAAGGACTGTAGTGAAGACAGAGAGGACTGTAGTGAAGGTAGAAAGGACTGTAGTGAAGACAGAGGGGACTGTAGTGAATATAGAAAGGACTGTAGTGAAGACAGAGAGGACTGTAGTAAAGGCAGAGAGGACTGTAGTGAACATACAAAGGACTGTAGTGAAGACAGAGAGGACTGTAGTAAAGACAGAGAGGACTGTGAAGACAGAGAGGACTGTAGTGAAGACAGAGAGGACTGTAGTGAAGAGAGAAAGGGCTGTAGTGAAGACAGAGAGGACTGTAGTGAGGATAGAAAGGACTGTATTAAAGATAGAGAGGGCTGTAGTGAAGACAGAGAGGACTGTAGTAAAGATAGAGAGGGCTGTAGTAAAGACAGAGAGGACTGTAGTAAAGATAGAGAGGACTGTAGTGAAAACAGAGAGGACTGTAGTGAAGACAGAGAGGACTGTAGTGAGGCTAGAGATGACTGTAGTGAAGATAGAGAGGACTGCAGTGAAGATAGATAGGACTACAGTGATGAAAGAGGGGACTGTAGTAGAGACAGAGAGGACTGTAGTAAAGACTGAAAGGACAATAGTGAAAACAGAGAGGGCTGTAGTGAAGATAGAGGACTAAAGTGAAGATAGCAAGGACAGTAATGAAGATAGCAAGGACAGTAATGAAGACAGTGAGGACTGTAGTGACACAGAGAGGACTGTAGTGAAGAAAGAGAGGACTGTAGTGAAGAGAAGATTGTAGTGAAGGCAGAGAGGACTGTAGTAAAGATCAAAAGGACTGTAGTGAAAACAGAGAGGACTGTAGTAAGGACCAAAAGGACTGTAGTGAAAACAGAGAGGACTGTAGTAAGGACCAAAAGGTCTGTAGTGAAAACAGAGAGGACTGTAGTAAGGACAGAGAGGACTGTAGTGAAGAAAGCAACGACTGTAGTGAAAATAGAGAGGAGTGTAGTAAAGACAAGGAACGAGTTATCTGCTTCTGCTACAACAGTCCATAAATCCATGGGCAGCGCAGACCTGGCGGAGCGCACAGAGGTGGCATGTAGGCTGAGGCTTGGAGATGTGATGGGCACTTCAGTGTCCGTGCATTACAATGGAAGCATTCCTTAGGCGGGCTCATTGTCTGCTGCACCAATAAGATGGCCTTATCAGGAATGACACTTTGGAAAACCAATGGCAGCGTCGTGATGCAGCGCGTACAATAAAAACTATCCTCCTCCCAGGTTACTTATAGGTCATCCAGGGGCAAACTATATTTCTCATATCCACATGACGATGGGGCCCATAAACATCGCCTAAACACACACACACTCCTGGATTTCCTTTTACACCTTTATGAAATTCTGTACTCCTAGGAGAAGCATGAGAACTAAATGGAGAACACCATTTTGTGTACCGCTGGAAGAGCAAGGATATCTATTTACCTTAATTTGTCACTTTCTTTTAATTATTTCTTACGATATTCCTGCTCATTGTTTTGTCGATGAATCATTCATTTAAGAAATTAGTTCATAGTGATTAAGACCAGCTGAATCACAATCAACCAATTACTCATGTCACAATCATTTAGGAAAATAACCACTGAGTCATTTTGGTTTTTAAAGAATCTTAAATTTTATATAATTTTAAAAGCATGAAAAGATTTAATACTTTATTCAATTATTCATTTTTAAATTCACAATTTTATTAAGCATAATCAATTTATTGCAGAAAGGAAATTTTGTCATGAAGCCAAAAACCTTAGTTACCTGCCTAGCTTCCTAATTTAGCCTAATGATTTCTAACCTAACTTTGGGATTAGAAATAGCCTGATTCTCATACTCAACTGTAAAGTTAAGACAGCAACAGCAACTTCAGCTCGTCAGCATCAGCTACCTGCAACCCGTCTCCTCTACTGCAACCACGACTCTCGAACTGCAACTGACTGTGACTGCAACCGCGACTGACCCCCTCCCACTAAGAGTAGGCCCTCGTATACCCTAATTCTAACTTTGCTAACTAACTGTTGCAACCTTAATATCACGCTTTTCTCTCATTGGTCCATACATGTCAGCTTATTCATTCTTTAATCAAGTTCTTTTGGATTCAAGGGTCCTTGGATCATTTCCTTTCCCATACGCTTTAAACATTTCCATCCGATTCGATCAGTCCATTTGTATCTTCTTTTGACACATTCAAGAACTCCGCAGTCATTGTCCTTTCTCTTGGGCTCCTTTCCCACGGACTCTCTCCTGATTCTCACGGCACACTATCAGTTCAATTAGGTCACACCAGCCTTGACCATTTCTTGCATCCTAGCCTCTCAGAGACATCACGAGGCTCCAGATTTCATCAATCTCATCCCGTACCACGTGTCCCCTTGCGCCTGCGCACATCTTCCCACTGGCGGCCATTTTATCTCGCCACTCGGTTCTACTTTAGAAGCACTAATTTGAGGCAAATAAAACATAATTAAAATAGAGAAAAATATCCCTTTCGTTTCCCTCCCGTCTACGTACCCCAATTAGTTGTTACCTAGCAAAAAGCGACATTTAAGCTGCTCCTTACTTACCATCACTATTGTTTTTGCAACGACACATTTTATTTCTATGAAGCACAAACATGCATTTATTTTATTTAGTACGCTTTTTATTCTTACGTTATGATTAGACACATGGACATTCATTAGTAGATTATTTAGCACGTACATTAGCATATTACCATTCCCACATATACAATGTTGATTAATACATTTAAACGAACATTTTTAATTAATTAATTATATAATTTGTTAAGGGTTAAATTTTTTTATTTTTACTGCTCCATCAATCCCCCTTTGGTGATTTTTAAATCACCACATAAAACCCAAGTCATACTTCTTTTCAGGCAGCATGTCTTTCATCCTTTACTTTCTGTTATTCATATCTCTGTCTCTTCTTCATCTTGCCTTTTAGTCTCTTTATACATGCTTTCTTTCATTTTCTCCAACTCAATTTCACCCATTTCTCTCTCTCTTTCTCTCATTATTCTGTTATTTCTTCTTATCTTATTCTGTCTTACTTTTCTCTTTATACATGTTATTACTATTTTCAATGTCATGGCTAACAATATCACTATAGTTGCTACTATTATAACTTTCCCTATTACTAGTTTACTCATCCTAGTTAACCAATTTGCTACTGAGGAAAACCCTCTACCAAGTTTTCCCAAAACACTTTCAACCTCCAGTGGAACTAATTCTTTGTGCAGACTTGTAATATTTGTAATATACTTCTGTATATTTTCACTATTATCCGGAATGTAAGTACAACAATGTTGGACTTTCAACATTCCACAGACTCCACCCTCTTTTGCCAAAAGAATATCAAGGGCAAGCCGATTTTGCATCACCATAGCTCTCATGGCAACCATTTCGGTATTTACCATTAAGAACCCTCCCGCAGTATCTGTAGACAAACGATCTACTACTGTGGATAACTTCCGAATTTTAAATGCATTCAAAGATATTCCCACTGCTGGTATCAATGCTCCAAAAATATCACCTACAATTTCTGAAAAACTTTCCCTCTTTCTACGTGTAAATCTATTAATCATCTTGTATGTTCCCTTTTCTTCTCTGTCCATGTGAAAGATTTTTGGAAAGACCAGGCCTACATAGCAAGTTCCATACCAATGGTCCGGTAACCTGTAATAAGCTCTATTCCCACAAATATAATAGATACCTGGAAATATTGGATCTTTTCCACCTTTGAATCCCCAACCTCCCAGAATTTGATAATTGTCATGGCAGATACTGGAACCTACAAAGTAATTGTCATAGACTGTCTTATTTCTCCTAATGCACAACTTTCCTGTTTGCGGCCAGTCTAATGTCATTGCTGCATTTATCTTTTTCCCTTCATGATTTCCTTCCTCAAACGTCCATAAACGTTTTCCTTCCTCTTTTATTGCTTCTTTTTGAAATGTCATTCTTCTTTCCTCAACCATGTCTAGAAATACTTTTTCTTCTTTCTTTAACTCACAGGTAAGGTTGTCACTAACTATTTCTTCTAACGTTAATTTTCTATGTTCTAAAAAGAATTCTCCTAAAACCTTTGCTGGTTTTACTTTGTTAAGTTCTGGCACTACAGGAATGTTTGCAAATATCTTATCTATATCAGTATAATAAGATTCTAATCTACCTGTTTTATAAAATAAACTTGCTATTACACTACATGTTATTCCATAAGTCAAAGGTAAGTGATGATAAGTCACACCTTCAGATACTGATGCAGGCAATTGCATACAAACATAACAATCTCTCACTTCCATTGTTTTTACATACTCATACAACAATTTTGTAAAAACATTCTTTGAGAAATCTGTTACTGACCTATCCTTATGCAACTCTGCACTACTTCTTAAAACAACTTGTTCTTTAATATTAGTTTCTTTTTCTTGTTTAGTATCATTCTTTGCTTCTATCACAGCCACGCTAATTGGAATTGTGATTGCTAAAACTATCCATATGGTCATTAATAACCCTGTACAAAAGCAGCACATTTTGCACCATCTCTTTACAAATTCACATTTATTTCTTCTATTCTCATTATTCTCCATTTTTCTTTTTCTATTTGTTAAATTTTCAGAAAATTGTGTCACTACACCTCAAAATGACTTAGACGCCACTCTGCTTCCAAAAAGTCTTTGCTTGGTACTTTCTTTAATTCTCTCCAGAATTCTTTCGTTGTCACATCCGGTGTTTTGTCACATCCAGTAAAATTTGTCACGTCCGGCAGAAGCACTTTAAGTCTTTACTTCAGTCCTTTTGTTGCATCTCACCTTTTCCCATCCGACTTCTCAGTCTCTGGTTTCCGTGAGTGTTTTCTTCTTCTCCTTTGTAATCTGTTAGTGCAATATACAGCCACTCAGGTGACTTAAATTTTGAATTTATTTTCCTTGTCCTTTTGGACTTTTGTAATCTTTTTCCACTTGGTTTTTCTTGTCCCTTTTGACTTGTTACTTCATTTACTTGTTCAGCATCTTCATCCTCTGCTCTTATTATTCTATATCTCAATTTTCTTACATAGCTGTTGGGCCAATTATCTCCTTTTCTTGGCCTTTTGACCTCACCCTCTCTTTCTTCTCTTTCCGATCTCCAATTTCTTTTTCTTGATTCAGTCTTTGCTTTTTCCTCTCCTCCACTTTCTTCTGTTTCTGTTTCAACTGTCTCACTATTGTCTCTTATTTTGAAACTTATAATTTCGTTATCTCCTACTGGTGGATCTATCTTCTCCTTTTCGTTTTCCCTTATCACTGTCCCTCCTCGGGGTTCTTCCGATTTGGTGTTTTCCTCCTTACCTGTTTCTAAATTTCCCTGTTCTCCTGTTTTTCTATCTATCCCTATTGCTCCTCGGGGTTCTTCTCGATTTTCTAACTTTTTGTGTACTTCTTTCCCTACTTCATCTATTAATATTGTTTCTGAATGATTTCCACCATAACTTGTACTTGGTTGTTCATCTAACTCAATTTCTTGCTCAGTTTCTTCTCTAATTGGTTTATAACCCCAAGTTCCCTTTCGGAATTCTTCCCAATTTGCAGCTGAATCATCAGATCCTGAAGTTGTGTCAGATATTTCCAGATGTCGACTTACAGGTCGATCTTCAAGTTCTGGAACTTCTGAATTTCTTTCTTCTTCTTCTTCTTGTTCCTCTTCTTCTCTAGAGGTGTTTTCCGTTGGGGTCTCCAGATGTCGACTTTCAGGTCGATCTTCAAGTTCTGGCACCCTTTCTTTTATCTTGGTTGTTCCCGCCGTTAAACTTTTATCCCACACTTCCAGACGCCGACTCACATGTCGATCTGTAGGTTCTGGAATTCTGATTGTGTGGCTGGCATGAACCCAGTTCTTTACTCCTGCACACTTGACAGCAGTCGTTGTTACTAGGATTACCTGTCTTGGCTCATCCCAACGCGGAACTAGACAGTTTCTTCTCCTGTGGACTTTAATACGGACCCAGTCTCCTGGATTCAAGTCGTGGGCTGGTTTTCTTTCAAGAGTGGTCGCATCCGGTCCAACCTGATGAAACACAGAACGCACCACATCAGCCAGTCCTTTGCAATAATCCAGTATCAGATCATCAGTTATTGTCAATAACTTGTTGACTGGTACGTGGGCTTGTCTCATTGCTCGTCCCATGATCATTTCATGAGGACTGAGTCCCGTTTTCTTTTCAGGGATGCTTCTGATGGTCATCAGAACAAGAGGCAGTGTATCTGGCCATTTGAGTCCTGTAGCTTGACACATTTTTCCTAATCTGTTTTTAATTGTTCCATTTATCTGCTCTACTACCCCAGAAGCTTCGGGTCTGTAAGCACAATGTAGTTTTTGTTTAATACTCAATGCTTCACAAATCAATTGGATCAACTCATTTTGAAAATGTGTTCCTCTATCTGTCTCAACTGTGACTGGAAAACCATACCTCGGAATGAACTCTCGTAGCATAAGTTTTGCCACTGTTGTTCCATCATTCCTTCTTGTGGGGTATGCCTCCACCCAACGAGAGAACAAACAGACGACCACCAGAACATATCTTAATCTGTTACTAGGGGGCATCTCAATAAAATCCATCTGTATCCTTGTGAATGGACCTCCTTCTCGTCCTATTGTTCCTAGACTCACTACTGTTTTTCTTCCTGGGTTAAATTGTTGACAAATAAGACATCTTTGACAAAGACTTTCAGCAATGGCTCTGAATTTTGGGTTATACCAAGTTTGTCTAAAAAGTCTGATCATTGCATCTCTCCCAATATGAGCTTGTCCATGGTACATCCGTGCCATGTCTGCAATCATGCTATCAGGCATAACTGGTCTTTCATCTCTGTATACCCACACTCCATTATCTTCCTGTCTTCTACATCCTGCTTTAATCCAGTAATCCTTTTCCTCATCTCTTGCTGTTTCTTGTAACTGCCTTACTTCATCCCATGTTTCGACTGCATTAGTGAAAAGCAAAGGACAAGAGACATGTTCCCTTTCTCTATTTCTGTTCAGGGACGCCATGTTTTCCGCACAATATCTAGCGATCTCGTCAGCATAATTATTGCCAACCGCTATGTAATCTTCGTTTTTCTTATGCGCCTTGCACTTCACTACAGCTATTTGTTTAGGCAGCTGTATCGCCTCAAGCAGTTTTTTAACATAATCTCCATTTCTGATAGGTGTTCCTGCAGATGTCAAAAATCCTCTTTGTGACCAAATCTGGCCAAAATCATGTACGATGCCGAAACCATATTGGCTATCGGTCACAATCGTGATTCGTACATTTTTCCCCAATTTACATGCTTGAATCAAAGCAATTAGTTCCGCAACTTGGGCAGACCTAACTCCTTTCAGACAAGACGCTTCCATTACAGTTGCCACTGTGCATACTGCATAAGCTGCGCTTAACACTCCTTCCTTTGTGCGTAAACATGAACCATCTACAAACATGACATAATCGGATTCCTTTAACGGTTCATCTTTTATGTCAGCTCTTGGTTTTGTGCAATATTCCAGCACATTCAGACAATCATGATCTACTTCATCTTGTTCAATTATACTCTCTTCATCTGGCAATGAAGTCGAAGGATTTACATTTATGCATCTATCTATGGTCACATTTTCTGCACTCAAGATGACTTTTTCGTACTTAGTCAGCCGACTATGTGTCATGTACTGTGTTTTTGTTCTTGTCAAAAGAATTTCTACTGAATGGGGAACATATACTCTCAGTGGATACCCCATCACTATACCTTCACTTTGTTCCAGACTTACACAAGTAGCAGCAACTGCTTTCAAACATCCAGGCAATGCCTTTGCTATAGGATCTAAAACAGCTGAAAAGTAAGCTATAGGCCTCTTCATGGTGCCATGTTTTTGTACTAGTACTGAAAATGCACATCCATCTCTTTCACTGCAGTATAACTCAAAATCTTTCTCATAATCAGGCATGCCTAATGCAGGGGCCTCACACAGTTTCCTTTTCAATTCTTTGAAAGATTTCATTTCTTCTTTGTTTAACTCAAAAGGGTCTTTTACATCTTTCTTTGTCAATTTTTGTAATGGTTTTGCAATCAAAGAAAATCCACTTATCCATTGTCGACAATATCCAACCATTCCCAAAAACATTCTTACCTCTCTTTGAGTCATTGGTGCTCTCATTCCTTGAATCATTCTTACTCTTTCTGTCGCTATTTTCCGCACTCCTTTCTCAATTTTATGTCCTAAATACTGGACTTCTTTCTGACAAAACTGTAATTTTGAAGGGGACACCTTATGTCCTCTTTTCTCCAAATGGTTCAGTAAAGCAATTGTGTCACTTACACATGCCTCTTTGGTTTTCGATGCCACCAATAGGTCATCGATATACTGCACCATCACTGATTTTTCTGGCATTTTTAAATCTTCCAGAGATTTCTTTAGAATCTGATTAAAAATTGAGGGGCTCTCTGTATACCCCTGAGGAATTCGGCACCATGCCAAAATACGCTCTCCAAAACGGAATGCAAATAATGGCTGGCTATCTGGATGCAAAGGAATAGAGAAAAATGCATGACACAAATCTATCACAGTGTACCACTCAGCTTCATGTGGAATTTGATATAGAATCACTGCAGGGTTTGGCACTATTGGACAGCATGGTACAACTATTTTGTTGATCTTTCTCAAATCCTGTACTATTCTGTATGTTCCATTTGGCTTTTTCAGTCCCATAATAGGTGAATTACATGGACTGCTCATGATTTCTTTCAGAATTCCCTGTTCAATCATCTTATTTATCACAGGAGTTATTCCTTCAATTATTTCTGGAGTTAATTTGTACTGTGGCGTGTTTGGATAACTTATCCCTTCTTTCACTGTCACTTTTACAGGATCAACTTCTCTCATTAATCCAATGTCTTCTCCTGTAAAATCCCACACACTTTCTTTCACTGCACTTTTTAACTCTTCTGGAAGTTTTCCTGCATCAAATGCAGGAAACAACCCATTCATTTCAGGTTCCTGATTCATCAAAGTTACTTTATACAAAGCATCTTCATCTGAAGTCTGAAAACCAATTCCATCTGGTGTACAATAAATTGTGCAATTCATTTTACACAAGAGGTCACGACCTAGAAGATTTACAGGACTACAATCGCACACTACAAATTTATGCATTTTTCTAAAAGAACCAATTTTTACTTCTACCAATTCAGTAAGTGGGGTTTTAATCTGCTGATTGGCAACTCCTACCACTTGGATGCATTCACCTGAGAGAGGAAGGTTCGGAATTTCCACTGACCTAACAGTAGAACGGGTAGCTCCAGTATCGACAAGGAATGTTACGTTTGCTCCATTCACTTCTCCATCCACAAAGGGACCAGACTGATCTACCTCTAGAGTTGCGCCAAGCACGCACTCTTTCCCCTCTCTTGCGCACCATCAGAAACTTTCATCCGGGTCATCCTCACTCTGATGCAACCAATACTGGGAAATGTTAGCTGCTCTCGGCAACTGTGTTACCTGCTCTCCTCCGTAGAATCCTGTTTCTGTACTGTATCTTTGCTGGTTAACAGTGTTGGGAAGTGGTGGTTGTGGCACCTGACTTTGTTGAACAACTACCTCATTCTGCACCTGTGGAGTTAATGATTGATGTTCCGGATTAGGTTTAGGTGGGAACTTACACTCATTTCTCCAATGCCCTAATTTTCCGCAATTATGACATGGCCATTTCTTCTTTGCCTCTTCTAGACTCACTTGTCCTTTTCCTTTACCTATATTTGGTCGCATCTTATTTTGTCCTGATTCGTTTCCATTATTATTATCCAATTGAGCTTCTTGTTTTTCTGCCACTTTCACTTGTGCCCACATTGCTTTTTCTTTCAACTTACGCTGTTTACTCTCTATTTCATCACTACAATACTTAGCATACCTCAGCACCTCATCTGCACTTGCATTCTGCCAGTTTATCATATGTTGCTTAATCATATCACTTATTTCTTGTTTCAAGCCAAATACAAATCGGTATACAAAATGACTCATATCCTTCTCACTTAATTCCTCATAACCACTATACTGTTTGAAAACCAACAACAATCGCTCATAATATGCATGTACACTCTCCTTGCTTTCCTGTGTAGTTCTATCAATCTTAACCCAATCTGTCTCTTTTGGAGGAATCTTATTTTTCAAAAAGGTAATCACCTTGTCATATTTCTTCATCACATCTGGTCCTGGAGCTCCTGTCTTAGGATCTCTTGGATATTCTGTAGTTGGCCAGTCAACTGTAATCTTACATTCTGACCATAGATCCGTTGGTACCACTATGTCAAACAATCCATCCAAATCTATCCACAACACTTTCGAGACCTTTACAAACCTTTCTACCTGTCGGTACCACTCAACTGGCTTTTCTCTTAATTTTGGAAAGTCATTTGTAAATGACAGGATGTCCTGCCTAGTCCAGGGAACATGCACATAACTACCACCTGGAGTTTCTCTCATAGGGTACTCTTTAACAACATGTTCCTTTTCTGTTATCATAAAAGCCAATGAACCTTTGTCTACACTTTTCTCATTCTTCTTTGTCCATCTAACCTTCCATCTGTCCACATCACCCCATTTTCTCAACAAAACAATCAACTCTTTTATCTGTGTCAGCCTTCCTGCTGTATTCAAATTTTCAATATCTTTTTCACAAAAATCTACTCTGTATGGTTTCTGCAACGTTTTTACTTTTGCAAAATCTATTCCAATCTCACCGGCCACTTCTTCTAGTTTGTCATGTAAATTCTTTGCCCTCCATGTTATACTTTTGCACAGAAACATTATTTCATCATCCTGATAATTCTTTATCTTTTCTGTACCAATCGTTCCTAGAATTAATTCTTCCATGTCAATCTTCAATCTGATCACATCTAATGGTTTTTCTTCCGTTTCTTTTATTTTAAAAGCTTTTATCCACTCATTTAACTCATCAGGAGTCGGACCTATAGGAGTACTATTTATTTCTGTCCAATTTCCACTCTTTTCAGGTGTCACTGTTGCAGATTCAGTTACCATAGGCATTTTCCTACCGCTACACTCATTCACTGTCAAATTTTCAGGTGGACTTGGTCTGTAAGCACTAGTCAAATTGCTCGTACCTGGACTTGTTTCTATTCTTTCCTTTTCTCTTTGGAATTGCGAACTCAAGGGAATCACCAAAGATCGTTCATCAATTTTCTGATTCTCGAAAACTGGTATTACTGGACCTATTGTTACGGGTACGGTAACTGCTTCCATATTCTTTGTTAATTCTCTAATTTTCTCAGTTAGTTCTTTTGTTGTCCTTGCCAATTCTCTTGCACTATCATTTTCTATTCCCTCAATTTGGGAAGTTCTTATTTGTTCTTGTGACCTATTTATTTCTTGTCTTTTTTCTGGACTTTCATTTCGCATAGCTTCTATTGGTGGCGCATTTGGTGTCACCACTGTAGAATTCTGCTGATACGGAGGTGGATTTTTATTTAATATATCTTCCAGCAACTCGTCATCCGTTTCGCTCTCATGCATATACTTTTCTCTCTCTAAATGTTTCTTTTTCTCAGTCCGTTTTTCTTAGTCCCTTCCTCAACTGTAAAAGCTGGAAACAAACCTCCTGTCATGTTAGCACATCTCCATCGTTTTATTCTGTCCTCATGATTCATTCCCCACATTCTTCCGGGCACGAACTCATAACCTTTCATACCTCTGAATCTTTCTTTCTCGTACATCTCATCTTCCCATTCTGTTAAAGCCTCAAACTGTGTCGGTCTAGGTCTAGGTTCCAATTTAAGCATCTTTTCTTTTAAATTCCGTAAAATCGCTACATTAAAAGAACCATTTTCAGGAAAAGCCAATGCTCCATCATTCTTTGTATATTTTACCCAATTATCCAACCATATGCACGTATGATATCCATATTTCAGCATCATATGTGAAGCTGCTGATTTTGGCGGAGGAATTACTTGTCCCTCTCTAGTCACAACCTTTTTGTCTTTCTTAAAGAAATTCTTCAATTTCGTCGTCCATGACGTTCTCTCCCTTTCATACTCGTAATATGGCATGTTTTCTATTTGTTTTCTCTTTACTCTAACGCTGTTTCTGTGTACGGAACTTCGTCCAATTACAGCGCGATTCACACTAACGTACCAATCAGAACAATTTCCACTGTCCGCGAACCAACCAATCCTAGCGCGGCACTTTTCTACGTCACTCCTGCTCTGTATTCACGTGACTAGTGCACTGACCAATCCTAGCGCGGCACTTTTTCACGTCACTTCTACTCTTTACCCCTCCTTTACAAAATTTATCGGCAATTTTTCTTTTTACAGTTTTCTTCGTTAGTTACAACAAATAAACAATTCCATAGTCTGATTCGCTAAACAAAGTGACAGCTTTGTCCTTTTACACAAGAATCCTGTTTTTCCAGTAGGCAGCGCTTACCTCTACCCTACCACAGAATTATTTGCTTTCGCCGATAAAGTAGCACTTCCCTCTACCTTACCCTTCTTTCAAACAAACAATTTACTCGTTTCTCTGGGGATAAGACACATGTGGAGACTAGGCTCCTGAGAATTAAGGCCAAAGTTTCACAAGTAAACGTGATTTGCTATTTCATTTACACACTTTTCACACCGAAATCCCTAACATAACACAACCTGCGTTATAACCAAAATGAATTCAGACCATGTACCAAATTCCATGTGACTTCTCTTGCCACACGTGTTCCACTTCCTACATCCCAGAAGCGTGAAAACTTACATATAACATAACGCGACTCAACATATAGTGTTAGTCATCAAATAATCAATAATCAATAAACAATAATCACTAAACTAATCTATAGAAAACCATAACTCTGCTACCAAGAAATCTGATGCAGCGCGTACAATAAAAACTATCCTCCTCCCAGGTTACTTATAGGTCATCCAGGGGCAAACTATATTTCTCATATCCACATGACGATGGGGCCCATAAACATCGCCTAAACACACACACACTCCTGGATTTCCTTTTACACCTTTATGAAATTCTGTACTCCTAGGAGAAGCATGAGAACTAAATGGAGAACACCATTTTGTGTACCGCTGGAAGAGCAAGGATATCTATTTACCTTAATTTGTCACTTTCTTTTAATTATTTCTTACGATATTCCTGCTCATTGTTTTGTCGATGAATCATTCATTTAAGAAATTAGTTCATAGTGATTAAGACCAGCTGAATCACAATCAACCAATTACTCATGTCACAATCATTTAGGAAAATAACCACTGAGTCATTTTGGTTTTTAAAGAATCTTAAATTTTATATAATTTTAAAAGCATGAAAAGATTTAATACTTTATTCAATTATTCATTTTTAAATTCACAATTTTATTAAGCATAATCAATTTATTGCAGAAAGGAAATTTTGTCATGAAGCCAAAAACCTTAGTTACCTGCCTAGCTTCCTAATTTAGCCTAATGATTTCTAACCTAACTTTGGGATTAGAAATAGCCTGATTCTCATACTCAACTGTAAAGTTAAGACAGCAACAGCAACTTCAGCTCGTCAGCATCAGCTACCTGCAACCCGTCTCCTCTACTGCAACCACGACTCTCGAACTGCAACTGACTGTGACTGCAACCGCGACTGACCCCCCACTAAGAGTAGGCCCTCTTATACCCTAATTCTAACTTTGCTAACTAACTGTTGCAACCTTAATATCACGCTTTTCTCTCATTGGTCCATACATGTCAGCTTATTCATTCTTTAATCAAGTTCTTTTGGATTCAAGGGTCCTTGGATCATTTCCTTTCCCATACGCTTTAAACATTTCCATCCGATTCGATCAGTCCATTTGTATCTTCTTTTGACACATTCAAGAACTCCGCAGTCATTGTCCTTTCTCTTGGGCTCCTTTCCCACGGACTCTCTCCTGATTCTCACGGCACACTATCAGTTCAATTAGGTCACACCAGCCTTGACCATTTCTTGCATCCTAGCCTCTCAGAGACATCACGAGGCTCCAGATTTCATCAATCTCATCCCGTACCACGTGTCCCCTTGCGCCTGCGCACATCTTCCCACTGGCGGCCATTTTATCTCGCCACTCGGTTCTACTTTAGAAGCACTAATTTGAGGCAAATAAAACATAATTAAAATAGAGAAAAATATCCCTTTCGTTTCCCTCCCGTCTACGTACCCCAATTAGTTGTTACCTAGCAAAAGCGACATTTAAGCTGCTCCTTACTTACCATCACTATTGTTTTTGCCACGACACATTTTATTTCTATGAAGCACAAACATGCATTTATTTTATTTAGTACGCTTTTTATTCTTACGTTATGATTAGACACATGGACATTCATTAGTAGATTATTTAGCACGTACATTAGCATATTACCATTCCCACATATACAATGTTGATTAATACATTTAAACGAACATTTTTAATTAATTAATTATATAATTTGTTAAGGGTTAAATTTTTTTATTTTTACTGCTCCATCAGTCGCGTGGGCTGACACTCACCGGAGGCTGACCTTTCTCACCTCTTCCAGTGCCTAATTTGAGCTGGTTGTTGCAGGTGGGTCCCACTGGCACTCATATTTGGGACCTGGTGTTTTACAGAGGTTGATCCTGAGCAAGACATAAAAAAGGACAAAACGGGGGAAAGAAGGAGGAAGAGAAAGATGGAAAAACAGTGACAAATGGAGAAAGCGGGGATGGAAAAGAAACTGCAGGCAGGGAGTTCCCAGTGGTGGATTAAAGAGGCATCAGGTGGAATCCAGATTAAGCAGAAATGGTATTCAGCAGCCTAGGCCTTCGAGCAAACATTTAGGCCCAGCACCTACTCTTTTACAAACGAAGCACTGGTTCCTTCCTCGGGTTGGATCAAATTAGCTCTGGGAAAAGGCGGAAGCTGTTTCTAGGCCAGACTTTAATGGCAATCATTAGAGAAAGGTTAGTAGTCCTCAGATATTCTGGCGTTTTAGCTTTTTTACTTTAATTTTAGGAAGATCTGGAAGTGCCTGCTGATAGGAGAGGTGTATTTGAGTGTGCAGTGCTTTGACCCAGAGCTGGTCTGCCCTGATCTGACCGTCACCGGTTTGTGAAGGAGGAAGCAACTAGCTCCTGCCACCCTTGGAGCCAGACCACAACTGCCCCGTTGTTCCCACACCTTGATTTCCCAGGATGGAAAATCAAGCTGGTAAAATCGCATACTAATGGGCCTGCAGGCGTAGTCTGGCACCATGCAACACCACGAGGAACCATAGAATCATGGACGTCATTTAGGGGTCACCAGAGGTCGCAGCTGCGTCCCTTGGCACTGCCTTTGTACCCCCTGGCCTCAGAGGAGGCAGAATCAGTGCCAAGAACACAGGGGTGATTCCACACTCTTTATTTTCTGCCTATTTTTTAGTTAAACTAATAGTAAATAACATTGCATTATTCACTATTTGTGTAATAAAAAATGGAGCACAGGAAACCTATTGTCAAACCTTCCCCTGCCTGAGTTTCGTCCAGCAGCAGGAGGGCAGACTTGTGTCTGTGGCTGGCAGCATCCATTTTGTGATGCCAGGGTAAAGAAAGCTGGTACCGGGTGTACCGGTGTTATCATATTTCTCCCTCTAGGAGGGTGGAATCATACCTCCCACACCAGTTACTGGTGTGGAGGTATGATTCCAAGGTGTTTGACACCAAACACGACATGTTTCCATGCAGCCGTTTTAAAGTTAGCATTTACCGCGAGGTTATAATGCACTTAAGTGTATATGGTTGGCTGCATCACAGACAACCCCGGAAAAGAGGTTCCGAAGGCTGCAGAGGGGCTCTGCTCATGCATGGGCACCCTCTCACATAAAACACTGCACCCTGCCTTCAGGATTGATAAGGCCTGCCATAGGGGTGACTGATAGGTTTATATGTGCAGTGATTAGGATAGATATAGTGACCCTATATCTAAGTAAGGGGTGCATGCACCACCTTACACAGGCTGCTGTAGCAGACCTGTTGTGTCATTTTAAATGGCCTCTCAGGGGTGGCATAATACATGCTGCAGCCCCTGGGAGGCTTCTGGGGTACCTAGGCCCTGGGTACATAGTATACCATATACTAGGGACTTATAAGGGTAGCCCAGAATCCAATCTGGAGTGTACCTAAAGTACATGAACAACCAATTTAGGGAGTAAGCAGATAAACTGGGGTCCTGATTAGCAGGATCCCAGTCAGACTAGTCAAAAACCAGCAAAACACCAGGAAAAAAGTGGGGGTAACCATGCAGTCAGATTCCACCTTCCTACATAACCCCCTGCCCAAACGAAAGGAGATAAGGCTAACCTTGTCCAGTTGAGCCTTTATTGACTAAGTGGCCATATAAGGAAGATCCTGCACTAGCATTGATAGCCCCTGTCTTATGGTCCACTAAGCAGTCCCTACCCCTAAGGGTATTGGATGGTCTCCAAAAGTTGGGATTTCTACCTGTAGGGTGTTTTGGCAAAGTAAAAGGCAGGCGGGGTGTCTGAGTAGAGAAGTGAGGCCCTAATAAAGTTGGCCTCAGCTTCCTCAGATCACTGGTCACCATGGAGGCCTTTCTTTCCATGACTGAGTTATATCTGGCCCTAAGGGTCAACCTCTGGCTGCCTACAGCTGGGGGTTGGGTCCCTTTGGTTGGAACACTGGAGGGACATGGTAGGTTTGGAGCCACTTGGTCCCAGGTTTGCCTTTGCCCAACAGAGTCCATCTGGGGTGGTCCCTATTCAATGGTAAGAGGGGTCCCTCAGTGTGTTGAGGAATTTTCACCTGGCTAGGGCTACTAGACTGGGTACCCCAAATCTGTTGATGAGAGTGTTCCGCTGGACAGTGGGCCCTTAGGGGTCCACTGACCTCCCTGACCTCTGCCGCCCTAGGCTGGTTGAGGTAGGGTAGAGAGGGGCAGGATACCTGCTCCAGACTGGGTACCACCTTGGAAGGGTCCCCTGCCATCAGGGGTGTTGCCAGGCCAGGCCTGACCACCTCTGGGGCAGTTCCTTCACTAGGGGTGGGATCAGTTCCCTGAGGAAGCTGACCCTTACCTATAGTCTGGGGGAAGAAGACTTTTCTTCAACCCTTCTGCTCTCTTGTGGAGTAGAGTGGGCCATTCTTTCAGGCTCCACCTCTCCACAATTTCCCTGGGATTGGGCTGAGGCCCTAAGAGCCCCACCAACTTTCTCAGGGAGGCCTAACATTCTTAAATGGGCCTTGTATTCAACTTCAGCCCAGGCTGAAATTTCCAGATCATTGCCCAACAGGCAATCTACAGGCAAGTTTGGGGACACTGCCACTCTCTTTGGGCCAGTGACCCCTCCCCAGCTGAGATTGACTATGGCCATGGGATGATCTGTTCTAATGAAACACAAAAAGAGCCACAGGTCCGGAAAAGGGAGGAGGTCACTTAACTGTCTGAGGTACTCATCCAAGAAAGGAGAGAGGTTTCCCTTTTTAAGGACGGTTCCCCTCACACACCAGAGGTGTCATGCTTCATCATAGGGGTACCTCCTCACGTGAAAAACCTGGTTTTCACGTGGGCTAGAACCCCCTCTCTACGAGGGAGGAGCTCAGGGATGTTTTTGTTGGGTCAGAATGGGTGTACTAAAACCCTATGTGAAACTGGCGTGTGCGTGATAGTGCAGTGCTGTGATGTGAAAAGTTAAAACTGGCTACTGGGTTAGCTATACTGTAACTTTATTCAGCTACCCGGTGTCAGGATTATCATCATCATCAAACCACTTTATTCGGCTAACCAAAGCAATAAAAGTACACCACGGTGAACAATACATAAAAAACTGATTAAAAAACATATTTATACATTTTAAATTCCTTAAGATATACCACATACGGACAATAAAATAATGCCAATAAAAACAAATGACTTATAATTCATTAATCATACAATAAAAGCAATGATATCTATGTATAAAATCAATCAGCACTTTAAAATATCTAACCCCCTTTCTTCCTATGTCTGACTGCCGCCACCAAAAAATTTGCAACATTAAAAATCTCCCATGGGTTGTTTAACAACTGCAGATATAGTAGGGCTGGTCTGACTTGCACAAATCCCTTCCCCTTTAAAATGGGTCTTAAAAACTTTCTCCTCATAGGGCTAAATTGCTCACAAAACATTGTAAAGTGCATGGTGTCCTGCAAAGAAAAATTATCACATGTACAGGGACCTAAATCTTTTACCCTGCTCCAGCCCTGTACATCTGCTAAAAGACAATGGATAAGATTAAAACGGAACTTAATTAGAAGAAATCGATGGAGAGGTTTTGTAACGATTAACAAATATGGTTCTATCTGTGGGACTGTCTTTAACAGCAACTGTGCTCTCACAGTGGGTTTAACAATCTCCAATGCCTCTCTCTCGACAGACAACATATTTAAGAATTGGGCTTTAACCCATGCCACATCCTCTTTCGCTATCTTTTCTGTTAAAACTGGCTACTGGGTTATCTATACTGTAACTTTATTCAGGACCCGGTGTCCGTATTAAAAACAGTGAGTAACTGGTAACACAGGTGCCGGCATTAGAGGCAGATGTGTCAGGTACTAGACCAACATGTTTCGGCCAGAAGGACCTATCATAGTATCACAGCCTTCTTCAGGGTCAGAGAATCAGCTACTGCAATAAATAGGTGCAAAACGTGAAAAAAACATGAAAAACACGTGCATAAGCAAAAGATATATGATACTGAACCAGTGAATTTGACTGTTCAGTATGCTCTGCGTACAACCTGTAGTTGAGACAAAGGCAAGAGGCATAAAAGTCACCATAATATACATATGTACTAGGAAACTTAAGCACGAGTACAACACCCAGTTATTCCTCCCAATGAGTGGTATTTTTAGGACACATATACATATTAGGTCAATGTGCAATAAGTTATGATGTGTGACTCACCACTGTTGGTTGTGCATTTCACTACATCTGTCCCGGCGTATTAGCCAAATGGTACGTGCGCAGAAACCTATCAAAGAAGGTTTATGGTATTAAAAACAGAAAATCCCAAGGAAGGGATATCAAGATAGAGCTTGATTGCGACTTAGAATATTTCTTATGGCGTCAAAAGCGGCTCAGCATAAGATGAGTAAGCTGAGTCGATGTCAGTTTTAAAAATATATTTGAACAAAGCTGGGTGCGCAAGACGATAGACATCGAGCGCGGACCCAACAGAGGGGACTTCAGGCAGTTCGGTGCCCAGGGAGGGAATAGGGGGGAAAAAGGGGGAGAAGGAAGGGGGAAGGGGAAGGAGGGAAGGGGAGGGAAAAACAAAAACAAAGGGGGGGCGGAGGGGGAAGGAGCATAATCCGGTAGTGGTAGGGTTCTCCGGAGTGCGGAGATATGGGATTGGAAATGGTGACGTGTAAACAACCCACTAATGGCTGTCGACGCTCGGAACTGTAGCGTGATCTGTTCGACCCGTGTGGTGTTGATCGCCGGGGTGCCTGGATGTGGCAGAGACTCAGGGAATGAGTGTGGTAGCGGGAGGCTTACCACTGCTACTGGCTGGCGGCTGGCGTAAACAGCCGACTGTTGCGTGGTCTAAGTTAACGTGGCTCATAAAGAGTGCTCCCGTCTGCCGTGTGGGGAGCTGTCAATGCAATTAATGTGAGGCTTACCTCAGCTACTAGCTGTCGGCTGACGCAAACAGCAGACTGTGGCGTGGTCTGTAAGGTCGAGGTTAGCGTGGCTAATGGAGAGTACTCCCGTCCGCCGTAAGGGGAGGAAGGCGGCGGGGGCTGTCAATGCAAAATAGCGGCAGCACTTAACACAAGTTGTGGAATCGTCCTGGCGGTCAGCGTACATCCAGGGGCAGGCAGGAGAGAGTGCCTGTGTGGGTGCCATTATATACCAAGTTTAATTGGTAAACTCGCTACGGCTGCGTCGCGTGTGCCCGGAAGTGCGCTGTAGGCAGGGGCTGATGGGGGATGCAGTTCAAGCAGAGAGCGCTTGGAACTTCTCCGTGATGCGAGTGTGCAGTGACGCGCTGAGGAGGGTGTTGTGAAATGTGAAAAAAAGGGGGGTTCAATTTAAAAGGCCAATTCAGGAAAGCAACCCGCCTGATCCTATGTGTAAAAGGCCAGGTGGTGCGCGGAGCAAGTGGGACCAACCTCATGGGGCTGACAAGTGACCACATAGATCGATGTGGGTAGGTATACTAAAATAGGACGCCCTTGCAATTGGGGGCTGCAATGACGGAGAGATGAAAAGGGGGCATGCACAATTGCCAGGAGAAAGGAAAAATGTATACTGCAGGCAGCAGTAAGCCTTAGGGTGACGCTTTGGTACCCCGTGCATATGGCAAGTAGGGGAAGGAAGAGAGGGGTGGGGGGGAAGAGAAGAGGAAGGAAGGGAAGTAAGGGGGGGGGAGGGTAGGGGGTTATGAAAGCCGGCGGTCCCTGTATCCGCGGACAAGGGTTGTGGTGACATGCTGATGCTAGGTGGGTAACTCAAGAGAGTGCCAGCCAAGGAATCTCGTCATTAAGGCCAGACTCAGAGGTCCCCAACCTGTACACCCATCTCTGCTCCAATTTGAGGAGCTTAGTTGTTAGATTGGGAGTGTTTGCATTCAAGTTTGGTTTGTCAATGACCGTCCAAACTAACGAGTCCGGTCCGTGTTTCATGTCAAAAAAATGTTTAGTCATTTTGGTCATCTGTTTTGCACACCTGATCGTACTTTTATGTTCTAAAATTCTGGTGCGTACTTTCCTAGTGGTCATACCAACATATCTCAAGCCACAAGGGCAGGTGATAAGGTAGACCACCCGCTCACTGTTACAGTTGGTGTGTTTTTGTAAGACCCATGGTCTAGTAGTACCTATGTCTATGTTCTTGGTCATTCTTGTTTGGGCGCACACTGAGCAGGACCCACATGGATAGTGCCCTTGGACATTGGGCAGATTCCAGAGAGTGTTGGGTCTAGTGGTGTCTGACACAGTAGG
This sequence comes from Calotriton arnoldi, assembly GCA_963921515.1. Lineage (NCBI taxonomy): Eukaryota > Metazoa > Chordata > Amphibia > Caudata > Salamandridae > Calotriton > Calotriton arnoldi. Next base: position 313,207 of record CAWUFW010007219.1, read on the forward strand.
TCTAGTGTGAATCAGGGTTTCTTTCAAGTTGCGGCCTCTTTTGAATGCAAAAAGCGGTTTTTCAAGGGTCAGTTGTCCTTTGTTCAGGATGCTCCAATTGTGTGGTATTGATTTTTTAACTGTATTGGACATGGAGCTGTAAGTATTTACACAGACCAGTTTCGATGGTGTTTGTTTCGCCGATGGCTGTTCCAATAGGGCCTCTCGGTTGGTATTGAGGGCCCGTTTTGCCGATTTCTTTACCAATTGAGCCGGATAGTGTCTGTCTAGTAGGTTACTCCTGAGTCTTGCAGCATGCATGTTGTATTTCTCTGTAGTGGAGCAATTTCGGCAGAGTCTCAAAAACTGCCCATATGGTAGATTGTCCCGCAACGATTTGGGATGATAACTTCCATATTGGAGTAGAGCGTTGCGGGCCATGGGCTTCTGATAGAGTTCTGTTTCTAGGGTACCCCCAGCTGGATAGATCAGGAGATCCAAAAAGGCCAACTTTTCTTTACTGTACTCGCAAGTGAATCGTAGATGATCATTCCTGTTGTTTAACCAATTGTGAAAGCAATTGATAGTCGTCTCATCTCCTCGCCAGATGACAAGGATGTCATCTATGTATCTCTTCCATAGGAGTATGTGCGTAAGAAAGGGGTTCTGCCTGTCCAGGACAACACCTTCTTCGAACACATGCAGGTAGAGGTTCGCTAGACTCAGCGCGAAGGTGCTGCTCATGGAAGTTCCTGAGACCTGTAAATATAGCTGTGTTTCAAATTGGAAGAAGTTTTCCTTCATTGCCATTTTAGCGCACTTCATAATGAATGGTGTTGGTGTGATCGTATCAGGTGGATGTTCAGTCAGTAGTAGCTCGACTATATCAAGGGTTTGGTCCTGAGGAATACAGGTATACAGCAACTCCACATCAAACAATACCAGATAGTCGGTATGGGGATCGAATGCCATTCCATCCAACAAGCGGAGCACATCAGTGGTGTCTTTAAGGTATGTTGGCATTTGGCTGACCAGAGGACGGAGAAAGAAGTCGACGAATTGAGACAATGGTTCAAGGGCGGACCCTATCCCTGAAATGATTGGTCTACCAGGTGGAGGCCTCTGTGGCTTGTGTATTTTGGGTAATACATAGAAGTAAGGTGTTGTCTGTGTTTTGGTGCAGAGAAAGTCGGCCTCTCGTGACGTAATCCAGCCATTGTCACATGCTTCCTTAGTCAAGATGGAGATGGTTTCAATGATCCTCTCTGTTGGGTCACTCTCAAGACGGAAGTGTTATCATTCAATTGTCTTAGGCATTCTGCCCTGTAGGTGTCTGTGTCTAGTATTACAGTGCTGCCGCTATTTTGCATTGACAGCCCCCGCCGCCTTCCTCCCCTTATGGCGGACGGGAGTACTCTCCATTAGCCACGCTAACCTCGACCTTACAGACCACGCCACAGTCTGCTGTTTGCGTCAGCCGACAGCTAGTAGCTGAGGTAAGCCTCACATTAATTGCATTGACAGCTCCCCACACGGCAGACGGGAGCACTCTTTATGAGCCACGTTAACTTAGACCACGCAACAGTCGGCTGTTTACGCCAGCCGCCAGCCAGTAGCAGTGGTAAGCCTCCCGCTACCACACTCATTCCCTGAGTCTCTGCCACATCCAGGCACCCCGGCGATCAACACCACACGGGTCCCACAGATCACGCTACAGTTCCGAGCGTTGACAGCCATTAGTGGGTTGTTTACACGTCACCATTTCCAATCCCATATCTCCGCACTCCGGAGAACCCTACCACTACCGGATTATGCTCCTTCCCCCCCCCACCCTTTGTTTTTGTTTTTCCCTCCCCTTTCCTCCCTCCCCTTCCCCCTTCCGTCTCCCCTTTTTTCCCCCCTTCCCCTTCCCTCCCCTTTCCCCCCCCCTGGGCACCGAACTGCCTGAAGTCCCCTCTGTTGGGTCCGCGCTCGACGTCTATCGTCTTGCGCACCCAGCTTTGTTCAAATATATTTTTAAAACTGACATTGACTCAGCTTACTCATCTTATGCTGAGCCGCTTTTGACGCCATAAGAAATATTCTAAGTCGCAATCAAGCTCTATCTTGATATCCCTTCCTTGGGATTTTCTGTTTTTAATACCATAAACCTTCTTTGATAGGTTTCTGCACACGTACCATTTGGCTAATACGCCGGGACAGATGTAGTGAAATGCACAACCAACAGTGGTGAGTCACACATCATAACTTATTGCACATTGACCTAATATGTATATGTGTCCTAAAAATACCACTCATTGGGAGGAATAACTGTGTGTTTTACTCGTGCTTAAGTTTCCTAGTACATATGTATATTATGGTGACTTTTATGCCTCTTGCCTTTGACTCAACTACAGGTTGTACGCAGAGCATACTGAACAGTCAAATTCACTGGTTCAGTATCATATATCTTTTGCTTATGCACGTGTTTGTCATGTTTTCTTCACGTTTTGCACCTATTTATTGCAGTAGCTGATTCTCTGACCCTGAAGAAGGCCGTGATACTATGATAGGTCCTTCTGGCCGAAACATGTTGGTCTAGTACCTGACACATCTGCCTCTAATGCCGGCACCTGTGTTACCAGTTACTCACTGTTTTTAATACTGACACCGGGTCCTGAATAAAGTTACAGTATAGATAACCCCAGTAGCCAGTTTTAACTTTTCACATCACAGCACTGCACTATCACGCACACGCCAGTTTCACATAGGGTTTTAGTACACCCATTCTGACCCAACAAAAACATCCCTGAGCTCCTCCCTCATAGAGAGAGGGTTGTAGCCCACGTGAAAACCAGGTTTTTCATGTCAGGAGGTACCCCTATGATGAAACATGACACCTCTGGTGTGTGAGAGGAACCGTCCTTAAAATGGGAAACCCCTCTCCTTTCTTGGATGAGTACTAACCCTAGGCATAATACTTTGCTACGCTCACATAGCATGCAAAGTTTGTACTACTACACAAATTGCACATAGCAGAGTAAAAAACTGTGCTAATTGACATAGCGTAGCAGCAGTATACTAAACACCCAGAAATGCTTTGATAAAGCAATTTTCTATGCTAAAAAAGCATATAACAAATTCACAAAAGTGAACTTTGACAATAAAATATCAAGCAATGAGAGAGGTGATGATTTTGGGGTCCCCCCTAACCTAGGGGGAGGACCAAGCAGATGCCTTGAACACAAAAAGCATATCATGTGAACGATTCAGTGGTGGTCTCTTCCTCCTAGGACCACCCCAAGCACAGTTATGGGCAAAAATACAATCCCAACCAAAGGCCCTGCAAAGCATTATGGGACGAGATTAGCAGTGGGCAGTGAATATTATAGTGTCCAATATCAAAATAATTCTACAAAGAGCTGCAGTTCAACTAGTCGTTACTAGATGTCCCTCACGAGTCAAATGCAAAAGCATTGAAATTATTAATACATCAAGCTGCAGTTCCACTAGTCGTTACTAGATGTCCCTCACGAGTCAAATGCAAATGCATTGAAACCCTTTCATAAAGCTTTTGCATTTGACTCGTGAGGGACATCTAGTAACGACTAGTGGAACTGCAGCTCTTTAGTAGAATTATTTTGATATTGGATACTATAATTTTCACTGCCCACTGCTAATCTCGTCCCATAATGCTTTGCAGGGCCTTTGGTTGGGATTGTATTTTTGCCAATAACTGTGCTTGGGGTGGTCCTAAGAGGATGGGACCACCACTGAATCGTTCAAAAGATGTGCTTTTGTTTTCAAGGCATCTGCTTGGTTCTCTCCCTAGGTTAGGGAGGATCCCAAAATCATCACCTCTCTCACTGCTTGTTAATTTATCGTTTTCACTTTTGTGAAATGACTATATGCATTTTTAGCATATAAAGACAGAGATATTTATTTTATTTTAACTTGCACTGTGCAAGATGCCTTTGGCAATTATTGTACAGTGCAGTCAAGCACACATCTATGCACTACGCAATTTGTATAGCTACGTGTAGTTCAAAATGTACTTCACGTAGCTACGTGAAGTGCTACTATGCAAACTACGCCCAGGCTTAATGAGTACCCTCAGACAGTTAAGTGACCTCCTTCCTTTTCCGGACCCGTGGCTCTTTTTGTGTTTCATTGTATTGGTGGGGAGTTGGCTCACGCAGGTCCTTAAAACTCCTCTAGCCCCCAAGTGTATTCATGATCTGTTCGAATACCATCAATGTTGGTCACCTGGTACTTAAACTCAGGTAAAAGCTGTTGAGGGGGGACTAGTTTCCCTGTCACCATGGTGACACTAGCCCCTGTGTCCCTGAATGCCAAAGCTTTCTGACCATTTATCAGTGGCTCCTGTCTGTACTTGCCCAAAGAATTAGGACTGACAGTAAAAGTGGCAAATCCCATGCCACCATCACAGACTGAGGAGGCCTGTGAGGGGGACCTTTCTAAATTATGGTCCACCTCAGTTCCCCATGAGAACCCACCTAACTTGTTGGGTGCACTACTACCACCTGGGGGATTACTACTTGTAGTACCAGGAGGAGTGGTAGTATTGCTTGGAGGAACATTTTCCTTATTGTTGACCCTAGAGCAAGTGGGATCATTTTTCCAGTGGCCAGGCTTCTTACAGACATGGCAATAAGGTTTCTTTTCAGGGGAGGAAGGAGTTTGGGACCCAAAAGAAGATGACTTTTGGGGCGCTGTAGTTGATTTATCTTTTGATTTATCCCCACCTTTCTCTTGGTTCTTGGAAGAATCTTTCTTCTGGTCACCACCTGATTCTTTGGCTTTACCCTGGTTCTGACCCATTTGTCTGCCTTCTTTCCCAATTCTTGGGGAGAGGTCAGATCAGAGTCCACCAGGTACTGGTGTAAAAGCTGGTTTTGACAATTATTAAGGATCTGCTCCCTCATAATCAAATTGTACAATCCTAAAAAGTCATGCACCTTGCTGCCATGTATCCAACCTTCCAGAGCCTTAGTAGCACAATCTACAAAGTCAACCAAGTCTTGAGTCTGTGCCTTTTGGGTGTCTCTGAACTTAATCCTGTATTGCTCAGTGGTTAAGCCAAACCCATCAATCAGAGCACTCTTCAAGACTTTGTAATTATCAGCATCCTCTTCTCTAACAGTGAGGAGCTTGTCTCTACCTTTGTCTGCAAAGGAGAGCCACAAGATTGCTGCCCACTGCTCCTGAGGGACCCTCTGTACCTTACAAGCCCTCTCCAGTGCAGTTATCCATTTGTGGATGTCATCCCCACTTTGGTAGGGAGGGACAATCTTGTTCAGGTTCCTATGGTCACGAGTATGTTCTCTACCTTTAGGGACACTGTTGCTGCCACCATGGGGCTCTAGCCCCAACTTTTTAGAAGCTCTCTGAAGCTCCAGGGATTCCCTATCTAGGCCAATTGCTCTCTCTTGATTCTGAGCTTAGCTCTCTCAAACTCAAGCAGTTGGCACTTCTTCTCATAAGAGGACTCCCTTTTATGAGCAGCAGAGGTCCTATGAGAAACAGAGCTCCCTACAGAAGTACCAGAATGATTAGATTCCTGAGAAGGAGATCTTGATCTTCTTGGTAAACTGTTAACCCTTCCAGGTGGGGTAAAGAGAGGGCCACTGAGGCCTCCTCCCTCACCTTCAGGAAGAATTGGATTGTCCAGGTTAGGATCAGTTTGATCCTCATGGCCAGCATCAGAGTCCAGTTCATAGAAGTTTTCAATTCCTGGCCTTTCCTCTTCTGCTGCCCCACCCCCTTTGCCTGCCTCATCAGACCCTGGGGTCTTTCTGAGGTCATCTAAAAGCAAAGTTGAGTGTTTGGGTTTTTCCCTGTCTTCAGTTTTCTAGATGTACACATGGTTCTCAATTCCTGAAATGAGATGTGGTCATACTTATTTGGCAGAGGCCCACTGGCTTCTGGCCTAGAAGACATACTAGTGTGGTGTGGTGTAGGCACCTACCTACCCTAGTGGGAACTGAAACTCTCTTGAGTTGGAGAAAGGGTGTGCTAGGCCCTTGACTTACCCAACTGTAAGTTCAGTAGAACTTACTTTATTCTAGTCTTGATTTATATGTACCTAAGTACCTTTAGTGGTTTTCAGTTAGTCACTCAATGAGATTATCTGGTAAAACAATAGCAAGCTTGAATCCCAACAGCTGCACACCAATGTTATGTTATGTTATGTTATAATACACTTATAACGCGCACAGGTACTCAAGAGTGTCCCGGCGCGGGAAGTGACCGTAGCAGTGTGAAGCAGAGATTTAAATGGGCAGATTAAAAAGAAGGGTTTTTAATTGTTTTTTGAAGAGCCGAGGGTCCTGAGTGTTCCGCAGTTCCACAAGAAGGGAGTTCCATGCTACCGCTGCTTTAACGGAGAGGGAGTGACCCCCCAGACGCATCCTGCGAAAGCGGGGTACCACCGCCCGTCGATGTGTGGCTGAGCGCAGAGATCGGCTGGGGGCATAAAAGGCAAAACGCTTCCTGAGGTACGTCGGCCCTAGTCCATGCAGGGCTCTGTGAGCCAGAGTGAGAGCTTTGAATTGCACTCTATGGACCACAGGGAGCCAATGCAGATCACGCAGATGCTGTCTAACGCTTGACCTTCCTGAGATGTTCAACAGAAGTCTGGCGGCTGCATTCTGTATTGTTTGTAGTTTTTTTAGCAAGTAGCCTGGTATGCCAATGTACAGGGCATTGGCATAGTCAATGCGAGACAAAATAAGGGCGCTGGCCACCATTTCTTTGGCTGACCTAGGTAACAGGATAAAAAACTTTCTAAGTGATTTGAGAGTACCAAAGCATACCCCCGCAAGTTTCTTAATTTGTGCGGAGAACCTGAGGTCCTCACCAAACCAGACCCCAAGTTCTTCACTGGATTGCCCACTGAGTTGGGCCAAGGGTAGTCTGAAGGCCACAGGGTCTCTCTAAAAGAGGGAGGGAAAGATCCATACAGGAGGACCTCCGACTTGTCCTCGTTGCACTTCAGTTGAGCACGTGCAAGCCATTTGAAGACAGTCGAGAGGCATTTCTGGGCAACTTCTGAGGACAGGTCATTATCCTTCCAGGTAAAGAGGAGCTGGGTATCATCAGCATACGCTATGATCTTGGCTCCCAGCTCCTCCGCAAGATAAATCAGGGGTGTTATAAAGATGTTAAAAAGTAAAGGGCTCAAAGTAGAGCCCTGTGGTACTCCTGTGGACATTTTCCTGGGAGCCGACGAAAAGGGTGGCATCCAGACCTGCTGGGTGCGATCCTCTAAAAAGGATTTAAGCCAGTCCCAGGCAAGACCTGTAACGCCAATGTTCGAAAGTCGGGCAAGTAATTGTTGATGGGGCACCGTATCGAAGGCGGCAGAGAGGTCTAACAAAATCAGGGCCGCTCTACCACCTGCATCCAGGCACTCCCTTATTGCCTCTGCCATTTCGACATTTCGACAATGTGACAAGTTGGCCTGGTATATGCTGTCCACTAATTAAAGTGGGCACCTTGCACCAGTCCAAACAACCTTTATTGATGATTAGGTTAAAGACAACCTTTATTGAAAGCTATCCTTGTGGTAGCTATGGAGAGCAGCCTTCAGGCTAAGTCTCGAAGGAATGTAAAGCAGCTTGTTTTACCAGTATATAACCTCCTGAATGACCAAATGAAAGGAGAACCACACCAGGTATATATAAAATATATGTATTTATTACTAAACACTCTCTACTAACCTCTTTATGAGATTAGAGAACAAGGCACACAATATTAAATCACTAGAACAACATTATATAGCACAATACACAGTGGGCTCCAGGGGGAGATCAAACCATATACTAAGAAAGTGGTATAACAACCACGACTTGACTAGACACAGTGCCTAGAGCATGTAGAATTGCTGGGACCCTAAGGAACCACCCAAGGTAGTGACACAGGGGACCCACGGAGGACGGGTGCAGTGTGTGAACACAGGCGCGAGCTCCGTACAACTCTATGGGAAAGTCGCGGTTGGATATTTAAAGATTAAGGACACTTCGGAGAGGACTTTAAGCAAACCCAGCTAAACATAGAAGGTTCTAAGGCCAGAACCCTTGAGAGTACCGAGGTACCAGTGTTACCTATCCCAGAGGAGCCGGTGCATAGGGGTCAAGTGGTGTCGGAAACCCTCGTCGTTTACAATGGAGTGATGCGAAAAAGTACTGCTGCCGTGGAGAAGAAAAGTGTCCGGTGTGATCCAAGCCTGGATCGGAGATGAGAAGAACCTGAAAGCAGAGGGGACAAAGTCTGGGTCACTTCACGTGACCAGGAGCGGAGCAATCGAATGCCCACCGATGTCGGGTGCTTCAGGTGAGAAGAGGTGAAGCTTGACTCTGCAGCCACGGGGACCAGGAGACGTCGACAATGACCACAGTCTGGATAAATAAAGGATGTCCCATAAAGGATGTTGAGTGCTGGGGGGTCAGTGTCTGGATTGAACACTAATAAGCCTTGGCAACTGCAACCCACGCGGTCAGAGGAAAGATGCTTCTGTGAGGACCAGCAAGGTCCTGGGGACTCTCCAAGCTATGGAGAGTCAGGGCACATCTGGAGCAACCAGGAAAGCCCACTGAAAGTCAAAGTTACCTTCACAGGGACCCACAGGCCAACGGACCAGGGATCGCGAAGGGACCTCAAGATGAATCACTAAATACCAGCCCACGGAACACTTGTGGAGTGTAGGCCGGAAATCGGTGAAATTACTGCTCGGGGTCAGGACTATAAGTAGCCCAAAGCACAGCTTCAGGGATTGCCGAAAAGCATATGCTGCTGCAAATGTACACGGTGCACAGGGGTACGGGTTACATGGTCCCCACGAGGGATACGGGCCTCAGAATTGCTGAGAGCGCAGATCAACCTCAGAGACCTGGGGAACCCACCTCCTGTGTTGCAGAAATCTTTGGAGTCCTTCAGGAGCTTCGTAGATGCAAACCGGTCAGATGCGTTTAGGTGCCTGCTCAGCAGGGGAGTAACTCCTTTACTCCAAGGAGATTCTTCAGTCATCCAGCGTCGTGCAGATAGTCGAAGTACTTGGTTTCTGTAGCAGAGTTTAGTCCAGGTAAATCCAAAGTCCTGTAGTCAGGGGTTCCTATTTTATACCCAAGGAAGGGGTGGGACAAACTCTGGGGACCCACCTATGGGAGGGTCAGGACAGAGGGGTGGCTACACCCATGTCCTTTGTCCAGTTTCGCGCAGGAGCAAATGGCTCCTGCAACCGGTTTGAGCTGGACTATGCACAGGGACACCAAATGTGCCCCCAGTGCAGACATCAAAGCACTCTCAGAGTGCACCCACCCAGCCCCAATACACTAAAGCCTGTCTGGGAGGTGGTCACACCTCCCTGTGACAGGAAACCTATTGTCAAACCTTCCCCTGCCTGAGTTTCGTCCAGCAGCAGGAGGGCAGACTTGTGTCTGTGGCTGGCAGCATCCATTTTGTGATGCCAGGGTCAAGAAAGCTGGTACCGAGTGTACCGGTGTTGTCATATTTCTCCCTCTAGGAGGGTGGAATCATACCTCCCACACCAGTTACTGTTGTGGAGGTATGATTCCAAGGTGTTTGACACCAAACACGACATGTTTCCATGCAGCCGTTTTAAAGTTAGCATTTACCGCGAGGTTATAATGCACTTAAGTATATATGGTTGGCTACATCACAGACAACCCCGGAAAAGAGTTTCCGAAGGCTGCAGAGGGGCTCTGCTCATGCATGGGCACCCTCTCACATAAAACCCAGCACCCTGCCTTCAGGATTGATAAGGCCTGCCCTAGGGGTGACTGATAGGTTTATATGTGCAGTGATTAGGATAGATATAGTGACCCTATATCTAAGTAAGGGGTGCATGCACCACCTTACACAGGCTGCTGTAACAGACCTGTTGTGTCATTTTAAATGGCCTCTCAGGGGTGGCATAATACATGCTGCAGCCCCTGGGAGGCCTCTGGGGTACCTAGGCCCTGGGTACATAGTATACCACATACTAGGGACTTATAAGGGTACCCCAGAATCCAATCTGGAGTGTACCTAAAGTACATGAACAACCAATTTAGGGAGTAAGAAGTTAAACTGGGGTCCTGATTAACCCTGGGCGTAGTTTGCGTAGTAGCACTACACGTAGCTACGCGAAGTACACTTTGAACTATGCATAGCTACGCAAATTGTGTAGTGCGTAGCTGTGTGCTTGTCTGCACTGTGCAATAATTGCCAACGGCATCTTGCACAGTGCCAGTTAAAATAAAATAAGTATCTCTGTCTTTATATGCTAAAATGCATATAGTCATTTCACAAAAGTGAAAACAATAAATTAACAAACAGTGAGAGAGGTGATGATTTTGGGATCCTCCCTAACCTAGGGAGAGAACCAAGCAGATGCCTTGAAAACAAAAAGCACATCTTGTTGAACGATTCGGTGGTGGTCCCATCCTCTTAGGACCACCCCAAGCACAGTTATTGGCAAAAATACAATCCCAACCAAAGGCCCTGCAAAGCATTATGGGACGAGATTAGCAGTGGGCAGTGAATATTATAGTATCCAATATCAAAATAATTCTACAAAGAGCTGCAGTTCAACTCGTCGTTACTAGATGTCCCTCACGAGTCAAATGCAAAAGCATTGAAATTATTATTACATCAAGCTGCAGTTTCACTAGTCGTTACTAGATGTCCCTCACGTGTCAAATGCAAAAGCTTCATGAAAGGGTTTCAATGCTTTTGCATTTGACTCGTGAGGGACATCTAGTAACGACTAGTGGAACCGCAGCTTGATGTATTAATAATTTCAATGCTTTTGCATTTGACTCGTGAGGGACATCTAGTAACGACTAGTTGAACTGCAGCTCTTTGTAGAATTATTTTGATACTGGATTCTATAATATTCACTGCCCACTGCTAATCTCATCCCATAATGCTTTGCAGGGCCTTTGGTTGGGATTGTATTTTTGCCCATAACTGTGCTTGGGGTGGTCCTAGGAGGAAGGGACCACCACTGAATTGTTCAGCATGATATGCTCTTTGTGTTCAAGGCATCTGCTTGGTCCTCCCCTAGGTTAGGGGGACCCCAAAATCATCACCTCTCTCATTGCCTGATATTTTCATTCTCAAAGTTCACTTTTGTGAATTGGTTATATTCTTTTTAGCATGTACAATTGCTTTATCAAAGCATTTGTAGGTGTTTATGATTTTGTTGCCACGCTACGTCAATTAGTACAGTTTTTGCACTGTGCTACGTGCAATTTGCGTAGTAGCACAAACTACGCATGCTCCGTGAGCGTAGCGTAGTACTATGCCCAGGGTTAGTCCTGATTAGCAGGATCCCAGTCAGACTAGTCAAAAATCAGCAAAGCACCAGGAAAAAAGTGAGGGTAACTATGCAGTCAGATTCCACTTTCCTACAACAGTGACAGGTTGCATCTCATAGTCCTGACAAAGGCCTATTGACCCTTCAGAGGTGACTGATGATGTGCCGAAACATGTTGACAGATTTTCTTGGGAGATGGTAGGGTAATAGCACCCCGGGACCATCCACATGTTTTAATTTTCATCCTGTTTAGGGAACCCGTAATAAAATGAACCAATTATAGAGTGGCGATCCCTTAGATAGTTTTAACAACACTTTTGATTCTGGATCCCTAATAAGATTACGGCAAACACAACGGAAAACAATTGCTCCACTACTGCTGATGGTAAGATAGGGTGTGTTGTAGAAGCCCTATGATGAAGCATACCACTATGAGTTCGGAAGGGCACTTTTATCCCATGATTGGGATTCCAGAGAAGGTATTGATGTTAAAACCTTACCTCTTCAATCTCTTTTGTGTGTTACAGTCAATTCATAGCCTGAATCTGACAGTCATGGGAACACGTGCCCTGTGCAAATGCAAAGAAAGCTGTGCTACATGGTGAAGGTTCCTAAAAGTTTATCGCAAAATGACCTTGTAGGATGGTTGGAAGGAATAGTATATGTTGATGATAGAAGTACCATTAAACGGTCCGTAAAGGAAGCACACAGGTCAGTGTGCATGTTTCTCAGCTTTCGAGAACACGCAACTGAATGAGGTAGCACATGATGCAGTTGCACTTACAACAACACAGCCACTTACAACTTACACACAAAATCTGGCAATACAGCATAGTTGGCAAGTAGTTCCATGTCATGTGTGGCCCTTTCAGTTATATTTTACTATTAAATGTAATGAAACAGTTGCCAGACTTTCTTAAGTTGATGTTGGTTTGTAATAAAGTGTGTTTGTAATGAGGAGCACACATCTTAGAGTAAAGGCTGCTGTAATTTTATCACAGTACCCAAACTTGGGCATGTGTCATTGCCGAACACAACTGAGAGGGGATAGGCAAACCTTTACCCCTCTGCAGTATTACTCCATAGGCTACTTCGGTCTTTGTTATAACAGCACAGCTAATAAACAGACCTAATTTTAACAATATACATAGCTTGGGCTTTGGGACTGCCCCTTTTAGCCATTGGCTCCCTTCAACCAGCCTCTTTCAGCCATTGGTTTGAGGCTATGTCAATCACATCTTGGCCCAGCCCAGTGCACTATTATTCACGTGAAGCTACTGGCTGTTTGGGTGCATTGTTCCGCTTTGACTCGAGTGCTTGTGTTAAACTACATGAGGAACTTCTTTTGGGGTGCCCCAGTGTTCCAACATTGTCAAGACAACCCACTCACTCATCCAACAAACTTCAGTAAATGTATCATATGTCCGTGTTTTTGGAGCAAGTTGGCTGAAACAGAGATAAGCCATGATTTCATGTGTTGTAGTGAAGAATTAGTTAGCAACCCTGATCATAAGCAACATTATTACCACACATGATAATGTGGGTAAGTGTTGCATTTAATTTCTCTTAGTGCATCCTTGTCTGTGTTTCCCATGCTGGTCTGCGCTGTTGTTTATGTCATTGTGTGTCTCTCATTCAGTGACATTTTAGCCCTACTTCTTTGCTTTTGTGGTGTCTCAGTTTTGGATTTTCAAAAGTGGGCCCCCCTACATGTTTACAGCATATTTTTGCTGTTAGACAATGCTTTTTCAGATTGACGAGGGCCCAGAGGCTTCCACAACAATAAAGTTTGAAAAAATCATGACAAAACAAAAGAAGCATTGACAAAGCCAAAAAGCTGTTGGCCCACTCCAGACCTCATGGCTTTGCCAGTGCTTGTTTAGAAGTAGCCCCTGAGCTAAACTAAGCCCCCTTGCATTCAGTGTTTGCATCCTTGTCAATCGATGCTTCGTAGACAGCATGCACTGTGCAGTCCACACAGCAGGAAGATAGGGAAGAACAAGTTACTTACATTCGGTAACGTTTTTTCTGGTGGATACAGTATCTGCCTGTGGATTCCTCACCTTATGAATATCCCCTGCGCCAGCATTCCGCGGAAATTTTTCCTAGCTCTCCACGCCGACGAGGTCATCACAATGCTATGGCTCCGCACGCGGCTTCGCATGACGTCACTGGAGCCATAAGAGGACCACGTCGGCGTGATGACGTCAGTTCCACCTATTTTTTCCGTGCCACCGAGGCAAACGGGCGGACCGACCAAGAGACAATGCATACATAGTACACAGTATTACACAAATAAACACGTGAAAAAAGGAAAGCAAAAGAAAGCAAGCATTTCCTATAAGCCTACACAAAGGCAAACAGAGGCAATACAAAATGACAATATGAAACAACCATATTAACCAATACCTCTTTTAAGGTATAAAAGGGTGGACAACGGGGAGGCGGGTGAGCCAGTGAGGAATCCACAGGCAGATACTGTATCCACAAGAAAAAGCATTACCGAAGTTAAGTAACTTGTTCTTCTGATGGATACATCTGCCTGTGGATTCCTCACCTTATGAATAGAATCCCACAGCAGTCCCTCTCCGGGAGGAGGGTGTCCACCCTTCTATACCAAAAAGTCCTGCAAAACAGAGCGCGCAAAATGGCCATCCCTCCTCACTTCAGAATCCAAGCAGTAATGCTTCGCGAAAGTGTGGAGGGAGGCCCAAGTTGCAGCCTTACAGATGTCCAACACAGGAACACCCCTGGACAAAGCAGACGTAGACGATTTAGCCCTGGTAGAGTGAGCTCTAATGCCTACAGGAGGCTCCTTACCAGCCAGAGCGTAGCAGATCTTGATGCACAAGATGATCCACCTGGATAAAGTGCGCTTGTGCACCGCCTTGCCCTTCATACGTCCAACATAGCCCACAAAGAGCTGATCATCCTGACGGAAGTCCTTTGTTCTATCAAGATAGAAACTAATCGCCCTCTTAGGGTCCAAACGGTGCAGCCTTTCCTCCTCCTTGGAAGGGTGAGGGGAGGATAGAAAGTAGGAAGGGTAATGGACTGCCCTAGATGGAAGGGAGTTACAACCTTAGGCAGAAAAGCAGCCCTGGTCCTGAGTACCATCCGTTCAGCATGTATGGTCAAAAACGGAGGCTTTGAACTCAAAGCCTGAAGCTCACTCACCCTCCTAGCCGAAGTGATAGCCACAAGAAAGACCGTTTTGAAAGTCAGCTATGCATAGGTTCAAACGTGGAACCCATTAAAAAAGTTAACACTAAATTCAAATCCCACTGGGGCATAATAAAAGGAGTGGGCGGGAACATGTTAGTAAGCCCCTTAATGAACCTTAAAACTATTGGAGACTTAAAAAGAGATGGCTGATCAGGCAGACAAAGAAATGCAGATAAAGCCGACAAGTATCCTTTAACAGTGGCTACAGCACAATAACCCTGGGCAAAGCACTACGCTACGCTCGCGTAGTTTGCAAAGTTTGCGCTACTTCGCACTACGCGAATTGCACGTAGCACAGTGCAAACACGTGTAGCGTAGTGCAGCGGTCATTTTTTGCTTGCTCGCGGTCCTCAACGTCAAGTTGGTGACCGCGAGCAAGCAAAATGACATCCCGGCGAGACGTTTTCCTCGTTCGCGATCAGCAACATCAAGTTGCCGATCGCGAGCGTGGAAAATAAACCTCCCGGCGAGATTCTCAACGCGGGGAGGTCAGGTTTCTCATTGCGAGTGGTCGCGTATGCTCGCGACCGCTCGCGATGAGAAACTACCAGTTTGCGTTGAGAAAGCTGCTGATCAAGTAAAAATCTACTCGAGCGGCAGTAAAAGACAGCTCGCACTGTGCAAGATGACGTTTTCAATGATTGCACAGTGCGGACAAGCATCCGGCACTGTGCAATCATCGCGAACAGCGCACTACGCAGTTCGCGTAGTGCTACGCGTAGCTCGCGTAGTGCGAAGTGCACTTCGCGTAGCTTCGCGTAGCACTACTTCGCGAACTACGCCCAGGGTTACAGCACAACCCTGCTGGGCCAAATGAAGCGAAAAACAAAGAACATCAGAAAGATGAGCTTTCAAGGGATCAATAGACTTCTCTCCACACCATTTAACAAATTTTGACCACCTGTAGGAGTAGATAGACTTGGTGGAGTGTCGCCTGGCCGATAATATAACATCCACCACGTCAGGCGGGAGAGAAAAAGAATTCAGGTTGCCCCGTTCAATCTCCAGGCATGAAGGTGCAGGCTCTGGAGGTGGGGGTGAAGAACCTGCCCCTCCGACTGCGAGAGGAGGTCTACACTGAGAGGGAGACGGAGCGGAGGGTGCGACGAGAGGTGAAGAAGGTCTGTGTACCACACCCTTCTTGGCAAATCCGGGGCGATCAATATGACTTGGGCCCGGTCTTGGCGAATCTTCCTCAGAACCCGAGGAATCAAGGGTATGGGAGGAAACGCATAAAGGAGTTGTGAGCTCCAATTCAACTGAAACGCGTCCCCCAACGCCCCCTGCGTCGGAAACTGGAGACTGCAGAATGACGGGCAGTGCGCGTTCTCGAGAGTAGCAAACAGGTCCACCCGAGGAGTCCCCCACATCCGGAAGATGTGTCGAACTACCTCCGGATGAAGCCTCCACTCGTGGTCGGCGGAGAACTGCCGACTGAGACTGTCCGCACGCACGTTTAGCACTTCGGCCAGATGATTTGCCATCAAGCAAATCCGATGGTCCTGAGCCCAGGACCAAAGTCGCAAAGCCTCCCTGCAGAGACGGTACGACCCTACTCCTCCCTGCTTGTTGACATACCACATCGTGGCAGTGTTGTCCGTCAGGACTTAGAACCGACTGACCGCGAAGGGAAGGGAGAAAGGCCTTGAGCGCCAAACGAATTGCCCGCAATTCCAGAAGATTGATATGAGACAACCTTTCCTCTGGAGACCAAAGACCCTTGATCTCCAGATCCCCCAGATGAGCACCCCACCTTAGGGTAGAGGCATCCGTTATCACTGTGGCCACCGATGGAAGAAGATGAAAGGGCTTTCCTTGAGACAGATTGCCCTCCACACTCCACCAAGATAGATCCGCTGCAGCTTCTCTGGAGATCCTGACAGACTCCCTGAGATCTCCGTTGTGCTGATACCACTGCCTGCGGAGGCACCACTGGAGCGCCCTCATGTGCCAGCGTGCATGGTTGACCAACAGAATGCAGGAGGCGAACAGACCGAGCAGGCGAAGGACCTTCAGAACCGGAACAACCGCTCCATTGTAAAACAAGGGAATCATTTCCTGGATGTCGAGAATCCTTTGCGGAGGAGGAAAAGCTCGACACGCAGTGGTATCCAGTACCGCCCCTATGAACAGGTTGCGCTGAGAGGGCACTAGGTGAGACTTGGGTATATTTATCGAAAAACCCAAATTGTACAACAGCTGAACTGTTACCTGCAGATGATGAAGCACCATCTCTGGCGTCTCTGCCTTCAGAAGCCAATCGTCCAGGTAGGGGAAAACCGGAATCCCCGACCTCTTGAGATGGGCAGCCACCACTGCCATCACCTTGGTGAAGACTCGAGGTGCAGTAGTAAGACCAAACGGAAGAACCTCAAACTGGTAGTGTTGTGACCCAACCGTAAATCGGAGATACTTCCTGTGCGACTTCAGGATTGGGATGTGAAAATACGCATCCTGCAAGTCGATGGACACCATCCAGTCCTCTTGCTGCAGCGCCTGAAGAACCTGCGCTAGGGTGAGCATCTTGAATCTCTCCTGCTTGAGATAAAGATTAAAAATTCTGAGATCCAGGATCGGACGTAACCTGCCATCCTTTTTGGGAATCAGAAAATACCGAGAGTAGCATCCCTGACCCCTTTCCTGCTCCGGAACCACCTCTATCGCACCTTTTGTAACAGGGCAATAACCTCCTTTTGAAGGAGAAGTAAATGATCCTCCGTGCAAAACCCTTGGCAAGGAGGGTAAGGAGGAGGGAATTCCCTGAAGGGAAGGGCGTACCCATTCTCTACGAGATCTAGAACCCAAAAGTCCGAAGTGATCAATTTCCAATCTCGTAGGAAATGGGTAAGCCGACCTCCCACAGGACCTACATGATCCGGGAAGGCGGATCTAGGGCTGCTTTCCAGCATTACCAGGAGGGGATGGGGAGGTAAAGGAGGAGGAAGAGGAAGGATGACGCCCGGCTCCACGTTGGCGACCTCTGCCTTTACCCCTATAGGACTTATACAAGGGGTTTTGTTGTTGCTGCTGCTGCTGCTGAGGCTGTCTGAAACTTCGAAAGGAAGACTTCCCGAAGCCTCTGTATCTTTTATAACCATAGCCTCTCGATTGTGATTGCAGACCCAAAGATTTAGCCGTGGCCTTACTGTCCTTAGATCTTTGCAAGGCAGAATCCGCCTTTTCTCCGAAAAGTCTAGACCCATCAAAAGGCAGATCAAGAAGTGCAGCCTGCACATCGGGAGAGAACCCAGAAGACCTCAACCACGCATGTCTTCTTGTTGCAATGGATGAACCCATCACTCTGGCAACAGAATCCGCCGTGTCCAAGCCAGACTGGATGACTTGGCGAGCAGCAGCCTGAGAGTCCGCTAACTCCTCGCTCAGATTTCCCCTATCTTCCTCAGACAACTTAGGAAGAAGCTGTTTGGCAGAGTCCATTAAGGCATGAATATATCTACCCAAGAGACAAGTTGCGTTGGTAGATTTCAGTGCCATGCTAGCTGAAGAAAAGACCTTTTTCGCAGACTGTTCCAGCTTCTTGGAATCCCTGTCGGCGGGAGCTTGCAGAAAAGCCCCTGTAGACAGCTTCGAACAAGAAGCCTGTACCACCAAGCTCTCAGGCGAGGGGTGAGATGAAAGGAACACTGGATCTCCAGGAGCAGGCCTATACCTACTGGACACTGACCTTGAAACCGCAGGAGCAGAAAGAGGGTTGCGCCAAACATCAAGTATTGGCTCAGTCAGAGCATCATTAAAGGGTAAGAGTGGTTCAACCATCTAGGACGGAGAATGGAGCACCTCCGTAAGAAGATTAGGCTTATACTCAGCCATAGGAAGCTGCAAATCCTAAAGATCCGCAGCCTTCCTGATCACAGAATGGTATGGAGCAACCTCCTTCGAGGGGGAAGCCTTTTGAGAAACAAAGTCCCACTCAGGAGAAACGTCAAGTCCACTTGCCTCACACAAGTCCTCAAACACATCCTCTGTGTCATACACTTCTCCTTCCTCCTTCTCATCCACCTGGTACTGCTCCTCCTCCAACAACCTCTGTGCCTCTCTCCTCGAGCGCATCTTCGGCTGCGGCGTCAGCGGCGCCACACGCGGCGTCAACGACTCCGGGAGCGGCGTCGAAGAAGGATCCACTGTAGTAACCGGCGCCGATCGAATCCGAGAAGCTTCACGGGATGGAGCCGGGGATTGCCCATACGGCGTCGACATCCTCGGAGCCGGAAAGTGCCAGGAGGGCGTCGCTGGCATGAAGGGCACAAAGGGGGCCTGTGGATACTGCTGAGGCACACCCAAATTGAATGCCATAGAACCCATGGGACCCGAAGGTGCACCAGAGGGGTATAAGGCCCTGGCGAACACGCCATACATTGCATTAAGAAAATGTGAAGGATCTGAACCCAGAGACGGAAACTGAGGATGTTGAGCCGGTTCGAGATCCAAACGAGGCACTTCTGGAAATGGAGCCGCTGGAGCCGCAGGCGGAGCCGCAGGAGCTGAAGGAACCTCAATATCAGCCGGATTCGACACCCCCTCTGAAGTCGGTGAGAATCTCGGCGTCGGTGAACGCTTCGGAGTCCCTTTGTATGATGGGGAATGGACCGGAGTCGCCTGAGGAGACACTGAAGGAGAAGGAGAGATAACGTCCTTAACTCGACGTCGAGGAGTTGGAGAAGGCGATCTCGACTCCACAGCCTTCGACGATCGGCGCCGAGAAGCATGTCTCTTCTTCTTCTTATGCCTTCTCTTGGAGTCATGCGAAGTCGATGACTTGGACTTCGACCTCGTTTGACCCCTTTTTTCTTTCCTTGCCTTGGCCGTATACAGCTTGGCCTCCCGCTCCTTCAGAGCCTTCGGGTTCATCTTCCTGCAGGAAGAACAGCCCTCGACGTCGTGGTCAGATGACAAACACCAAAGACAGTCTTCATGCGGGTCAGTAATAGACATATGTCTTCCGCATTCCTTACAGGGCTTAAAGCCAGACTTCTTCGGGGCAGACATGTCAAAAGAGAGAAAGATACAATCGAAATAACAAAGTATCCAGTCGAAAGTATGAAGAGTCCCAGAAAAAAACGTTAGCGTCGACAGCGCGGAAAAAAGGGAACTGACGTCATCACGCCGACGTGGTCCTCTTATGGCTCCAGTGACGTCGTGCGGAGCCATAGCATTGTGACGACCTCGTCGGCGTGGAGAGCTAGGAAACATTTCCGCGGAATGCTGGCGCAGGGGATATTCATAAGGTGAGGAATCCACAGGCAGATGTATCCATCAGAAGAGTGAAAACACAGCTCCAGGCACTCTGAACGCTGAGGGAGTGGTCCCACATCAGAGGCAGGGGGGCTGCTGGGGCACTCATTAAACAAGCGGACTCTTTTACCTGATGGGCGCTCATGTAGAGAGGAAAATCACCATCACTCCCAGTGCTGCGACTCTAAGCAGCCAATGGCTAGACAGGGGGCTGATTGGCACTTCATACAAGCCAATGGCTGAAGGGGGTTGACCAACAGCCACACTCTTTGCTTGCTGTCTGGAGGCTGACGTAAAATATGAATGAAAATGGAGGCAGACAAGTGGCCTAATGAAAAGCACACAAAAAACGCACACATTGAAGAATTTTCTGTAAATTAAATTTATTTGTACAAAATGATACACCCTTTCTTGAGAATTTAGTTAAATGAGCAGCCCTGGGAGGCCTGGTTGAGTCAGGCTTCAGGTTACTCCTTATAAATTATTTAGGAATCAGTTTCTAGTCAGTTTATTCGCATTAGCAGCAGTAAATCTCACGTTCCGCCTCTTTTGTTCTACTAATATCTATCTAATATTTACTTAAATATATCTGTTAAGGTGCATTTATATTTCTCATGAACACAATAAAACATTTTACAGATAAAAATGGCTTTGAAAAACGACATCAAAAGTGCAGCAGCTTGTTGGCGACTTGTGTTTCCGAGGCCCGGATCTGCTGATCTTGTCGGTCGAGATCCTTGGATCTCTCTTCTGATCTCCTTTGCTCTTGCCATCCTCACTTTTGGCTGTGGTAAGCAAGACACTGGCCTCTGTGGATAACACTCTGGCCTTTGTATCTTTATGGGTGATGCAATGGCCTCAGGGCCTCTGTGGGTAAGGCACTGGCCCCTGTGTCTCTGTGGGTAAGGCACTGGCCCCTGTATCCTCTGTGGGTAAGGCACAGGTCCCTGTGTCTCTGTGGGTAAGGCACAGGCCCCTGTGTCTCTGTCGGTAAGGCACTGGCATCTGTATCCTCTGTGGGTAAGGCACTGGACTCTGTGGATAAGGCACTGGACTCTGTGGATAAGGCACTGGACTCTGTGTCTTTTTGGGTAAGGTAATGACCTCTGTGTCTATGTGGTTAAGGTAATGGCCGCTGTGTTTTTCTGGGCGAGGCACAGACCTCTGTGGATAACACGCAGGCCTTTGCATCTTTATGGATGAGTCAGACAACTCTGGGCCCCTGGGGGTAACACACTGTCCTCTATGTATTTGTGGGTAATAAACTGGCCTCTGTATTTTTGTGTGTAAGGCACTGGCCTCTGTGTCTTTGTGGGCAAGGCACTGGTCTCTGTGTCTTTGTGGGCAAGGTACTGGCCTCTGTGTCTTTGTGAGTAAGGTACTGGCCTCTGTGTCTTTGTGGGTAAGGCACTGGCCTCTGGGTCTCCACGGGTAAGGCACTGGCCTCCGTGTCTTTGTGGGTAAGGTCATGGCCTCTGTGTCTTTGTGGTTAAGGCACTGGCCTCCGTGTCTTTGTGGATAAGGTCACGGCCTATCTGTCTTTGTGGGTAAGGCACTGGCCCCTGTGTCTTTGTGGGTAAGGTCATGGCCTCCGTGTCTTTGTGGGTAAGGTCATGGCCTCTGTGTCTTTGTGGGTAAGGCACTGGCCTCCGTGTCTTTGTGGGTAAGGTCATGGCCTCTGTGTCTTTGTGGGTAAGGCACTGGCCTCCGTGTCTTTGTGGCTAAGGTCACGGCCTCTGTGTCTTTGTGGGTAAGGCACTGGCCTCTGTGTCTCCATGGGTAAGGCACTGGCCTCTGAGTCTTCGTGGGTAATGCACTGGCCTCTATGTCTTCGTGGGTAAAGCACTGGCCTCTGGGTCTTTGTGGGTAAGGCACAGGCCTATGTGTCTTTGTGGGTAAGAGACTGGCCTCTGGGTCTCCACGGGTAAGGCACTGGGCTCTGGGTTTCCATGGGTAAGGCACTGGTGTCTGCGTCTTTGTGGGAGAGAGACTGGCCTCTTTGTCTTTGTGGGTAAGGCCATGGCCTCCGTGTCTTTGTGGGTAAGGCACTGGCCTCTGGGTCTTCGTAGGTGAGACACTGGCCTCTGAGCTTCCACAAGTAAGACAATGGCCTCTGGGTTTCCATGGGTAAGGTACTGGCCTCTGTGTCTTTGTGGGTAAGGTACTGGCCTCTGTGTCTTTGTAGGAAAGGCACTGGCCTCTGTGTCTTTGTGGGTAAGGCACTGGCCTCTGTGTGTCTTCAAGGGTAAGGCACTGGCCTCTGGGTCTTCGTAGGTGAGACATTGGCCTCTGAGCTTCCACAAGTAAGACAATGGCCTCTGAGTCTCCTCGGGTAAGGCACTGGCCTCTGTGTCTTTGTGGGAAAGGCACTGGTCTCTGGGTCTCTATGGGTAAAGCCCTGGCCTTTGTGTCTGTGTGGGTAAGAGGCTGGTCTCTGAGTCTCCTCGGGTAAGGCACTGGCCTCTGTGTCTTTGTGGGTAAGACACTGGCCTCTGGGTTTCATGGGTACAACACTGGCCTCTGGATATCCATGGGTAAGACACTGGCCTCTGGGTCTCCATGGGTAAGGTACTAGCCTCTGTGTCTTTGTGGGTAAGACACTGGCCTCTGGGTTTCCATGGGTAAGACACTGGCCTCTGGGTCTCTATGGGTAAGACACTGGCCTCTGTGTCTTTGTGGGTATGACACTGGCCTCTGGGTCTCTGTGGGTAAGACAATGGCCTCTGGGTCTCCATGGGTAAGGCACTGGCCTCTGTGTCTGTGTGGGTAAGAGTCTGGTCTCTGGGTCTCCTCGGGTAAGGCACTGGCCTGTGTGTCTTCAAGGGTAAGGCACTGGCCTATGTGTCTTTGTGGGTAAGGCACTGGCCTCTGTGTTTTCGTGAGGAGGGAACTGGCCTCTGTGTCTTTGTGGGTAAGGCACTGGCCTCTGTGCCTATGTGTGTAAGGCACTGGTCTCTAGGTCTCCACGGGTAAGGCACTGGGCTCTGGGTTTCCATGGGTAAGGCACTGGTGTCTGCGTCTTTGTGGGAGAGAGACTACCCTCTTTGTCTTTGTGGGTAAGGCACTGGCCTTCGGGTCTCTATGGGTAAAGCAATGGCCTCTGTGTCTGTGTGGGTAAGAGGCTGGTCTATGGGTCTCCTCGGGTAAGGCACTGGCCTGTGTGTCCTCAAGGGTAAGGCGCTGGCCTCTGTCTTTGTGCGTAAGGCACTGGCCTCTGTGTCTTTGTGGGTAAGGCACTGGCCTCTGTGCCTATGTGGTAAGGCACTGGCCTCTGTGTCTTCAAGGGTAAGGCACTGGCCTATGTGTCTTTGTGGGTAAGGCACTGGCCTCTGTGTTTCCGTGAGGAGGGCACTGACCTCTGTGTCTTTGTGGGTAATGCACTGGCCTCTGTGTCTTTGTGGGTAAGGCACTGGCCTCTGTGTCTTTGTGGGTAAGGCACTGGCCTCTGTGTCTTTGTGGGTAAGGCACTGGCCTCTGTGCCTATGTGTGTAAGGCACTGGTCTCTGGGTCTCCATGGGTAAGGCCCTGGCCTCTGGGTCTCTGTGGGTAAGACACTGGCCTCTGGGTCTCTGTGTGTAAGACATTGGCCTCTGGGTCTCTGTGGGTAAGACATTGGCCTCTGGGTCTCCGTGGGTAAGGTACTGGCCTCTGTGTCTTTGTGGGTAAGGCACTGGCCTCTGGGTCTTTGTGGGTAAGGCACTGGCCTCTGTGCCTATGTGGTAAGGCACTGGCCTCTGTGTCTTCAAGGGTAAGGCACTGGCCTATGTGTCTTTGTGGGTAAGGCACTGGCCTCTGTGTTTCCGTGAGGAGGGCACTGACCTCTGTGTCTTTGTGGGTAATGCACTGGCCTCTGTGTCTTTGTGGGTAAGGCACTGGCCTCTGTGTCTTTGTGGGTAAGGCACTGGCCTCTGTGCCTATGTGTGTAAGGCACTGGTCTCTGGGTCTCCATGGATAAGGCCCTGGCCTCTGGGTCTCTGTGGGTAAGACACTGGCCTCTGGGTCTCTGTGGGTAAGACATTGGCCTCTGGGTCTCCGTGGGTAAGGCACTGGCCTCTGTGTCTTTGTGGGTAAGTCACTGGCCTCTGGGTCTCTGTGGGCAAGACAATGGCCTCTGGGCTTCCATGGGTAAGGTACTGGCCTCTGTGTCTTTGTGGGTAAGGCACTGGCCTCTGGGTCTTTGTGGGTAAGGCACTGGTCTCTGTGTCTTTGTGGGTAAGAGACTGGCCTCTGGGTCTCCACGGGTAAGGCACTGGGCTCTGGGTTTCCATGGGTAAGGCACTGGTGTCTGCGTCTTTGTGGGAGAGAGACTGGCCTCTTTGTCTTTGTGGGTAAGGCACTGGCCTCTGGGTCTCTATGGGTAAAGCAATGGCCTCTGTGTCTGTGTGGGTAAGAGGCTGGTCTATGGGTCTCCTCGGGTAAGGCACTGGCCTGTGTGTCCTCAAGGGTAAGGCACTGGCCTCTGTCTTTGTGCGTAAGGCACTGGCCTCTGTGTCTTTGTGGGTAAGGCACTGGCCTCTGTGTCTTCAAGGGTAAGGCACTGGCCTATGTGTCTTTGTGGGTAAGGCACTGGCCTATGTGTTTCCGTGAGGAGGGCACTGACCTCTGTGTCTTTGTGGGTAATGCACTGGCCTCTGTGTCTATGTGGTAAGGCACTGGCCTCTGTGTCTTCAAGGGTAAGGCACTGGCCTATGTGTCTTTGTGGGTAAGGCACTGGCCTATGTGTTTCCGTGAGGAGGGCACTGACCTCTGTGTCTTTGTGGGTAATGCACTGGCCTCTGTGTCTTTGTGGGTAAGGCACTGGCCTCTGTGTCTTTGTGGGTAAGGCACTGGCCTCTGTGCCTATGTGTGTAAGACACTGGCCTCTGGGTCTCTGTGGGTAAGACATTGGCCTCTGGGTCTCTGTGGGTAAGACATTGGCCTCTGGGTCTCTGTGGGTAAGACATTGGCCTCTGGGTCTCCGTGGGTAAGGTACTGGCCTCTGTGTCTTTGTAGGTAAGGCACTGGCCTCTGGGTCTTTGTGGGTAAGGCACTGGCCTCTGTGCCTATGTGGTAAGGCACTGGCCTCTGTGTTTCCGTGAGGAGGGCACTGACCTCTGTGTCTTTGTGGGTAATGCACTGGCCTCTGGGTCTTTGTGGGTAAGGCACTGGTCTCTGTGTCTTTGTGGGTAAGAGATTGGCCTCTGGGTCTCCACGGGTAAGGCACTGGGCTCTGGGTTTCCATGGGTAAGGCACTGGTGTCTGCATCTTTGTGGGAGAGAGACTGGCCTCTTTGTCTTTGTGGGTAACGCCATGGCCTCCGTGTCTTTGTGGGTAAGGCACTGGTCTCTGGGTCTCCGTGGGTAAGACACTGGCCTCTGGATCCCTGTGGGTAAGGCACTGGCCTCTGCGTCTCCGTGGGTAAGACACTGGCCTCTGGGTCTCTGTGGGTAAGGCACTGGCCTCTGTGTCTTTAGGGTAAGACACTGGCCTCTGGGTTTCCACGGGTACAACACTGGCCTCTGGATCTCCATGGGTAAGACACTGGCCTCTGGGTCTCCATGGGTAAGGTACTAGCCTCTGTGTCTTTGTGGGTAAGACACTGGCCTCTGGGTTTCCATGGGTAAGACACTGGCCTCTGGGTCTCCATGGGTAAGACACTGGCCTCTGTGTCTTTGTGGGTATGACACCGGCCTCTGGGTCTCTGTGGGTAAGACAATGGCCTCTGGGTCTCCATGGGTAAGGCACTGGCCTCTGTGTCTTTGTGGGTAAGAGTCTGGTCTCTGGGTCTCCTCGGGTAAGGCACTGGCCTGTGTGTCTTCAAGGGTAAGGCACTGGCCTATGTGTCTTTGTGGGTAAGGCACTGGCCTCTGTGTTTCCGTGAGGAGGGAACTGGCCTCTGTGTCTTTGTGGGTAAGGCACTGGCCTCTGTGTCTTTGTGGGTAAGGCACTGGCCTCTGTGTCTTTGTGGGTAAGGCACTGGCCTCTGTGCCTATGTGTGTAAGGCACTGGTCTCTAGGTCTCCATGGGTAAGGCCCTGGACTCTGGGTCTCTTTGGGTAAGACACTGGCCTCTGGGTCTCTGTGGATAAGAAATTGGCCTCTGGGTCTCCGTGGGTAAGGCACTGGCCTCTGTGTCTTTGTGGGTAAGTCACTGGCCTCTGGGTCTCTGTGGGCAAGACAATGGCCTCTGGGCTTCCATGGGTAAGGTACTGGCCTCTGTGTCTTTGTGGGTAAGGCACTGGCCTCTGGGTCTTTGTGGGTAAGGCACTGGTCTCTGTGTCTTTGTGGGTTAGAGACTGCCCTCTGGGTCTCCACAGGTAAGGCACTGGGCTCTGGGTTTCCATGGGTAAGGCACTGGTGTCTGCGTCTTTGTGGGAGAGAGACTGGCCTCTTTGTCTTTGTGGGTAAGGCACTGGCCTCTGGGTCTCTATGGGTAAAGCAATGGCCTCTGTGTCTGTGTGGGTAAGAGGCTGGTCTATGGGTCTCCACGGGTAAGGCACTGGGCTCTGGGTTTCCATGGGTAAGGCACTGGTGTCTGCATCTTTGTGGGAGAGAGACTACCCTCTTTGTCTTTGTGGGTAAGGCACTGGCCTCTGGGTCTCTATGGGTAAAGCAATGGCCTCTGTGTCTGTGTGGGTAAGAGGCTGGTCTATGGGTCTCCTCGGGTAAGGCACTGGCCTGTGTGTCCTCAAGGGTAAGGCGCTGGCCTCTGTCTTTGTGCGTAAGGCACTGGCCTCTGTGTCTTTGTGGGTAAGGCACTGGCCTCTGTGCCTATGTGGTAAGGCACTGGCCTCTGTGCCTATGTGGTAAGGCACTGGCCTCTGTGTCTTCAAGGGTAAGGCACTGGCCTATGTGTCTTTGTGGGTAAGGCACTGGCCTCTGTGTTTCCGTGAGGAGGGCACTGACCTCTGTGTCTTTGTGGGTAATGCACTGGCCTCTGTGTCTTTGTGGGTAAGGCACTGGCCTCTGTGTCTTTGTGGGTAAGGCACTGGCCTCTGTGCCTATGTGTGTAAGGCACTGGTCTCTGGGTCTCCATGGGTAAGGCCCTGGCCTCTGGGTCTCTGTGGGTAAGACACTGGCCTCTGGGTCTCTGTGGGTAAGACATTGGCCTCTGGGTCTCTGTGGGTAAGACATTGGCCTCTGGGTCTCCGTGGGTAAGGTACTGGCCTCTGTGTCTTTGTGGGTAAGGCACTGGCCTCTGGGTCTTTGTGGGTAAGGCACTGGCCTCTGTGCCTATGTGGTAAGGCACTGGCCTCTGTGTCTTCAAGGGTAAGGCACTGGCCTATGTGTCTTTGTGGGTAAGGCACTGGCCTCTGTGTTTCCGTGAGGAGGGCACTGACCTCTGTGTCTTTGTGGGTAATGCACTGGCCTCTGTGTCTTTGTGGGTAAGGCACTGGCCTCTGTGTCTTTGTGGGTAAGGCACTGGCCTCTGTGCCTATGTGTGTAAGGCACTGGTCTCTGGGTCTCCATGGATAAGGCCCTGGCCTCTGGGTCTCTGTGGGTAAGACACTGGCCTCTGGGTCTCTGTGGGTAAGACATTGGCCTCTGGGTCTCCGTGGGTAAGGCACTGGCCTCTGTGTCTTTATGGGTAAGTCACTGGCCTCTGGGTCTCTGTGGGCAAGACAATGGCCTCTGGGCTTCCATGGGTAAGGTACTGGCCTCTGTGTCTTTGTGGGTAAGGCACTGGCCTCTGGGTCTTTGTGGGTAAGGCACTGGTCTCTGTGTCTTTGTGGGTAAGAGACTGGCCTCTGGGTCTCCACGGGTAAGGCACTGGGCTCTGGGTTTCTATGGGTAAGGCACTGGTGTCTGCGTCTTTGTGGGAGAGAGACTGGCCTCTTTGTCTTTGTGGGTAAGGCACTGGCCTCTGGGTCTCTATGGGTAAAGCAATGGCCTCTGTGTCTGTGTGGGTAAGAGGCTGGTCTATGGGTCTCCTCGGGTAAGGCACTGGCCTGTGTGTCCTCAAGGGTAAGGCGCTGGCCTCTGTCTTTGTGCGTAAGGCACTGGCCTCTGTGTCTTTGTGGGTAAGGCACTGGCCTCTGTGTCTTCAAGGGTAAGGCACTGGCCTATGTGTCTTTGTGGGTAAGGCACTGGCCTATGTGTTTCCGTGAGGAGGGCACTGACCTCTGTGTCTTTGTGGGTAATGCACTGGCCTCTGTGTCTATGTGGTAAGGCACTGGCCTCTGTGTCTTCAAGGGTAAGGCACTGGCCTATGTGTCTTTGTGGGTAAGGCACTGGCCTATGTGTTTCCGTGAGGAGGGCACTGACCTCTGTGTCTTTGTGGGTAATGCACTGGCCTCTGTGCCTATGTGTGTAAGACACTGGCCTCTGGGTCTCTGTGGGTAAGACATTGGCCTCTGGGTCTCTGTGGGTAAGACATTGGCCTCTGGGTCTCTGTGGGTAAGACATTGGCCTCTGGGTCTCTGTGGGTAAGACATTGGCCTCTGGGTCTCCGTGGGTAAGGTACTGGCCTCTGTGTCTTTGTGGGTAAGGCACTGGCCTCTGGGTCTTTGTGGGTAAGGCACTGGCCTCTGTGCCTATGTGGTAAGGCACTGGCCTCTGTGTTTCCGTGAGGAGGGCACTGACCTCTGTGTCTTTGTGGGTAATGCACTGGCCTCTGGGTCTTTGTGGGTAAGGCACTGGTCTCTGTGTCTTTGTGGGTAAGAGACTGGCCTCTGGGTCTCCACGGGTAAGGCACTGGGCTCTGGGTTTCCATGGGTAAGGCACTGGTGTCTGCATCTTTGTGGGAGAGAGACTGGCCTCTTTGTCTTTGTGGGTAACGCCATGGCCTCTGTGTCTTTGTGGGTAAGGCACTGGTCTCTGGGTCTCCGTGGGTAAGACACTGGCCTCTGGGTCTCTGTGGGTAAGGCACTGGCCTCTGCGTCTCCGTGGGTAAGACACTGGCCTCTGGGTCTCTGTGGGTAAGGCACTGGCCTCTGTGTCTTTATGGGTAAGACACTGGCCTCTGGGTTTCCACGGGTACAACACTGGCCTCTGGGTCTCCATGGGTAAGGTACTAGCCTCTGTGTCTTTGTGGGTAAGACACTGGCCTCTGGGTTTCCATGGGTAAGACACTGGCCTCTGGGTCTCCATGGGTAAGACACTGGCCTCTGTGTCTTTGTGGGTATGACACTGGCCTCTGGGTCTCTGTGGGTAAGACAATGGCCTCTGGGTCTCCATGGGTAAGGCACTGGCCTCTGTGTCTGTGTGGGTAAGAGTCTGGTCTCTGGGTCTCCTCGGGTAAGGCACTGGCCTGTGTGTCTTCAAGGGTAAGGCACTGGCCTATGTGTCTTTGTGGGTAAGGCACTGGCCTCTGTGTTTCCGTGAGGAGGGAACTGGCCTCTGTGTCTTTGTGGGTATGGCACTGGCCTCTGTGTCTTTGTGGGTAAGGCACTGGCCTCTGTGTCTTTGTGGGTAAGGCACTGGCCTCTGTGCCTATGTGTGTAAGGCACTGGTCTCTAGGTCTCCATGGGTAAGGCCCTGGACTCTGGGTCTCTGTGGGTAAGACACTGGCCTCTGGGTCTCTGTGGATAAGAAATTGGCCTCTGGGTCTCCGTGGGTAAGGCACTGGCCTCTGTGTCTTTGTGGGTAAGTCACTGGCCTCTGGGTCTCTGTGGGCAAGACAATGGCCTCTGGGCTTCCATGGGTAAGGTACTGGCCTCTGTGTCTTTGTGGGTAAGGCACTGGCCTCTGGGTCTTTGTGGGTAAGGCACTGGTCTCTGTGTCTTTGTGGGTAAGAGACTGGCCTCTGGGTCTCCACGGGTAAGGCACTGGGCTCTGGGTTTCCATGGGTAAGGCACTGGTGTCTGCGTCTTTGTGTGAGAGAGACTGGCCTCTTTCTCTTTGTGGGTAAGGCACTGGCCTCTGGGTCTCTATGGGTAAAGCAATGGCCTCTGTGTCTGTGTGGGTAAGAGGCTGGTCTATGGGTCTCCTCGGGTAAGGCACTGGCCTGTGTGTCCTCAAGGGTAAGGCGCTGGCCTCTGTCTTTGTGCGTAAGGCACTGGCCTCTGTGTATTTGTGGGTAAGGCACTGGCCTCTGTGCCTATGTGGTAAGGCACTGGCCTCTGTGTCTTCAAGGGTAAGGCACTGGCCTATGTGTCTTTGTGGGTAAGGCACTGGCCTCTGTGTTTCCGTGAGGAGGGCACTGACCTCTGTGTCTTTGTGGGTAATGCACTGGCCTCTGTGTCTTTGTGGGTAAGGCACTGGCCTCTGTGTCTTTGTGGGTAAGGCACTGGCCTCTGTGCCTATGTGTGTAAGGCACTGGTCTCTGGGTCTCCATGGGTAAGGCCATGGCCTCTGGGTCTCTGTGGGTAAGACACTGGCCTCTGGGTCTCTGTGGGTAAGACACTGGCCTCTGGGTCTCTGTGGGTAAGACATTGGCCTCTGGGTCTCTGTGGGTAAGACATTGGCCTCTGGGTCTCCGTGGGTAAGGTACTGGCCTCTGTGTCTTTGTGGGTAAGTCACTGGCCTCTGGGCCTTTGTGGGTAAGGCACTGGCCTCTGTGCCTATGTGGTAAGGCACTGGCCTCTGTGTCTTCAAGGGTAAGGCACTGGCCTATGTGTCTTTGTGGGTAAGGCACTGGCCTCTGTGTTTCCGTGAGGAGGGCACTGACCTCTGTGTCTTTGTGGGTAATGCACTGGCCTCTGTGTCTTTGTGGGTAAGGCACTGGCCTCTGTGTCTTTGGGGGTAAGGCACTGGCCTCTGTGTCTTTGTGGGTAAGGCACTGGCCTCTGTGCCTATGTGTGTAAGGCACTGGTCTCTGGGTCTCCATGGATAAGGCCCTGGCCTCTGGGTCTCTGTGGGTAAGACACTGGCCTCTGGGTCTCTGTGGGTAAGACATTGGCCTCTGGGTCTCCGTGGGTAAGGCACTGGCCTCTGTGTCTTTGTGGGTAAGTCACTGGCCTCTGGGTCTCTGTGGGCAAGACAATGGCCTCTGGGCTTCCATGGGTAAGGTACTGGCCTCTGTGTCTTTGTGGGTAAGGCACTGGCCTCTGGGTCTTTGTGGGTAAGGCACTGGTCTCTGTGTCTTTGTGGGTAGAGACTGGCCTCTGGGTCTCCACGGGTAAGGCACTGGGCTCTGGGTTTCCATGGGTAAGGCACTGGTGTCTGCGTCTTTGTGGGAGAGAGACTGGCCTCTTTGTCTTTGTGGGTAAGGCACTGGCCTCTGGGTCTCTATGGGTAAAGCAATGGCCTCTGTGTCTGTGTGGGTAAGAGGCTGGTCTATGGGTCTCCTCGGGTAAGGCACTGGCCTGTGTGTCCTCAAGGGTAAGGCGCTGGCCTATGTGCCTTTGTGGGTAAGGCACTGGCCTATGTGTTTCCGTGAGGAGAGCACTGACCTCTGTGTCTTTGTGGGTAATGCACTGGCCTCTGTGTCTATGTGGTAAGGCACTGGCCTCTGTGTCTTCAAGGGTAAGGCACTGGCCTATGTGTCTTTGTGGGTAAGGCACTGGCCTATGTGTTTCCATGAGGAGGGCACTGACCTCTGTGTCTTTGTGGGTAATGCACTGGCCTCTGTGTCTTTGTGGGTAAGGCACTGGCCTCTGTGTCTTTGTGGGTAAGGCACTGGCCTCTGTGCCTATGTGTGTAAGGCACTGGTCTCTGGGTCTCCATGGGTAAGGCCCTGGCCTCTGGGTCTCTGTGGGAAAGACACTGGCCTCCGGGTCTCTGTGGGTAAGACATTGGCCTCTGGGTCTCTGTGGATAAGACATTGGCCTCTGGGTCTCCGTGGGTAAGGTACTGGCCTCTGTGTCTTTGTGGGTAAGGCACTGGCCTCTGGGTCTTTGTGGGTAAGGCACTGGCCTCTGTGCCTATGTGGTAAGGCACTGGCCTCTGTGTTTCCGTGAGGAGGGCACTGACCTCTGTGTCTTTGTGGGTAATGCACTGGCCTCTGGGTCTTTGTGGGTAAGGCACTGGTCTCTGTGTCTTTGTGGGTAAGAGACTGGCCTCTGGGTCTCCACGGGTAAGGCACTGGGCTCTGGGTTTCCATGGGTAAGGCACTGGTGTCTGCATCTTTGTGGGAGAGAGACTGGCCTCTTTGTATTTGTGGGTAACGCCATGGCCTCCGTGTCTTTGTGGGTAAGGCACTGGTCTCTGGGTCTCCGTGGGTAAGACACTGGCCTCTGGGTCTCTGTGGGTAAGGCACTGGCCTCTGTGTCTTTATGGGTAAGACACTGGCCTCTGGGTTTCCACGGGTACAACACTGGCCTCTGGGTCTCCGTGGGTAAGACACTGGCCTCTGGGTCTCCATGGGTAAGGCACTAGCCTCTGTGTCTTTGTGGGTAAGACACTGGCCTCTGGGTTTCCATGGGTAAGACACTGGCCTCTGGGTCTCCGTGGGTAAGACACTGGCCTCTGTGTCTTTGTGGGTATGACACTGGCCTCGGGGTCTCTGTGGGTAAGACACTGGCCTCTGTGTCTTTTTGGGTAAAACACTGGCCTCTGGGTCTCTGTGGGTAAGACAATGGCCTCTGGGTTTCCATGGGTAAGGCACTGGTCTCTGTGTCTTTGTGGGTAAGGCACTGGCCTCTGGGTCTCTATGGGTAAAGCAATGGCCTCTGTGTCTTTGTGGGTAAGAGGCTGATCTCTGGGTCTCCTCGGGTAAGGCACTGGCCTGTGTGTCTTCAAGGGTAAGGCACTGGCCTATGTGTCTTTGTGGGTAAGGCACTGGCCTCTGTGTTTCCGTGAGGAGGGAACTGGCCTCTGTGTCTTTGTGGGTAAGGCACTGGCCTCTGTGTCTTTGTGGGTAAGGCACTGGCCTCTGGGTCTCCGTGGGTAAGGCCCTGGCCTTTGGGTCTCTGTGGGTAAGACACTGGCCTCTGGGTCTCTGTGGGTAAGACACTGGCCTCTGGGTCTCCGTGGGTAAGGCACTGGCCTCTGGGTCTCCGTGGGTAAGGCACTGGTCTCTGTGTCTTTGTGGGTAAGGCACTGGCCTCTGGGTCTCTGTGGGTAAGACAATGGCCTCTGGGTTTCCATGGGTAAGGTACTGGCCTCTGTGGGTAAGGTACTGGCCTCTGTGTCCTTGTGGGTAAGGCACTGGTCTCTGTGTCTTTGTGGGTAAGGCACTGGCCTCTGGGTCTCTATGGGTAAAGCAATGGCCTCTGTGTCTGTGTGGGTAAGAGATTGATCTCTGGGTCTCCTCAGGTAAGGCACTGGCCTGTGTGTCTTCAAGGGTAAGGCACTGGCCTATGTGTCTTTGTTTGTAAGGCACTGGCCTCTGTGTTTCCGTGGGGAGGGAACTGGCCTCTGTGTCTTTGTGGGTAAGGCACTGGCCTCTGTGTCTTTGTGGGTAAGGCACTGGCCTCTGTGTCTTTGTGGGTAAGGCACTGGCCTCTGTGCCTATGTGGGTAAGGCACTGGTCTCTGGGTCTCCGTGGGTAAGGCACTGGCCTCTGTGTCTTTGTGGGTAAGGCACTGGCCTCTGGGTCTCTGTGGGTAAGACACTGGCC
Organism: Calotriton arnoldi; assembly: GCA_963921515.1. Taxonomy (NCBI): domain Eukaryota; kingdom Metazoa; phylum Chordata; class Amphibia; order Caudata; family Salamandridae; genus Calotriton; species Calotriton arnoldi. The sequence continues at coordinate 346,403 of CAWUFW010007219.1, forward strand.
TCTGTGTGTTTGTGGGTAAGGCACTGGCCTCTGGGTCTCCGTGGGTAAGACCCTGGCCTATGGGTCTTTGTGGGTAAGGCACTGGCCTCTGTGTCTTTGTGGGTAAGACACTGTCCTCTGGGTTTCCACGGGTAAGACACTGGCCTCTGGGTCTCTGTGGGTAAGACACTGGCCTCTGTTGGTAAGACACTGGCCTTTGGGTCTCCATGGGTAAGACACTGGCCTCTGTGTTTTTGTGGGTAAGACACTGGCCTCTGGGTTTCTACGGGTAAGACACTGGCCTCTGGGTCTCTGTGGGTAAGATACTGGCCTCTGTTGGTAAGACACTGGCCTCTGGGTCTCCATGGGTAAGGCACTAGCCTCTGTGTCTTTGTGGATAAGACTTTGGCCTCTTGGTTTCCACTGGTAAGACACTGGCCTCTGGGTCTCCGTAGATAAGACACTTGCCTCTTTGTCTTTGTTGGTAAGAGACTGGGCTCTGGGTTTTCTTAGGCCTCTGCTTTTAAAGAAGCTAATGTCCTGTAAGCGATTGATCCTGTGAGAACCCCACATGGAAGAGCGGGTCCTGTGGCAGTGGGTGAAGGAGTGGGAACCTGTCGTGCGAGACAGTCCATGGCACGATCCTGTGTGATCCGACAGATCTCCGCTCGGGACATGGTGATCTACCTCTTCCATGGCACCTTCGAGGCACTAGTCTTACCCCCGTCATCGTGTGTGGTGTAAAACTTAGCACCTTGCTGGAAGGGTCTTCACAACAACCACAGTACCAGATTGGGAAACAGTGTCAACAAACTTTCCCAGCCTCGTGCTGCTGTTAGGGAACTTCAGGCCAATGTCCAGCATGCTCCATGAAACTACCCTGAGTAGAATGAGGTTAATCCCTGAGTAACAGCGGGTCATCCCTGAGGAGGTTGTTTATTACTCCCTGGGACACTGGTTGTACTTCATACGGCACTGGTGACAGAGCCCTCGGTGCTGGCACAGAGGACCACCTCAGACAAGAGAAAGTGTTTAACGGACCTGCCAGGAGGCGCTGCTCTGAAACTTTGTGCTGCACACAAGTGGCCACCGAAACATAAGTGGCCCAATTCACAAAGGTAAACGTAGACCAAAAGTCTAAGGGCCCAATTCACAAAGGTAAACTTAGACCAGAATTCTAAGGACCCGGTTCACAAAGGTAAACTTAGACCAAAGGTCTAAGGGCCCAATTCACAAAGGTAAACTTAGACCAAAAGTCTAAGGGCCCGGTTCACAAAGGTAAACTTAGACCAAAAGTCTAAGGGCCCGGTTCACAAAGGTAAACTTAGACCAAAGGTCTAAGGGCCCGATTCACAAAGGTAAACTTAGACCAAAAGTCTAAGGGCCCGGTTCACAAAGGTAAACTTAGACCAAAAACCTAAGTTTATGGCTTTTGGTATTGAGTGTGGAGATTCCACTCCGGGTGAGGAAACTCTGCCCGAGTGCGAATGTAAAGATACTACTCATAACTTACCTATGTGAAAAACAAAAGTTGTAAACTTAGACTTTTGGTCGAAGTTTACCTCTGTGAATAGTGCCCATGGTTGGGCCGCCACATTATGTGCCACCATGTTGGAGCCAACATTGCCCGAGTATAATTTGATTGGAGATTGCTTTAGGCGCATTTGTGTAAAAGGGGAAAGTGAGTTTATCCCAAGATAAGTCCTGAACAATAACAAGCTGAATTTGTGCCAACGTTTATACATCCTGCCTGTAACCATCTGATTACAAATCCTGTGACAATAAAGAGTTGTGTGTAAGCACTAGACTTGGCATGTGCCTTTTGTGGTGTTAGGGACATGGTAACACTGCACTCTCCCGGCTTAGGGTAGGGGTCACATGGCCTTGGTAGGTCCCACCCTAAAAGGACACTATAAAAAAAACTTGTGCATTCACATATGAAAGTTGCTTTTTCCTTTTGTCTGAAGAAGGGACCTTTTAAGTTTAGAAAAGCGTGAAAATAAATACCTTTGTCAGTCAAATGTTTACCTGCTTTTGTTTGAGCGGCTGCTGTGACATTTGCCACATCTTACAGCTCTTGCTCTAGAGACTGCTGATGTCAATCACAATACTTTTGGAACACCAGTCGATCAGGCTGCAATGTCAGTACTTTAGCTTCTGGAGCTGTAGCCAGCAGGGGCCTTATTCACACTTTCGAGTTTTTTTGAACCCCTGTTGCCATAAGGGGGTCACGGACAGAAGTCTGCAGGCACAGAGAGGGCTGGCCAATGACAGAGTGGTCAAGTTCCGGTTGCCTCTGGGTTCTCCGAGCAGGTTGGCCCAGTGCAGACAGTGCTGGCCAATGACAGAGTGGTCAAGTTCCGGTTGCCTCTGGGTTCTCCGAGCAGGTTGGCCCAGTGCAGACGGGGCTGGCCAATGACAGAGTGGCGAAGTTCCGTTTGCCTCTGGGTCCTCAGAGCAGGTTGGCCCAGTGCAGACGGGGCTGGCCAATGTCAGAGTGATCCAGTTCTGGTTGCCTCTGGGTCCTCAGAGCAGGTTGGCCCAGTGCAGACGGGGCTGGCCAATGTCAGAGTGGTCCAGTTCTGGATGCCTCAGGGTCCTCAGAGCAGGTTGGCGCAGTGCAGACGGGGCTGGCCAATGACAGAGTGGCGAAGTTCCGGCTGCCACTGGGTCCTCAGAGCAGGTTGGCCCAGTGCAGACGGGGCTGGCCAATGACAGAGTGGTCCAGTTCTGGTAGTCTCTAGGTCCTCAGAGCAGGTTTGCCATGCTGGACGAGGTCTCTCTCCGCCGGTTCTCTGCCAGCCTGCCTGAAATGGTGAACACCCCGATGTTGCCCCTGTTAATACCCCTGGTGCCAATGGGACAGAAGAAGTTAACCAACAAGTACACCAGCACGGCGAGGAAGAGCAGCGAGCCAATGGTGGCCAGTGCCACACCTACGCTGAACTTGGTGGTCAAGTGGCGTCTGTCGCCAACCTGGGAGGTAGAGTTGTCCAACACGACCAGGACGGTCCCACACACCAGGATGATGATGGCGCTGATCAGAAGGACAATGGAATCAGAGAAGCCGCCGCTCTTGAGCGCGTCAATCTGATCCCGGCTACTGATGCAGTTCATGTCCTGGACAGCGGAGCTGAGCAGTTGCTTCATCAGGATGAGGAGGGCCAGGATGCAGAGCGTACTGCCCACCGCCAACCGCCACTCGCTGGAGCGACTGCTGGTGCTGTTCACAAGCAGAATCCCACCCACTCCGCAGAGCAGGATGACGAGTACGGCTACACTGTAGCACAGGATGGACTTCCTGGGCTCCCGGGCCCACCAGAGTTCAATGTGCTCATCCAGGATGTTCCGCTCCATGCGGCGTGGATCGAAGGGGGCTCTGGGTGGAGAAGCCTCCTCCATCCTTTCCATTTGTGTCCACCTGAAGAAGGATGGGTGCAAGATAGAGTAACCACGTCACAGGAGGACCTCTGGATGGCAGCATACCTGACCACTCAGGACCATCACTGCTGTAGTTGTGGTGCAGCGTAGGGTCTCCATGTCTGTCCTAGTGGTTGCATATCCTGTGACTCTTGTAGAGACTTAGCAATGTGTCCTAGTGGTTGTGGGCCCTGTGAGACTCCGGTAGAGACTTAGCAACGTGTCCTAGTGGTTGTGGGCCCTGTGAGACTCCGGTAGAGACCTAGCAACGTGTCCCAGTGGTTGCAGACCCCCCGGCTCTTGCAGAGACCTAGCAACACGTCCCAGTGGTTGCAGACCCTGTGACTCCTTTAGAGACCTAGTGACGTGTACTAGTGGTTGCAGACCCCCGGCTCTTGCAGAGACCTAGCAACACGCCCCAGCGGTTGCAGACCCTGTGACTCCTTTGGAGACCTAATGACGTGTCCCAATGGTTGCAGACCCCCCCGGCTCTTGCAGAGACCTAGCAACACGTCCCAGTGGTTGCAGACCCTGTGACTCCTTTGGAGACCTAATGACGTGTCCTGGTGGTTGTAGACCCTGTGACTCCAGTTGAGACTTAGCGAGGCATCCCAATGGTTGCAGGCCCCGCAGCTCCTGTGGAGACCCAGTGTCGTGTGATGAGGATTGCGTGGTTGAGATCTTCAGGTTCCAGACACCGTAGGCCTCTCCGATGACGTATGTTATGAATGTTCTATGAGGATTGCACCATCACAGCTTCTCAAGAGCATTCTTGACCTCTTCTCATCCATGTCACCTGAAAGTGCAGAAAACAAGACAGCATTAGATTAAGTCAGATGCCTTGGCCATGTTCAGCGCTCTGCAGCCTCGCAACTAGCTTTGCACTATATAAATACCACATATATACATACAGAGTTGTATTTTGTTTACTGAACTCCAGTATTGATGATGCTGAGGCCAACATATGTGGGTATCTGGGAACACAAAGCCTGAGACCATTCTATATGTATTCCCTTTGTTCTTAGCATAGAATATGTGGAATTCAAATGGGGAAAAAGCATCCTATATGGGAAATGAAGACCCCCTTTATGGTTAATATAAAGGAATGCGACCATCCTATGTAGGCTATGAGGAATGTGACCAACCTATATGGGCTACGACGAGTGAGACCATCCTATATAGGCTATGAGGTGTGAGCCATCCTATATGGGATATGAGAACCGTTCAGCGGAAAATATGGGGAACGTAAAGCAACAATAGTATCTTATACGAGATATGAAGACTACCTTGGTGGTAGTATAAAATAATGAGACTTTTGAATGTGGGAAATGGTGTGTACAAAACAGTGAGACCATTCGATATGGAATATGAGAAATGGGACCAACCTATATGGGATATGAGGAGTGAGCTATCCTAATAGGGTTATGAAGATCCTCTGGCAGGGTAAGTGTGGAATACAAGAGTATCCTATATAGGGGTGGGTGATAAATTCCACTCCGCCGGCTGAGTTCGCAGAGTTTTGCCCACTCCTCTTTATGCTTGTAACGCGGAATTCCGGCAAAACTCCGCCAACTGCCACATGGTGGAGTTTTTTTCGTGTGCAGCTCACCAACGTTAAGTTGGTGAGTGCGAGTGAGAATTGGCATCCCCATGCGCAATTTTCGGGAGCTAGGACGGCACCTGGTGAGATTTTCTCAACACAGGCGGTTGTGGGCAGTCCCGATCATTCGCGGTGGGAAAGCTGCCGCTCACGGTGACAAAGCTGCCACTCGAGTTCAAAATCTACTCGAGCAGAAGCAAAGAAGTAGAGCCCACTGGTGCGCTGCGTGGTGCCGTTCCCGCTGATTTTGCAGCATGGAACAAGCTCTCGGTGCTAAAAATCAACGAGGTGTGCCGATTTTGCCCACTCACGGAACTCCGTGGAATCTTGCTGAGTTTTTATGTAACTTCCCGGAAATCTGCGGAGTGAAACTCCGCGAGTTCCGCCAACCCCCTGTCTTATATGGGATATGACAGCCACCTTTATGGTGCGTAGAAATGAGTGAGACCATCCTCTATGAGGAATGAGCCATCCGATATGGAATATGAGGGCCGCCCTGCAGTGGATATGGGGAAATCAAAAGGGCAAGAGCATCTTGTATGTGACATGAAGACCACCTTTATAGTGAGTATAAAGAATGAGACTATTGAATGTGGGATATAGTACGTACAAAGGAGCGAGGCCATTCTATTTGGAAATATTTGTTTATTGTAAAGTTCATGACATTTGACAAAGATAATGCATGCACGCGGTACATACTTTAAGAACTTGTAGTAGATTTGCTAACATTTGCTAATGACTTTCAGCACCACCCAAAGCTCGTTCTCTGCAGCTTTGCTCCTTACTTCCTGTGTCCCCTAGTAATACCTTTCTAGTCTTCCGGCAAGAATGCTATAATCCAATCAGCTGCAGCCATGCCGAGATAGACTTAGGTTTTTTCAAAAGTAGGGGACTGATTCAGTTAAGGAACATAGAGGCTAGAATCTATTAGACAGTGAGATTAAATATTGCCTCTGTGACCATAAATTCGATAATCTTATTCAATACATAGGTGCAACCTCTTTACCTACGTATCTGTTCAGCAAGTGAACTAGGTTTCTCATATCAACTCAAATTCGGTGGGTCAACAAGCAAAACATCAATAATTCAAAATACTCAATATTAAGTTTGAACATTCCATCAGTATAAATTTACTTCAGAATTACTTTGTATTTTTTTGTTTTTTCTCAGAATTGAAGTACATACATTTTCCTTCTGATACTACTTTACATATTCATGCATGATTATAATACAATAAATACTCTATATACAGTGCAAAAAAGACAAATTATAAAGACCACAACAATTATTCTAGACCAATGTAATAAATCATTAGGGTCCTACTTCATTATAGTCATATATCGGGATATTATGCTCTACTTATCCTCGATACTAAATCAATACATGGTCCAAAAGGTGAAAAGGTCAAAGGACGCCTTGGTATAATTCAAGACAGTTTAAACCACAATCCGTTGGCTAAGCTAGAGAGTTCATGATCTCTTTTTTAATTAGGTTTGGCGGTACTCTTGGCCTCGTGAAGTGAAGGGGTAAGTGAAGGGTGTGCCGACGCGTTTCGACCTTCGTGTGGGGACCAGGAGGATTCAAGGAAGGTCTTCCTCAGGGCTGGGATTTTCTATGTAGGACACTATTATCAGTTAGGGCATGTCTCTCAAGTGGGGTCCGAGTTTTGTTTCTTCACAGACATACACAGGATTCGGTGCTGGGACTAGAGCGCCGGAGCAGCTGGACGTGTGCGGCGGAGCGCGCAAACTCGTAATTGGAGACTGGGCTCCAGTTCATATTCAAGATAGCAAGTACACACATAAGCGAATCCTGTGTGCAGTGTGACTGCAGCCCGTGAACAAAGCCCTTGTGAAGAGGGTGCTGCAATGAGAGCTGCACAAAGGGGCGAATGCATACACACTTCCCGTAGCTCGTTTTAGCACGTCACTATCCTCGTGAGCTTAGCAAAGGTATGAAAAAGGTGAAATCATGTGCACATAATACCTATATATATGTGAGAAAACGAGACTTGACCCACACATGGAGGTGTGCGAAGTTGGGAAACTCGTTCGACTGCACAAACCTTCCAAAGTGCAAAGTCTGCCAACTTCACCCACCTCAGCATGCTGTCTGGATTACCTGTTATAAGACTAAGGTCTACTCTCAAAACAATGAAATACAGTGGTGTTCATTATACAACAAGAAAGAATTTGTGATTATACACACTGGATTTAATCTGCCTATTTCCCAAGGAATAATGTCCACCTATGATAACCGACGGGAACGAAGAAATAATAGATTGGAAGAAGCTTTTGACCCTACGGGTGCTGGCATCTCGAAACCATCTAGTACTACAAATCTATTATCAGCAAAAAGCACTTTCATAGCCTTGGAAAAAGTTGCCAAAAAAGAAACCTCTAAATGGTGGGAAGGAGCATCTCTCAAAAAATATCTTGAACATAACCTCATTCCAAGAGGATTACGGATTTTAATATTTCCACCTATAGAAACCACGGCTCCAGATAAACTACAACTTTGGGAAGAAAATTTACGTACAGCATCAAATAATATGCTACGTCAGCTAATCGATATAGCCCAAGAAGAATTTGAAAAGAATAAATTGGAAGTTGATGCTCTGTCAAAAAGAATTGAGGAGGCAAATTGGGGTGAAATAACTACAAAGAACTATGACATTCTAAATAAAATTTTAGATGAATATGAGGAGGATATAATCCAAAGAAAAAACCGGAAGTTTAGACGGGATCTGACTGACTACCAATTGGGCAGAGTTTATACGTTTGCGCAAAAATACGACAATATCACTACAACAACAACACCAACTCAATCAAACAATTCAATAGAAACTCCCTTATCCTCTGAAGCAGAATCCTTAGAAGAACAAGCACCTACTAGTAACATCCGTCCAAAGGTAAATTTTCGGGAGGAAGTGCAACGCCACCGTTTGGGCAACGCACAAGATAATCGCACCAGACCACCGAATCCTTTGACGCCCAAACCAAATGGTGTGGGAGTACAGACAAGGGCAAGAAAAAAGGAACTGCATATCCAGAAGTAGCAACCAACAACCTGGTGATCAATCTTTCCACAACTTCTCTCACTGAGACTCACAATCAAATTCTTAATAAAGGATTATCTTTTTGTCCAATGGGTAATTGGGATCTCGTACAAACTAAAGTCGATCTCTTCAAGTTTACTAGAAAACTGAAGTTGCATTCTTTCTTCTTTGACAACTATACAAGACGTACCTCATCAGATAGTGGACCACAGACTAGTGATCTTACTGCACAAGACTTGGAAAACATTAATCTATTGACACACCTATCCACAGATGAAGCTCCTGATAATTTGGAATCATTGACAACTACTGCTGATGAATTGGGAATAGACATTTTCCATTCAAGACCAAATCCTCTTAAAAAGAGATCCAAATTCACACCAGCACTTCCATCTGGTAATTCTATAGATATGTTCTTCAAGGCAGTGACCAAAGACCTGGACAAAGAATTTCAGAAATATCAGTTCAAACAGAAATATATACCCAAAAATATCACACAAAAAGAAAGAATGGCACTGATTGAACTAAAAAATGATCCTAACTTAATAGTCAAGGAAGCAGACAAAGGAGGGAATGTTGTCATACTTAACACCTCGGATTATTTGGCAGAAGCCCATCGACAATTAGAAGATGCAACCTGTTACCAGAAGTTACATCATAACCCCACAAATGAAATACAAGAAAAACGTCTTCAACTCGTAAACTACTGGTATGAAAAGGAACTTCTAACCTTAGAAGAAAAACTACTTTTATACATTGACAACCCGATTATTCCAACTCTATACCTTTTACCCAAGGTGAATAAACCAGGCAGAGTACCTAAAGGCAGACCAATCATTGCAGGAATTGATTCGATCTGTTCCAATGTGGGTGCCTTCATTGATGCCGAATTGCAACCATTTATGAAGGATCTCCCCTCCTTCATACAAGATACTAAAGATGTTCTTCAAAAATTGGATAATATAGTCTGGCAGGACGACTATATATTATCTGCAATTGATGTCACCAGCCTCTACACCTCAATCAAACACTCAGACGGAATAGCAGCAACTAGAAACTCTCTACAGACCAGATCAGTTCATTTTACAGCCAGAAACAACATGATACTGGATATGATGGAATTTTGCCTATTCAACAACTACTTTCTCTTTAATGGCAATTTCTTTTTACAACTCCAGGGTACTGCCATGGGGGCAAAATTCGCACCATCATACGCCTGCCTCCTGATGGGTGAGGTAGAAAGACACTGGATTTGGGGTGGAAGAACAGATGATGCCATCAGTAACATAATTATGTGGGGAAGGTACATCGATGATATCCTGCTTGTGTGGCAAGGTCCAGAAGACCATCTGAAATTGTTCATCGATTCCCTTACCCCCAATAGATGGGGGATTGACATTACATACACCATTTCAAAAACAGAAATTGAATACCTGGATTTAACTATTTACATTGAAAACAATCAACTGTATACTAAAATACAAAGAAAACCTACTTCTGCCAATTCAATTTTGCATGCGACAAGCAGTCATCCAAACCATACTATCATGAACATCCCTACAGGAGAATATCGTCGAGCTCGCATGAATTGCAGCTCGAACAAGGAATACACTGTGAACTCCAATGCAATAACTCAACGACTGCATCAACGTGGATACAAAGATCAGGTCCTCAACAAAGTTCAGAAACGTTTCGCTGACACTGACCGACATCAGCTGCTACACAACAATCGCATCAGAGAGAATAAATCGGTGATTCGTTTTTCCACACAATACAACAACGGACATCAATGCATCCGGAAGACTCTTACCAAACATTGGCACCTCTTAAAAGAAAATACTACTGTATCAAATGTTCTTCATGACATACCACAGTTGAGTTTTTCCAGAAGCAAAAACCTAAGGGACATTCTGTGCCCATCCTTTCTGGAAATAAAACAAACACCAACTACCTTCCTGCAACAACCAAAAGGTTTTTTCACCTGCTCAAATTGTTCGATCTGCAAATTAGGTAAATCAAGAACAAAGGAAGTGACGGTCAATGGCCACATGTATAAAATCAACGATTTTATCAACTGCGAAAGCACCAACGTGATCTATCTCATCACTTGTCCCTGTGCACAACATTACATTGGGAGTACCATCCGACCCTTAAAAATCCGCATCCAGGAACATTATCGAAATATTCACAAGTGTGACACCAGGCAACCCCTGGTGGAGCACTTTGAAACATACCACTGCCATCAACGGACATTCTCCTTCACTGGTCTTAAAAAATTGAAACAGCACAAATGAGGCGGCAATCTAGAACAACGCCTCCGGAGAGAGGAAAGTGCCTTGATTATAGGCCTGGAAACTGTGGAAAAGGGTCTGAATAAAGAACATGAGTGGCACCACTGGCTGTAAGGATCTAAGAGGTTCATTTATCTAATTTTTAGACATGGGAACTGTGGACAAGTGCCTGAACAAAAGAACATGAGTGGCACCACTGGCTGTAAGGATCCAAGGGGTTTATTTATGTATTTGATATTACAGGTTCAGTAACTGTAGACATAACACACTCCTACAGTTGGTGTATGATACTTGTTTATCTGTATCCATCCTTTGGAAAAACTGTCTTTCTGAAACAACTCTGCTACCTCAAAGGTTAATTTTTGTTCCAAATGTGTCTTCCTAGTACAACTGCTCTGTGAACATATTATCAAATATATTACTTTTAAACGCTAAAACCATAACCACAACCGTTGCTTCTGAAATGCGTGCCAATTTATTCTCGACACGCTTATTAACATAATAGGTTTTGCCTTATCTTGAATCTATCGCTTGCTTTGTTTTTTCACCCCGCGTTCACTCTGCCTTCCATTCATGAAAATGGGGCAGTTGCTCTACTCCCTTCTTATAACTACAAATCTTATTTAATGCAAATCACTATAAATATAATTACAATCTTTTTCATATCTAATTAACTGTCTGTCCCAAAGTTGTGCACATTCTACAATTTGAATGTGCACAAGCGTCCATAATTCTTTCCGTTCTTTCTTAACTTCTTTCAAAAATGCAAATGGTCTCTTATGTTTTGTTACTGTCTATGCTTGATAAGCAAGACACACTCCAAAATGGCGGCGGTTTTTTCTATAATGGTAGGTCCCTTCGTAGACCTCCTTTATTTCCGATGAGCCTATGTTTTTTATACACTTGGGTTTATTCCCTTCTTTGGAGAATGAGAGCTGCTGAATAACTTAGTTTAAATGAGTGCGAGCACTACATACAAAATAAATACTATATTTCTCTTCGGAAATTCTTTCCGTTGGACTCCTTCCGGCCACAACGTGTTTTACTTCCGGGTCATACCGGACCTCTCTAGCATTTAAGATGGTAGGGAGGCTGACCGCTGTTACATCGCGGAAGCACCTCCATGGTTGGATTTATCCCGGGACTTTCTGAACACCTTCTTAGTAAGTTACCGAAGCGGCCTGATTTTATGTTACTTTTTCAAATTTCTTTTGGCATGTAAACTTTTCGGCATTCACTTTTCCGATCTACATCGATCGTTTTTAACATTGATCTAACATATCTTTGGGAGGTTTTTACTAGTTTTTTATCATAGTGTGCTATATAATCTCCCATTAATGTGGAGATGTACTCCTCCTATGTTGGTTCTCTTGAGCTTTACTGCCCATGGGCTAAGTAGCTAGTCCCGGGTCTCCTCACTTAGCGCTCTTTAATATGGAGTCGCATCCGAATTTGATATGACAATGTCAGTTTAATCACTCGTGGGTCATTGAACGCGTCTCAATACGGAGTCATATCCGAGTCAAATATGACAATGACAGTTCATTCACTCATGTTTCACTGTTTGCCCTTATATGAGGCACTCTACTTGCAACTAAGCACATATAAAATTAAAACTTCCCAAGAGGACAAGCTTTATAATTATGGGAAATATTGTTTTGAATTTAGTGATTGTTTTTTCGTTTAATTGATATATGTCATTATTTATTATCTAAAGCATGTATAAAAAAATTTGGGGGGTATTGTCTTGTATTATTGATGACAGACCCGGACATCTATGCTCCATAATGACACCTTGCCACCATATTTTGATCTTAAGTTGAGTCCATATATTGTAATGTATATATATTCTAGTGTATCTTCACTGTAGATGTCTCAGACGTGTTTTAAAAAAGTGCCCGTGTTGATTTGTAATTATGAAGATATCCATATATTGACTAGATGTTGTAGACAGACCCTGTTAGTCCTACTAACTGGTACTTTTCATTTGCTTAAGATGCTAAATTTGTCCAAAAATAACGTTTGTCCTTTTTAGATTTTTGGATGCCATATATACTATCATGAAGAATATTGGAATGTATTGTAATCTCACCAGACTCTATGATCCTTGAATATAACAACCTGGTATTGTAGTTGACCATCCTCCACGATAACTCTCCTATATGGTATGTCGGCCATTGCATGAACACATTAAAGTTCTCACATGTAGTCTTTTTGTAGACAATATCACTGTCTAAACTGATTGGTATGGGTTTCGTTTCTTTTCTTCTTTTTTCCTTTTTTCTTCTCTTCTTTGACAACTAAAACACTGAGTTCTGAAAATAAGCATGTCGTTTTAGCCAGCACCTGCCTGAGATCTCTTCTTTCGTAATTGAATTCACAATGTATATATTAAAAATAGCTCTTAGATATTCTTTCTCTGCTCTTTCTCTTTCTTTTTTTTATTTTCTTTTTACTCACTCTTTTGCACACAAAAAATGATCTTTTATGGCCTCTTACAGGCTTGAACAAAATAAATAAAGTTTTTACGTCTTTTTATCCCCACCTCTGCACTTAGTTGGTGTTTCCTCCTGGGGGATCTTTTCTCTTTTTTTCTACTATCTATAGTACTTATCTAACTCTTTCTTTTCCTACAGCCTTGAGAAAGCCCTGGCTCAACCTGCCAAATAGGGCGAAACACATGTCGGCTGTCTCCCCCTCTTTTTTGAATTCTTGTCACATAAAACATGACAAAAAAAGAGTGAAATGGATCTATTAAGTGGCAACTGTAAATAAAATTTCTACTTTCACTGAATCTCATTGTGGACTTCTTGTGTTGTGATAAAAAGGATTCATCCTAATGAACAAAATAGACTATTTGAAGAAAAGGAACACATGCTCACACCCTTATCCTTATCTGTTTATACGAGGCTGAAAGGTCCAGAGCCTTGAGTGATGTTCCTTTAGTACCTTAGGAATCCATATCCAGCATCAGGATCCCTGGACCTTTGCTCTCTGTTGAACACTCCCCAGCACCTGTTACCACCCGCCATACCACAGGCCAACCACCTCTTTTTCTGCAGCCTGCAGCCCCTCTCAGGAGCCAGACTTCCCCAACCTTGATCAGACCCAGGCCCCCATTTAAAGACCTACCCACACTCTTCTTGCACTGCACTGTGTCCTTTTCACTGAGGAATAAAAAAATGCCATGGGTGGAATGCTTGAATTAATCTCATCCACTGAGAATTACTCGGGCTGCATTCCAATCCATCATTTGTGTCCACCATGCTCCCTCAGGCAGGAACCAGCCATTTGCAAATCAGACTAGCACAGAAACAGCCGAAACCAAGACAGAGCTCCTGTATTCACAGAGTATCCAAGGGCGCCAAGAAATCATTCTGAGAAGCCAATTGGGAAAAAAAACTTAGGGTTTCTAACAGGCTTGAGGATGAAAGCAACAGGCACCAGCCAAACTTCCTCCAAGAAAATAAAACTGTGGTCCAACATGACCAGGGCCACTGGAATTATGCAGCAGGGGAGGGTCAAACTATGTGGCAGGGTTAAGTGCATTATGAACCAAGAATAAGCAAATTATGTGGCGTAATGCGGCACATATTTTAATGGCATTACTTCATTATTTCTTAATTTTTAGACTTGTTAACACTGTCTGGGTATTGGGTGCACCTCATTAGTACCAGTTTAACACCAAATATAAAAATAAGCAACAGAAAGGTGACCAGTCAAGCTTTGCAAAGGGTCTTCCACTGTGCGGCTACATATGTTGTTGTGTTTTTAGTAACCTTTGAACCGTTTGAGCTAGAAACACATTTTTTGTTGTCAAAATCCTCATATTATGCGCCAGATGATGGATTATGTGGCAAATGCGGCAAATCTATAAGGGAAAATCGCCTCACAATCGCATAATTTCAGTGGCTCTGTACATGACTGAGATCTCCGTATGGAGAGGGCGTTTGTGCTCGGCGGATGAGAAGGGGGTGACTGGAGGTCCCCAGTGCAAGCCTCACTGGGGGTGACTGACCTAGTAACTGAAGGGCTACCTCAGTCAGAGGTAGAAATAAACTGGGGTTCAGATGAATGTCTGCTAGGGAGGTTGTACGGGGACCCACACACAGGTGGGGGGGTGTTGCTGAGGGTGCTCCGCACCTCAGTGGGGCAGAGTATGTGGTGTGCACCAGGGGCAGGAACCAGGAACAGAAAGAGTGGCGCAATCCTGACAATGGACAGTCCCAGATCACTTTCCTTTTGTGCCAGGCACACCAGGAGCTGTGAGTCATAAACACTTCCTTATTCTCCAGCATTAGTGGGAAAGGAATGATTAATGTAAGCAAACAAGTGAGCCCTGTGTGCAGTGTGACCGCAGCCCGTGAACAAAGCCCTTGTGAAGAGGGTGCTGCAATGAGAGCTGCACAAAGGGGCGAATGCATACACACTTCCCGTAGCTCGTTTTAGCACGTCACTATCTTCGTGAGCTTAGCAAAGGTATGAAAAAGGTGAAATCATGTGCACATAATACCTATATATATGTGAGAAAACGAGACATGACCCACACATGGAGGTGTGCGAAGTTGGGAAACTCGTTCGACTGCACAAACCTTCCAAAGTGCAAAGTCTGCCAACTTCACCCACCTCAGCATGCCACCACTCCATTCCATGTCAGGAACGGAGGCGAGGATTATCCTTCTCTTTCTTTACTGAAGCATCACAGCAGCCAATAAAACTTTAAACTACATAACCCAGAAGGCTTAGTCCCTCCTTCCCTCCACCGATCACAGTTCACCCCGTAGGGTATATAAAACAGTGACGTGAAAGTCCTTCCTCTTTCTTTGCTGCTGCAGCAGCTGAGCTAAGTCCATTTCCCTATTTTATTATGCCCTGTGACTTTATTGGTACGGTTTAATTGTTACTATCGGTAGTGTTGTGTCATCGGTGCTTTGTGCGAAGCGGAGCGCGGGAGCTGTGCCACCTGTGTTGAGTGTTGCCATGGAGCGGGAGCAGGAAGCGCTTACATGCGCATTGGGGGCCAGTCCTCAATGAACACGCAGTGTAAGTGGACACCAGAGTCAGAACTGACTCCTGGGTTCTCTACCTTTTTGCAGGGTAACTTTACTACTAGTAATTTTACTAGTAGTAACTTTACTACTAGTAACTTTCCGAATAGTAAAGGTACTAGTAGTAACTTACCTTCGTGAATACCAAAAAGTAGTAAACTTAAACTTGAGTCTAAATGTACTACTTTTTGGTATTCACAAAGGTAAATTACTACTAGTATAAATAGTAGTATTAACTGGGAGTAAAGTTACTAAGTTTCCCTTTGTGAATCGGGGCCTGAGTTATTGGAAGCTTCTTGTCTCTCGGCCTCTTCTTTCCCTAACGTACTGAGCTCTGTTGTGAGGTGATCATTGTACTGCTCTTTACTTTTACTTCCCAAAAAACTCTGAAGTAGTCTCCAGAGGGCTCAGAAGACAGCAGTCCCAGCTATCCTTGGCCAGAACAGCCCTGTGTCATCAGCTGGTCAAGCCCTCAATGGATCCCAGCCGAAGATCGCATGGCGTGTAAACCCGGTGCATTGAGTACACATGCACACTTCAGCTGGATTCCAGCTATCCAGCTTCTAACATAAACCAACACTTGCCAACCGGTGACCCTTGCAGCAACTCTCAGCGTGAGCTTCTGGGTCCCCAAACGCAATCTCAGCTCACAAAGGGTCGAACCTTCTCAGAACAGGGTCTTTCTTACAGAACGTCATATACATTGGACATTAGGCTGAAGAGAATGGTCGATCCTTCTCAGTACGGGGTCTTTCTTGCAGAACTCCTTATACATTGGGCATTGAGCTCACAAGAGGCTTGATTCTTCTTAGTGCGGGAACTTCATATACATTGGACCCTAGGCTCATGAGGGTGTCGGTCCTTCACAGTACGGGGTCTTTTTTACAGAACTCCTTATACATTGGACATTAGGCTGAAGAGAATGGTCGATCCTTCTCAGTACGGGGTCTTTCTTGCAGAACTCCTTATACATTGGGCATTGAGCTCACAAGAGCCTTGATTCTTCTTAGTACGGGAACTTCATATACATTGGACACTAGGCTCATGAGGGGGTCGGTCCTTCTCAGTACAGGGTCTTTCTTACAGAACTCCTTATACATTGGACATTAGGCTTACAAGGGGGTCGATCCTTCTCAGTAAGGAGTCTTTATTAATAAAGAACTCCTTATACACTGGACATTAGGCTCACAAGTGGGGAGGTGCCATCCTTCTCAGCACGAGGTCTTTCTTACAGAACTCCTTATACATTGGACATTGGGGTCACGAGGGGGGTCGATCCTTCTCAGTACGGGGTCTTTCTTACAGAATTCCTTATACATTGGATAGTAGGTTCACAAGGGGGTGTGTCCTTCTCAGTACAGAGACTTTATCAGTAAAGAAATCCTTATACACTGGACATGTGCGCTAGGCCTGGGCAATGAACTCCGCTCCGCTAATGGAATTGTCGAGATTTGTTAATTACAGGCAATAACTCCGTCCTACGGAGTCAGCTACTAAACTACACCCACAAGTGCTTTGATAAAGCAACTTTACATGCTAAAAAGCATATAACCAACTCACAATAGTGAACTTTAAAGGCAATGAGAGAGGTGATGATTTTGGGGTCCCCCCTAACCTAGGGGGAGGACCAAGCAGATGCCTTGAACACAAGGAGCATATCATGCTGAACGATTCAGTGGTGGTCCCATCCTCTTAGGACCACCCTAAGCACAGTTATGGGCAAAAATACAATACCAATCAAAGGCCCTGCAAAGCATTATGGGACGAGATTAGCAGTGGGCAGTGAATATTATAGTATCCAATATCAAAATAATTCTACAAAGAGCTGCAGTTCAACTAGTCGTTACTAGGTGTCCCTCACGAGTCAAATGCAAAAGCATTGAAATTATTACATCTACCTGCAGTTCAACTAGTCGTTGCTAGGTGTCCCTCAAGTCAAATGCTTTTGCATTTGACTCGTGAGGACACCTAGTAGCGACTAGTGGAACTGCAGCTTCATGAAAGGGTTTCAATGCTTTTGCATTTGACTCGTGAGGGACACCTAGTAACGACTAGTGGAACTGCAGCTTGATGTAATAATTTCAATGCTTTTGCATTTGACTCGTGAGGGACACCTAGTAACGACTAGTTGAACTGCAGCTCTTTGTAGAATTATTTTGATATTGGATACTATAATATTCACTGTCCACTGCTAATCTTGTCCCATAATGCTTTGCAGGGCCTTTGGTTGGGATTGTATTTTTGCCCATAACTGTGCTTGGGGTGCTCCTAAAAGGATGGGACCACCACCGAATCGTTCAGCAAGATGTGCTCTTTATTTTCAAGGCATCTGCTTGGTTCTCTCCCTAGGTTAGGGAGGATCCCAAAATAATCACCTCTCTCACTGCTTGCTAAATTTTCATTTTCACTTTTGTGAAATGACTATATGCATTTTAGCATGTAAAGACAGAGATACTTGTTATATGGCAAAAGTATATGAGATTTCTGTTTTATTAATTGGGAGTCCCATTCACATACACCGCGGGTCGGAGAATCCCAGGGATTTCGGAGAAACAACCATTACAACGCAGTCATTGCAACGCACTACATTTACAACGCATGTCACTACAACGCATGTCACTACAACGCATGCCATTAAAATGCATAAGTAATGGGGAATAGTAATTTTTACCTCTACACTATCCAATACTTACCCTACTGTTGCACTCACTGGAGTGGGAATAGTAATTTTTACCCCTACACTATCCAACACTTACCCTACTGTTGCCCTAAAAGTATTTTGCGTTGTAATGGTATGCGTTGTAATGGAATGCGTTGTAAATGTAGTTTCTAAAAATGCATTGTGATGGCATGCGTTGTAAAATCATGCATTGTAATGGATGTTGCGATGTAAAAATCATGTTGTAAAGGCATGTGTTGTAAACGTTTGCTTTGTAACGTGTCCTATTCAGGATTTCGTCCTAATAAAGGGACACCCCAGGGACGCTAAGGTGTCTTCCTGGACATTTTCTCTTATTCTTGTTAGACGTCTAGACCTGAGGGTTCTATATTGTGTGATTAGATTTTAGACCAACCCAAGAGCCCGCTCTGGGGTGGTTGATGCCCAATAAATGTTGTCACTCACTGTGCGGATGAAGGTCAACCTTTCACACTACACCTCTCTGGCTCCAATAGTCTAGCCTGAGGCTGTGCAGTTCGGTCCATGAAAAAGGAAGAAGCAAGCTAGGAAGGCCAAGGCAAGTCATGAGACTTCAGAAAAAGTATGTGCAGGCAGGATGAGAAAGGCTGCCCTGTGGTTACTCCTACTGGCGCAGTAGTCTTGGCACATACCCAGTGAGAGAGGGCGCTCTAGAGCTGGGGGCCAGAGATGGATGGATTCCCAGGCTGGCAACCACAAACTGATGTCCTAGACTGCAGGAAGGGTTCTTTCTGCCAGCGAGGATCTAGGTGGAAGGAAGAAATTAAGTGAAACACTTCAAATTTTAATCACCGTCAAAAAAGGCTTTAAGTAAAGGTAACAGGTTAGCAGTGTCTGAGGTCTTGAGATCTCTCTCAGGTCACGTGTGCTGCCTTCTATGGGTGAAAAAATAAGGGCTCCTCTCAGTGCTTAATTTGTAAAACATTAAGTGCCAGGGCCCTTCTCGGAAGGCCACTGCAGCCTGCACCACACATTGCCCCTGCCAGGGCTGCCAAAGACGGGACCAACATAACACCTAAAAATCGCACTCCTACAAGTGTGACAATTCAGACTACTTGAGGCCACACAAAGCTAAAATATTGGCGTGAGTTGCCGGTATTATTAATTATTTTCAATATGCAATTTGACTTAATAAACAAGGTTGCTGTGCTCATCTCAAAATTAAACAGACAGTGCCACCATGTGGTGGACTGTTACTAGATGCTGACAATTAAGTGCTGGTGCCGAGCACTAGAAACCACTGGCTCAAATTAAGCACTGGCTCCTGTGGACCATTCTTGGTGGAAGAGATAAAAATCATAAACACTTGCAGTCCTGGGATGATCTGAAGTTGGATGGGAGCCAGACTCACAAGGCAGTGTGCACAGCCAGACATGTTGATGCAGAAAGCAAGTCAGCCCCTGGCCCTTAAATGAAGGAGGTGCAGTGACAGTCATCGCACTTGAACACTGGCTTGGTCCTGCCCTTTCCAGGAATATTTCACTGCACTGGCAACACAAGACAAGCCTCCAGTTGTAGAGGTGAGAAGCACGGAACTCACCTTCCACCCTGAATGGACCCCTATGTCCAGCACTACACATAGTCAATCTTTGGGACTGCCAGCCTCTCCCACAGAAAATAATGGAGCTAGGAACTTAAAATAAAACCCTATTAGAAATAAAGTTAAATTAAATTACTTAAAGTAGTTAAAAATATTGATTAATTTAACTAAATGTTAAAAATAATTTATGAAAATAGTACATAATTTTAATTATTAATAAAATTATTATAAAATATTTTTGCATTCAAATATTAATGTAACAATACATTTTATTAAAATATAATTGAATTACTTTTAATTATTTCTATACATCACTTCACATCACTTTTCTATAATTCTGTGCATCATTAATAATACTTCTTAATGAATAACGGAAACCTTTTTTTTACTTTAGGTGGAAATTTATTTTTAACTTAAACCTCAGGAAAATAATTTGTATTTAATTTATTATGTTTACGTTAATTAAAGAATTAGGTTTAATTCAAGTTTAAGTAAATAGCGCAGTAGCATTTTTTCTTTAGTTCTACATTTAAAATAAATATATACAATTCGTTATATTAATATTTATCCGAAAAATATTTTTCATAATGTTCTCGAGTCAAATACATTTTTAAAATGTTCACTGTACTGAGATTCCACAGACTCCCTTTAGCTCTGAGCTGGAGGAATTTACTACTGTTTTGGTCCCTTTAAGCTTTAGTAACTAGAGAAGTTCAGTTTGGTTATAGCTATGGGCTTATTCTTTTGCGTGTGGATGCATGTTCCTCCTTAAACACCTCTCTACCTCTCCCTAAACCCCTTCTCACACCACCCGAAACCTCTCCCATTTAGTAGTACGTATTCGGCATTTTCCAGCCCCCGTCCCTCCAACATTTAATACTAGGTAGTAAACCCACATGTGTTAGGATCTCCCCATAGGAAGGTAAGAGAGGTGGGGATTTACATTCGTAGGTTTGTGATTAGCGTTTAGTGCTGTTGTAGCTACTAAGGTACTAGAAAGTGCACTTAGTGAATAGCTCCCTGAATACAGGCCCCTGTCAGCAAAAAGTTCCACTGTTCCACAATACACTTAATTTTATTTCTATATATATATATGTCTTGTAAAACCTACTCTACAGTGTTAATGTACTACACAAGAAATGCATGTTTTAATTTCCTTACAATGTGCTTTGCATTTAAAATGTGATTTATAATACACCTTGTTGAATTAAACACATCTTAAATATTAGCATCTTATCCCCAACAACAACACACATTTCTCAAAACAGTGACTAACATATCTGCAGTCTCAGTCAAACAAAAAGAGGCGCAGCAGCTCTAATATACATTGGAGGTTTGTCACATAGAGAAATACTGTTTGATGGCTCGATGCATTGAGAGGCAGAATGCATCCCTGCACTGGCTTTATGTCTGCAGCTGCAGACCGTAGCCTGGGAAACGTTTCAAATTGGGGGCTTAAAACTGTGTAAGGACAGGCCAAAACAGAGCAAGTGACATATTCAAGAAAAGGCATGGTGTGGAAATATCGAGTTATATATATATAATGCTACAGGAATATTGTTGTACAAATACCGGCATACAAGATATTGACATGGTAGGTATGTATGGGTAAGTATAGATTTACTATACTTAACTCCTTAACTCCACATACATATACTGACTATAGATATATACTGACTATATATTATATATATATATATATATATATATATATATATATTATCTACTGGCGGTCGCCAGTAGATAGTTATAGTTAGGACCTATTTTCCATAGGAAATCCAGCGACATTCTATTTGAAATAACTCTCTTGCCGGTTGACGTATCTTCGCGAAATTTTCAAACTTTGTGGGGCGCTCCGGTCCGCTCCTACCCTGAAAGTCTCGGGGTGATTCGTTAAGCGGTGGCCGAGAAAAAGGGGGTCCCAAAACGCGTTTTCCCCATTCATTTTCCATAGGAAACTTTAGACACGGCTACAGACCGAACTGCTGAACGGAATTACACCAAATTTGGCAAAGAGGTAGTTCTTGGTTCAGAAAGAACCCTTTTTGTTAAATGGTGTAAATCCGTTCAGTAGTTGCTGAGAAAATCAAAAGTAAAAGTACATATATATCTATGGGCACGGAGGATCCGCGCACCCTTCCGATCACGAGCTGTCTGCTAATTGGCTGTCAACACTCCAAACCAGGAAGTGTTGGCAGCCATCTTGTTCCTCGGTAGAACCGAGGAACAAGAAAGCAGTAAAAAAAAGTGCGCAAAACGCACAAAGGGGGCAGGGTAGAAACACCCTGACGCCCTAGGTCTGCTCAGGGGGTCCCACAAGGACCCCCTGGGCAAAAAAAAGCATTTTTTTTTATTTTTTTTTAATTGGCAGGGAGCGCGAATCCTGCCGAAAAAAAAAAAAAATCCAATCAATCAATCACAGAATTTGTAGAGCGCACTACTTACCCGCGAGGGTCTCAAGGCGCTGGGGAGAGGGAAGGGGGGGGATGCTGCTACTGGTCGAACAGCCAGGTCTTGAGTAGCCTCCTGAAGGTCAGCAGGTCTTGGGTCTTTCGTAGGCTTAGTGGAAGGGTGTTCCAGGTCTTGGCGGCGACGTGTGAGAAGGATCTGCCGCCGGTGGTTGTTCTTCGAATGCGGGGGACGGTGGCGAGGGAGAGGTCGCTGGAGCGGAGCTGGCGGTTGGGGACGTAGAAGAAGAGTCGTCTGTTGAGGTAGGCTGGGCCAGTTTTGTGGAGTGCCTTGTGTGCGTGGGTGAGGAGTTTGAAGGTGATCCTCCTGTCGACGGGGAGCCAGTGCAGGTTCCTCAAGTGGGGGGTGATGTGGCTGTGGCGTGGTACGTCGAGGATCAGTCGTGCGGAGGCGTTTTGTATGCGTTGCAGTCGCTTGATGAGCTTGGCCGGGGCTCCCGCGTAGAGGGCGTTCCCATAGTCTAGTCTGCTACTGACGAGGGCCTGGGTGACTGCTCTTCTTGTGTCTGTCGGGATCCACCTGTAGATCTTGCGAAGCATGCGGAGGGTGTTGAAGCAGGAGGAGGAGACTGCGTTGACTTGCTTGGCCATGGAGAGCGTTGAGTCGAGGATGACTCCCAGGTTGCGTGCGTGGTCGGTGGGTGTCGGGGCTGCTCCCAGCGTCGTTGGCCACCAGGAGTCGTCCCAGGCTGAGGGGTTGGAGCCGAGGATGAGGACTTCCGTTTTGTCCGTGTTCAGCTTTAGTCGGCTGATCTTATTCCAATCGGCGACGGCCTTCATTCCGTCATGGAGTTTGGCTTTGGCGGCGAGGGGTCCTTGGTGAGGGAGAGGATCAGTTGAGTGTCGTCGGCGTAGGAGATAATGTTGAGGTCGTGTTGTCTGGCGATGCGTGCGAGCGGGGCCATGTAGATGTTGAACAGTGTTGGGCTGAGGGACGATCCCTGTGGTACGCCGCAGATGATCTCGGAGGCTTCGGATCGGAAAGGTGGGAGGCGGACTCTCTGGGTTCTGCCGTCGAGGAAGGAGGTGGTCCATTCCAGGGCCTTGTCTCGGATCCCTGCGTCGTGGAGGCGTGCGCGTAGAGTGCGGTGGCAGACAGTGTCGAAGGCGGCGGAGAGGTCCAGCAGGATGAGGGCTGCGGTCTCACCATTGTCCAGCAGGATCCTGATGTCGTCGGTGTCGGCGATGAGGGCAGTCTCAGTGCTGTGGTTGCTGCGGAACCCTGATTGGGATGGGTCCAGGATGCTGTTTTCTTCGAGGTATCGGGTTAGCTGTTTGTTGACGATCTTCTCGATGACCTTGGCTGGGAACGGAAGCAGAGAGATGGGCCGGAAGTTCTTGAGGTCTCTCGGTCCGCCTTGGGTTTTTGAGTAGGGCGTTGATCTCTGCGTGTTTCCAGCTCTCTGGGAAGGTCGCGGTCTCGAAGGAGAGGTTGATGATGTTGCACAGGTGGGGTGCGATGGAGCTGCTGGCTTTGTTGAAGATGTGGTGCGGGAAAGGGTCTGACGGGGAGCCGGAGTGTATTGTGCTCATGGTCTTGATGGTGTCCTCGATGTTCACGCTGGCCCAGGCTGGCAGGGGGTCATGGTCGATGGTGTGTGGCGGGTCTGGTGTATCGATCTTAGTTGGGGTTGTCTGGGTGTTGAAGCTGTCGTGGATGTCGGCGATCTTGCGGTGAAAGAAGGTGGCGAGGGAATCGCACAGGGGTTGCGACGGCGGGATGTCGTTGGTGTTGGAGCTGGGATTGGAGAGTTCCTTCACGATGTTGAAAAGCTCCTTGCTGTTGTGTGCGTTGTTGTCGAGGCGGTCTTTGAAGGAGATTCTCTTGGCGGACCTGATGAGGTGGTGGTGGTTACGGATGGCGTCTTTGTGGGCTGTGTGGCTGTCCGGTGTCTTATCGCTGTGCCATTTCTTCTCTAGTTTCCGGCAGGTACGCTTGGAGGCTAGGAGTTCTGAGGTGAACCAGCTGGCTCTTTTGGTGGTGTCGCTGTAGGTGAGCTTTCTCAGCGGGGCGAGGGTGTTGGGACAGTCGTCCATCCATCGTCTGAGGTTGCAGGCAGCGTCGTCGGTGTTGGATGGGTCGGAGGGAGGGCTGAGAGCGAGGTTGCCCGGAGTTGGTCTTCGGTGACTTTGCTCCAGCAGCGGCGTGGGATCTGTTGGGTGCGGTGGTGTGTGGTGGGTTTCTGGAAGGTGAAATGGATGCAGCGGTGGTCGGTCCAGAGGAGTTCCGTGGTGTGGCTGAAGGAGACGTGGGAGCTTGAGGAGAAGATGGGGTCAAGCGTGTGGCGCGCAGTGGGTCGGTGTTGTGACGAGCTGGCTCAGGCCGAGGTTGGCGAGGCTGTCGATCAGGGTGGTGGAGTTGCTGTCGTTGTTGTTCTCCAGGTGAAAGTTCAAGTCTCCGAGGAGGATGTAGTCGGTAGAGGTCAGGGCGTGCGTGCTGATGAAGTCGGCGATGGAGTCGCTGAACTGGGGTCGGGGCCCAGGGGGTCTGTAGACAAGGGTGCCTCTAAGGGTGGTGTTGGGGTCCGTGTGGATCTGGAAGTGCATGTGTTCGGCGGTGCTGAGAGTGTCGTCGGTGCTGGTCGAGACCCTGATGGTGTTCTTGTGGACGATGGCGATTCCTCCTCCTACTGCGTTGACGCGGTCTCTGCGGGTGATCTTATAGCCGTCAGGGATGGCTATGGCGATGTCGGGGGCGGAGGAGTCGTTCATCCAGGTCTCTGTCAGGAAGGCGACGTCTGGTGATGATGTGTCGAGCAGGTCCCAGAGCTCGACGGCGTGTTTGCGTGCGGAGCGGGTGTTCAGTAGGATGCACCGGAGGTGGTTGAGGTCCTTCTTGGCGGGCGCCTCGGTGGCTCTGAGGCTGGTGTAGCTGCAGTTCCGGCAGCTGAAGGGACCATGGATGCGTTTCGGGGTGGCCTTGAAGCAGTTGTGCGTCCGTCCGGGGTTGAGGGCGTGGAGTGTGGTGGCATCGTATCGGCGTCGGTCCTCGAGGCTGGAGCGGGGGGCGCGCGGTCCAGGGGTTCTGGCGCTGGACGCGGTCCAGTCGCGGACGGGCGCAGACGGGCTTGCCTTAGGCGCGGCCGCTCAGCGGCCGCCATATATGGGGAGGTGGGAGGGAGGAGCAGCTGGGAGGCGGGAGGCAAGGGCAGCGAATGGGCAGTCAGGGGGGCGGGGCCGCAGGGGACGCAGCGGCGGGAATGGAGAGAGGGAGCGGGGGCACAGAAGGAAAAATGGGGAGAAAACAAACAGAGAAATACGGGCACAGTACAATGGGGCAGCGAGGGGCACAGAAGGAAAAATGGAGAGAAAACAAACAGAGAAATATGGGCACAGCACAATGGGGCAGCGAGGGGCACAGAAGGAAAAATGGAGAGAAAACAAACAGAGAAATACGGGCACAGTACAATGGGGCAGCGAGGGGCACAGAAGGAAAAATGGAGAGAAAACAAACAGAGAAATACGGGCACAGCACAATGGGGCAGCGAGGGGCACAGAAGGAAAAATGGAGAGAAAACAAACAGAGAAATACGGGCACAGCACAATGGGGCAGCGAGGGGCACAGAAAGAAAAATGGGGAGAAAACAAACAGAGAAATACGGGCACAGTACAATGGGGCAGCGAGGGGCACAGAAGGAAAAATGGAGAGAAAACAAACAGAGAAATACGGGCACAGTACAATGGGGCAGCGAGGGGCACAGAAGGAAAAATGGGAGAAAACAAACAGAGAAATACGGGCACAGTACAATGGGGCAGCGAGGGGCACAGAAGGAAAAATGGAGAGACAGAAAGCAAGAAATACGGGCACCGAGGCCACAAGCGGAGGGGCGAGCTCACCAGCAGCAGCAGCGGGCGGACAACACAGGCGGAGCTGTGTGGTGGGGAGCGACCTACCTGGCAAGGTCAAGGGTCGCTCTCCTCACCGCGCAGCGGCCGCCATATATGGGGAGGTGGGAGGGAGGAGCAGCTGGGAGGCGGGAGGCAGGGGCAGCGAATGGGCAGTCAGGGGGCGGGGCCGCAGGGACGCAGCTGCGGGAATGGAGAGAGGCAGCGGGGGCACAGAAGGAAAAATGGGGAGAAAACAAACAGAGAAATACGGGCACAGTACAATGGGGCAGCGAGGGGCACAGAAGGAAAAATGGAGAGAAAACAAACAGAGAAATACGGGCACAGCACAATGGGGCAGCGAGGGGCACAGAAGGAAAAATGGAGAGAAAACAAACAGAGAAATACGGGCACAGCACAATGGGGCAGCGAGGGCACAGAAGGAAAAATGGGGAGAAAACAAACAGAGAAATACGGGCACAGTACAATGGGGCAGCGAGGGGCACAGAAGGAAAAATGGAGAGAAAACAAACAGAGAAATACGGGCACAGTACAATGGGGCAGCGAGGGGTACAGAAGGAAAAATGGGGAGAAAACAAACAGAGAAATAAGGGCACAGTACAATGGGGCAGCGAGGGGCACAGAAGGAAAAATGGAGAGACAGAAAGCAAGAAATACGGGCACCGAGGCCACAAGCGGAGGGGCGAGCTCACCAGCAGCAGCAGCGGGCGGACAACACAGGCGGAGCTGTGTGGTGGGGGAGCGACCTACCTGGCAAGGTCAGGGTCGCTCTCCTCACCGCGCAGCGGCCGCCATATATGGGGAGGTGGGAGGGAGGAGCAGCTGGGAGGCGGGAGGCAGGGGCAGCGAATGGGCAGTCAGGGGCGGGGCCGCAGGGACGCAGCGGCGGGAATGGAGAGAGGCAGCGGGGGCACAGAAGGAAAAATGGGGAGAAAACAAACAGAGAAATACGGGCACAGTACAATGGGGCAGCGAGGGGCACAGAAGGAAAAATGGGGAGAAAACAAACAGAGAAATACGGGCACAGTACAATGGGGCAGCGAGGGGCACAGAACGAAAAATGGAGAGAAAACAAACAGAGAAATACGGGCACAGCACAATGGGGCAGCGAGGGGCACAGAAGGAAAAATGGAGAGAAAACAAACAGAAATACGGGCACAGCACAATGGGGCAGCGAGGGGCACAGAAGGAAAAATGGGGAGAAAACAAACAGAGAAATACGGGCACAGTACAATGGGGCAGCGAGGGGCACAGAAGGAAAAATGGAGAGAAAACAAACAGAGAAATACGGGCACAGTACAATGGGGCAGCGAGGGGCACAGAAGGAAAAATGGGGAGAAAACAAACAGAGAAATACGGGCACAGTACAATGGGGCAGCGAGGGGCACAGAAGGAAAAATGGAGAGACAGAAAGCAAGAAATACGGGCACCGAGGCCACAAGCGGAGGGGCGAGCTCACCAGCAGCAGCAGCGGGCGGACAACACAGGCAGAGCTGTGTGGTGGGGGAGCGACCTACCTGGTCGCTTCGATGTAAATTTGCCCCCGGGTGGGCCAAGTCCCGGGGGCATGCTGGGGGGGTTTATTTTATGTATGGGGGACCTCTAAGGGCCCCCAAGCCCCGGGGACCACCACCCCCGGGGCTTTATCATAAATGGTGCGGGAGGGCTCTGAGCCCTCCGCAGCCCCGGGGACCGTCACCTCCCCGGGGCTTTTTCTTTTTTTTTAAAACCTGTGTGGGGGCTCCAGCCCCCACACGCCCGGGACCACCACCTCCCCGGGGCACTAAGAAAATTGAAAATGGGGGTCCGTTTTGGACCCCCAAGCCCCGAGGACCACCACCTCCCGGGGCTTTCAAAATGTAGGGAGGGGGCCGCGCGGCCCCCTCCTGGAGCCCTTGATGGCCCTGGGGACCGCCACCCCCAGGGCCGGCTCCTGCAGTGTCCCGGGGTGCCTACCCCCGGGACACTGCTGTTTGCTATGACAGGACGGGAGCCTCGCGGCTCCCGTCCTGTCATAGCAAACTTAGTTTGCATTTTGAAAGAGAGAGCAGGAAACCTGCTCTCACTTTCAAAATGCAAACCAATTGCTTTCCACACGGGGAGCAGCATGTTAGCTGTTCCCCATGTGGAAAAGCAATGCCGGCTCGCGCAGGAGGCTGGGAGCCGGCTGGGACTGTGGGGGATTGGGGACCCCCACAGTCCCCAACCAGAGGCCAGGCCCCGGGGATGGGGTCCCCGGGGCCATAAGTGGCCCGGGAGGGGGCCACGCAGCCCCCTCCCCAAATAAAAAAAAAAATAAAATAAAAAAAATAAGGGCAAGGCCAGCCCCGGGGGATGGGGTCCCCGGGGCCTTAAATGGCCTGAGGAGGGGGGCCACGCAGCCCCCCTCCATATTTTTTATTTAAAAAGAGGGCATGCCCGGGGGATGGGGTCCCCGGGGCCAATAGAGGCCCAGGGAAGGGGGGCCACGCGGCCCCCTTCCGTTTTTTTATTTTTTAAATAAAACAAAAAAAATGCTCAGGCCCCGGGGATGGGGTCCCCGGGGCCAAAAGTGGCCGAGGAAGGGGGGCCACGCAGCCCCCTCCCATAAAAAAAAAAAAAAAAAAAACGGCATCGTGCCGGAGGCCCGCCCCCTCCCTGCAGTACTCTGCAAACGCGCCCCCTGGCGCGTTTTAAGAAGGGAGTAATTCCCCTTGAATACTGGGGGTCCCTGGGGGCCAACTAGCCCACTAGGAACCTCCAGTATGCGCCAGGGGCTGCCTTGCAGAGAGGTGTACAGAGGCCACGCCCCTTTTACACCTCTCTGCAACGCAGCTCTGTGGCGCTTAATGGAGGTAGCTGGTGGGCTAGTTGCACCCCAGGGACCCTCAGTATTCAAGGGAGTTAATCCCCCGACTTAAAACGCGCCACGGGCGCGTTTGCACAGTGGTGAAGGGAGGGCGGGGCCTGAGGTGACATGTGTGCAAACAGGCGCCGTGGCGTTTTAAGATGGGGAATTAAATCCCCTTCAATCCTGAGGGTCCCTGGGGGCCAACGAGCCCAACAGGTACATCCAGAAAGCGCCACAGAGCTGCGTTGCAGAGAGGTGTAAAAGGGGTGTGGCCTCTCTACACGTCTCTGCAACGCAGCCCCTGGCGCATACTGGAGGTTCCTGGTGGGCTAGTTGGCCCCTAGGGACCCTCATGATTCAAGGGGACTTAATCCCCCAACTTAAAACGCGCCACGGGGCACGTTTGCACAGATGTCACCTCAGGCCCCGCCCCTCCCTTCACCATTGTGCAAATATTCCTCTAAAATCTGCCGAACTACGAATTCTGATTTACTCACCTGTTATCAGGAGAGACCTCAGTGCTGCATCTTTCAGCCCAGTACTAATCCTGAAAAGTAATTTTAACCGTACTTACCAGTAACTTGAATTTTCTTCCATAGGATATCATTGCCTGCTTTTTGCTGAAAAAGTTTCGAAGTGTTGATTTTTGAAACATACAAATATTCCTCTAAAATCAGCCGAAATACGAATTCCGATTTACTCACCTGTTAATAGGAGAGACCTCAGTGCTGTATCTTTCAGCCCAGTACTGGTCCTGAAAAGTAATTTTAACCGTACTTACCAGTAACTTGAATTTCCTTCCATAGGCTAACATTGACTGGTTTCACTTGGAAATTCTTCTAAGTGTGGAGTTTTGGAACTTAAAAATATTCCTCTAAAATCAGCCGAAATACGAATTCCGATTTACTCACCTGTTATCAGGAGAGACCTCAGTGCTGCATCTTTCAGCCGAGTACTGATCCTCAAAAGTAATTTTATCCGTACTTACCAGTAACTTGAATTTCCTTCCATAGGATATCATTGCCTGCTTTTTGCTGAAAAAGTTTCTAAGTGTTGATTTTTGAAACATACAAATATTCCTCTAAAATCAGCCGAAATCCGAATTCTGATTTACTCACCTGTTATCAGGAGAGACCTCAGTGCTGCATCTTTCAGCCCAGTACTGGTCCTGAAAAGTAATTTTAACCGTACTTACCGGTAACTTGAATTTCCTTCATAGGCTAACATTGACTGGTTTCACTTGGAAATTCTTCTAAGTGTGGAGTTTTGGAACTTTATAATATTCCTCTAAAATCAACCAAAGTACGAATTCCAATTTACTCACCTGTTATCAGGAGAGAACCCAGTGCTGCATCTTTTAGCCCAGCACTGACCCTAAAAAGTAATTTTAACCGTACTTACCAGTAACTTATATTTTCTTCCATAGGAATCCATTGTCTGGTTTTCAGCAGAAAAGTTTCAAAGTGTCAATTTTCACAAACTACAAATATTCCTTAAAAATCGCCTGTATGACTTAAACGCATTCTTTCAACTGTTTACAGGAGATGCACCAGTGCTGGATCCAGGATCCAACACTGAGTAAGAAAAAGTAACGATAACAGTTTTTACCTGCTAAGTGAATTTCCTTCCATAGGATAACATTGGTGATTCTATGAGAAAAAGTTTCTAAGTGTCAACTTTTAAAATACAATAATATTCCTTAAAAATCACTACTGTAACCAAAACGCTTTTACTCAACTGTTTACAGGAGATGTCCCAGGACTGAATCTAGGATCCAGTCCTGTGGTTAGAAAAGTAATCCATAAAGTAACTAATTGCATTTAACTAGAAATTCACATTGAGCTGAATGTTGCATTGTGTTTGAAAATGTGTTGCCCATTGCAACAACTGTAACTACTGTACTTAAAAGTCTATTGCCTATGTGCAAAGTATTTAAACTAAAGTAATTCATTCTGAGAAAGTATTTTTTGTAATGTAATGTATAATGTAATTACAATGTAATTTAAAAATAAAATATGTAAAAAAAAATGGTTTCTAAAAATGTAGTAAATCAGTATGAAAAAAATAAATATAACAATTAATACATTTAAAAATTGTCATTTACAAAACCTTTGAAATTCACTTAAAAAACCGTAGGTTTCAGACATGTTATAGTTAGGAATTAGCATTTAAAAAACCTTTGAAATTCACTGAAAAAACCAGAGGTTTCAGACATGTTATAGTTAGAAATTAGCATTTAAAAAACCTTTGAAATTCACTGAAAAAACCATAGGTTTCAGGCACGTTATAGTTAGAAATTAGCATTTAAAAAACCTTACAAATTCACTGAAAAAACCATAGGTTTTAGGGACAGTTATAGTTACTTGGACATTGCACTCGTACAAAACCCATGAAATTCCCCCGTTATAGTTAGTTCAGCTAACTATAACTCGCGCCCCTCAATGCACTGCTGATGACGTCACATATTACATCACTCATGACATGGTCAGTGACATCACTGATGACATCACTGATGACATCTCAAATGACATCACTGATTACATCATCCATGTGAGAATTTAATGCATCTTCTCACACCCTAATATAACTTTTGATACACCCACTCTAAATTACAGACTGCCATTCTAAAAACCATACACACTCCAATACCAATAAGTACATACCCACTCACTGATTCTTAGGTCTACACACACACATCTACTCACTCACCCGTACAGTCACTCATACTTACAGTCACTCAGTACAGGACTATCATATGCACTCATACACCTATATAAACACTCACACAATGCAACTCATCCATAGAGGTACTCACACACCTAGTCAGTCATGCAAATAATTAAACACACTGCCATTTACTCACCTATACAATTATACACACACCAGCTCACTTACTCATACAAATACTAGCACATTCTTACGCTCTTATACAATCACTGATACAAGCACACACTCATCCATACAGTCACTCTCATAATCACACACTCTCGCTTATAGCTATTTATATACTCTAACACACATATATACTGCCTTTTACATATGTAGTTACTCACACATGTACCACTGGGACATACATTCACTCACTAACACACTCTTACACACACTTACCCACCCATACAGTCTATCACAGATGCACTCTTGAAACCATCCACCCAGTGAATCACCCACTCACACATCTATGCACAGAGTCACACTCACCCCACCCACACAAACACTGAGGCACCCATACAGATACTCAGACAACCAATCAATAACTCATATAGACACTCATGTAGCTATTCACAAACCCATGCGGCCACTTACACAGCAACAGACAGACGGATACAGACATTCACACAGTTTAGTCACTAACCCATGCATTCAGTAAGATACGTTTAATCACTCACTTATAGAGTTAGTCACGCACCTAGTAAATCATCCATTCAGACACTTATACACCCATTCATTCTTCAATACGCCTTTCCCTATATATATTAAAAATATTTAAACTTTACAGAAACACACAGTCACTGGATGATGTCATCAGTGATGACATCAGTGATGTCATCAGTGATGTCATCAGTGATGTCACTGACCATGTCATGAGTGATGTAATATGTGACGTCATCAGCAGTGCATTGCGGGGGCGCGAGTTATAGTTAGCTGAACTAACTATAACAGGGGAATTTCATGGGTTTTGTACGAGTGCAATGTCCAAGTAACTATAACTGTCCCTAAAACCTATGGTTTTTTCAGTGAATATATATATATATATATATATATATATATATATATATATATATATATATATAGGAACAGGAGCACTCAGCAGGTTTGTATCCATTATTTATTTACGGCAGACGCGTTTTGACAAGAAGTTGTCTTTATCAATGCCTTGGTCCATGAATGTTCAAACAGTTGTTAATATGAGTCCACCCTCACTCTCATTGGTTGCTCTTGATCCAATGAATATAAACTACATGCACCAATATCTATGGTCTTTAAGTAAGTATTGTCCAGGCATTAACTGCAAGTCCCATAATGCCGTTCGGGTGCATGCTGATTGAATGAAGAACATCCACTGGAACAATTTCACTATTAAAATAATTGTTACAGTTACTTTCGTCCTGCCGTACTTTGTCATATCAGGGGAGCAATAATTCCAAGCGTGCACATTTAGTAATTGCACTCTTCATTATCGTAATGATGACATCGTGTCATGGATATGTCTCGCCTTCTCGGCACACGGCGGTTCCAGCTGTACAAACTCAATTTTCCACCAAAAGCCACACTTCACGGCTGAACTCAGCGGATGGGTGTCTCATTTCGTGCATGTGGCTGCACGACATAAAATTATCCACCAAAAACCTCAGAAGAAGGAACAGGAGCACTCAGCAGGCTTGTTTCCATTATTTATTTACGGCAGACGCGGTTCGACAAGAAGTTGTCTTCATCAATGCTTTGGTCCTTGAATGTTCAAACAGTTGTTGTTAATAGGAGTCCACCCTCACTCTCATTGGCTGCTCTTCATCCAATGAATTTAAACTACATGCACCAATCTCCATGGTCTTTAAGTAAGTATTGTCCAGGCATTAACTACAAGTCCCATAATGCCGTTCGGGTGCATGCTGATTGAATGAAGAACATCCACTGGAACAATTTCACTATTAAAATAATTTTTACAGTTACCTTCATCCTGCCGTACTTTTCCATGTCAGGGGAGCAATAATTCCAAGCGTGCACATTTAGTAATTGCACTCTTCATTATCGTTATGATGACATCATGTCATGGATATGTCTCGCCTTCTCGGCACACGGCGGTTCCAGCCGTACAAACTCAATTTTCCACCAAGTTAATGCCTGGACAATACTTACTTAAAGACCATGGAGATTGGTTCAACCCCCTGCGCTACTTCATGGCGAGTCAAAACTAAGCCTGGGCAGAGTTCACGGAGTGCAAAAGAAACTCCGCCGCGCTACACGGAGCTGCGCAAGCGGCGGAGTGCGTTAGATAATTGCAGTTCACGGTGATTTTCAGTGCCGGGTGTTTGTCCGCACTGTGCAATCATAGTGAACGGCACCATGCACAGCGCAAACGGGTGCAAGCGGGCGCTGCTTCCTTTCTGCAGCTCGAGTAGATTTTTTTTATCCAAGCGGCAGCTTTTTCAACTCGAACGGACGGTTTCTCAACGCGAGCAATTACGAGCACACGAGACCACTCACAATGAGAAATCCGACCGCCCGCGTTGAGAAATCTTGCCGGGAGGTTGATTTTCCACACTTGCGCGCGCCAACTTGACATTGACGATCGTGAACGAGGAAAAATCTCGCTGGGAGGTGCATTTTCCTCGCTCCCGGTCCCCAACTTAATGTTGATGAGCGCGAGCGAGGGAAAAAAACTCCGCTCCACATAGCGGAGCAGAGTTTTTCGGAACTCCGCGAGCTTCATGGAGTGCGAAGCGGAGTTCACCGCCCAGTGTTAGTCAAAACTGCCATTAGACAAAGTTTCACTCTCTCTCTCTCTTGCAGGAACATTAACCACAAGAGTTCTCTGGATATTTTTATTGCTGCCTGAAAGCTGGAAGCACAAGGAACTCTGCAGCAGATGCTTTTAAATCGTAAGTTGTTGCTAAACACAGCACCCCTCCAGATGTCAGCGCCCCCTCCCCAGGTCATTGCCCAGTGCAGCCGCACAAATCGCACCCCCCTAAAGCAGACCCTGCCTTCACTGGTTCTCCTCCTATCTTTCCAATCAACATCATTTTGTTTACATGGGCATCTCCAGGTCACAAACAATCTCTATCACACGTGGCGTCCCCCATGCTTACATGCTGTCTCCTATTATCTTCAACCTCTACATGGACCTGCGTGGTGCTCTACTCACAGATAACAGCATCAAGATTCACCAATATGCTCATGATCCATAACTCTACCTGAAGGTCTCCTCTGCTGCAGACATCCAGTGCTTCAAACGCTGCTTGCACATCATCCACACCTGGATGTCTTATGGCTGCCTGAAGTTCAACTCACCAGAGGCAGAATTCCGATTATTTGTCAACAACAGCAAACAAGACACAGTA
This sequence comes from Calotriton arnoldi, assembly GCA_963921515.1. Taxonomy (NCBI): domain Eukaryota; kingdom Metazoa; phylum Chordata; class Amphibia; order Caudata; family Salamandridae; genus Calotriton; species Calotriton arnoldi. The sequence goes on from CAWUFW010007219.1 coordinate 381,240, forward strand.
CAAACCTGGCTCAACTAAATTAACCTTGACAGCTTTGAACCACAACCCTCACCGGATGACAAAACCCTCCGATTCACCCTGGACACCAATCTCTCCCAGTGCCGTGAACACTGTGGCAGGTCCCATGTTCCCATCCTATTCTACTATTTCCCTAGTTTGGTCCTATCAAGCTGTTCTCTTTTCTTTCCCTCACGATCCTCGGACTCCTTTATCTCTTTCATAGAAAGTAGAAACATTACTATTGTGTCTCCTGATTGTCTAAGTAAGATGACATGCTTTTATTGCTTTTAGTTGGAGATGCATATAATCAATATGTGAATCGAGATGATGCATTTGTCGTCATGACCGATTAGCCTTGCTGATACTTTAATGTCTTTAAGCTCTGCGTTTGTTTTCATAAACTAATATAAAATCGGAGATCAGATACTATAAAAACCCTGGTATCAAAGCACAGTCAAAGAGGGACTTCGTGCTTGGACTATTATGCCAGGGGACACACTGGTTTGCAGCACCCGACACCCTCAGTCAGAGGCGACATCGGGGACAGCAAAAAGAAGTGGCCATCAGTTTGTCGCTGTTTATTTTCAAGCTCCAAACAAGCTGTGATTGGACACATCTGACTTGCTATTTCGTAACTAAAGCACAGGTATGCTCGATCAATCCTGAGAAACTCAAGTTATGCCTTCCTATTTACTGCTCTAGCTAGAATTAGCAGAGCACTTAGAAATAGCCCTTGGGTGTTAGGATGCTAAAAATTCAATAACCATGTTAGAAATGACTTTTCTGTTTTTGTTGACCATGACATTCTTAGTTGCATTCCCCTTTGCATTCTGTGTGGCTACAATTCATATTTTATGCACTAGGTTATGGTTTTAAATTAAACATTTTTAAATACATTTTTTGTTTCTTACTGCTATTCTGAGTGTGTTATTCATTTACAAAAGAGGGTTTGGAGTTCCACTGTGTCTCTGAACTCATCTTGTGGGACTCATCATTACCAGAAAACACTTCCTGTGCAGTATTGCTCTGTGGGTTGGGTATGGCTTGCAGTTCAATTAAATTTCTCACTCCTATTGGTGCACCCTGCGGCTGTGGGTGCGGGGGACTGGGTGTCAGATCATATCACTGTAAGGACTACATTGCCAAAAAAAACAAAGGAGACTTAGTACCAGCTCTCTCTTTTAAAAAGGTCAAACCATTTCTTCCAGAAAGCATCTTAAGACCGGCTGTTCTTGCTCTCATAGTCTTGCATCTGGATAGTGGTAATGCCCTAGTCCATGGCCTCCTAGGCTCCACACTGGCACTCTTTAGGGCCATCATACACGTTGCAGCACATCTCATCCACGCTTGAAGAAATATGATCACACCACTCCCCCCCACCCTGATGGAAATCCATTGGCTCCCTTTGTCAGCCCGCACCATCTTTAAAACCAGCTGCTTCATTTACAAAGCCATCACGACCAGCATCCCTGCTTATCTGCAAACAAGCTCACTATCTCTGTTGACTCTCAGCCAGGACACAATCAGACTGGAAACAGAGAAGTGTGGAAAAGAAAAAAACAAAACAACAGGGCTTTTCCATCTATGCATTGAGTGTCTGCAACAGTCTCCCTGTATCCATCAGGACTGCCTCAACACTGCGCCAATTTAGGAAAGAGTTGAAGACACACATCTTTAAAGAACACTACATCACAACACAATGCATTAACCATCCAAACCCAGCTTCCTGTCCTATTACTCACCAACTTTAAGCTTGCATTTGCTCATGTACAGCGCACCGCTGCCTTTTGCATAGGTTTGTGGTATATAAATACCACATACGTACATACATACACATAGTGCTGCATTGAGCAGGCAGACATATAACATAACTAGCTATTACATCAGCCCCACTACCTGCTCTGTTTATCTGCATTGACCCTTGCCATAAACCTAAGTCTACGCCTTACCTTAACCCAAACACGAAACCTGACCATCCTTGCTCTACACATCTCTGAGATGCAGAGATCAGTGCCTTCTGAAGAGTCAATGACAAAAGACCACAGAGACACGTATCCTTAATACCTGGTCCAAAAATGCTGTATTTTGCTTTGGTGTTCTTCTCTGATGCAGCCGGGTTGGTTCTAACACTCAGAACCTATGTAAAAGTACAAGAACATCAGAGATCGTTTGCACTGCATGTAATTCAGAAAGTAAAAAAGAGAACACATAGGGGAGACCGGGAGCCTCAATTTTGAAAAAAGGAAAGCAAATGGATTCATAGGCTTGATACTGTTAAATAAGGTCACAATGTGGAGGCAGAAATGCAGAAATGCATTACTGGTTATTTTAAGGACGGATGAGGTTTGATGCTCTTAAATATGGTCTCAATACAGAGTAAGTAATGCATTATTGGTTGTTTCAAGAAGGGGCGAGGCCCAATACTGTTAAACATGGCCTCAGTATAGAAGCACAAATGCATTATTGTTTATTTTAAGAGGGGATGAGGCCCAATACTGTTAAACATGGCCTCAGTTTAGAAGCACAAATGCATTATTGTTTATTTTAAGAGGGGATGAGGCCCAGTGCTGTTAAATATGGATTCAATATACAGGCAACAATGCAGAAAAGGATGTATGAGCTTCGATTCTGTTAAATATTAGGTGTAGGGGTAACTCTTGTAATTTCCTATAGCGTAATTGTGAAAAATTAAGTGAGATTACGCTGAATTACGCAAAGAGCATAACCCAGCATTTAGCGCTATTGTCTTAGCACAGAATACACCCTTGCGTCCAAAATGGACCATAAGCTGCATTTTGTACTAAGAAAGTAGCGCTAAATGCAACAGAACACGAACAGCAGGAGCCAGCTGCCGCTTGCACTCGCTAAATTCATTATTGCTGTGCTTCTGCGCTAGAATCTTTGTGTCAAATTACTCATAGTTTCACGAACGGGTATAACTGCATAATTTTGCCTCAAAAGAGTAATGTGAAATTACCAAAATTACTCTGATTACTCAGGCGTAATTTACATTTTGCATAAGTATATTAAATATGGTCTCAATACAGAGTAAGCAAAGCAGTATTGGCTATTTAAAGAAGGGACAAGGCTCAGAACTAATAAATATGGACTCACTACAGAGGCAGAATGCATGGCTGGTTATTCCAAGTACAGACGAGGTTTGATACTGTAAATATGGACTCACTACAGAGGCTGAATGCATGACGGGTTATTCCAAGGACAGATGAGGTTTGTTACTGTAAATATGGACTCACTACAGAGGCTGAATGCATGGCTGGTTATTCCAAGGACAGACGAGGTTTGATACTGTAGATATGGACTCACTACAGAGGCTGAATGCATGGCTGGTTATTCCAAGGACGGACGAAGTTTCATACTGTAAATATGGACTCACTACAGAGGCTGAATGCATGACGGGTTATTCCAAGGATGGACGAAGTTTCATACTGTAAATATGGACTCACTACAGAGGCTGAATGCATTGCTGGTTATTCCAAGGATGGATGAGGTTTCATACAGTAAATATGGACTCACTACAGAGGCTGAATGCATGGCTGGTTATTCCAAGGACAGACGAGGTTTGATACTGTAAATATGGACTCACTACAGAGGCTGAATGCATGACGGGTTATTCCAAGGACAGACGAGGTTTGACACTGTAAATATGGACTCACTACAGAGGCTGAATGCATTACTGGTTATTCCAAGGACAGACGAGGTCTGATACTGTAAATATGGACTCACTACAGAGGCTGAATGCATGGCTGGTTATTCCAAGGACAGATGAGGTTTGATACTGTAAATGTGGACTCACTACAGAGGCTGAATGCATGACGGGTTATTCCAAGGACGGATGAGCTTTGATACTGTAAATATGGACTAATTACAGAGGCTGAATGCATGACGGGTTATTCCAAGGACGGACGAAGTTTCATACTGTAAATATGGACTCACTACAGAGGCTGAATGCATGACGGGTTATTCCAAGGACAGAAGAGGTTTCATACTGTAAATATGGACTAATTACAGAGGCTGAATGCATGACTGGTTATTCCAAGGACAGAAGAGGTTTGATACTGTAAATATGGACTAATTACAGAGGCTGAATGCATGACTGGTTATTCCAAGGACAGACGAGGTTTGATACTGTAAATATGGACTCACTACAGAGGCAGAATGCATTGCTGGTTATTCCAAGGACAGACGAGGTTTGATACCGTAGATACAGACTCACTACAGAGGCTGAATGCATGACGGGTTATTCCAAGGACAGACGAGGTTTGATACTGTAAATATGGACTCACTACAGAGGCAGAATGCATTGCTGGTTATTCCAAGGACGGAAGAGGTTTGATACTGTAAATATGGACTAATTACATAGGCTGAATGCATTGCTGGTTATTCAAAGAACGGACGAGGTATGATGCCGTAGATACGGGCTCACGACGGAGGAAGAATGCATTGCTGGTTATTCCCAGGGACGGACGAGGTATGATGCCGTGGATACGGGCTCACGACGGAGGCAGAATGCATGACCGGTTATTCCCAGGGACGGACGAGGTTCGATGCCGTGGATACAGGCTCACGACGGAGGCAGAATGCATGACCGGTTATTCCCAGGGACGGACGAGGTTCGATGCCGTGGATACGGGCTCACGACGGAGGCAGAATGCGTGACCGGTTATTCCCAGGGACGGACGAGGTTCGATGCCGTGGATACGAACTCACGAATGGCAGAATGCGTGACGGGTTATTCCCGAGGACGGACGAGGTTCGATGCCATGGATACGGGCTCACGACGGAGGCAGAATGCGTGACGGGTTATTTCCGAGGACGGACGAGGTTCGATGCCGTGGATATGGGCTCACGACGGAGGCAGAATGCGTGGCGGGTTACTCCCGAGGACGGACGAGGTTCGATGCCGTGGATACGGGCTCACGACGGGGGCAGAATGCGTGGCGGGTTACTCCCGAGGACGGACGAGGTTCGATGCCGTGGATACGGACTCACGACGGAGGCAGAATGCGTGGCGGGTTACTCCCGAGGACGGACGAGGTTCGATGCCGTGGATACGGACTCACGACGGAGGCAGAATGCGTGGCGGGTTACTCCCGAGGACGGACAGGGTTCGATGCCGTGGATACGGGCTCACGACGGAGGCAGAATGCGTGACGGGTTACTCCCGAGGACGGACGAGGTTCGATGCAGTGGATACGGGCTCACGACGGAGGCAGAATGCATGGCGGGTTACTCCCAAGGACGGACGAGGTTCGATGCCGTGGATACGGGCTCACGACAGAGGCAGAATGCATGGCGGGTTACTCCCGAGGACGGACGAGGTTCGATGCCGTGGATACGGGCTCACGACGGGGGCAGAATGCGTGGCGGGTTACTCCCGAGGACGGACGAGGTTCGATGCCGTGGATACGGACTCACGACAGAGGCAGAATGCATGGCGGGTTACTCCTGAGGACAGACGAGGTTCGATGCCATGGATACAGGCTCACGACGGAGGCAGAATGTGTGGCGGGTTACTCCCGAGGACGGACAAGGTTCGATGCCTTGGATACGGGCTCACGACGGAGGCAGAATGCGTGGTGGGTTACTCCCGAGGACGGACGAGGTTCGATGCCATGAATACGGGCTCACGACGGAGGCAGAATGCGTGGTGGGTTACTCCCGAGGACGGACGAGGTTCGATGCCTTGGATCCGGGCTCACGACGGAGGCAGAATGCGTGGCGGGTTACTCCCGAGGACGGACGAGGTTTGATGCCGTGGATACGGGCTCACGACGGAGGCAGAATGCATAGCGGGACCCTCCCGAGCACGGACGAGGTTCGATGCCGTGGATACGGGCTCACGACGGAGGTAGAATGCGTGGCGGGTTCCTCCCGAGCACGGACGAGGTTCGATGCCGTGGATACGGACTCACGATGAAGGCAGAATGCGTGGCGGGTTCCTCCCGAGGACGGACGAGGTTCGATGCCGTGGATACGGACTCCCGACGGAGGCAGAATGCGTGTCGGGTTCCTCCCGAGGACGGACGAGGTTCGATGCCGTGGATACGGACTCCCGACGGAGTCAGAATGCGTGTCGGGTTCCTCCCGAGGACGGACGAGGATCGATGCCGTGGATACGGACTCACGACGGAGGCAGAATGCGTGTCAGGTTCCTCCCGAGGATGGACGAGGTTCGATGCCGTGGATACGGACTCCCGACGGAGGCAGAATGCGTGGCGGGTTACTCCCGAGGACGGACGAAGTTCGATGCCTTGGATACGGACTCCCGACGGAGGCAGAATGCGTGGCGGGTTACTCCCGAGGACGGACGAGCTTCGGTGCCGTGGATACGGGCTCACGACGGAGGCAGAATGTGTGGCGGGTTACTCCCGAGGACGGACGAGGTTCGATGCCATGGATACGGGCTCACGACGGAGGCAGAATGCGTGGTGGGTTACTCCCGAGGACGGACGAGGTTCGATGCCTTGGATACGGGCTCACGACGGAGGCAGAATGCGTGGCGGGTTACTCCCGAGGACGGACGAGGTTTGATGCCGTGGATACGGGCTCACGATGGAGGCAGAATGCGTAGCGGGACCCTCCCGAGCACGGACGAGGTTCGATGCCGTGGATACGGGCTCACGACGGAGGTAGAATGCGTGGCGGGTTCCTCCCGAGCACGGACGAGGTTCGATGCCGTGGATACGGACTCACGACGGAGGCAGAATGCGTGTCGGGTTCCTCCCGAGGACGGACGAGGTTTGATGCCGTGGATACGGACTCCCGACGGAGTCAGAATGCGTGTCGGGTTCCTCCCGAGGACGGACGAGGATCGATGCCGTGGATACGGACTCACGACGGAGGCAGAATGCGTGTCAGGTTCCTCCCGAGGATGGACGAGGTTCGATGCCGTGGATACGGACTCCCGACGGAGGCAGAATGCGTGGCGGGTTACTCCCGAGGACGGACGAGGTTCGATGCCGTGGATACGGACTCCCGACGGAGGCAGAATGCGTGGCGGGTTACTCCCGAGGACGGACGAGCTTCGGTTCCGTGGATACGGGCTCACGACGGAGGCAGAATGTGTGGCGGGTTACTCCCGAGGACGGACGAGGTTCGGTGCCGTGGATACGGGCTCACGAAGGAGGCAGAATGCTTGGCGGGTTACTCCCGAGGACGGACGAGGTTCGGTGGCGTGGATACGGGCTCACGACGGAGGCAGAATGCGTGGCGGGTTACTCCCGAGGACGGACGAGGTTCGATGGCGTGGATACGGGCTCACGACGGAGGCAGAATGTGTGGCGGGTTACTCCCGAGGACGGACGAGGTTCGATGGCGTGGATACGGGCTCACGACGGAGGCAGAATGCGTGGCGGGACGAGGTTCGATGGCGTGGATACGGGCTCACGACGGAGGCAGAATGCGTGGCGGGTTACTCCCGAGGACGGACGAGGTCCGATGCCGTGGATACTGGCTCACGATGGAGGCAGAATGCGTGGCGGGTTACTCCCGAGGACGGACGAGGTCCGATGCCGCGGATACGGGCTCACGACGGAGGCAGAATGCGTTTACTCCCGAGGATGGACGAGGTCCGATGCCGAGGATACGGACTCACGACGGAGGCAAAATGCGTGGCGGCTTACTCCCGAGGACGGACGAGGTTCGATGCCGCAGGTACGGACTCACCACAGAGGCAGAATGCATGGCGGGTTACTCCCAAGGACGGATGAGGCTCGATGCCGCAGGTACGGACTCACCACAGAGGCAGAATGCATGGCTGGTTACTCCCGAGGACGGACGAGGCTCGATGCCGCAGGTACGGACTCACCACAGAGGCAGAATGCATAGCTGGTTACTCCCGAGGACGGACGAGGCTCGATGCCGCAGGTACGGACTCACCACAGAGGCAGAATGCATGGCTGGTTACTCCCGAGGAGGGACGAGGCTCGATGCTGCAGGTACGGACTCACCACAGAGGCAGAATGCATGGCTGGTTACTCCTGAGGAGGGACGAGGCTCGATGCCGCAGGTACGGACTCACCACAGAGGCAGAATGCATGGCTGGTTACTCCCGAGGAGGGACGAGGCTCGATGCTGCAGGTACGGACTCACCACAGAGGCAGAATGCATGGCTGGTTACTCCCGAGGAGGGACGAGGCTCGATGCCGCAGGTACGGACTCACCACAGAGGCAGAATGCATGACTGGTTACTCCCGAGGGACGAGGCACGATGCCGCAGGTACGGACTCACCACAGAGGCAGAATGCATGACTGGTTACTCCAGAGGAGGGACGAGGCACGATGCCGCAGGTACGGACTCACCACAGAGGCAGAATGCATGACTGGTTACTCCCGAGGAGGGACGAGGCTTGATGCCGTAGGTACAGACTCACCACAGAGGCAGAATGCATGACTGGTTACTCCCGAGGAGGGACGAGGTTCGATGCCGTAGGTACGGACTCACCACAGAGGCAGAATGCATGACTGGTTACTCCCGAGGAGGGACGAGGCTCGATGCCGTAGGTACGGACTCACCACAGAGGCAGAATATGCAGGACTGGTTACTCCCGAGGAGGGACGAGGCTCGATGCCGTAGGTACGGACTCACCACAGAGGCAGAATATGCAGGACTGGTTACTCCCGAGGAGGGACGAGGTTCGATGCCGTAGCTACGGACTCACCACAGAGGCAGAATATGCAGGACTGGTTACTCCCGAGGAGGGACGAGGTTCGATGCCGTAGATACGGACTCACCACAGAAGCAGAATGCAGGACTGGTTACTCCCGAGGAGGGACGAGGTTCGATGCAGTAGATTAAACCTGGGCGTAATACTTCGCTACGCTCACGGAGCATGCAAAGTTTGTGCTACTATGCACTACACAAATTGCACGTAGCAGAGTGAAAAACTGTGCTAATTGACGTAGCGTAGCAGTAGTATAATAAACACCTACAAACACTTTGATAAAGCAATTTTCTATGCTAAAAAGCATATAACCAACTCACAAAAGTGAACTTTGACAATGAAAATATCAAGCAATGAGAGAGGTGATGATTTTGGGGTCCCCCCTAACCTAGGGGGAGGACCAAGCAGATGCCTTGAACACAAAAAGCAATCATGTGAACGATTCAGTGGTGGTCCCTTCCTCCTAGGACCACCCCAAGCACAGTTATGGGCAAAAATACAATCCCAACCAAAGGCCCTGCAAAGCATTATGGGACGAGATTAGCAGTGGGCAGTGAATATTATAGTGTCCAATATCAAAATAATTCTACAAAGAGCTGCAGTTCAACTAGTCGTTACTAGATGTCCCTCACGAGTCAAATGCAAAAGCATTGAAATTATTAATACATCAAGCTGCAGTTCCACTAGTCGTTACTAGATGTCCCTCACGAGTCAAATGCAAAAGCATTGAATCCCTTTCATGAAGCTTTTGCATTTGACTCGTGGGGGACATCTAGTAACGACTAGTGGAACTGCAGCTCTTTGTAGAATTATTTTGATATTGGATACTATAATATTCACTGCCCACTGCTAATCTCGACCCATAATGCTTTGCAGGGCCTTTTGTTGGAATTGTATTTTTGCCAATAACTGTGCTTGGGGTGGTCCTAAGAGGATGGGACCACCAACGAATCGTTCAAAAGATGTGCTTTTTGTTTTCAAGGCATCTGCTTGGTTCTCTCCCTAGGTTAGGGAGGATCCCAAAATCATCACCTCTCTCACTGCTTGTTAATTTATTGTTTTCACTTTTGTGAAATGACTATATGCATTTTAGCATATAAAGACAGAGATACTTATTTTATCTTAACTTGTACTGTGCAAGATGACTTTGGCAATTATTGTACAGTGCAGTCAAGCACACAGCTATGCGCTACGCAATTTGATTAGCTACGTGAAGTTCAAAATGTACTTCGCGTAGCTACGTGTAGTGCTACTACGCAAACTACGCCCAGGGTTACCGTAGATACGGACTCACCACAGAGGCAGAATGCAGGACTGGTTACTCCCGAGGAGGGACGATGTGTGATGCCGTAGATACGGACTCACCACAGAGGCAGAATGCAGGACTGGTTACTGACGAGGTGTGATGCCATAGATACGGACTCACCACAGAGGCAGAATGCAGGACTGGTTACTCCCGAGGAGGGACGAGGTGTGATGCCGTAGATACGGACTCACCACAGAGGCAGAATGCAGGACTGGTTACTCCCGAGGAGGGACGAGGTGTGATGCCGTAGATACGGACTCACCAAAGAGGCAGAATGCAGGACTGGTTACTCCCGAGGAGGGACGAGGTGTGATGCCGTAGATACGGACTCACCACAGAGGAAGAATGCAGGACTGGTTACTCCCGAGGAGGGACGAGGCGTGATGCCGAAGATACGGACTCACCACAGAGGAAGAATGCAGGACTGGGTACTCCCGAGGAGGGACGAGGTGTGATGCCGTAGATACGGACTCACCACAGAGGCAGAATGCAGGACTGGTTACTCCTGAGGAGGGACGAGGTGTGATGCCGTAGATACGGACTCACCACAGAGGCAGAATGCAGGACTGGTTACTCCCGAGGACGGACGAGGTTTGATGCCGTAGATAGGGACTCACCACAGAGGCTGAATGCAGGACCGGTTACTCCAGAGGACGGACGAGGTTTGATGCTGTAGATAGGGACTCACCACAGAGGCTGAATGCAGGACCGGTTACTCCCGAGGACGGACGAGGTTTGATGCCGTAGATAGGGACTCACCACAGAGGCTGAATGTAGGGCCGGTTACTCCCGAGGACGGACGAGGTTTGATGCCGTAGATAGGGACTCACCACAGAGGCTGAATGCAGGACGGTTACTCCCGAGGACGGACGAGGTTTGATGCCATAGATAGGGAGGTTTGATGCCGTAGATTGGGACTAGAAAGGGACTCACCACAGAGGCTTAATGCATGACCGGTTACTCCCAAGGACAGACGAGGTTTGATGCCATAGATACGGACTCACCACAGAGGCTGAATGCATGACCGGTTACTCCCAAGGACAGACGAGGTTTGATACCGTAGATACGGACTCACCACAGAGGCTGAATGCATGACCGGTTATTACAAGGACAGACGAGGTTTGATACCGTAAATACGGACTCACCACAGAAGCTGAATGCATGACGGGTTATTACAAGGACAGACGAGGTTTGATACCGTAAATAGAGCCAGAATGCATTACTTGTTATTACATGGACAGACGAGGTTTGATACTATAGATACGGACTCACTACAGAGCCAGAATGCGTTACTGGTTAATGAAGCACGGATGAGTCTAACGCTTCACCAACTAGAGACAGAGCTGTATTGAACCAGGTTAGGATTATGCACCCTAATGAACATTTGCAAGATATTAGATTATTTGCTATTGGACAGCTTGATGGACTTCACAACCCACTGTTTACTGTTTATATAACATTTGTCACCTGTATTCTCCCTGCTCTGCATCTGTCATTTGTGTATTTGTACAAACCTTGTTCTGAGATTATTTCTATCAGGACTGCTTAATGCAGCATGAATCAGTGATGGTTACACTGCGGATCTGCAAACAGCACCCACAATGTAAGAGTATGCAAGAGTGCTAGGTCATGTAATTAATTATGTACATTCATTATGTGGATATTTCCATGCCATTAACATACGAACCTGGGACCTCCCACTCCCTCTGTAAGGGCCTCCATAACCCACTTTGGTTTGGCCACCCGCGACTACCGACCAAACAAATTGTCAATTCCCTGATTTGATTATATAAATGTATGTCTAGTGGTGAAGAATAAGGAACTTGTCCCAGACGAGCATCTATACTCAACATGGAACCCAGTTTACTATCCCCTAAACTAGGATCACAGAACCTTATATACCATGACGTCACACTGCAGCTCCGCGTCATCACGCATGCAAGCGCCCTGTGCCATGAGGGATGCAGTGAGTAGGTGTAACACCTAAATAAATAACCCAGTGTCCTGCATCACTAAAACTCAGGCCTCATTAGGACAAACAGAACCACAGACTGCATGAAGATTACTCAATATTCACTGATGGCAAGTGATAGGCAGTCAACGCCTTTAGCAAATCAATGTACAGGATGTTGCATAAGACAAAGAGGTTTTCAAGGTGTGGGAGTCAGTCATCGTCTTTACTCGTAGGGATTATATGCTAAAATTGTATAGCTAGGAGGAATGCAAAATCAGGATTTAAAACATAACCCAGTGTTTGGGGTTATTTTTTATTACTACCATTTTTAGCAGCCTTATAATAACAGATTGAGATCAATAAGGTTTTTAACCCATGTCTTGCAGTTTGTACACAGGTCCTTTATGCTGGTTCGTAGCTCACTGTGCTATATTAAAAGGATTGCAATTTATGAACTACAAGTCAATCAATCAATCAGGATTTGTAATGCGCGCTACTCACCCGTGAGGGTCTCAAGGCGCTGGGGAGGGGGGGGCAGAGATCCGTTCAGCCGAAGAGCCAGGTCTTGAGAGTCTTTCTGAAGGTGTTCAGGGAGGGGGCGTGCCTGATGTCTGCCGGGAGTTTGTTCCATGTTTTGGCCGCGATGTGGGAGAAAGATCTTCCGCCTGCTCTAGCTCTGTGGATGTGCGGGGTTTCCGCCAGTGCGAGGTTGGAAGATCGGAGGTTCCTATTGAGTATGTGGAAGTTGATTCTGTCATTGAGGTATTCGGGTTCGGTGTTGGGCAGGCATTTGTAGGCGTGGGTTAGGATTTTGAAGGTGACTTTTTCCTCCACGGGGAGCCAGTGGAGCCTACGTAGGTGTGGGCTGATGTATTTGTGCCGGGGGATGTCGAGGACGAATCTGGCGGCGGTGTTCTGTATCATCTGGAGTTTGCGGAGTAGGGACTTGTTGATGCCGGCGTAGAGTGCGTTTCCATAGTCCAGTATGCTGGTGATGAGTGCGTGGGCGACTGTCTTCCTTGACTCAGGGGGGATCCACTTGAAAGTCTTGTGGAGGATTCGGAGGGTGTTGAAGCAGCTGGAGGTGACGGCGTTGACCTGTCGGTTCATGGTGAGGGATGAGTCGAGTACGATGCCGAGGTTTTTGGCGTGGTCTGAGGGGGGCAGTGGGCTTCCGAGGGAGGATGGCCACCAGGTGTTGTCCCATGCCAAGGGGGTGTTTCCAAGGACGAGGACTTCCGTCTTCTCTGCGTTGAGCTTAAGGCAGCTGTTGGTCATCCAGATTGCTACTTCCTGCATCCCTTTTTGGAAGTTGAGTCTGGAAGTGGCGGGATCTTTGCTGAGGGAGAGGATGAGCTGGGTGTCGTCGGCGTAGGATACGATGTTGAGGCCGTGTTGTCGGACGATGGCTGCGAGGGGGCCATGTAGACGTTGAAGAGGGTTGGGCTCAGTGACGACCCCTCTGGTGAGGAATGATCGGATCCAGTCTAGGGCTGTTCCTTGTATGCCGGCGTCATGTAGTTGTGTTGATGAGTGTACGGTGGGAGACGGTGTCGAAGGCTGCTGATAGGTCGAGTAGGATGAGGGCTGCGGAGTGTCCTTGGTCCAAGAGGGTGCGGATGTCGTCTGTGGCGGTGAGTAGGGTGGTCTCGGTTCTGTGGTTGCTCTGGAATCCGGATTGGGGCGGGTCGAGGACGGTGTTGTCTTCGATGAATCGTGTTAGTTCCTTGTTGACTGTTTTTTCTGCTACTTTGGCTGCGAAGGGGAGGAGCGAGATGGGCCGGTAGTTCTTGAGGTCGGTGGGGTCGGCTGTGGGCTGCTTGAGCAGGGGCCTGACTTCTGCGCGTTTCCAGTCGTCTGGGAAGGAGCCTGTTTCGAAGGAGGTGTTGATGATGTGTTGTAGTTTGGGTGCGATGGTGGCTCTGTGGTAGATGTGGGGGGGCAGGGGTCCGTGGGGGCTCCCGAGTGGATGCCTTTAATGGTCGAGGTGGTGTCTTCGGCTGTGATTGGAGTCCAGGTGGTGATGGTGGTCTGGCTGGTGTGTGTGGGGGGCTGGCCGGCTGTGGCGTCTGATGGGTGGTTGGCGAAGTTGTCATAGAGGTTTTTGATCTTGAGGTGAAAGAAGGTTCCACGCTTGTTGCAGAGGTCTTGGGACGGGGTGATGTCTGTGGCTTCGCTGCGGGGGTTGGTGAGTTCCCGCATGACGGTGAAGAGTTCTTTGGAGTTGGTGGAGTTTGCGAGGTTTTTGTTGTGGAAAAAGGTCCTTTTGGTAGTTCTGATTTGGTTGTGGTAGTTCGTCATGGCGTCCTTGTAGGTGGTGTGGTTTTCGGGTGTCTTGGCGTTTCTCCAGTTCTTCTCCAGGCGTCTGCAGGTGCGTCTGGCTTCTTGGAGATCGGTGGTATTTGTCGGTGTTGCATAGCGGGGCGAGTTTGTCTGCGCAGTTGGCGATCAAGGTGTGGAGTTCTCTGGCTGCGCCGTTGGCGTTGGATGCCGGGGTGTGGTTGTCTTGGGTGAGGGTTGAGTTGAGTTGCTCATCTGTGACTTTTCTCCAGTTCCTTTGTGGTGGGCGTGGGGTTGGTTTGGGTGCTTTCGGTTTGTCGATGGTGAAGTGTACGCAGTGGTGGTTGGTCCATGGGGGTTGCATTGTGTGGCTGAAGTGGACGCTTTTTCCTGCTGCAAAGATGGGGTCGAGGGTGTGTCCTGCCCTGTGTGTCGGTGCGGTGACAAGTTGCTTAAGTCCGAGGTTGGCGAGGTTGTCCTGCAGGGGGGTGGAGTTGGGGTCGCTGGGGTTGTCGAGGTGGAAGTTCAGGTCGCCGATGAGTATGTAGTTCATTGAGGCTATGGCGTGGGGTGCGATGAGGTCAGTGATGGTTATGGCAAAGGGGGCCCTGGGGCCAGGGGGTCTGTAGACGAGGGTTCCGCGGAGCGTGGAGTTGGGGCTGATCTGGATCTGGAAGTGCATGTGTTCGGCGGAGGGGAAGGTTTCGCTGGAGGTGGTGAGGCGGAGGGTGTTCTTGTGGGCGATAGCGAGGCCCCCTCCCAGGTGGTTGAGGCGGTCCTTCCTCTGGATCTTGAATCCTTCAGGCATGGTGTTGCTGATGTCGGGCCGGAGGAGGCGTTGGTCCAGGTCTCCGTGAAGAAGGCGATGTCTGGCGAGAGAGTCGAGTAGGTTCCAGATCTCCACGGTGTGTTTGTGCACGGAGTGCACGTTGAGGAGGATGCATCTGAGGGCGTCGCTGGTGTTGGTTTTGGTGGTGCTGGGGGCAGAGTTGATGGTGAAGGTGAAGGTCTGGCGGCAGTGGAGGCAGGAGAACTGGCCGTGGGTTGTGTTAGGCGTGGCTTGTTGGCAGTCTTTGCGTCTTCCGAGGTTGAGTGCGTGGAGGGCGGCTGAGTTGTAGCGGTGGGTTGTCAGAGATGCAGGGTCCCTGGCGCTGGTCGGGTTGCGGACAGGCTCAGACGGGCTTGCCTTTGGCACGCCTTCGGCGCGCCGGCAGCGTGGCCGCGCAGCGGGCTCCATTAAGTAGGGAAGGGGGGAGGCGGGAAGCAGCGATCGGGAGGTGGGCGGGGTCTAGGGGGCGGGAGAAACAGAGAGGAACGAAAAATCACAAGGGACAATACAGAGAAAGGTAACAGGGAGGAAAGCAACCCCAAAGAGGCAGGTACTGAAAAAAGAAAGGGAGGCTCAATTAACGGAGTAATAAAAGGATCTTTGTGTCAAAGGCAGTGACCCATTCACCTATCTACATAACATAATAATCTGTCATCTGCATGTTGTAGATGTGTTTTGCAGGAGACACATTAACCTTCTCAGCTACTTTGAGTCTAAACTGAGACTTAACAAAAGACAGATCTCTCCAGGAAGCGTTATAACCACCAGAGTTATCTTAACAATATTATTCCCTGAGATTCACTGGGCAGACAAAGCTCTCTGCGCAGGTGCATTAACCCCATAAGATATTCTAAATTGCAGCCTTTACAACTAATTAAGCCACTACAGATTTATTATCACGTTTCACCTTGGTGCCGATTTCATTGTGACATAGGTTTTTTTAAAATAATAAATGTCTAAATTGACTGTCAGGCGGCTTTTCATGACCCGCCCCCTGTGACTCCACCCCCTTTTTGTTGCTCACCTTGAATCCCAATTTATTGGTTCCCAGAGTAAAGTATTCCAAATACCAGCACTGTCAACCAGGGGTTAGAAAACATTAGGCGCTACCCCTCCCACCCCGTGACTCCTTGTTCTTGGGCAATGGCTTATATCACTTTTGAACATTTCCCTTTTCTCATTTTCTGGGCAAAATGTTGGATTAGAAACTAGAAAGCCGGGGTAATGGGGTTGAATCTAAAGGGTCACAAAGGAGCAAAGGGACGAAAGCAGATCTCTGTGTTGCTCCGTTACACATAGCCCAAGAAAATCATGTCTATCTATTGTAGACCATCCTGGGCTCTCCACCACCAACTCTTGGCTCTGATGGACCATGAGTGCCCCTCTGCCCACTACACCAGGTACCAACAATGAGTAACGTCAAGTAGGAAAGCAAGAGAAAGTTCTACTGGGCCCTTTGCAGACAGCCCAGTCCACTGCACCAATGAAGGTACCCTAGCCACAAACTGTTCTGCATGAACAGCACCATGTTGGTCCAGAACCTGTTACTACTGCAGGGCGGGAGCCAGAAACATCTGGAAAACGTCAGCTGGCCTCATGTAGTGCCAAGCATCTTACATTTTGGGTGATCTCTTCATAATATGAAATTACTTGAGACTCACTGATGGCCGTGTTGTTACTTACAATACCCGATTATGATCAGTTGCTACGAGTAGGACTGGATCTTTGCCTGCCCGCCTGTCACCGATATAAACAGAGGTTGTTAGAAATGGGGGTCTCTAGTTGGCAATGGCTGGCCACTGTCCAAGTAGGGACCCTTCTGCCTAAGTCAGAGTGAGAGGGCTACACCCTTTGATAACCCCTGCTCAACCCTGTGGTAACGTAGCACGAGCAGCTAGGCTTATCTCAGAGGCAGAGTGCGAAGCATTTATGACCATACGCAGTAACACAGTGAGGAACACTACAAAGGGACACCACACAAGTAGTTATCAAAAATAAGTATCTTTATATATAGACGTATCACCAGACCGATAACGATCAAAAGCCACAATACGGTAAAAATAGGGTTACTCTTGAAATGCTGCAAAAATAGTTCAACGTGCGCCAAGAGGAGTTCAGTTCAAAGCAGTGGTCTCTGCGACCCTTTTACTTACAAAGTACCTGGATATCGTAGCAAAATCAACAAAGGGTCGCAAGAAGCTGTGGCGATGACTTCCTGCACGCGAGGCCGGCGATGCGATAATCCTTGCCGCGAGGGAGGATGATGCGCCGATCTGCTGATGCGGGCGGAGGCGATGCGACTAGCTTCGGCACGTTAGGCCGGTGATGCGATGACTCCTTGCCGCGAGGGAGGAGGCAATGCGGCGACCCGGATGCGTGTGCGATCAGGTTGTGGTACGAAGAAGTGGCACTCCGCAAGGGAGCGACGGTCCTGATGCGATGCGGGGGAAATAACGGACGCCCGGCGTCCGCGCTGCGATGTCGTGAAGCGATGATCTTGGTGCGATGATCTTTGGTTGCGAACACTTGGAAGCCCGAAAACGTGCGGTGCGATGATCTTTGGGTGCGAGCGCTCAGCGGCAGCAGCGCGATGATTCTCTGGGCGCTTTCGGCTGCAGCGGCTCGCACACGGCGTTAGCGATGATTTTAGCGCTCTCTTCTCTGTAGTAGAACTAGAGGCCCTGGAACTCACAGGAGCCTCACCTGCAGATAGAAATCCTCGCTAGGAGGAATCAGGAGGCTGGTGGTGAAGTCTGATGTGCCTGAGACTTCGACAGGAGGCTAGCTCTCTTCTAGCCCTTGGGTGATTGCTTTAGCAAGATGAATCAAAGTGTCTCTCAAAAGTCCTTTTCCCTCTCTTTCAAAGTCCAATGGTAACCACTGCAGGCCAATCCAAGAAACAGCACACAAGCACAAGGCTAGTCACCTCCTGCAGATTCCTTCAGTTACACGGACAGAGGTTCGTCTTGATGTCCAGGAGCAATACACTTTGTAGGGGTTTCAGCACAGATATTTATACCCCAAAAGTCTTTGTTCTCAAAAGCTACAAGTCACTGAGCCTAGCCAGAACCAGTTCTGTTCAGTCCTGGAGCACTTTGTTTACCAGGCTGCATCCTTCCTTTCAGGAAGAGGGGGTCTGCTATCAGACGCACAGTGGGAGGTGGAGCCATCATTCACCTTGCCAGGCACAGCCCTATTCAAGTCAAGGAGCTACCCCTCCCCATACTCCAAACACAGATCTCTCTATTCAACCCAGGTCTGGCTCAGCCTGCCCTGTCCCTCCAAAACCAGACAGCCAATACACATAACAGCAGAGCACACTGGAAGGCTTAGGCAAGAAAATACCCACTTTCTAAAAGTGGTATTTTCAAACACAGAATATAAAAATTATCTTTCCTAAAAGATGTATTTTAATATTCTGAGCTCAGGCATACTAAATTCGTTTTTCTACCATGTTCCTGGGGTCATTTAGGACTATAGAATGTAATAGTCAAAATTGCCCATTCTGGCCTATGGGGAACAGGTAGCCTTACAGTAGTGAAAAACGAAATTGGGTGTAAGTCACTACCAGGACATGCTACACACACCAAGGCATGTCCTACCTTACACATACAATGCACCCTACCATAGGGGTGACTTACATGATGCCAAGGGAAGGTTCCGGGGCTGGGAAGTGGGTGCACTTCACAGCCAAGATGGCAGTTCGGGACTGCACGCAGACTCTGCAGTGGCAGGTCTGAGACACACTTTACAAGCTGCTTCTGTGGGTGGCGCAAACCAGCGCTGCAGGCCCACCGGCAGCATTCGGTTTACCAGCCCTGGGCACTCACAGGCCACGCTACTAGGGACTAACAGGTAAACCAAATAAGCCAATCAGGGATGTACCAATTCACATGTCATATTTGCACAGGGAGCATCTGCGCTGTGGCACTCAAGGGCAGTGGCACAGCGCCCAGAGCATCTAACACCAGCAAAGCGGAGGAGACAACAGCGAAAATGGAAAGGAGACCCACGCCAATGGTGCCAGGTCTAACAGAAGTGTTTATGAATGCGTTGGTGACATATTTTTCAGAAACAGCGCACCCGTATTTGTTGGTGTTTATCACATTCAAGCCTAAAGGGGAGAAGCTCATGAAAGCTGCAAGACGTATGGCATCACACCATATGGTGATAGAAGAGGAAGTTCATGTAATATCCATCACTGATTTAAGATTATAAGAACCTAAATTAGATTCATATGGAAGTTGAAGCATCCTGATGATGATCCATAACATTTGTCATCTTTAAGGATCGAAACATCGATGAGTCTTTGGATTGAAAGGACAAAGAAATTCCTTATTTGTCCTTTCTGAGTTCCTATTTTTTGGATGTTATATCTGTATTTATATCTCATATTACATTGTCACCCATTAAATAACATGCATCCTCTTTATTCTACATTGTTAGTGATTAAACTGTATTTGCCTATGTTAAGGTATCGTGATAGCTCCGCAATCATTATTAGGGTTTCGGTAGACTTCATTGAACCTCGGGTACAAGCTGTTGTTTATGCCTAGCCAGCAAAGTTTCAAGTCACAGAATACAATGTGATGTCTGTTTAAAGGTCAGGACTGACTGAAAGTGAGACATTTGGCAAGGGGCACTTGGCAGCTATGAATATCTACGCAACTGCAGCATCACCTCAGAGTAGTCAGGCAAAGAGTGCAGAAGAGCAGTTGTGAGCATGCTTAAAGCATGAAGTTTCAGGTGCCTTCGAAGGCAAGGCTACAAATTAATCTGGTGTGATTCAATATTTTAAAGGTTCCACGAGGTACTCTACTGTCAGGGTTGACCAACTCTACAATGTCATAAGATTCAGTAAGGAGTAGGTGAATAACCCTCTACTATGCCCAGGAACTTTTTACTAAAACATTTGAATATAGTACTCCTACTTTTTAATCCATTAATAAGTCCTGACAGAGTGAGTGTGAGAGGTAATGAGATGTGATGGAGGGTAATGAGACGTGAGTGTGAGTGAAAATGCAATACACCGACTTCTATGCTAAAACAGTCTGACGTAAGTCCATTGGATACACTTCCAATGGGAAGATGCTACATAACCTGCATTGCTTCTCCTTTAAATTAAATATATGCTTTATAACAATCACTGCAACAAAAAAAACAACAACAAGTTTTTGTAAATACTACAAAAACACAGTTTCTGTTTATTTTGGGGGTTAATCAGCTGAATAAACACTGAGAAGCGCTGATTTCAAAAGGTTTGGAAAGCACTGAGAAAACACCAGTGAAATCCACAAACACTAAACACTGAAAGCACGACAGTCTTTGCTATATGTTGTGTGGCAGTGATTTCTGGCAAACCACTAAAGCTGTTTGTAGCCAGACTTAAATATACAATACCGAATGAGCAATGCACACCTGACGGGAAATATTGAGAGCCGTGCAAACACACATAGGCATGGGCACAGACCCCATTCCATGCATGCATGCATGCATACGGATAGCCGTGGAGTGTGTGTTCGTTCATTGTGCATGTGTGTTAAAGTTAACACGCTTATAGATGACATGCTCCAGCCCAGCATCGACTTGCACTGCAGCACGCATCTGTGCTTGCTGTGGAAGCTCTAACTACAGAAAACAGAGAGCGGAAAGCGCACGGATCATGAGGAGTATTGTGACATCAAAGGCTTCTTTTGGATCATACCAAGAAGGCTCTGATATCACAAAACGGGTATGTAAGTCCGTTTTTATATAGCGCAGCTACTCACCCTTACGGGTCTCAAGGCGCTGGGGGCCGTAGTGGAAATTAAGTGAGCTATTGCCCAGAGTCACATGGTGCTGAGCTGAGCTGCCGCCGGAGATCGAACCGTGAACCCTGTGCTCCGAAGTCAGCTGCCCTGGCCGCTGCACCACACCTCTCCACTGGTATCAGAATAGGTCTGACGTCAGTACTGTCACAGCTGGGGTGTTTACTCATTCTCTCTGGTATAGACATTACATACGGCACACCCTGCTGCACACTATAAGGATACTGCGAGTCACTGAGGACTTTCTTTATAAGGTCATAGCACTGACTTACAATATATTTTTAATGTACGGCAGAGGGTATGTTATTCCTTATAATACATGGTCACACCATCACACATCCCATAAACTCCTTAAACCTTTGTTGTTATGCTCTTTCATATGAAAGAAAGCATTGTTGTGTAGATGAAGGATAAAAGTGAAACCTGTAGCATGAAATTAAACAACAAAAACCAGTTAGTAATTAGTTGCAAAAACATATTATAGTCAGTTTAAAGTGTCAAATTAAAAATTACTGTAGTTCAGAGTGTGTAGAAACATGCAGAAAGATTCTGTTTGTGGTATTGACCCATTGAATCACTGTTCTTTTAGAAACAACAGTCAGAAAGAAAAGCTAGTTCTCTTTTGTGTTATTTAAACTGCAGCTGTAATTAAGCTCTGTGATCTAACTTTCACTTCGGCTTCTGGAAGCCAGAATTCTGATGCAACAACTCAACTAAAATAACATATTACAGTTGAGCAGCTATGAAACGTTCTTATTACAAGTGACTATAGTTGTCACAACTCAGCTGTGAAAGAGGCATTAGAGAGAGGCTTTGCACAGGGATTGCGGGCTCCTCTATACAATATACATATACTGTAAAGCACATTATCTGACAGACGGGCACACACCTGGAGCCATCAGGTGGCCATGCAGAGGCCTGGCAAGCGTAAACTCACAGTGATGAGTGAGCACTTTCAAAGGGGTTTCTAAGACTCACAGGAGTCTGGGAGGGGGAGCTGAGGGAGAGTTTTGAGTAAGGCTTCTACTCACAGTTGCAGTGGCCCGGGTAGGTTCCTGGGAGATCCAGCAGGGCTTCCATCTGATCAGGAATAATCCATCCAGTTCGGCCACCCTGGGATCCACAGAGTTCACAGGTTGATGTGTGTTCTCATTAGCAGGGATGTCAAGTAAGTGAGACCGTTCAGTGTTACTGTGGGAATCTGTGGTGAGTGACAGTCCTCAGCCGGATACTGCGGCACTTATCCATGTTCTTCCTCAGGGGTGAAGGGAAGAACACGGGAACTCCTGGGGTGCTTGGGATATGTCTCTGTAGATCCATGACCCCCGAGGCTGGACTCTGCTGTTCTTAGGCAGGGGCGTAGGGTCTGATGAACCTCTGCTTCTGTGGACCTCAGAAAGTGAGTCACCAGCCATGACTTGTTCTAGATGCCATGCTGGGGGGCTCCATGAGTCTGAGAGGAGGGACTCCAAGGACCTTAGATGATGGGCTCGCGGGCCACCACGTACCTTGACAGGAAACGTTTAGGGGTGGTAGTCTGCTGGCCTCCACGAAGGGCTCATGGGCATGAGTTTCTGTGGGGACACATGCGGATGGTCTGTGAGGGTCTCATAGGTGCCCCTAGGATGGGCTTTCAAGGATCTCCGACAGGTGTGTCCCATGGATGGGCCTCTGGGTCTCAAGCAGAGGAGTCCCAGGAATGGATCTTTGAGGGTCTCAGACAGGTGTGTCTGAGGATGGGCTTCTGGGTCTCAGGCAGAGGTGTCTCAGGGATGGGTCTCTGTGGGTCAGCCAAGTGAGTTCCACAAATGGGTCTCTGAGGGTCTCACACTGGTGTTTCCCAGGGATCAGCCCCTGAAGCTCTCACACGTGTCTCCCGGGGATAGACCTCTGAGGTTTCAATCAGGTGTTTTCCAGGGGTAGATCTCTGAAGTTTCAGCCATGTTTCAGCCATGTGTCCCCCAAAGATGAGTCTCCTAAAGTCTCACAAAGTGACGTGAGAACCTAGAAATAGGTATCTAAGCGTCTCAGCAGGGACGGGCCGCTGAGGGTCTTGGAAAGAGGTGAGACATCCCAGAGATGGGTGTCTGAGGGTCTCAGACAGAGGCTTCCTAGGAATTGTCTCTGTAGATCCCAGAAAGGGGTGTCCCAGGGATCGGTCTCTAAGGGTCTTGGTAAGGGTTGTGACACTCCAGGGATGGGTATCCAAGGGTCTCAGACAGGGATGAACCTCTGCGGGTCTCACACAGGTGTACCCAGGGATGGAACCTTGAGGGTCTCACACAGGTGTGTCCCAAGGATGGACCTCTGAGGTTTCAGCCATGTATGTCCCAGGAATGGACCTCTGAGGTCTCACACAGGTGTGCCACAGGCATGGGCGCCTGAGGGTCTCACACAAGTGGATCCCAGCGATGATCCTATGCAGTTTCAGCCATGCATTTCACAGGAATGAGTCTCCTAGAGTCTCAGAAAGGTTTGTGTGAACCCAGGGGTAGGTTTCTGAGGGTCTCAGGCAGAGCTGTTGGAACCCAGGGGTAGGTTTCTGAGGGTCTCAGGAAGGGTTGTGTGAACCCAGGGGTAGGGGTCTGAGGGTCGCCCGCAGGGTTGTGTGGACCCAGGGGTAGGTTTC
The DNA here is from genome assembly GCA_963921515.1 of Calotriton arnoldi. Classification (NCBI taxonomy): domain Eukaryota; kingdom Metazoa; phylum Chordata; class Amphibia; order Caudata; family Salamandridae; genus Calotriton; species Calotriton arnoldi. The sequence goes on from CAWUFW010007219.1 coordinate 404,729, forward strand.
TGAGGGTCTCAGGCAGGGTTGTGGGAACCCAGGGGTAGGTTTCTGAGGGTCTCAGGCAGGGTTGTGTGAACCCAGGGGTAGGTTTCCAGGGATCTCAGGCAGCGTTGTGGGAACCTAGGGGTAGGTTTCTGAGGGTCTTAGAAAGGGTTGAGGGTACCCTGTGGTAGGTTTCTGAGGGTCTCAGAAAGGGTTGTGGGAACACAGGGGTAGGTTTCTGAGGGTCTCAGGAAGGGTTGTGTGAACCCAGGGGTAGGTTTCTGAGGGTCTCAGGATTGTGGATACCCTGGGGTAGGTTTCTGGGGATCTCAGAAAGAGTTGAGGGAACCCTGGGGTAGATTTCCGAGGGTCTCAGAAAGGGTTGTGGGAACCCAGGGGTAGGTTTATGAGGGTCTCAGAAAGGGTTGTGGGAACCCAGGGGTAGGTTTCTGAGGGTCTCAGGATTGTGGATACCCTGGGGTAGGTTTCTGGGGATCTCAGAAAGGGTTGAGGGAACCCTGGGTAGGTTTCCGAGGGTCTCAGGAAGGGTTGTGTGAACCCAGGGGTAGGTTTATGAGGGTCTCAGAAAGGGTTGTGGGAACCCAGGGGTAGGTTTCTGAGGGTCTCAGGAAGGGTTGTGTGAATCAAGGGGTAGGTTTCTGAGGGTTTCCAGCAGGGTGTATGAACCATGGGGTAGGTTTCTCTCAGGCAGGGTGTCCAAGACACGGGCTTCGGATGGTCCCACCAGGGTGTTCCAGGGACGGGTTTCTGTGAGTATCAGCAAGGGTTGACTGCTTCTCAGACCGGAGACTCTGTGGGGTCTCTGGGGTTTCCCCTGGGTAGGTCTCCCACAAGGGGCTCCTGGAGATGTGTTTCTGCTTGTTGAGGTGGTCCTTTGCCCCTGTGTCGCTGTGGATTTCAGCCAAGGGGCTGCTGGGTTCGAGCCATAAGTGTTTTGCGCAGATGGTTGGTAAGTCCCCGAGACTCTATGGGTGTCTAGTAGGTCTTTGGTCACTTCCGTTGTCTCAGGCAGTCCCTGAGCTCTTGTGTCTCAGTGGGTTTCAGGAAATGAGTCTAAGGTAGGTGGTTCTTCTGCTCCTGGGTCTCTGTAGGCCTTAGCGAGGTAGTCCTGTGTTCTTGGATTTCTCTGGGCTTCGTACAGACTGTTGCTCGTGTCCTGGTTCTCTGTGGCCTGTTCACCTCCTGGTTCTCTGTGGATTTAGGGCAGGCGTTTGTCCAGCTCCTGGTGTTTCGGTGCTCTGTGGGCTTACGACAGACAGTTGCTCAGCTGCTGGTTCTCAGGGGGAGGCCTGAGGCAATTTTTTCTTGGTCTTGTGGCCTTTGTGGGTCTCAGGCAGGTGGTTGCTCATCTCCTGGCTCTCTGTGGCTTGTTCATCACCTGGTTCTCTGTTGCTTGTTCACCTCCTGGTTCTCTGTGGCTTTAAACAGGTGGTTGTTCATCACCTGGCTCTCGGCGTCTTGTTCATCTCATGGTTCTCTGTGGATTTAGGGCAGATGCTGCTCAGCTCCTGGTCTTCAGGGTGTCTGTGGCTACCAGGCGGGTGGTTGCTCATCTTCAGGCGTGTGCCCAGCTCCTGGTGTCTCGGTGCTCTGTGAGCTTACGGGAGACAGTTGCTCAGCTGCTGGTTCTCAGGAGGAGGTCTGAGGCAATCTGCTCTTGGTCTCGTGGCCTTTGTGGGTCTCAGGCAGGTGATTGCTCATCTCCTGGCTCTCTGTTGCTTTTCATCACCTGGTTCTCTGTTGCTCGTTCACCTCCTGGTTCTCTGTGGCTTTAAACAGGTGGTTGCTCATCTCCTGGTTCTATGTGGATTTAGGGCAGGCGTTAGTCCAGCTCCTGGTGTCTGCTTTCTCTGTGGATTTAGGGCAGGCGGCTGCTCAGTTCTTGATCTTCGGGGTGTCTGTGGCTATCAAGCGGGTGGTTGCTCATCTTCAGGCGTGTGCGCAGCTCCTGGTGTATCGGTGCTCTGAGGGTTTACGGCAGACAGTTGCTCAGGTGCTGGTTCTCAGGAGGAGATTGCTCAGCGGGCCTCAGAGAGGTGCCTGCGGAGCTACTGGGTGGCCTGGGGCAGTCTGTTCTCGGTCTCCTTGTCTTTGTGGGTCTCATGCAGGTGGTTTCTGAGTTCCTGGGTCCTCGTGTCTGACTAGAGGCAGCTGGTGAGGAATGATGGTTTCTGTTCGTCTCTTCGGTCTATTGAGGTCAGCCTGCGGGGCGTGAAAGAGGCTGACAGGCAGACACGTGAATAATGCCGATGCTGGGGAGGCACCGGGTGCTGTAGGGGTGGGCACCACGTCCGCGTCAGTGGGTGCTGGTAAGGCACTGGGTCTGTCCGGGGTGGGCACCACGTCCACGTCAGTGGGTGCTGGGAAGGCACCGGGTGCTGTCGGGGGTGGGCCGCACACACACGCAGCTGTGCGGACCTGGCACACAGCCTGGGCTGGCTCTCGGGGCTGGCACACGCGCAGAGAGGGGGTGGGTACTGCCCCGCTGGGGCACACACACAGAGGGGCTGCTGCTCTGCGGACAGGGCACACACACACAGGGATTGTGGTGCGCACACAATGGCGTGTTTCACCCCAGCTGTAGCTCCGCGTGTCTCTGAAGTGTCTCTTTCTTGCCACCAACTGGTGTCTGTCACCGAGAGGGCTGTGCGGGCAGCATGACAGAGGGCACGGGGATTTTCAAGGGGAGAGGGGTGGACCGGGGGGAGGGGGTTGGTTTCTATCCCTAGTTGTATAAAGATAAAGAGACAGATTTTTAGAAGGCGGAGAGATTGACCCCTTCAGCTGCCGGCCTGGTTGAAAGGACGCGAGAATAACTCGTAGGGAGCCTGGCATTGCCCGTCGCTGCACAGGGCACGCTGCAGAGACACCCCTTACAGACCCTTATGTACGTCCCCTGTACCCCTAACTTTAAGAGACCCAGACGGGTTCGTGCGCACCCCCTTCTTTAAAGCCCTCTCCATGTTTACAGAAACACGGGCGATTAACCCCTTCAGTGCTCAGAGTTATAGATGAACCCGCCATTTCTGGGTTTATTGATGTATTTATTGATTCATGAAAGGGTTCTTGAAATGGTCATTGACTGGGCATCCGTCGCCTGCTTTAAAGGGGGCGCAAGGGCGCGAACCCAGTAACCGCCTAGTACAGGGGATTAACCCCCTCAGCCCCACTTTTATAGTGCACTCTGCAGGGTTAACCCCTTCAATCCCGCTCTTATAATGCACTCTGCAGGATTAACCCCTTCAATCCCGCCCTTACAGTGCCCTCTGCAGGATTAACCCCTTCAATACCGCCTTTACAGTGCCCTCTGCAGGATTAACTCCTTCAATCCCACTCTTATAATGCACTCTGCAGGATTAACCCCTTCAATCCCGCCCTTACAGTGCCCTCTGCAGGATTAACCCCTTCAATCCCGCTCTTATAATGCACTCTGCAGGATTAACCCCTTCAATCCCGCCCTTACAGTGCCCTCTGCAGGATTAACCCCTTCAATCCCGCTCTTATAATGCACTCTGCAGGATTAACCCCTTCAATCCCGCCCTTACAGTGCCCTCTGCAGGATTAACCCCTTCAATCCCACTCTTATAATGCACTCTGCAGGATTAACCCCGCAAATCCCGCTCTTATTGTGCACGCTTCAGGATTAACCCCTTAATTACCGTCCTTGTAGTGCACTCTGCAGGATTAACCTCTTCAATCCCACTCATAGTGTAAACTGGAGGGTTAACCCTTTCAAGCCCAAATTTATAGTGTACCCCGCAAGATTAACCCTTTCGTTCCCACTCATATAGTGGAGTGTGTACGATTAACCCCTTCAACAAGCATCTTTGTAGACCCCCCCTTGCCGGACAAGCTGCAAAATGATGGAATTTCTCCCTGCAAAGACAAAAGACATTGAAAAACACCTGGAATTCAGAGAAGTGTCAGAGCTGGCCAAGCAGATGATGGGGGATTGCACAGACCAGTACATCACCCATGCAAGGAAACTATCAGATGACATGAGACCACAATCATCCAAGCACCAGACCTCTGCCCTCAATGATCATGGGTCCAGTCACAGTGCAGCGATATTCCGCTCTAATTCCTTGGAGTGCAAACATGAGCACAGCTGGGCGGTCTCTGCGACATGAGAAGTGCGTTCTACTACTTATCACGCCTGGCACCAGAGCACTTCCCTGTAGGACACACTCACAACTCACACCCTTCCAACCAGGTGCAATAAATTACCATGAAGGTTACGTGCTCTCTCCCTCAACAGTCTTTGCTGCACTTCTTTCTTTTGTGCAGGAAGAGACGTCAGGATAAGAGCAAGTCTGGTTGTCAAGCACAGCACCAAAACATGCACAGCAAAGGCCACGCTGCACTTCAACATCAGTCCAACCAAGCACATCATGCAGTGAAAGGGAGCTAGCGTGCTCTAAAGTGCTTTGGTGCCACCTCAAGAGCATGAAGCGCTATACCAATAACAGTACAGTAGAACGGATCTCTCTTAGCCCCAGACTGGTGTATTTGTGTGTGGGTGTCAGCACACCTCACACTACAGGTTCACCATTGGGTTCAAGGTCCAAATACACCAGAATGAATCAGCGCAGGAGGTCACCTGACAAACCAATAGGCTAACCTCAACCCAAGATCAGAATGTGCTCTCCGGCCACAAGCGGACGCGCGCTGGTTGCTTTTCTCAGCCGAGTGCTCAGCTGTATTGCTTTACTTGTGTGCTCATATTTTTTAAATTACAAAGCCTTTTTTTAAATTCACCGCCGATATCCCTGCACACTGTTAGACCTATTACCTGTTCCTCGTACCGCACTGCTCCCCGGTCCACCGCGGGTCCTTGTCCCGATTGAGTGGAGGGAGTACCGGCAACGTATTAGCATTATTTTCCTCTTCCGGGCTGGAGACCGGAGGGGGCGGAGCCTCAGCTCCTACTTAATGCAGATGCCATTCCCTACGCGCAGCGGACGCGTGCAGCCGGCGCGCCAAAGGCAAGCCCGTCTGCGCCCGTCTGCGCCCAGAAGGGACCAGGGGCCAGGTATGCCCCTCTCACTACATATACTGCGCAATAACTTAACTCAATGCAAGGGACCGGGCCCATTAGCCCCCGCACCAAAGCCAAATTAAATACTCTTGGACTCCTGTCCCGTAGGAACCCCTACCCTGAAAACACATCCAAAGGCTCCAGTCAAGAGCTGACACCCAACAACAAAAGCCACTGCCTATTACCGCTATCCTTCAAGCTAAGACAGAATATTTCTCTGCTAAGGTACTACACTCCACAAATAAAGCGAAGGATATCTTCTCAATTGTGGATGAACTCTCTAAATTAGACCGAGTCACTGTTAAACCCGCTCCTTCGCAATCTTTGTGCGACTCGATCAATACTTTCTTTATTGAGAAAATTGTCACCATTAAAGCTAGCATTCCTAAATCCTCTACTCCTCTGACTCTCCATCATCCACGTAAGAACCTGGTGTATCTAGATGGTATTCCACCTATTACCAGAGAGGCCTTCTTCGCCCTACTTACAAAAGTGGGTTCTGGATCCCCCATGGACAGCTGTCCTCCCTATATTCTTCGGGACATTTTTCTGCGCTATCCTAACCCCCCCCCCTACAGCTTCTCAATAATTCATTGGCCCAAGGGACCGTCCCTAATCTTTTTAAAATGGCGGAAGTGGTCCCCATTATCAAGAAACCTAGTTTAGACCCCTCAACTCTGTCCAACTACCGCCCTATTTCTCTGCTACCCTATCTGAGTAAGATCCTTGAAGCCCATGTTGCCACCTGCTTCAGCTCCTTTATAGAACAGACCCATTATCTGGACCCCCTTCAGGCAGGCTTCAGACCCGAACATTCCACCGAATCCGTCATTCATACAACTAAACTATTATCATCTGCAACCACGGACGTCCCCCTCAGCGCCAAGAAACCGCCTGGTGAACGAGCGCTCTACAAATCAAAAAAAAAAAAAGTCCCATAGTGAAATAACAGAGGTGCAAAGCGCTTACTCATTTAGATCTAGTTTAGAACATTTTCCTTAGTACATATCAACATTCAGATCTAGTGGATTACACACCAGCTGAGACGTCATCACAAGAGCTTTGCACTCCTGCACAAAAAACAATAGTGCAACTTTCTGGGTAAGTGTCAGTAAAGAATGCAGCTAATACTCTGGGAGAAGGTGACTAGTACGAGGTTGACTGTAGCTTCGCTGATGTAACGGAGTTGTGCATGAAGCCGAGACTAAAGATTCTGGAAGGACCCTTGTGGTACATGATCACACATTATTTGATGATGCCTCTGACGGGTTAGGGTCACCATTTACACTGACAGCCAGGATGGCTTTGGAGTCGTTCACGAATTTCGGTAGTTGCGGCCCCAGAGAGGGTTTCTGACCTCCTCTGGTTCCCCCATTTGCAACCGCCTGTATATTATGAACCTGTCAACAGCACTTCTATTGCCAAGAATAATAGCAGTCGAAAAATGTGCATCTCACAAGAGTGGCGATGATTTTGTTACAGCAGGTAATAGGTATGCCGACGAGATCGCCAGATACTGTGCTCTTGAAACCAACACATTTTACTTAGATGAACCATGCAGTGAGGAAAATGTGACAGTCTTGAGTTCAGCGGCGGCTCGTCGCCCACCCCTTCCAGCAGCGTAAAAAAACAAAAAAACCGATAATAAATCTCGGTTTATTATCGTTTTCTTTTGTTTCCAGGCAGAGTCTTGGAGGCGTGGCTAGGGGGATGACAGGCACCGACAGGGAGTGGTGGGCACTGCTATCAGTGCGCATGACGGTTTGGCCAGCAGTCTCAGGCCGGCCAAACCATCATGCACAGTGAAGCTGTCTTCAATCCAGCTTTGTTGCCGGGTTGGAGAAAGCAAGTACAGGCTTCCAGTCTTCCTGGGAACGCAAATCAAGGGTGCTGAGAGCCGCTTCAGGATTGGCCGCAGTGGAGTCTGGGAGCCTGTGCTGCCTGCAGTGGAGCCACGAGAGGAGCAGAAGACCGATGATGCGACGGACTACAGTCAAGTTCTTTTTTTCCCCTCTTTTTATTTGTTGTTGATGCCCCCCCTGCCCGCTCCTGCTCCGCCCACCACTCTCCTCTGATACCAGCCGCTCATGCTCGAGTATGTTGTCAAACGCTGTGAGGACCTTCAAAGAGCTAAGAGAATTACAGCATGAGGCTCCTGAAAACGATAAAGCAAAATGGGGGAAAGCAGGATGTGTGAAAGATTTTAGTGACATTTGGGTATTCGATGAGGGAAAGCCAGTTCTGTAAAGATTCCATGTTTCCATTCCTATGGTTCGACATATGCATGGCTCTCTCCTTTGTTGGTCGAGATGGCATGGTGCAGACCTTTAAGCGTTATTGGCACAACCTTTGTTTCCGTATCATGCCTGAAAACTTGTGTCAAAGGAGTATTGTGTGCCAGAAGTTCATGCAGGGAGCCAAGTTGTTGTGACTATGAGTCACATAGGAAAGTCTGATAGTCCCTTTAATAGATGGCAGATTGATTTCTTTGGAGATGTCTCGATGTAACCAGCCGAGGTATATTTTATTACTTGTGTGTTTGTTTTCCAGATGGGTCAAGGCATACCCCACTAGGAGATGTGGCAGTCTAACAGTGGCCAAACTACTGTTGCAGGAGTTAATCCCCAGGTTCGGCATGCTACTTTATCTCAATCCAGATCAAGGGAGTCACTTCAAGAAAGAGGTGATGCAGCTATTGTGCACAGCCTTAGGTACTGACCAGAGATTTCACTGCAGTTACAGACCAGATGTATCAGGAGTGGTGGAGAATATAAACGGGATGATCAAAACAAAGTTAACAAATGCATGTGCCTCCACATCTCTAAGATGGCGAGATGCACTTCTGCTGGTACTTATGCGAAGCACTTCATGCAGGAGAACCGGACTCTTACCCCATGAAGTACTCAGTGGTGTAACGAAAGTTGAGAGGGCCCCCAAGCAAGGTACATGGAGGAGTCCCCTCTCCGGATTTAATCTGGAGCAGTCAGGCCTGAGTACTGTGCTGAGGGGGACCCCTGCAGCACTGGGGCCCACCCGCACCGCGGGGGGTGCGGGGGCCTGTGCTACGCCTCTGGAAGTTCTGACGGGGAGAGCCATGTGCATTTCTTCCATTCCTGCAACTGCACTTGTGAATATTACAGATGACATAGTGCTTGACTATTGCAAAGGACAGGCTGATGTGATGCGTTCTATCTCTCACCAGGTTGACTTGGCAACACCAGCTGTGATATCTGCCTCATTTCACAAGCTGAACCCTGGCATCTGGGTTCACGTGAAAAAGCACATCCGCTAGTCATGTTTGGAGGAGCATTGGAAAGGGCCATACCAAGTCATCTTTGTAACCAACATCTCTGTGAAATGTGCAGGGTTGCCAAACTGGATGCACGCTTCACACACAAAAAGAGTGAGAGGAGTAGAGGAAAAGGTGGAGTCAACATCCACTGATTTTCTGAGGGCAGCTTGTTTAAACGTTTCTGTATCATCCAAAGAAGAAGGTGAGGCCCGACTTCATTGTCCGCTAAACCACTCATCTGAACTACAGCCAGAACAGAACTTGAGCGGAATTACAGAGTATCAGCCACAAGATGGAATTCGAAAGCCGAGATTTAAACTCCACATCTGTTGAGATTCCGGAGACACATGGAGAATACAGGCAGAATAAATAGGTGCTCAGCTGATCAAAAACAATGCAGGAGAAGTAGTAGGAGAAAGCGCTGAATCAGAGAGAGAACCTATGTCTCAGGAGACGGAAGTGACCAGTACCTCGAAATAAAAGATGCATCACAAAGACAAATGGCCAAGAACTGACAAAAAAAGAAGAAGAATGACTAAGACAAGCAGGCCAGAGACTATTAGAGAAAACAGAGAGTTAGAAGAGCAACAAATAAGAACAAGGAAACTAAGTGGCAGGGACCTGGATCAATCTGAAACAAAGAGACGGAGAAAACCAACCCAAAAGAATTCAGGTCCTGACTGCACCTACTTCTTGAGGATTGATGCAGACTCAACTAGGGGTGGGCGGTGAACTCCGCTCTGCCAGCGGAATTTGCGGAGTATTGCCAGCTGCGTGCTCCACTTGGAGCGCGAAGCTCAGCACAAACTCAGATTCTGCCGTATAGCGGAGTCTAACCCCATGGCCCACCCCTAGTATAGAATTTGATGGGACAAAAGAGTTAGAAAGAAAGCTAAGGATGTCATTGTTTCCAAACATATATTGCATTTGGTAAACCCAGTTGTAGCCTGTTGTGGGAGGCGACGTGCACTTAGTTGAGATTGCACAGGAGTTATGGCCTTGGACTTCCCAGCAAGCCCTGTTATTGGTTGGAAAAATCAGGTCAGCCTCCTGTTCCAAAGAGACCTCTACTGCTGGTAGACCAGAAGAGGGCATCCTGCTGCTCCGGAAGAGACCACCCTGACTGCTGCTGTGCCGGAAGTATCCGCCATTCTGCCCCAAAACAAAATGACTCAGACCAGCGTAAGCTACTGGAGCTACAGGCAAACGTTTTATCTCACTCCAGGTAAGACTTAACTACACGAGTCTGACTCCTGACCCGCGGTCTCTGCTTGCTTTTCCCGTCATGCTACTGTCCCTGTTGGAGGCAGAGGGCTCGCTGCTCGAGGGCGCCATGGAGCACGTGGTGGGGGCAGCCAGGCATCCCGGCTGCTGTTGTCCTGCGCCTTCCTCCATAGCCTGGCGTACCTGACCAAGCTGGCCTTCAGGCATCTGCAGCAGGACAAGAACCATGCGGTGAGTGGCAGAAGTGGGGTGGGTGGGTGCTTGTATATACTTTGCTGAAGTGGTATTCCCAGACAATGTGTTCTGCGCTCAAACGAGCAATAGATGCATTCAATGGCTGCCAAAAATGTGGAAAGATGACTGTTGTGTTGTTGTGGTTGTTACAGCGCAACAAATCCTGCTATTCTGCGAAGCAGGGGGAGGGGGTCTCAGCCTCCAGCAATTTTCAGCTCCCCTACCCCACCCACACCTTGTCATCTGGTCCTCCTTTGCTGTTCGTAATTTAATGGAGCTATGGTAGGCCAGATTGTCTTGGAAAACCGAAGCAATTTTCAAAATGTAATCTCAGATATGGGTTTCCACACTCACCGACTCAGGTCATTCCCTCTCACTATCCTTGATAAGCAAACCCTACATGGTCCCATTGCTGCCACGCTGTTCCTTGCCTGCCCTCTTGTGAGTCTTGACAGGCAACATACATGGTCTCCAGCCATCACTTTGCACATTTCTCGTGACAGACAGTACCTAGGTGGCCTCCAGGCTCCACTCTGCTCATTTTGCCGGCTGCTGCAGACAGGAGATACCTATGATGTCTCCAGACTCAACTCTTCTCGATTCTCCTTGGTGCTCTTGACGGGCAACACTAATATGACCTCCAGGCTTCATCTGCTTATTCTGCATAGCTACTGTTGACGGGCAATACCTCGCGGTCTCCAGCTGCCACTCTCCTCATTCCAGCCAGGCTACTCCCAATTGGAAATTTCTACGCGGTCTCCACATCCCACTTTGCTACTCTTGCGGTCAATGTCTACATAGCCCCCATCAACACTGTTCATTTCCTTTATCATCCCTGACAGGCAATACTCATGTGGTCGACAGCATCCACTCTCATCATTTCCTCAGCTACAGTTCGCAGGCAAAGCCTGTGTGGTCTCCCGACTCAACTCTGCGCAGCTGCCTTTGCTACTCTTGACAAGCAATACTTTCATGGTTTCCTGCATTCATCTGCTCATTCTACTTTACTACTACTGTCAGGCCACGCCTTTGTAGCCTCTAAGTACCGCTCTGCTCATTGCGCCTACATCATATACCCTAAATTGGGGAAGAGCAGAACTCTGTGGAATTCCACTGAGTTTTTATGCAACTCCGCGGAATTCCGCATAGTGCAACTCAGCGAACTCCACTTACCCGTAGTGATTACCAGACTGACGTTGGTGAGCTTCCATGAAAGAAGAGACAGCAGATAAGGAAACAAAAGACATGAGAATTTTGCAGAACTTTGCAAAGAAAGATTGAGATAGTTTATCTTAGGTCAGCCGTTAAAGGACCGCAGAGCCCATTGGCATCCAGCTGACATAGTCCGACTATCACTATAGATTTTGAGATAGGGTAAAGACAGCAAGGTAGGAAGAAGAGAACTTGCTGGATTTCTATTTGTTGGAGGGGGATGTCTCGCCAAATAATAGCAACGTGAACCAACGTGAACCAACGTGAACCAACGTGAACCAACGTGAACCAAACAGTAGTGATTAAACCAAAAAAGTCAGTAGGTAGAATTTCTCATGGTTCAAATTCTGAGAATATCTTTGGATATAATGTCTACTACCAGATGCTTGTGGAGTATGTAATGTTTATGCGTGTAGAGAACTGTTTCGTATGTTCTTATCTCCCTACTTTTGCAGCTGAAGGCTTAACTTATTGTCATCTTTCTTTCTCTTACACTTTTTCCTGTAACATGTTCCTGAATCTGTTTTATCATCAAGACGCAGTCAAGCTGTATTATTCCGATTATGAGCTATCTTTAGAAAATGTATGTGTTACCAATAACTCCAATATGTATATACAAATGATGAAGCATATTTCCCAAATGTTGAATTATCATGAACTAGTAAGTAAAGTAGAGCACATTGTGACATTTTTCTTGCCTCCTGCATGTTCAAATTTAACTGAGACAGATGTTTGAGAACTTTTATGCAAGATTAACCAAGCTGAGAGGATCTTTGTAGATTAAGTTAACGAAAGGATAAGAAAGGAAAAGGATATTACAGCAGAAGGAGTCAAGGAAGGCTCAAATGGAGGAAACGAGAAAGGTGAGAAAAAGGATTTACATCCAAGATTGAACTTGGACTTGGCAAAGAAATTAAAACTATGCATTGTTTGAGAACAAGAAGGAAACAAGACAGTTGAAATGGTAGGTTGGTATGAGTGTGACCAGAAAATATTTAGTAAAGGACAACGTATTGGCAGGATATGGAGAAAGCATAAGGGGAATATAGTATGTATGTAGCAAATCTGCGTGTTTCTTGTCGCTGCAAAATTGGTTAGGTAGTTGCTATGCAGCCTTGTTCTTTCCAAGGCTATACCAAGCTGACAGCTTAGGAGCCAGGAATGGTGCATATCTGAGAAGAAGCAAACTCAGTTTAGCACAGATTTTGGGAGATATATTTGGTGCATTGATACCATCAGTAGGAGTGGACTTAAATGATGTGCAGATCAGAAAATTATCAACTTTGGTGGATAGATTAGGCACAAACTCCACAGGAGCTTTAACAGTGGAACAAGGAACTTATGCATTGAGCGCAATGATAATTCAAAATCGCCTGGCTTTAGATATGCTTCTTGCAAAGGACGGCAGAGTGTGTAAGGTAATGCACACTAGAGAATGCTGTGGCTATATCTCTAGAATAGAAAACCAGATTAACAACGTTGGAGCTCATATCACGAATACCACACATGAGGTAAAAGAGCTGGAGGAAACTGGTGGTTGGGAAGGAGTATCTTCTGTGATCAGTTCTATTGGGAGAGGATTTTGCGAATTAGGTGAGTGGCTTGGAAGTGTAGGCGGAGGAATCCTTAAGTTGCTTTTAATCGCTATCCTAATCATATTCATTGGAGCAGCATGCATTTCCCATTTCCTCAGAGGCTGTGGAATAATTTCATCAAAGGATGGGTTAAAATTTGGGGAAAAAAGCTGTCAGCAACCCAGCAGAAGAAAGACAAAAATGATTGATGTGAAATTAAAGTAATTACAAAGCGACCTGTACACTGAAATTAAGGACCTGGAGGAAACCAGAAAGAAAAGCCCAAAGCTGATGACAGCTGTCCTATGAAGCTTACCGATATCATGATTGTAATGATTCAAGGGAATTATCAAAGGGGGTAGATATAGCTGTTCTGTTAGAATGTATGCTTTGCATGTAACAAGAATTGGCATTCTAACTTAAGGCAAACTAGAATTTAGATGCCATGTTCACTGCAATGTTTCATTAAACCATGTGAATCAAACTGTATTTTAATTTCTTACTAGAATAAACAAGCATTTACAATGCAACGGTCTCGCCTTTGGGACCTTATAAGTATTTAGCTATGCACCATATTATCCATGGGACCACCTGCACTCACTTTTTAGTTAAAGCCCATTGCTATCAAACACCCCGTCTTGTGAAGCACTAACTCCGGCTGTCAGGCCAACCTATCGCCCACTTTTGCTACTATTGTCCACCTCACCACTGCATCTCCCACAAAACATTAGGCCAACCGTCTCTCCTGCTGAAGTCACTTCCCTACCACCATCACCACTTACTAATCCCACACTGCAGTGATATTTTTTTTACATGTCTGGTGCAATTCTGTGTTAATATTAGCAGGACAGTATGATGAAAGTGCAGGGACACCTGTCCGGTAGTGCAGCTGTCTGTCCTCCTGTTAAATAATGGTTGCTCATAAGGGACTTACTCCAACCCAGCATTGCTGCATCAGATAATGAAAACTAAAAAAAACATGAAAACACATAACAGGCATATTTGTACCTCTCCCCTAGACGCCACACTTGCAACCGTCCAGACCAATGATCGGCGACTCCCTGCAGGTAATTGCGGTTCCACAGCCTTAAGCTTAGGACACATTGAAGAGGCCTAGGCGTGTTCCTAGCGCTCGATAGGAAGTGGTAAATGATGGGTTAATTTATTTTAAAGCCTGGAACCCAAAGGCTGAGTTGCTGAGTGCAATTAAAAAAAAACTTATGTTAACTTTATTTTTTTCCAAGAGTGACGATGTAACACAGTAAAGCTGTAAACAGTATTTCCATAGGATTACCCTTGGTCAATATTATGAATTATTTTCACTGTTTACAGTAAATTATAAGATCTTCATCCTCCCTGTAGGCGCACCGCTCCCTAGCTGCTCTCCTGCTCGGCGCTCTTGTTCCGTACACTCACACTGCGATTGCCCCGTAGATAGAAACGTAAGGCTTTGGTCGCCCACTCTCCAGCCGAGGTGCCGATCCCGATAAGGGTCGCGCTCACTATAGCGGCCTGCGGGTCCTGATCAGATTCCACCCAAGCGTCTGGGTCACTAGTCAGGTCCCTGCGATCGAAGCTCTTGTCTATGGCAAACGCTTGACAGACCTTTGAAGGTCCGTTGCAAAGCTCCCAGTCCCGAATAGGCTTGCAAGCCTCCTGCTTATGGCGTGCACCCCGAGCTTCCCGCATACAGTCCAGGCCCTACAGCGGCTCAAGCGCCCGCAGCAGCACGGCTGCCCCGTCGCCCTGGCTTGACACGTTCAAACAGTAGTAAATACCATAGACCTGGTAAACATACATCGTACCCGGTGGCATGAACATGGCCACGTTCCTGCCCGTACGGCGTCCACCCACGGAGTGCGATGCCTTGTCATCCCCGCCCAGATAGGCTTCTGTCTCCACGATGCGGCCGCGCAACTCATCCCCACCAGGCAGCCTTTGCTTCAACACCTGCCCTAACAGGGCTCGAGCCAGGTTGACGCACGGACGATCAACGCAACAGGCACAGTTTCCGAACGCGCTGCACATCTTCCCCTCCTCGCTGTTAACTTTTGACAAGCAGAGAGGGGCTCGGCCATCTTGTAAAAGAACGTCTCTAGAGACTCTAATGCCCTGTATTCATAGAGCTAGAAGAGAGACTATCCGGATCATTGCTTCCAGGCGCTGACTGTTATCACTGACGATAAAAAAGCATAGCACTAACTAAAGAGAGGGATTTACTGGGGGTGAAGAAAGAGTGGGCAGTGTACGGCGAGAAGGCACGGACTGCAAGAGGGTGGAAAAAAATAAAAAACACGTTGTCAGGAAAGTGAATGCATCCCAGAGGCTGGGCTTGCTCCGGAGCAGGGAGGTGTCCTCAAAGCGCGCATTCCGACGACGTAGTGTGAAAGTAACGTGGTGAGTTTAGTCTGAGACACAGGCTGCACGTATCTTCCCTGATCCCCCGTGTCTGTAGGCTGAGGCTCCTGCTTGCCCTCGGTAAAGCGCACCGCAGGACATGTATCTTCCCTGATCCCCCGTGTCTGTAGGCTGAGGCTCCTGCTTGCCCTCAGTAAAGCGCACCGCAGGACGCGCATTAGCATTACAGTCGCCATGCTGCTGACATTGACCCTTCTCACAGCCGCGGTTCCGCTTCCGGGTAACGGAGCCGTGTGAGTCACGACACAAACGAGAGATTGGACAGGTCAGGAAAAATAGAGTGCAAATTCACTCAGCCAATCACAGGAGAAAACAAGCATTTACAAATGCAATAGGACTCGTATTTACGCGAGACCTATTGCATTTTAAATGGAAGTCCGGCCATGAAAGAAGGCACGAACGGGAGGGGGTGGGGGGTGGTTGTGGTCCAAGAAGTTACTGACTGTGGGAGGGAATGGGGAGAGGCAGGGAAACAAAACGGTTTTTCAAGTAAAGGGGCTGATAGCCTCGGAAGAACAAAAATGACGACATGGCCGTCAGGAGGCGGGACTAACAAGCCAAAAACCAATCACAATGCAGAATTTATCATTCAAGCCAATCAAAATTATGTCCGGAAAGTGGGCGGAGCTTCCCCCTGCTATAGTGTATACTGCATGCCTCGCAAAGCGAGCAGCGCGTTGCGCTGCAAAACTATGCGAGACCTAAAAAGAAATGTGTCCCTCAGAGAAAGACGAAGATTTTCACAGACTGTTCTGAATAAAGTGTAGACATTCAAGGTTAATCCTGGCTGTCCCAGGGAAAGCACGTACCATGTAACACTTACTGGCCCTTCCTTAGATGATTGTTCCTAAGAAGCTTCATGTAGTAGAAATATGAGAAACCTGTTGAATGCATTCACTTGTGAAAGTTTCTGTTGTCTTATTTCTGGTTGGACCAGAACATGTGAACCACCTACTGCTGTAGTGAATGAACAAATTCCTTTGTTTAGAGCCATATAAAAGAGTCTGATTTCTGGATGTGGCAGAGAGCCTCTTTCCCCTTAATTTAGAAAGCAAATCTATGCTGGATTTCTGTCTCATTCCTTTACTCCGTATTTAATCATCTGAACTTTACTGAGTTCTTCATTGATTCTGTAGTTTAACCGAGCTTTGCAGTCTGGTAATGGACTAATTCATTTTGACCATATTGAATTAAGTCCTGTATGCCTAAAATGCTTACAATAAAACCTTTAAGTGTGAGACTTTATTGTCTGTCATTTTTGTGGAACCAAATGTGTTCTACATTCTTCTTCTTTGAAATTGCCACCTTTGACTTCTCAAATTGAGACAAATCCAGCAGGGAGCACCAAGTCCGCCTAGAGACTACACCGCTCCTGATCGATCAAGGCGAACTTTGGAGAAAGAACAAATGTGTTTTGCGCGCCCTCACTTGTGACGTTTTGGTAATCTGTCGGGGGTTGTAGATGGTTCAGGCAAACCAAAGCTCTGGACTTCCATTGGGCACCCTAGGATCGGGCCATGAGTTTAGCATCAGTTATGTGATACCACAATGGCGCTTTCTTTGCACAAATGGGGATTTTCCAAACAAAACTACTTTCAAACCCAAATGTGAACATACATGGATATGTGACTTTAGCTCCTACGTCATTTTCACACTTGTGAGCAAAGATCATGTTGAAGTCAGTGTGATGTTAACCAAATGTGACCTCATGCTCATGCACACGGTGTCCTGTCCTGTCCAACTTTACCCTCAAATACCACAAACACTCAGCCCTGAAGGCCAATCACAAA
Source organism: Calotriton arnoldi (assembly GCA_963921515.1). Lineage (NCBI taxonomy): Eukaryota > Metazoa > Chordata > Amphibia > Caudata > Salamandridae > Calotriton > Calotriton arnoldi. The sequence goes on from CAWUFW010007219.1 coordinate 421,508, forward strand.
TCCTTAATCAGTAACAAAGCCTATTGTTTTAAACCAGACTTCCTTAAAACTGACCCTCTGCGTTTTACGAAGACCATGCATCCCCACCCTCCTCGACCAACACACAATGCTTCATCCTCTTGGCTTTGACTCAAAATCTCTTACAGGAAAGCATTTACTGCCTCAGGGTACCATAAGAAGAAATGTGAGGTGCACATCACAGTGGATGAAAATAGAAGCTCCTGATCTGTTCCTCGGACAGCCGCTTCCACATCTTCACTCCATTGAACCACACCCTGAAGGCCATAAGTGATTCTACCATGTTTGGGGGCACCAATACTGATCCATGCTGACATCTCTACTCACTGCAGCGATGGCACCAGCTCACCCCCCTCCACTGGTCCCTTCTCCACACTGCCATCTGTACACCCCTTTGGTATGGAAGTAGACAGTGTAATGGCAACATAGGCTAAAGTAGTTGGGACTCTTACTTGGGACGATTCTACTCCTACGCTGACATAGTTTGAAAAACTTGAAAAGCTATCTATGTCCAGACCCCTTCTGGTAGCCGCCGCCACCCCGTGATACACCCTCCCTCAGTCACCCAACTTTCTGATCTTGTCCATCTCACAAACTGACTATCCACAGAAGGACCCAACCACAAATCACAACAGAGGTGCAGGCACTTTCTCATACTTTATTAAAGCTACTTACTACTGACCAGAGCACAGATGTTATCCACTCCCTAAAATAAACTGCTTAAAACCAAACTAACTCTGAATCAGCTTCATGAGATGACAACAAAGTTACATTTCACACAACATGCTTACCACTGAAGAGCTCAACACGCACTAGGGGTGGGCAAATAATTCTGTTCTGCCGGTGGAGTTCACTGAGTTTTGTCCTCTCCGCGTTACACTTGGAACATGGAGCTCCAGCAAAACTCCACCAACCACCGCATGGAGTTTTTTTTCATGTGCGGCTCACCAATATTAAGTTGGTGAGCAAGAATTTGCATCCCCTAGCGAGATTTTCGGGCACGAGAACTCCTCCCGGTGAGGATTTTCAACACCGGTTGTGGCAGATCGTGACTGTTAGACCTGTCAGCCCTAGGGTGGTCTTACCCCGTTTTTTTCTCTTCGCGCCTCATTTTTACCACTACCCTTTTTGTTGGACCTAGGTCTCTGGGCGCCTTACCACTGCCAGACAGTGCTGAGGTGCAGGTGCTCTCTCCTTTTAAGATGGCTGCCACCGGCCCCTGCTACTGCGGAGTGGCCTTTGCATACACATACTAGTAGTCAGGATCAGGCGGGGACATAATGATACAGTATCCATGCCATCCCCGCCCCTGGGCCTCATGGCCAGACATGAGGGAAGCTTCTAGAACCTTCCAGCGTGGGGAGGAGTTATGTTTTGCCGCCTTTAGGAGGGTCACCTGACCTAGGGGTATAAGAGGCTTGGAGGGAAACCTTTTAGTCAGTTGGGGCACCACTGGACCTGGGGGAACCTCCGTCGGAGTATAGGCTGTCGGGCCTAGGGGGGAGGCCTACACTACTTGTACTGACTGGGCTGAGGCACTGCTGTGCTAAGATAGCTGAGGAACACCTTCCACCCACTGACCTTGCCGAGCGTGAGGGGACCCAGGGAACCACCTCCAGTGTGCCTGCAGGGAACCATCCTGCTTTTATGCCCACCAACTCAACCCCTTTCCCGCAAGTAACTGCAACCCCCACAAAGTAACTACAACAATCCAGGAACTACCATCCTGTCCAGAAACTGCAACCAAGCCAAACCAAATCAACTACCTGCGCTGGGACTGAAGCGCTGAGGACCCTGTGAGCGTTGCTGTCCCTGGAGGATCACCAGGTAATGCGTTGTGCTGGTAGCGCTGGGCCCCCTACAACCTCCATCCTGCCACCCACATTGTGCGCTCCCCCAGCGTGGCATTACCAGGACTCTACAGCCCGTGCTGGCACTGATCCCCCAAGTACTGTTGTTGCCTGCTGGAGCGCTGTGCCTGAAAAGCGCTCCAGCGCTGAATCAGCCTCCTTGCCCCAAGCGCCGTGTGCCCCCCCCGGCGCTGCCTTGCCTGAAGTTGTGCCCAGCAGATCACCCCCCGCGAGCTCCGAGCGCAGTACCAGAGGGGAGCGCCAACTAATCCCTGTGGCCCCCTGTCGCGGGCCGGGGCGCTGTGCCGGAGAGGAGCGCTACCGTGCGCCGAAGACCACCGCCGCGGCCTGGCCGAGGCCGCGTTAGGCCTGGGAGCATGAGGAGAAGGCGTTGCTAAGCCGCCGGGGCGCTGCTGCGTCAGAGGCCGCGCCCCCGCGAAGCCGCACACCGATTGGCTCCCTAACCGGAGCTGAGAACGGAGCCGGAGTGAAGCCTTGCCGGCCCCCGTCTCCCCACCAACCAAGACCTACCTGCCTGGGGGGACGTCGCCGATTTGCCTCCCCCGTCCGGTCCCCGCATTAGGGAAGAGCGGACCGGCCGGGGAGGAGGTTCCTGGCGCTGCGAGTGCCAACAAGAGTGGTACAAAGACCGAGCGGTGAGTCGGGGAGGACTGGGGGGAATTTCATGACACCGCGGAGACCAGCTCCCGCGGCGACTCCCCGCTTTGAACTCTCTTCATTAGACATACGAGGGGGTCCCAGAGGCCCCAGCCTACAGCCTTCTAGGATCGCTCCCTCTGCGTTTTGGTGCAGGAGGCAGGGCCATGACGTAAAGGGGAAGGTGGCCTGATTGCCGCCTGCCATTACCTGCCCCCATGGAGCCTAATTACACGGGTGGGTTCCAGATGCACTGGGGGAGTGGCTATTGAAGTATTTTGACCCTTGCCTAAGCTAATGCTCCTGCTATGTGTCTCCGGGAGCTGAGGGACCTGCATTACGTCTCCTAATGAGGGAAATGTTTCCAATGTTAAGTGATTTACCTATAGTGTGGCCTGCAATGAATTGAGTATACCTACATGCATTGAGCCTGTGTTCACCTGCCAAGAGTTAAAGTGTTTTTAGGTTGTAGGCCTCCCTGCTTTGCGACACCCACTGTACTGAATGTGGTTGTGCCTAGGTTGATACAGGTTCCTCCTCATCTACAGTGTAATGTACTTCTAATGTCTAGCTAATTGCATGTCGCCAACTGTATTGAAGTCTATGTTTTTGACCTACAGTCTAGGACCTACAGTGTTACCTGCTTTTCTAGGAGGTTATTGATACTGCCTTTTTAATGGCGTACTTCCATCCACTGTACGAGGGGTGAGAAGCGCAGTACTTCCACCCACTGTACGAGGGGTGTGAAGTGCAGTACTTCCACCCACTGTACGAGGGGTGTGAAGCGCAGTACTTCCACCCACTGTACGAGGGGTGAGAAGCGCAGTACTTCCACCGACTGTACGAGGGGTGAGAAGCGCAGTAATTCCACCCACTGTACGAGGGTGAGAAGCGCAGTACTTCCACCCACTGTACGAGGGGTGAGAAGCACAGTAATTCCACCCACTGTACGAGGAGTGAGAAGCACAGTACTTCCACCCACTGTACGAGGGGTGAGAAGCACAGTAATTCCACCCGCTGTACGAGGGGTGAGAAGCACAGTACTTCCACCCACTGTACGAGGGGTGAGGAGCGCAGTAATTCCACCCACTGTACAAGGGGTGAGAAGCGCAGTACTTCCACCCACTGTACGAGGGGTGAGAAGCGCAGTATTTCCACCCACTGTACGAGGGGTGACAAGCGCAGTACTTCCACCCACTGTACAAGGGGTGAGAAGCGCAGTATTTCCACCCACTGTACGAGGGGCGAGAAGCGCAGTAATTCCACCCACTGTACGAGGGGTGAGAAGCGCAGTATTTCCACCCACTGTTCGAGGGGTGAGAAGCGCAGTACGTCCATCCACTGTACGAGGGGTGAGAAGCGCAGTACTTCCACCCACTGTACGAGGGGTGAGAAGCGCAGTACGTCCATCCACTGTACGAGGGGTGAGAAGCGCAGTACTTCCACCCACTGTACGAGGGGTGAGAAGCGCAGTACTTCCACCCACTGCACGAGGGGTGAGAAGCGCAGTACGTCCATCAACTGCACGAGGGGTGAGAAGCGCAGTACTTCCACCCACTGTACGAGGGGTGAGAACGCAGTACTTCCACCCACTGTACGAGGGTGAGAAGCGCAGTACTTCCATCCACTGTACGAGGGTGAGAAGCGCAGTACTTCCACCCACTGCACGAGGGTGAGAAGCGCAGTACTTCCATCCACTGTACGAGGGGTGAGAAGCGCAGTACTTCCACCCACTGCACGAGGGGTGAGAAGCGCAGTACTTCCATCCACTGTACGAGGGGTGAGAAGCGCAGTACTTCCACCCACTGTACGAGGGGTGAGAAGTGCAGTACTTCCATCCACTGTACAAGGGGTGAGAAGCGCAGTAATTCCACCCACTGTACGAGGGGTGAGAAGCGCAGTACTTCCATCCACTATACGAGGGGTGAGAAGCGCAGTACTTCCACCCACTGTACGAGGGGTGAGAAGCGCAGTACTTCCACCCACTGCACAAGGGGTGAGAAGCGCAGTACTTCCACCCACTGTACGAGGGGTGAGAAGTGCAGTACTTCCATCCACTGTTCGAGGGGTGAGAAGCGCAGTATTTCCACCCGCTGTACGAGGGGTGAGAAGTGCAGTACTTCCATCCACTGTTCGAGGGGTGAGAAGTGCAGGATTTCCACCCACTGTAGAAGGGGTGAGAAGCTTGGACTCGGTGATCGCTCAAGCCAAAGGCTGTCAGCCACGCCCACCTTCAGACTCTTGGCCAACATCACAGGTGGAGACCTAAATGCACTTTATGATCAGGGCTACTGCATGTGAAGCACATTCCTTGTGAAGCATTGAGGGCAAAGGTCACAGAAAAGTGTAAGATGTATACTAGGATTGACTTCTGAGCTCTCACAAGCACGCGCCACCACAGAGGGAAGGAATGTAAAGGCCCCGCCTTCTGCCCGGTCTATAAACAGCGATGGTCCGTGGGCTCCAGGTTGTACCCGGCCTCCTCAGTGCTGCTGCTCCCCGTGTTCATCACAGCGCTTTACGACGGGTTTACACGCTCGTCTGTGCAACACTCGCTGCCTCCCCATCAATGCATGTATGCAATGTCACTCCTGAGTTTGCATCAATGAGAGGTCTGTAGAGCGGGACGGGGATCAGTGAGCAGTGTGGTCAGCATGTCATGTTAGGTGATGGTAAAGGTTTGTTATGTTATGTTTTGGTCTTGTTATGTTATGTTAAATTCTTGTTATGTCATGTCATGTTATTTTATGTTACGTGATGTTATGTCATGGGTCATGTCATGTGATGTCATGGTATGTTATGTTATGTTATGTTGATTTGATTTTTGAATTTGTAAAGCGTAACAATTACCCAAAAAGCATCAAGGCGCTGTAAATGACCGTCCGGAGAAATCCATATTTACAAGCCCCTAGAGCCACGGGAGCGCCACTTTTTTTGACGCTTCGGTGGGGCTCTATGCAAGCCCATATTTGCAAGGGTCACTTTGCGTGGCTTATGACAGCTTTGTAAATTTGGCCCTCTGCAACCCAGTTTTCTGCGGCAAAGTGGTGTGCAATGGGTGTCGCTGTGGACGATCCCAGTAACACCCACGGCTTTTGGACACTGTCCCAGATTTTCAAGGATCTATAAATTTGAGGCAGGGCCAAAAACTAACGCCTTTCAAAACGAGGCGTTAATGTGGCGCATGAGGAGAAATGCTTTATTTCTCCTCATTTTTTGCTCTTTCTATGTGAGCTACATTCTGCAGCACACATAGAAGAAGCAAAACGCCATTAATGATTGTTTTTGTACAGGAAGGTACCCCTTCCTGCACAAACGCAATCATCCCCGCAGCGCAGGCACCCTTGCACCATGGTGCAAGCGTGCCTGCATTGGCGCCTGGAAGCTTTTTTAGCATCGATGCAGGGGTGAGCACAGGGATGCACCATATTCTTGTTAATACGGCGCATCCCTATGTTTTGAAAATGATGCAGCTTGGTGCAGCAAAATTGCTTGCAGCAGCACGCTGCGCCATTTTCATGTAAATATGCCCCACAGTTTTCCTGTGTTCTGGACATGGAACACCTCAAACACTACTACCAACAAGAACACTGAGCAACAAAAAGCCCGAGCCTGGCTCAGAGACATCCAGGTGGATGAGCTGAGCTCAAACCCCAACTTTCACCCAATTCAAACTTACCAGGATTCATCCTGAACAATTACCTCACCCGCAAGAAATGCAATAAAAAAAAAACAAGAGTGCCCGGTACCAGATTTCTCTAGTAAAGAACCATTCCTGCATGGTGTACCTACGTGTAGCCCTGTCTGAGTGGCCCCATTGCAAGTGAAACTCGTATCCTGAGTTTTATTGGCCCAGTTAGTATACTAATCTAGAGTGTGCTCTGAGGCCTAGTCTGTCCATAGTGCAACCAAGGTCCAGAGAACCGGTTCTGAGACCAAATCTGTCTTCTTTTATGACCTGGGACTACTAACCATGTCCTTGCTCGTTCACGTAAAGCGGCAGGGCAGCGTACTGATTTTTTAAAGATATTAGTTTTTCATTTTTTCTGTTCTATGAGGGAGTGTGACTTGGTGGTCATTAGGGGTGGTAAACTCTGCTCTGGTGGAGGAGTTTGCAGAGTTTTGCCCACTCTGAGCTCTGCTTGAAGCGCGGAGTTCGGTAAAAACTCAGCCAAACGCTGTGTGGCAGAGTTTTTCTCATGTGCGGCTCACCAACGTTAAATTGTCGAGCGTGAGCGAGAAAAAGGAGCCCTAGACCACCTCCTGGCGAGATTTCTCAACACTGTCAGTCGTGACATCTCTGTGAGTTCCGCCCATCCCTATAGCATGTAATAGTTCCACTTTAGTGTAACACCAAGGTCCTAGTGCTGAAATTTGGAGTGTATGTAGCATGTGTGCTCACATTGTGAATGTGTGGCACATACATGACAATGAGGCCCTGTGGACTGTAAGTATGTTTGCTGTTTCAGATGGCCTCTGGTTCAGCATAGCACAATACAGAGGGTGCCAGTGAGTGAGGAGTGGGCAGTGTCAGGAGCTGTAAGGTCACAGTAGTGTGCCTGTGGCGAGAGGGGCCCTTGTGTAAGGTCACAGTATTGTGTCTATGGTGGAGAGGGGCCCTTGTGTAAGCTCACAGTAGTGTACCAATGGCGGAGAGGGGCCCCTGTGTAAGGTCACAGTAGTGTGCCTGTGGTGAGAGGGGCCCTTGTGTAAGCTCACAGTAGTGTACCAATGGTGGAGAGGGGCCCCTGTGTAAGGTCACAGTAGTGTGCCTGTGGTGAGAGGGGCCCCTGTGTAGGTCACAGTAGTGTGCCTGTGGTGAGAGGGGCCCTTGTGTAAGGTCACAGTAGTGTACCAATGGTGGAGAGGGGCCCCTGTGTAAGGTCACAGTAGTGTGCCTGTGGTGAGAGGGGCCCTTGTAGAAGGTCACAGTAGTGTGCCTATGGTGGAGAGGGGCCCTTGTGTAAGGTCACAGTAGTGTATCAATGATGGAGAGGGGCCCCTGTGTAAGGTCACAGTAGTGTGCCTGTGGTGAGAGTGGCCCTTGTGTAAGGTCACAGTATTGTGTCTATGGTGGAGAGGGGCCCTTGTAGAAGGTCACAGTAGTGTACCTATGGTGGAGAGGGGCCCTTGTGTAAGGTCACAGTAGTGTATCAATGATGGAGAGGGGCCCCTGTGTAAGGTCACAGTAGTGTGCCTGTGGTGAGAGGGGCCCTTGTGTAAGGTCACAGTAGTGTACCAGTGGTGGAGAGGGGCCCTTGTGTAAGGTCACAGTAGTGTACCAATGGTGGAGAGGGGCCCTTGTGTAAGGTCACAGTAGTGTATCAATGATGGAGAGGGGCCCCTGTGTAAGGTCACAGTAGTGTATCAATGATGGAGAGGGGCCCTTGTAGAAGGTCACAGTAGTGCGCCTATGGTGGAGAGGTAGGTGGTTGTCTCCCCATCACCCCTAATCTCTGCCCAAGTAGCACATGGGACCCTTCACCTCACACTGTGTGCTTTGTGTGTTGCATGTTACACCAGTGTTGTATGACTCTGTGACAGGTATGAGGCGATCGCCACATGTGTGCTCACATTGTGAATGTGTGGCACATACATGACAATGAGGCCCTGTGGACTGTAAGTATGTTTGCTGTTTCAGATGGCCTCTGGTTCAGCATAGCACAATACAGAGGGTGCCAGTGAGTGAGGAGTGGGCAGTGTCAGGAGCTGGCAGTGGTAAGCACCTCTCCTCATGTCCCACTCACATCTCCCTCTTCTCGGTCTCAACCTCACCTGGTCCTGATGTAAGTTTTTTTCACCTGTCCATGTTGTCAGCCCCCCCCCCCCAACGCCACCCCTCTGCTCTGAGTCTCTGTCACCTGTCTCTGATACCTCCTGCCTCACTTCCATTGGCTGTCAGTCTTAGCTCCTCGCCTGTCCCTCGTGTCAGTGACACCAGTCCTGTCTCTCCCTCATCTGTGTCTGCTGTCACGCTCTCATCACTGCGTCACACGTCCGCAGCTGTCTCAACGTCACAGTCGGTGATGTCAGACGTGTGTCTCCTCTTCGGTGCCTGCACTCCGTCTCACACCGACATGTCTCTGTTCTGAGTTTGTCACCTGTCTCTGACACCTTACTCACTTGTCTTGGCTGCCAGCCTTGGATACTCACCTAACCCAGATCTCAGTCGCTTCCCGCCAGTTCCTGTCCTGTCTCATCCTCACCTGTGCCTGCTGTCAGGCTCACACCTCACCTGTATCTCTTCGCACTTCAGCCTAGCCTTGTCATCACTCGCCGTCTCTTACCTGTGTGAGAGAGCAGGTCTCGTGTTGTTTCAATGCTAGGATTTATGGCTCTCTCCTGCTCGCTGAGAGCTCTCTCGCCCTCTCTTGGCGCTCTCCAGCTCCCTGAGAGCTCTCTCGTCGTCAATTGATGCTCTCCAGCTCCCTGGGAGGTATCTCGCTGTCTCTTAACGCTCACCTGCCCCCTGAGAGCTCTATCGCTCTCTCCTGCTCCCTGAGAGCTCTCTCGCTCTCTCCTGGCGCTCTCCAGCTCCCTGGTAGCTCTCTCGCCGTGTCTTGGCGCTCTCCAGCTCCCTGAGCGCTCTCTCGCCGCCTCTTGGCGATCTCCAGCTCCCTGAGAGGTCTTTCGCTGTCTCTCGGCGCTTCCCTGCTCCCTGGAAGCTCTCTCGCCGTGTCTTGGCGCTCTCCAGCTCCCTGAGAGCTCTCTCGCCGTCTCTTGGCGCTCTGCAGCTCCCTGAGAGCTCTCTAGCCGTCTCTTTGCGCTCTGCAGCTCCCTGAGAGATCTCTCGCCGTGTCTTGGCGCTCTCCAGCTCCCTGAGAGGTCTCTCGCCGTGTCTTGGCGCTCTCCAGCTCCCTGAGAGGTCTCTCGCCGTGTCTTGGCGCTCTCCAGCTCCCTGAGAGGTCTCTCTCGCCGCCTCTTGGCGCTTTACATCACTTTATCGGAGCTCTCGATGCTTTTTTCACCCCGGTCGCCCTGACCCCGCGCCTCTGTTTCCGTTATTATTCTGCCCAGGGAGCAGCAGGTGCACATTCCTCCTCTTCCTCCTCCCTCCCCTACCACTCACCTGGCAGCTCCCCCTGCTCCCCATTGGCTGCCGAGGGACACCTGACGCACGCAGGTACTCTCTCCCGCAGGTGCTCCCATGGGCAGAGTCCAGGGAGGCCGAGAGGACAGTCTCGCCCGAGACCTCCCGAAGCTGGGTGGGCTGGCCCATCATTTGGAGGGAGGAGTGGGGGGGGGGGGGTACGAACACGTGCCCCTTCCTTCTCGTCAGGACATCCGGGGTCCTGAGAGACTACCAGGCCGGGGGCCCCTGAGGCACAGAGTGTCCACAAGGTGGGGGTCTGGAACTGACTGTCCGAGACAGAGACGTCCAAAACATGCCCGTTCACTTAGTGCTTCCTCTTCAGACTATGGAAAGCGCCTCGAGGCCATAGTGTTCACACGGAGCGCTAGAAAAGTGTTCCTATCAATCACTCACTCTCTGTACAATAACACTCTCCCTCACCACATACTGCTCTGAGTTCTTCTGTCTGTCAGTCTCTGGCTGCGTCCGTCTCTCTGTCTCTGTGTAGCTTGGCCCATAGTTTGAGGACGGAGGAGCTGGGCCCAGGTGTGTGACACTCCCGCCGTGACATTCGAGCCCTGGTGACACTACCAGGCAGCGGGCCCCGTGGGCACAGAGAGTGTCTCCAGGGTGGGGGTCTGGAGCTGACTGTCTAAAAACAGAGAGGTCAAAAACAAGCCATTTCGCCTAGTGCCCCCTCTTCAGACTATGAGAAGCGCCTCGAGGTCGTTGTATTTTGACGGAGCGCTAGAAAGGTGCACAGTATCATCACCCACTCTCTCTGGGTTGTGCGGGTCCTTCTACGGCCCTGTGCCCTAATCTCTCTCTCGGCTCCCATGCCTCCGTGAGGGCGAGGCACACATCGGCACACATCGGCACACAGTATTAATGTTTGTCCTCGGTGCGCGCGCTTCCGATGTTATCGCGTGAAGCCGCTGCTCACGTGGTAATAAATAGATCTGACAGAGTAAAACCTACAATAATGGCGCCATTCTGCGAAAGTGGTGGGGTGCCGTAAAAAGTTATGTCACGTTGGCTCAGGTGACTGCTTCAGGGAGTGTAAGGGCTCAGTTCCAGGCCAGGAAGGGATTCTGCAGTTAAAAACAAAAACTTGACAACTTAATCCATGTTTACATCACAGGCACTGTTCTCAAGGAAGGAGCCGTTTCCAGAAGGCTCCATTCCTGGCTGAGGCCCATGGTCTGGGCCCAAGGGTTCCCCTCTTGAGACACACTCATATACAGGAAGGCAATGTATAGTTCTGTGGGGGCATTTTCATGGAAAGATGTCCTTCTTGAAACCTTCTAAGGTGAAGACAGGGCCATTGAGAAACTGAGGGTAAGTTTTAGAACACAACCGGAAGCCCAGAATAAATGAAGCGCACCGTTTATAACAAGGAGTCTCTTACACGTAAGACTGTTTCCTTCCGAGTACAATGTTGTACACAACCTGTTTTACCCAGGGAGGTAGAAAGAACAGTGCTAAAAATGGTATCCGTGCGTTTCTGTACAATGCACAAATATGAATTAAGGGTTAATAGAATACTGTTTCAAGCAGGCTCTGTTGAATGTATTTAGGTCTCTTTCTTAGGAGCCCAGTGTATTTTTATGGCACTGGAGTCTCTGCTATAGCAGTTTGTTAAAGATGGAAGGTGGCCAAACAGGAATGACACAAGATATGTTGCAAAATCTGCCTTTAGTCAAATAAGAGCACACATAGTCTTTTGTTGACACTTAATTTACATTTGTCATCCTGCCGCATAATTCTGCTGTCGCTTCCATCAGTCGAGGGTGTCTACTTCCTTATTACCCCAGGCATCAAGAGGCGTGTTTAATGCTTCCTGAACATAGGTCAAGTGGTGGAGGCCTTCTCCGAGGTCACGGTGAAGGTCACAGTTGTGCACCTACGGGAGGGAGGGAGGTGCCTTTCTGCAGACATACGGCGGAGAAGTGCCCTGCTGCAGGTGACAGTAGTGTGCCTATGATGGAGAGGGGCCATTCTGCCAGCTCACAGTAGTGTACCTATGGTGGAGAGTTGGTGTTGTGCAAGGTCACAGTAGTGTGTCTATGGTGGAGAGGGGTCCTTGTGTAAGGTCACAGTAGTGCACCAATGTGGAGATGGGCCCTTGTAGAAGATCACAATAGTGTACCTATGGTGGAGAGGGGCCCTTGTGTAAGATCACAGTAGTGTGCCTATGGTGGAGAGGGGCCCTTGTGTAAGATCACAGTAGTGTACCAATGGTGGAGAGGGCCCTTGTGTAAGGTCACAGTAGTGTGCCTGTGGTAGAGAGGGGCCCTTGTGTAAGGGCACAGCAGTGTACCAATGCTGGAGAGGGGCCCTTGTAGAAGGTCACAATAGTGTACCTATGGTGGAGAGGGGCCCTTGTGTAAGGTCACAGTAGTGTGCCTATGGTGGAGAGGGGCCCTTGTGTAAGATCACAGTAGTGTGCCAATGGTGGAGAGTGCCCTTGTGTAAGGTCACAGTAGTGTGCCTGTGGTGGAGAGGGGCCCTTGTGTAAGGGCACAGCAGTGTACCAATGCTGGAGAGGGGCCCTTGTGTAAGGTCACAGTAATGTGCCTGTGGTGGAGTGGGGCCCTTGTGTAAGGCCACAGTAGTGTACCAATGGCGGAGAGGGGCCCTTGTGTAAGGTCACAGTAGTGTACCAATGGTGGAGAGGGGCCCTTGTGTAAGGTCACAGTAGTGTGCCTATGGTGGAGAGGGGCCCTTGTGTAAGGTCACAGTAGTGTACCAATGGTGGAGAGGGCCCTTGTGTAAGGTCACAGTAGTGTACCTATGGTGGAGAGGGGCCCTTGTGTAAGGTCACAGTAGGGTGCCTATGGTGGAGAGGGGCCCTTTTGTAAGGTCACAGTAGTGTACCAATGGTGGAGATGGGTCCTTGTGTAAGGTCACAGTAGGGTACCTATGGTGGAGAGGGACCCTTGTGTAAGGTCACAGTAGTGTACCAATGGTGGAGATGGGTCATTGTGTAAGGTCACAGTAGTGCACCAATGGTGGAGAGGGGCCCTTGTGTAAGGTCACAGTAGTGTGCCTATGGTGGAGAGGAGCCCTTGTGTAAGGTCACAGTAGTGTACCAATGGTGGAGAGGGGCCCTTGTGTAAGGTCACAGTAGTGCACCAATGGTGGAGAGGGGCCCTTGTGGAAGGTCACAGTAGTGTGCCTGTGGTGGAGAGGGGCCCTTATGTAAGGTCACAGTAGTGTACCAGTGGTGGAGAGGGGCCCTTGTGTAAGGTCACAGTAGTGTACCAATGGTGGAGAGGGGCCCCTGTGTAAGGTCACAGTAGTGTGCCTGTGGTGACAGGGGCCCTTGTGTAAGGTCACAGTAGTGTACCAATGGTGGAGAGGGGCCCCTGTGTAAGGTCACAGTAGTGTGCCTGTGGTGACAGGGGCCCTTGTGTAAGGTCACAGTAGTGTACCAATGGTGGAGAGGGGCCCTTGTGTAAGGTCACAGTAGTGAGCCAATGGTGGAGAGGGTCCCCTGTGTAAGGTCACAGTAGTGTGCCTGTGGTGGAGAGGGGCCCTTGTGTAAGGTCACAGTAGTGTACCAATGGTGGAGAGGGGCCCTTGTGTAAGGTCACAGTAGTGTACCTATGGTGGAGAGGGGCCCTTGTGTAAGGTCACAGTAGGGTGCCTATGGTGGAGAGGGGCCCTTTTGTAAGGTCACAGTAGTGTACCAATGGTGGAGATGGGTCCTTGTGTAAGGTCACAGTAGGGTACCTATGGTGGAGAGGGACCCTTGTGTAAGGTCACAGTAGTGTACCAATGGTGGAGATGGGTCATTGTGTAAGGTCACAGTAGTGCACCAATGGTGGAGAGGGGCCCTTGTGTAAGGTCACAGTAGTGTGCCTATGGTGGAGAGGAGCCCTTGTGTAAGGTCACAGTAGTGTACCAATGGTGGAGAGGGGCCCTTGTGTAAGGTCACAGTAGTGCACCAATGGTGGAGAGGGGCCCTTGTGGAAGGTCACAGTAGTGTGCCTGTGGTGGAGAGGGGCCCTTATGTAAGGTCACAGTAGTGTACCAGTGGTGGAGAGGGGCCCTTGTGTAAGGTCACAGTAGTGTACCAATGGTGGAGAGGGGCCCCTGTGTAAGGTCACAGTAGTGTGCCTGTGGTGACAGGGGCCCTTGTGTAAGGTCACAGTAGTGTACCAATGGTGGAGAGGGGCCCCTGTGTAAGGTCACAGTAGTGTGCCTGTGGTGACAGGGGCCCTTGTGTAAGGTCACAGTAGTGTACCAATGGTGGAGAGGGGCCCTTGTGTAAGGTCACAGTAGTGAGCCAATGGTGGAGAGGGGCCCCTGTGTAAGGTCACAGTAGTGTGCCTGTGGTGACAGGGGCCTTTGTGTAAGGTCACAGTAGTGTACTAATGGTGGAGAGAGGCCCTTGTGTAAGGTCACAGTAGTGTACCTATGGTTGAGAGGGGCCCCTGTGTAAGGTCACAGTCGTGTGCCTGTGGTGGAGAGGGGCCCTTGTGTCAGGTCACAGTAGTGTACCAGTGGTGGAGATGGATCCTTGTGTAAGGTCACAGTAGTGTACCAGTGGTGGAGATGGGCCCCTGTGTAAGGTCACAGTCGTGTGCCTGTGGTGGAGAGGGGCCCTTGTGTAAGGTCACAGTAGTGTACCAGTGGTGGAGATGGGTCCTTGTGTAAGGTCACAGCAGTGTGCCTGTGGTGGAGAGGGGCCCTTGTGTAAGGTCACAGTAGTGTACCAGTGGTGGAGATGGGTCCTTGTGTAAGGTCACAGTAGTGTGCCTGTGGTGGAGAGGGGCCCCTGTGGAAGGTCACAGTAGTGTGCCTGTGGTGAGAGGGTCCCTTGTGTAAGGTCACAGTAGTGTACCAGTGGTGGAGATTGGTCCTTGTTTAAGGTCCCAGTAGTGTGCCTGTGGTGGAGAGGGGCCCCTGTGGAAGGTCACAGTGGTGTACCTGTGGTGGAGAGGGGCCCTTATGTAAGGTCACAGTAGTGTACCAATGGTGGAGAGGGGCCCTTGTGTAAGCTCACAGTAGTGCACCTATGGTGGAGAGGGGCCCTTGTGTAAGGTCACAGTAGTGTACCAATGGTGGAGATGGGTCCTTGTGTAAGGTCACAGTAGTGCACCAATGATGGAGAGGGGCCCTTGTGTAAGGTCACAGTAGTGTGCCTATGGTGGAGAGGGGCCCTTGTGTAAGGTCACAGTAGTGTGCCTGTGGTGAGAGGGTCCCTTATGTAAGGTCACAGTAGTGTACCAGTGATGGAGATGGGTCCTTATGTAAGGTCACAGTAGTGTGCCTGTGGTGAGAGGGGCCCTTGTGTAAGGTCACATTATTGTGTCTATGGTGGATAGGGGCCCTTGTAGAAGGTCACAGTAGTGTACCTGTGGAGGAGAGGGGCCCTTATGTAAGGTCACAGTAGTGTACCAATGGTGAAGAGGGGCCCTTGTGTAAGCTCACAGTAGTTCACCTATGGTGGAGAGGGGCCCTTGTGTAAGGTCACAGTAGTGTATCAATGGTGGAGAGGGGCCCTTGTGTAAGGTCACAGTAGTGTATCAATGATGGAGAGGGGCCCCTGTGTAAGGTCACAGTAGTCTGCCTGTGGCGAGAGGGGCCCTTGTGTAAGCTCACAGTAGTGTGCCTGTGGTGAGAGGGGCCCTTGTAGAAGGTCACAGTAGTGTACCAATGGTGGAGAGGGGCCCTTGTGTAAGCTCACAGTAGTGTGCCTGTGGTGAGAGGGGCCCCTGTGTAAGGTCACAGTAGTGTGCCTGTGGTGAGAGGGGCCCTTGTGTAAGCTCACAGTAGTGTGCCTGTGGTGAGAGGGGCCCTTGTAGAAGGTCACAGTAGTGTACCAATGGTGGAGAGGGGCCCTTGTGTAAGGTCACAGTAGTGTGCCTGTGGTGAGAGGGGCCCTTGTGTAAGGTCACAGTAGTGTGCCTATGGTGGAGAGGGGGCCTTGTGTAAGGTCACAGTAGTGTATCAATGATGGAGAGGGGCCCCTGTGTAAGGTCACAGTAGTGTGCCTGTGGTGAGAGGGGCCCTTGTGTAAGGTCACAGTATTGTGTCTATGGTGGAGAGGGGCCCTTGTGTAAGCTCACAGTAGTGTAGCAATGGTGGAGAGGGGCCCCTGTGTAAGGTCACAGTAGTGTGCCTGTGGCGAGAGGGGCCCTTGTGTAAGGTCACAGTATTGTGTCTATGGTGGAGAGGGGCCCTTGTGTAAGCTCACAGTAGTGTACCAATGGCGGAGAGGGGCCCCTGTGTAAGGTCACAGTAGTGTGCCTGTGGTGAGAGGGGCCCTTGTGTAAGCTCACAGTAGTGTACCAATGGTGGAGAGGGGCCCCTGTGTAAGGTCACAGTAGTGTGCCTGTGGTGAGAGGGGCCCCTGTGTAAGGTCACAGTAGTGTGCCTGTGGTGAGAGGGGCCCTTGTGTAAGGTCACAGTAGTGTACCAATGGTGGAGAGGGGCCCCTGTGTAAGGTCACAGTAGTGTGCCTGTGGTGAGAGGGGCCCTTGTAGAAGGTCACAGTAGTGTGCCTATGGTGGAGAGGGGCCCTTGTGTAAGGTCACAGTAGTGTATCAATGATGGAGAGGGGCCCCTGTGTAAGGTCACAGTAGTGTGCCTGTGGTGAGAGTGGCCCTTGTGTAAGGTCACAGTATTGTGTCTATGGTGGAGAGGGGCCCTTGTAGAAGGTCACAGTAGTGTACCTATGGTGGAGAGGGGCCCTTGTGTAAGGTCACAGTAGTGTATCAATGATGGAGAGGGGCCCCTGTGTAAGGTCACAGTAGTGTGCCTGTGGTGAGAGGGGCCCTTGTGTAAGGTCACAGTAGTGTACCAGTGGTGGAGAGGGGCCCTTGTGTAAGGTCACAGTAGTGTACCAATGGTGGAGAGGGGCCCTTGTGTAAGGTCACAGTAGTGTATCAATGATGGAGAGGGGCCCTTGTAGAAGGTCACAGTAGTGCGCCTATGGTGGAGAGGTAGGTGGTTGTCTCCCCATCACCCCTAATCTCTGCCCAAGTAGCACATGGGACCCTTCACCTCACACTGTGTGCTTTGTGTGTTGCATGTTACACCAGTGTTGTATGACTCTGTGACAGGTATGAGGCGATCTCCACATGTACATTTATTTTTATAAACAGGGCTCCCAGTTTACAAAACTACATGACGCATTTGTTATTGATCAGAATATTTGCATTCAAAGTATCAAACGTTTAATTAGGGATTTTCCTCAATAAGTTTCCTCCAGCCCGGGGGTCTGGTGATTTAACCCTTTATTTGCATTGCATACCGTGTGAGGCGTTTCAGCCTCCCTGGAGCTATAAGTGAAGTTTGATAACATATAGACATACTGCCTCAGAAACGGCGCTGAGCATCAGTATAAGGACCAGGAGAAAGAGTTAAGCAATTCATTGTGAACGTCCATGTGACACTGAGCGCCCACTCAAGACTCAGTCCCTAGTAGTGAAGACTGGACTGTGGCTACAAAGGGCAGCATTCCCATGGAAGGAACTCTTAGAAACTCCCTTTTATGATAAAGCACACACCATGCTTCTTTTAAAATCTTCCTGTGTGGGAGAAGCTGTCCTCAGCCGTGTGTCATCTTTACTGCTGTGTATTATACAGCATAATGTAGGCACAGAGGGGGAGCTTGATAGGCACAGTGACTCGGGGTGCATGGCACTGGAGGCTTGGAGGATGCCCTTAACACGAGGGGGTAACACATAGTGCCAATATCGGCAACACTCACCAGTCCTCCCACAGCAACATACATACATAATAAATAAGCAGACAAGACAAACTTTTGGTGGGAAAATTGCTGCAGGTTTATTAGCATACCAAATATGCCAACATGGTGGGTTATCTTACAGGCGATCCAAAGGCAAGCCGCCCCTAGCGGCCTACCACCTGATGGGCCAACTTGCATCGTGGCCTTAGCCAATCGGTGTTTAGCGGTTGTGGTGAGGGGATAGCCCCTCCCACTTCCGGTGAACCATCGGTCCACCCTATTACTCACGCCCCCTACGAGGGCGGAGCGTTCAAGCGACCCCCGGTTGTACAGGTTTCCAACCGCCCGTAGGACAGACGGGGCGCCGTCGCACCCCAGGGTCCACCGTACAGACTTCCTGGGGATATTAGGCCTCAGCACCCTTTGTGCTCCTGAAGAGGGTACCCCTGAGTACCTTTCCGCCTCCGGATCGCCCTGTAACTCCGCCTGCAACACAAATAAAGAGGATTAGAAGAACCTCCCCCCCACCCTGGAACGCAGGGTAAGCGGTAGGGAGGAAACGGCATCAGGGTGAGGGCACAGAGGCCGCCAGGTGGGCGGGGAGGCATTTATACCTCTCCCCTTCCCCCACCTCGGCCGGAAGTGACGCGCAGGACCCCGAGGGGTCACCGGACACTAGACTGTCCAGTGTGCCATCTTTTGGCACTAGAGGGGCCGCCCTCTTATGAGGGTCCCCTGCGGGGACGAGTCGGTCAGCCCGCATTCCCTTCTTCCCACCTTCTCTTTCTGGGGTAAACTCCAGAGTATATGTGTGACGTCTTAATGTATTCTATATAGAACGTTACGCTGTAGTTCTAGGAAAGAATGTAAGGGGGTTTTAAGTAGTGGGGCATTCTGTGAAGGCTGTTGGTGGCTGAGGTGAAATAAACGGACCTTCTCCAGTTCATCTGTCTAATTGACTTATTTAACTGATGTGGAGAACACCACATTAATTTGGCGACGAGCGTGGCAGTGTGGCTCTCACCTCAACATCCAGTGAAGGATAAACGGTTCCAGCGCTTCCTCTTGGTTTTGATCGCGTTGTGTTGCTCCTCCAGCGGCTGTTTAAATCGTGTAAGAGAAGTGTAACCAACTTCTCCAGCGGCTGATGTGTGTACGGCGGTGGTGTCCTGACAGGAAAGGATATCGGGTGAGGAGTTAAACATAGAGGGGCGGGTTGCTGAAACGCATATGCGTTTCACGAAGAGAGTGGAACTCAGCTGCGTCAGTGCAGTGTTCAGCGCCTCCGAGCATCAGAGTGTTCTGTGAAGCGTCTGGTTGGTACGACGCGTAACGCTCCTGGGATCGAGCAAGTATCCAAGGACGCTATTCACAGTGAAGCGTCATCACGTCATGGCATGTTTTTGGCGGCCATTTTAAGGCGTTGGGAAGAACTCCAGCAGTTAGTGTGTACTGTCCGGTGACAGCATACATGCCGATCTCGTTTACAGTGAATTGGCATATCGTTTTTGGTGTTGCTGCCTGCATTTGAAGACACTGTGACTGGCACACCTTACAATCTTGCTGGAACATTTGGGTGACGCTGTGTTTGAGTTTTCACATGCTTTTAAAGACACAGTGACTGGAACTTCATCGATTTTTTGCAAGACTATGCTAGATGCTTCATGAGGTTTCAGGTTTGGGATCTTACTCAAGCTTCACGTTTTTTTTTATGGAACTGTTCGTTTAAACTATTACTGGCACATTTTTGGTCACTGTATTTTCATCATACTTTGATTGTAACATGAGGGCGTTAAGTGCACTATGTTTTGAGGTTACATTTAGAGTTTAGGGGTTAGCAAGTGATTTTTTTTTTTACTGTTTTCTCATCATCTGATTTTCAGGTGCATTCCAACAAAGCTGCGGTTTTGAAGTTGGTATAAAGGGTTTAGTGTGCACAGAAAGAATGCAGAATGTAACACAACCGCCCTTTTTCCTTACCAGTCCAGGTGAGCCCACGATTAAGTGGCAAAAAAAAATTGGCAATTATGCACTTGTTTGTGGGACGAACTTGAGTGCAGAGAGGAAACATTCCCTACTTTTGCACTGCTTAGGGGTGAAGGACAGGATGTTCTTGAACATTTGCCAGAACTCAGTCCTAATGACCAAAGAACACTGAATGAATATGAAATATGCATTCTTCAATTAGATAGGCATTATCTTCCTCGTTTGAGCACTATAATGGAACGGTACCACTTTGGGCTACGTGAGCAGAAAAAGGATGAGACTATTGAAGAATTTGTCACAGCTTTGAGGAAACTTGCAGCGTCTTGCAAATTTGGAGGGGCTGTAGAGGAAAGGATCAGGGATCAGTTCGTATTGAGATGCGCTCATGACAAAATCAGGGAAGAACTATGGTTAAAAGACGAACCACCCTTGGACGAGGTTCTCGCTATAGCTAAGCGAGTTGAACATATGATGAAGTGTGTTCGCGAATTGAGTGTTGCAAAAGAAAAGTCTTGTATTTCAAGTTCCAGTGTTGAGGAAGTAGTATGTCTTGTAAAAAACAGGGCATCTGTTGTCAGTGAAAGCGACAAAAATCCTCGGGGTGGTGAGGGTACTTCTTATTCGTCTTCTTTTGCTTCTTCTTCTGACAACAGGTTCATCTGTTTTAGATATGGCAGAACGGGTCATAGAGCTAATGCTCCATTCTGTCCTGCTCTTCACATTATTTGTAGTGCTTGTGGCAGAAAAGGTCATTATGCAAAATGGTGTAGGAGCAAGAGTAAAAGAAGGGAACAACCTCAAGCACAGATTAGAGATCATCCACAAGTAAAGGAGATTATGTATCAGGTGGATGTAGAGAAAGCCTCTCATCCTTCCCATGTGGTCAAAATTCATGGTGTTGAGCTTGAGTTGAAGTTTGATTCTTGCTCGCATCTTACCATGATAGATAAAGATACTTTTGATCACTATTTTAAAGATAAGTGCACACTAATGAAAGGTGATGTTTCTCCTGTGGGGTATGGTGGTGTGCCAATAGTTCTGTTGGGGTATTTCATATCCTGCATTGAATTAGGTGGACGCACTATCTCTGGGAAAGTTTACGTGGCTAAGTGTGGGGATGCACTGTTGGGGTGGACTCATCAACGTTTGCTTGGCGTTATTCTCAATCCTAACACTGAACCTCAAGTTGTGGTTCAGTCTGTAGAAGATTCTTGGTCTACTCTAGCTGAGCGGTTTGCTGATGTTTTTGAAGACAAATTAGGATGTCTTAAAGGTTACAAACATCACATAAGACTGAAAGAGGGTGCTATTCCTGTGGTTGCTAGAGTCAGAAGGGTACCTTTGAATGAACAGTCTGGTGTCCAAAAGGAGATTGAGCGTTTAGTTGACTTAGGCATCATAGTGCCTGTTGAGGCGACGGAGTGGTTGGCTCCCATAGTTGTCGCAAAGAAGGCCAGTGGTGAGCTGCGCCTTTGTATTGACTTGCGCTCTCTTAACAAAGAAGTAATTGTGGATAGGTTCCCACTGCCCAACATAGATGAGTTGGTTAGCACTCTAGTAGGTGCTAAGTTTTTCACAACCTTAGATCTTGAGTCCGCCTACCATCAGGTGGAGTTGGATGAGGTTTCACAGGAATTGACAGCATTTGTCACTCCCATGGGAACCTATAAATTTCGACGGATGCCTTTCGGATTAGTTTCCGCTGCTTCCGTTTTCAACGGATCATGTCCAGTGTTCTTAAAGGTGTTTCTGGGGTGAAGTGCTATCAGGATGACTTGCTGATTTATGGTAGCACTGAAGCTGAGCATTATTCTAGAGTGTGTGCTGTCTTGGATTGTCTGAGAAAGGCTGGTTTAACAATAAAAAGAGAAGTGCAGGTTTGCTGTGGACGAAGTTAACTATCTGGGGCACTGCATTACAGGTCATGGCGTTTTTCCGAAGAAAGACTTGGTTAAGTCTATTGAGAATGTCAGCGAGCCTTCCAATAAGGAGGAGTTACTCTCCTTTTTAGGAATGGTTGAGTTTTACAGTAAGTTTATTCCGGGTTATGCTGATAAGACTCATGCGCTCAGGAAACTTACTGCTAAAAGTGCTGTGTTTGTTTGGAGTTCTGAGTGTGCCAATGAGTTTGTTGCCATCAAGCAGGATCTTAAAGAAGCACCTTCTCTTCAATCTTTTGTGCCGGGAGATGAGACTCTAATTCTCACTGATGCCAGTGCTAAGGGTCTAGGTGCTGTGCTATTACAGAAGAGTGGTGGTGTTGAGAGACTTATTGCCTGTGCGTCCAGATGTTTAAGAGGCTCAGAGCTAAACTATTCAGTAATTGAAAAGGAATCCCTTGCTATTTTTTGGGCACTAAGGAAGTTCAGGAATTTGATTTGGGGAACAAAGGTTAAGGTTTTGTCTGATCATAAACCACTTAAAGAGGGGTTTTCAAAGAAGGGTTTGGATTCCATTTCTTCGAGAATCAGGAAATGGATCATTTCTTTACAAGAGTTTGATTTCTTTGTAGATTACATTCCAGGAGTTATTAACAAGTCGGCTGATTGTCTCTCTAGATTGGTGGATGTTACCAGTTCTGATGATAAGGAGGTTGATCTGGTCGATGATGTGGTAAATGTGTGTGAAATTACTGTTGGTGCGGTCGATGAGTTAGAGTGGAAAACAGAAGTTGTGAAGGATGAGGATATCTCAAAAGTTATAGAATTACTTTCATTAGGAAAAAACAAACATCTGGTGAAGCCCTGGTCTCTGATTTCTGATGAGTTGGCTGTTGTTGATGGATTACTGGTGAGAGGCACCAAGCTTGTTCCTCCGGTGGGTGTGCGTAGCAAACTTTTAACTCTTGCTCACTCTGGTCACTTAGGGATTGTGAAGACCAAGGGATATTTGAGGATGCTTTACTGGTGGCCTGCCATGGATAGGGAGATTGAAAAGATGGTTCGAGACTGTTTGGAGTGTTGCTCCAGTGATAAGATTCTCAAAACCAGACAAATGCCCATGGTTTGCCGAAAACTACCTAAATATCCCTGGGATGAGTTAGCAATAGACATAGTTGGTCCTTTACATGGAGTATCTGATACTCCTTATTTGGTAGTCCTTCTTGATCTTTATTCAAGATGGATTGAAGTACGCTCGGTCAGAGACATTTCATCTTTGAGTGTCATAAAGTTTTTAGAAGAGGTTTTCAAGAAGGAGAGTTATCCTAATTCTTTACTTTCAGATAATGGGACTCAGTTTTGCTCTTCGGAGTTTCAGGCTTATTTGAGAGATTGTGGGATTATTCACAAACGCAGTGCAGTTTATCATCCCGAAACCAACGGAGCTATTGAAAGGGTTAACAAAACTCTTAAAGAGAGTATTCAGTTGGCAAGAGCGAGCAATTTAAATTGGAAACAGGCTTTGCAAGATAGAATCTCTGCCTATCGTATGTCTCCCCACTCCACCACTGGTAGGTCCCCTTTTGAGCTGTTTAGAGGTAGGGCACCTAATTCAAAACTATGTCCTGGGTGGATCTCCTTCAATAAGGGTTTGAAAGACAATTACATTGGTGGTTGGAGGGATAGAGAGCTTCAGAAACAGGTGGAAAGAAAACGCTACTTTGATGACAAAAAATGTGTGCAATACAAAAGTTTGAGAGTGGGTGAATTTGTAAAAATTAGAGCGCCAGTGGGATGCCAACCTTGGTCCAAGTTTTCTAAAATGAGAAGAATTGTGAAAATCTTCAGAAATGCTGTCAAAACTGAGGATGGTAGGATTTGGAATAAGAGTTGTGTGGTCTCTGTCAATTCTCATCCCAGTTTGGGTGAGATACCTACCAGTTCGTTGAACACGTGTAACAAGTCTTCATCATCCAACCCGCACTCTTTGCCTGATAATATTAGAGAGAGGAGTGCGAGATTGTGCAGTTTACCATTTCATATGAAGGACTTTGTCATGTGAGCTGTTCTCTTTCATTATTGATTTCTGTATTCTGCTTTGTTGTTTGTTTTCTGTAAGGAGAGAAGATGTGTGACGTCTTAATGTATTCTATATAGAACGTTACGCTGTAGTTCTAGGAAAGAATGTAAGGGGGTTTTAAGTAGTGGGGCATTCTGTGAAGGCTGTTGGTGGCTGAGGTGAAATAAACGGACCTTCTCCAGTTCATCTGCCTAATTGACTTATTTAACTGATGTGGAGAACACCACAATATGGATAGCGAACTGGAAAATGAGGGAGGGGGGGGGCACGGCGACGTAGACTTACACACCCCTGGGGCAGTGACGAGGCCAGAAGAAGTGATGTAGGATTCTCACCTGGGGGCAGGTCGGCGTCTGCACTGTGGGGGGATTCACGAACGGCTGTTAGGAAATGGAGACCGGTGGAAGAGAGCCCGCGCACCCCAACACACTGCAAACAACGAGCAAGGCACGTTCTGCTGTGGGATTCACAACTACAACCTACAGAGATAGGAGCCGACGCCACAAGCCTGGTAAAAGCGCAACAGGTGTCGGAAGCGGGTGGTGACCCCTAATTCATGGATAAAAATTGTGAGGTGGCCCTTGGACTCATACGCAGAGCTTCTCGTGAGGCTCAATTCAGATGAAGTAAACTTAGCTTTAGACATAGGATGTGCATAACTCCGCGACACTACATAAAACAGACCCAACGAAAAACGTAGGCACCCCTAAATGCAAACACGGGGACCGACACAAGATTTGGGGATGCCCGAGAAGAATACATGTTTATTGGAAACAGGTACTGCACAGACATCAGGAAGGGATATGTATCGAACTGATGCTACAACGCACACATGTCTCTTATGCATGGGGGGGGCGGGCGTGGCAGTAAAGCGAAAACACGAGAAAGGAAAAATATATGAATTTCACACTCACTTGCCAGAAGGCTTAAAAAAAATACCAAAAAAATTGGTCGAGCGCCAACAAAAGAAGCATAGAAGGCTAGATAAGAGATGTGGGTGAATGGTCCCTAGGGAAGAGATTAAGACTAAGATGACAATGACAAGGTGCAATGACTAATTTACCAGAAGAGCTGGGACTGAGGCCTTACCTGTCCAAATGCTTGGAATAACCCCAGATGAACCCCGCCTTCACTGAACTGGGAAGTTTATGTTGAGAAGCTATTAAAAAGAGATAGAACAGTTACCAGAATTAGGATTGAGACAAAGAATACATTTGTATACAGAGTTGTATTATGCACCCGAATAAACCTATTTGTATATTATTTTAATGCAACATTTACATAGTGCTTACCACTCATATGCGGCGTGTGAAATATTCATCTTTTTTTTACTCTTTTGATGTGTGTTCGAAAGTTGTTTGTATTTTAAATTTAAATACTGAATAAAAGTATACCTAAATGTACCTAGAAATATAATGTAACTATACTTAAATATATAAAAAAATATTTTTGATTTTTAACTTCCAAACATTAATAAATGTAACTTACAACAAATTATCACTAATCTCCAATCGATTGAATTAAAACAAAATGTTAAAAATATTTCTAAATAATACCTTATTATCACAGTTTAAGCAATGTCAATCATTGATATAAATTTAAATTATTCATCATGATACTAAAACAACACTCAATTAATCTCCCACTACAACATGCAACCCACTTTTTAAAACTGCATTAGCAAAAAAATGAACTTGGCAGTTAGCATTTTAAATATTTATAACTATATTTTAATTAAATTAAATCATTGAGTTAAACCAATAAAAACAATTCTTACCTTAACATTAATTAAAATAATTAACAATTAAATCACCATCCACCCAATCTACCGCTAAATCCCATTACCCATCAGATATAATTAAAAAAATACATTCCAGTAAAATAAAAAAATGATATATTTAGCTTTGATTATGTCCCAAATATTTTGACAGTCATGATATTCTGAACACAATACTATGGTGAAATAATATTTTGGTCAATAGGCCAGGGTTAGGGGAGGTCAGTAACAGACCATCAACCAAAAAAAGTCAGATTTACGGTCCACATCTTCAGTGACATCTACAGCCTAACGAGTGCTTGCAATGAAGAGTTGGAAGTTCAGGTACTCACTATACCAGAGTTTCTGCTACCTGGTGGAAGTTCCATTACTCTAGTACTGATAGTACTGCAATCCCTGGTCGTAAGGTTTCATACTAACTCGAGCAAATGAAATAAGTGCATGTACTTACTGGAGTGCCTGCCTCCAATTGAGAAGTGCTGGCGCTCAGTCACTGATACTAATGCAATCTCTGCTGAGAAGTCCCATTACCCTACCACTGCTGAGAAGTGCTGGTGCTCTTTCTAGCATATGAAATAAGTGCAGA
The DNA here is from genome assembly GCA_963921515.1 of Calotriton arnoldi. Taxonomy (NCBI): domain Eukaryota; kingdom Metazoa; phylum Chordata; class Amphibia; order Caudata; family Salamandridae; genus Calotriton; species Calotriton arnoldi. Next base: position 447,116 of record CAWUFW010007219.1, read on the forward strand.
TACTCACCGGAGTGCCTGTCTACTATCGAGAAGTGCTGGTGCTCAATGATTAATAGCAAAGCAATCTCTGCTGAGAAGTCCCATTAGCCTACCACTGCTGAGAAGTGCTGGTGCTCTTTTTAGCATATGAAATAAGTGCAGATACTCACTGGAGTGCCTGCCTCCAATCGAAAAGTGTTTGTGCTCAATGATTAATAGCAAAGCAATCTCTGCTGAGAAGTCCCATTAGCCTACCACTGCTGAGAAGTGCTGGTGCACTTTCTAGCATATGAAATAAGTGCAGGTACTCACCGGAGTGCCTGCCTCCAATCGAGAAGTGCTGGTGCTCAATGATTAATAGCAAAGCAATCTCTGCTGAGAAGTACCATTAGCCTACCACTGCTGAGAAGTGCTGGTGCTTTTTCTAGTTTATGAAATAAGTGCAGGTACTCTCTGGAGTGCCTGCCTCCAATCGAGAAGTGCTGGTGCTCAATGATTAACAGCAAAGCAATCTCTGCTGAGAAGTCCCATTAGCCTACCACTGCTGAGAAGTGCTGGTGCTCTTTCTAGCATATGAAATAAGTGCAGGTACTCACCGGAGTGCCTGTCTACTATCAAGAAGTGCTGGTGCTCAATGATTAATAGCGAAGCAATCTCTGCTGAGAAGTCCCATTAGCCTACCACTGCTGAGAAGTGCTGGTGCTTTTTCTAGCATATGAAATAAGTGCAGGTACTCACTGGAGTGCCTGCCTCCAATCGAGAAGTGCTGGTGCTCAATGATTAATAGCAAAGCAATCTCTGCTGAGAAGTCCCATTAGCCTACCACTGCTGAGAAGTGCTGGTGCTCTTTCTAGCATATGAAATAAGTGCAGATACTCACTGGAGTGCCTGCCTCCAATCGAGAAGTGCTTGTGCTCAATGATTAATAGCAAAGAAATCTCTGCTGAGAAGTCCCATTAGCCTACCACTGCTGAGAAGTGCTGGTGCACTTTCTAGCATATGAAATAAGTGCAGGTACTCACTGGAGAGCCTGCCTCCAATCGAGAAGTGCTGGTGCTCAATGAGTAATAGCAAAGCAATCTCTGCTGAGAAGTCCCATTAGCCTACCACTGCTGAGAAGTGCTGGTGCTCTTTCTAGCATATGAAATAAGTGCAGGTACTCACTGGAGTGCCTGCCTCCAATCGAGAAGTGCTCAATGATTAATAGCAAAGTAATCTCTGCTGAGAAGTCCCATTAGCCTACCACTGCTGAGAAGTGCTGGTGCACTTTCTAGCATATGAAATAAGTTCAGGTACTCACCGGAGTGCCTGTCTACTATCGAGAAGTGCTGGTGCTCAATGATTAATAGCAAAGCAATCTCTGCTGAGAAGTCCCATTAGCCTACCCCTGCTGAGAAGTGCTGGTGCTCTCCCTAGGAAATGAAATAAGTGCAGGTACTCAGTGGAGTGCCTGCCTCCAATCGAGAAGTGCTGGCGCTCAGTCACTGATACTAATGCAATCTCTGCTGAGAAGTCCCATTAGTCTACCACTGCTGAGAAGTGCTGGTGCTCTTTCTAGCATATGAAATAAGTGCAGGTACTCACCGGAGTGCCTGCCTCCAATCGAGAAGTGCTGGTGCTCAATGATTAATAGCAAAGCAATCTCTGCTGAGAAGTCCCATTAGCCTACCACTGCTGAGAAGTGCTGGTGCTCTTTCTAGCATATGAAATAAGTGCAGGTACTCATTGGAGTGCCTGTCTCCAATCGAGAAGTGCTGGTGCTCAATGATTAATAGCAATCTCTGCTGAGAAGTCCCATTAGCCTACCACTGCTGAGAAGTGCTGATGCTCTTTCTAGCATATGAAATAAGTGCAGGTACTCACCGGAGTGCCTGTCTACTATCGAGAAGTGCTGGTGCTCAATGATTAATAGCAAAGCGATCTCTGCTGAGAAGTCCCATTAGCCTACCCCTGCTGAGAAGTGCTGGTGCTCTCCCTAGGAAATGAAATAAGTGCAGGTACTCACTGGAGTGCCTGCCTCCTATCGAGAAGTGCTGGCACTCAGTCACTGATACTAATGCAATTTCTGCTGAGAAGTCCCATTAGCCTACCACTGCTGAGAAGTGCTGGTGCTCTTTCTAGCATATGAAATAAGTGCAGGTACTCACCGGAGTGCCTGCCTCCAATCGAGAAGTGCTTGTGCTCAATGATTAATAGCAAAGCAATCTCTGCTGAGAAGTCCCATTAGCCTACCACTGCTGAGAAGTGCTGGTGCTCTCCCTAGGAAATGAAATACGTGCAGGCACTCACCGGAGTGCCTGTCTACTATCGAGAAGTGCTGGTGCTCAATGATTAATAGCAAAGCAATCTCTGCTGAGAAGTGCTGGTGCTCTTTCTAGCAAATGAAATAAGTGCAGGTACTCACTGGAGTGCCTGCCTCCAATCGAGAAGTGCTGGTGCTCAATGATTAATAGCAAAGCAATCTCTGCTGAGAAGTCCCATTAGCCTACCACTGCTGAGAAGTGCTGGTGCTCTTTCTAGCATATGAAATAAGTGCAGGTACTCACTGGAGTGCCTGCCTCCAATTGAGAAGTGCTGGTGCTCAATGATTAATAGCAAAGCAATCTCTGCTGAGAAGTCCCATTAGCCTACCACTGCTGAGAAGTGCTGGTGCTCTTTTTAGCATATGAAATAAGTGCAGATACTCACTGGAGTGCCTGCCTCCAATCAAAAAGTGTTTGTGCTCAATGATTAATAGCAAAGCAATCTCTGCTGAGAAGTCCCATTAGCCTACCACTGCTGAGAAGTGCTGGTGCACTTTCTAGCATATGAAATAAGTGCAGGTACTCACCGGAGTGCCTGCCTCCAATCGAGAAGTGCTGGTGCTCAATGATTAATAGCAAAGCAATCTCTGCTGAGAAGTACCATTAGCCTACCACTGCTGAGAAGTGCTGGTGCTTTTTCTAGTTTATGAAATAAGTGCAGGTACTCACTGGAGTGCCTGCCTCCAATCGAGAAGTGCTGGTGCTCAATGATTAACAGCAAAGCAATCTCTGCTGAGAAGTCCCATTAGCCTACCACTGCTGAGAAGTGCTGGTGCTCTTTCTAGCATATGAAATAAGTGCAGGTACTCACCGGAGTGCCTGTCTACTATCAAGAAGTGCTGGTGCTCAATGATTAATAGCGAAGCAATCTCTGCTGAGAAGTCCCATTAGCCTACCACTGCTGAGAAGTGCTGGTGCTTTTTCTAGCATATGAAATAAGTGCAGGTACTCACTGGAGTGCCTGCCTCCAATCGAGAAGTGCTGGTGCTCAATGATTAATAGCAAAGCAATCTCTGCTGAGAAGTCCCATTAGCCTACCACTGCTGAGAAGTGCTGGTGCTCTTTCTAGCATATGAAATAAGTGCAGATACTCACTGGAGTGCCTGCCTCCAATCGAGAAGTGCTTGTGCTCAATGATTAATAGCAAAGAAATCTCTGCTGAGAAGTCCCATTAGCCTACCACTGCTGAGAAGTGCTGGTGCACTTTCTAGCATATGAAATAAGTGCAGGTACTCACTGGAGAGCCTGCCTCCAATCGAGAAGTGCTGGTGCTCAATGAGTAATAGCAAAGCAATCTCTGCTGAGAAGTCCCATTAGCCTACCACTGCTGAGAAGTGCTGGTGCTCTTTCTAGCATATGAAATAAGTGCAGGTACTCACTGGAGTGCCTGCCTCCAATCGAGAAGTGCTCAATGATTAATAGCAAAGTAATCTCTGCTGAGAAGTCCCATTAGCCTACCACTGCTGAGAAGTGCTGGTGCACTTTCTAGCATATGAAATAAGTTCAGGTACTCACCGGAGTGCCTGTCTACTATCGAGAAGTGCTGGTGCTCAATGATTAATAGCAAAGCAATCTCTGCTGAGAAGTCCCATTAGCCTACCCCTGCTGAGAAGTGCTGGTGCTCTCCCTAGGAAATGAAATAAGTGCAGGTACTCAGTGGAGTGCCTGCCTCCAATCGAGAAGTGCTGGCGCTCAGTCACTGATACTAATGCAATCTCTGCTGAGAAGTCCCATTAGTCTACCACTGCTGAGAAGTGCTGGTGCTCTTTCTAGCATATGAAATAAGTGCAGGTACTCACCGGAGTGCCTGCCTCCAATCGAGAAGTGCTGGTGCTCAATGATTAATAGCAAAGCAATCTCTGCTGAGAAGTCCCATTAGCCTACCACTGCTGAGAAGTGCTGGTGCTCTTTCTAGCATATGAAATAAGTGCAGGTACTCATTGGAGTGCCTGTCTCCAATCGAGAAGTGCTGGTGCTCAATGATTAATAGCAATCTCTGCTGAGAAGTCCCATTAGCCTACCACTGCTGAGAAGTGCTGGTGCTCTTTCTAGCATATGAAATAAGTGCAGTTACTCACCGGAGTGCCTGCCTCCAATCGAGAAGTGCTTGTGCTCAATGATTAATAGCAAAGCAATCTCTGCTGAGAAGTCCCATTAGCCTACCACTGCTGAGAAGTGCTGGTGCTCTCCCTAGGAAATGAAATACGTGCAGGCACTCACCGGAGTGCCTGTCTACTATCGAGAAGTGCTGGTGCTCAATGATTAATAGCAAAGCAATCTCTGCTGAGAAGTGCTGGTGCTCTTTCTAGCAAATGAAATAAGTGCAGGTACTCACTGGAGTGCCTGCCTCCAATCGAGAAGTGCTGGTGCTCAATGATTAATAGCAAAGCAATCTCTGATGAGAAGTCCCATTAGCCTACCACTGCTGAGAAGTGCTGGTGCTCTTTCTAGCATATGAAATAAGTGCAGGTACTCACTGGAGTGCCTGCCTCCAATTGAGAAGTGCTGGTGCTCAATGATTAATAGCAAAGCAATCTCTGCTGAGAAGTCCCATTAGCCTACCACTGCTGAGAAGTGCTGGTGCTCTTTCTAGCATATGAAATAAGTGCAGGTACTTAGTTTACTCGAATATGTACCTCCTTCAGAGTAATGTTGGTAATCAGCCATTGATGGTAATGCAGTCTGTGCTGAAGAGTGATGGTACTCTGCAGGTACTCAGGGGCAGATTTACAAGCCCCTTGTGTGACTTTTGCGCTGCAGTTGCGTCACTTTTTTGACGCAACAGCGGCGCAAACAATGCAGCCTATTTACAACGCGACGCATCTAGGGAGATGCGTCACGTTGTAAAGCCCTGCGTCACATTATACCTGCGTCAGGTATAATGTATGCAGGGTGGGCGTTCCCACGCAGGAAAGCCTCATAAAAGTGACTCAGTGAAATCTACAAGATTTCACTGCGTCACTTCTAGGACGCCACTGCGTCAAAACCTTACGCCTGCTTGAAGCAGGCGTAAGGAGTGACGCAGTGTAGTGGGAATAGGCCTCAAAAAGCATTGCTGGAGTTGCGTTGTGCTTGCGACACGACTCCAGAAATGCGTGACGTTTGCCCCAACAGATGCGTCAGAATTTCTGACGCATCTGTCAATCCTTGCGCCAGGGTGCGCCGTATTGTAAATACGGCACATCCATGGTGGGGCAAGGGTTTCTCAGTGTGGCACAGGGAAAGTGACGCATCTCTACAGATGCGTCACTTTCTTGTAAATCTGCCCCTCAGAGTCTGACAGGATCTGCCCTTTTAAAGCACTGATGAGAGGGGGGCGGGTGGTGGACGTCATACTGGTGTAAACTCTGCCGCTCCAGGATCCAACCCCACCAATGTGTGGAGCTGATCCCACCAGAATGGTGGGGGTTCATCCTCCCGGTCTGGAGAGGTTGGTCCCCCACCATGTCTGTGGCAGTCCACCAACCTGATGGGGGCAGACTTTCACGGAGTGGTAACTGTAGTGTCCACCAACCTGATGGGGGAAGACTTTCACGGAGTGGTAACTGTAGTGTCCACCAACCTGATGGGGGAAGACTTTCACGGGGTGGTAACTGTAGTGTCCACCACCCTCATGGGGGCAGACTTTCACGGGGTGGTAACTCTAGTGTCCACCACCATGAAGGGGGCAGACTTTCACGGGGTGGTAACTGTAGTGTCCACCACCCTGATGGGGGAAGACTTTCACGGGGTGGTAACTCTAGTGTCCACCACCGTGATGGGGGCAGACTTTCACGAGGTGGTAACTGTAGTGTCCACCACCCTGATGGGGGCAGACTTTCACGAGGTGGTAACTGTAGTGTCCACCACCCTGATGGGGGCAGACTTTCACGGGGTGGTAACTGTAGTGTCCACCACCCTGATGGGGGCAGACTTTCACGGGGTGGTAACTGTAGTGTCCACCACCCTGATGGGGGCAGACTTTTGTCCACCACCCTGACGGGGGCAGACTTTCACGGGGTTGTAATTGTAGTGTCCACCACCCTGATGGGGGCAGACTTTGTCCACCACCCTGATGGGGGCAGACTTTCACGGGGTGGTAACTGTAGTGTACACCACTAAGATGGGGGCAGACTTTCACGGGGTGGTAACTGTAGTGTCCACCACCCTGATGGGGGCAGACTTTCATAGGGTGGTAACTGTAGTGTCCTTGGCATGCAGGCAGCACCCCTCAGCTGGCCATGGAGATGCAGCATGTGGCCACAGATGGTGTGGTCCCACTTGGGCTCCACATTTTCAGGGTCTGTCGTTTCTGGCAGAATCGCCGCCAGCAGCAGCTGCAGCCACCGGTGCAATATCTGGGCCAGTTGTTTTCCACCACAGGGAGTCCTCTCATAGTCAATCCATGCAATTTGGTAAACAAACATCTGGTTGTACACAAGAGAAATCAACTGCAATATCAGAGGGAAAATCTGCTGCTAATTTCTAAATCGGGGCTATAGTGTCTTGGTGTCACTCGTGTGCCTATGCAGCAAGCACTTCGGTGTATTCACTCGTGTGCCTGTGTGGAGAGCACCTTGTAGTATTCACTCGTGTGCCTGTGTGGAGAGCACCTTTCTGTATTCACTCGTGTCCCTGTGTGGAGAGCACCTTGCTGTATTCACTCGTGTGCCTGTGTCGAGAAGGCCTTGGTGTATTCAGTCGTGTGCCTGTGTGGTGAACGCCTTGGTGTATTCGCTCGTGTGTCTGTGTGGAGAGCACCTTGCTGAATTCGCTCTTGTGCCTGTGTGGAGAACACCTTGCTGTATTTACTCGTGTGCCTGTGTGGTGAATGCCTTGGTGTATTCACTCGTGTAAAAAGAATGATGGATTAAACCCAGATCCTTGTGACTGGGGGTGAATGTTTGCATTGTCCAGCATTCCGTCCATCAACTGTTTCTTTTGCATATGTAGCCCTAAGTGGGAAGGGTATGCCCAGACGTGGGTCCCGTGCTCACTACACCACTGGATTCAAGCTAGCCTGGCTGAAGAAGGGTGATGCCCTGAAACCGGTCCCAGGATGCTTGTTTCCGGTCCAGGGAGGACCTGGCTTGGCAGTTCGGGCTGGACTGTTCCCACAAGGAACAGGGTCAAGACTGATTTGCATATGGCTGGGTCCAAACTGGGGTGGTGTGGTGAGCAAAAGAATGATGGATTAAACCCAGATCCTTGTGACTGGGGGTGAATGTTTGCATTGTCCAGCATTCCGTCCATCAACTGTTTCTTTTGCATATGTAGCCCTAAGTGGGAAGGGTATGCCCAGACGTGGGTCCCGTGCTCACTACACCACTGGATTCAAGCTAACCTGGCTGAAGAAGGGTGATGCCCTGAAACCGGTCCCAGGATGCTTGTTTCCGGTCCAGGGAGGACCTGGCTTGGCAGTTCGGGCTGGACTGTTCCCACAAGGAACAGGGTCAAGACTGATTTGCATATGGCTGGGTCCAAACTGGGGTAGTGTGGTGAGCAAAAGAATGATGGATTAAACCCAGATCCTTGTGACTGGGGGTGAATGTTTGCATTGTCCAGCATTCCGTCCATCAACTGTTTCTTTTGCGTATTCACTCGTGTGCCTGTGTGGTGAACACCTTGGTGCATTCACTTGTGTGCCTGTGTGGTGAACGCCTTGGTGTATTCACTCATGTGCCTGGGTGGCGAGCACCTTGCTGTATTCACTCGTGTGCCTGTGTGGAGAGCACCTTGCTGTATTCGCTCATGTGCCTGTGTGGAGAACACCTTGCTGTATTCGCTCGTGTGCCTGTGTGGAGAACATCTTGCTGTATTCGCTCGTGTGCCTGTGTGGAGAACACCTTGCTGTATTCGCTCATCTGCCTGTGTGGAGAACACCTTGCTGTATTCACTCGTGTGCCTGTGTGGAGAGCACCTTGCTGTATTCACCCATGTGCCTGTGTGGAGAGCACCTTGCTGTATTCGCTCGTGTGCCTGTGTGGAGAACATCTTGCTGTATTCGCTCGTGTGCCTGTGTGGAGAACACCTTGCTGTATTCGCTCAGCTGCCTGTGTGGAGAACACCTTGCTGTATTCACTTGTGTGCCTGTGTGGAGAGCACCTTGCCGTATTCACTTGTGTGCCTGTGTGGAGAGCACCTTGCTATATTCACTCATGTGCCTGTGTGGAGAGCACCTTGCTGTGTTCACTCATGTGCCTGTGTGGAGAAGACTTTGGTGTAGTCACTCGTGTGCCTGTGTGGAGAGCACCTTGGTGTATTCACTTGTGTGTCTGTGTGGAGACCACCGTGCTGTATTCACTCATCTGCCTGTGTGGAGACCACCGTGCTCTATTCGCTTGTCTGCCTTTGTGAAGAGCACCTTGGTGTATTCGTTTGTGTGCCTGTGTGAAGAGCACCTTGATGTATTCGCTCTTGTGCCTGTGTGGAGAACACCTTGGTGTATTCACTTGTGTGCCTGTGTGGACAATGCCTTGGTGTATTTGCTCGTGTGCCTGTGTGGAGAACACCTTGGTATATTCGCTTGTGTGCCTGTGTGGAGAGCACTTTGGTGTTTTCGCTCGTGTGCCTGCGTGGAAAACACCTTGGTGTGTTCGCTCATGTGCCTGCGTAGAGAGCACTTTGGTGTATTCGTTCATGTGCCTGTGGGGAGAACGCCTTGATGTATTCACTTGTGTGCCTGTATGGTGAACACCTTGGTATGTTCACTCGTCTGCCTGTGTGGAGAATGCCTTGTTGTATTCACTCGTGTACCTGTGTGGAGAACACCTTGGTGTATTCACTTGTGTGCCTGTGTGGAGAACACCTTGGTGTATTCACTGGTGTGCCTGTGTGGTGAATACCTTGGTGTATTAACTTGTGTGCCATGGTGGAGAATGACTTGGTGTATTCACCCTTGTGCCTGTGTAGTCAACACATTCGTATTTTCACTCATTTGCCTTTGTGGAGAGCACATTGGTGGATTCACTCATGTGCCTGCAAGGGGACACCTTGATTTTTTTACCCGTGTACCTGTGTCGAAGCACATTGGAGTATTCACTCATGTATCAAGTGGAGAACATCTCGGTTTATTCACTTTGGGCCTATATGCAGAGAGCACCTCGGTGTATTCAGCCGTGCACCTGTGCGGAGAATACATTGGTGTATTGGCCCCAATTAAACGCACATGGCCAGTAGGGGAATGCGTTCCTAAAACACCATAAAGTTAGATGCCACATGAAGTTAGGAATGCTCAGCCAATCAGGGCACAGTGGTCAAGCGCTCCTCATGCTGGACATCTGGACACGTTATCCACTGGCCCTCATTGTGTCCACGCAAGTTCGAGATACACCTGCATTTGTCATCAGGTGGGAGTAATTTATGGCTCCATCACTAGGCCCACATTCCTCTCCCAGAACAGGATCTATGAATTGTTTTATGATGTTCCAAGAATTGTATAAAAAGGTGGTCAAAACGATTGTTCTTTGAGACAGTCCTCAGACCCCCGACTCTGTAACTGTACTCCAGGCCGTAGTGTTTGATTAAACCAACTGTTCCTGCCAAACACCTCTTGTCTTTGTTTTTTCAAGGTAAATTCATATTGGAGCAACATATTCTCTGCAATGTTGTCATTTCGATTAATGATGGTTTTCACATTCACTCATTATACATCCCTGTGAGGCCTGCCTCCCAGATCCTGGAGAAGTCAGTCTCTACTGAGCACTGTTGTTTACATGTTACTTTGCTTCTTTTTGGGGAGCAGTGAGGCCACTGTAACCACACAGAGTAGCAAAGTACCCTGTGCCTCTTTTGCACCTGAAATAAGAATGGAAAGGAGAGATAAAGATGGAGGCTGCTTGGTGTAAACTTTCAGCTACTAAAGTTGGAGGAAGTGGCAGAAGTCAACTTTTTAAAAAATATGTTTTTATTTTTATGTTTCGAACCAAATAAAGAAAAGGCAATACAGTCATGCGCAACATGCGCCATTGTCTTCGGATACATATTGATGGTACATCGAATCACAGTAATCGGTGCGGAGTAGATCCTAGTGCAATCAAACACACCGTCGATGTAGGAGCGTACAGTGAGGGCACATGTGTACACCCCTGAAGCAGTTTGTGTCTAACTGGCGGTCGGGCCAGGAGTTGGACTGGGACTAACCTCTGCAGAGCCCAACCCGTAGTAGGTTCTCCACCATCCCCAAATCTTGTAGCACTTACGGGGACAACCTCTGCTGAGGTGCGTCACCTTCTGCGCTGCCATGCAGAGGTCCATTCCCCTCCTCCACACATGCTCGGTGGGCACCTCTGGTACCCCAAGGACTTAAGGGAACAATGACCCAGGGCAACTCTCATTAATTGGTATTCAGCATCATGATGATTGAAGATAAGCAACTGCTAAGCCGCGCACTGTCTTCCTCAAGGGAAAACCATTGTATCCAATGCCCAGAAGCACCAGATGCATGGTGCTTCTTAAAGAATTCTTTGTTGTGTACCTTGTCTTTAGAGTGTGGACTAGTGTGATTGAAGACATGAATGAAGTGTGGATGTGAAATTAACACATAATACCTTGTTTTCTATTGTTTTCTGTTGATATTCGAATAAACAACATTGTTTTGCCCACTTTCCTTGTGTTGCCCTTCCTTGTTTGTCATACCTGTATTCCTAAATCATGTGAATACTAATTAATGAGAGTTGCCCTAGGTCATTGTTCGCTTATTGCATTTCCCTGCCTAGTGGAACTCCCACCCAGTCGCAGGGGGCCCTTTTCTTTACATTAGTTACCCCTAAGTACTCAGCCACATCCCTTTTTGCCACCACCAGCCCCAGTCTGTTAAAGAGAAGCTTGAAGCATGGACAGCCACATCATTTGGAATCCCAAACAACACAAACCAGAGGTCTAACGGGAGCTACACTTCCAATAAGTCAGAGGGTTCCTGAATAATCGTCTTCCAGTAAGCCTGTATACAGGGGCCTTCCCAAAGTGTGTGTAGAAATGATCCAAGAGCCCAAGCACATTGCAAACACAATGGTGTGGACACTCTCCCTATGTTATGCACCCTATGGCGGTCATAACATACCCTGCGGAGTATCTTAAAATGGATCAGGTGCAGGCGTGATTTAATAGCCACCTCGCGAGGGTGCATTAGTGCCGCCTCCCAAACAAACTATGTCTTTGAGGTCACCCACATCCCGTCCCTATCTCTCCCCTTAACTTGCCCAGTGTGTCCTGAACGCTGTTGTTGATCATCCTACATGTGAGGGAGATTGCACATTTTCCTAGCTCTTGCATCAGTATCCGCCCCTCTAATGGGGCATATTCTGGGATATTGGCCCCTTCAACCCCTCAACCTGCCATGCATGGGGTACTTTGGAAAAATAAAATGTCTTGGTGCTTCTGGTATTCTGTATTGTGAGCCATCCAAAGCCCAAATAAATGAGCAAATAAATGAATAGAGAAGCACTGTGACAGCACTGAGGATGTCTCAGTACTGACAGACCAGGACAGAGGTGCACTGTGACGGCTCTAAGGATGTCTCAGTACTGACGGAGCAGGACAGAGGTGCACTGTGACAGCTCTGAGGATGTCTCAGTACTGACAGACCAGGACAGAGGTGCACTGTGACAGCTCTGAGGATGTCTCAGTACTGACGGAGCAGGATAGAGGCTCACTGTGAGAGCTCTGAGGATCTCTCAGTACTGACGGACCAGGACAGAGGTGCACTGTGACAGCACTGAGGATGTCTCAGTACTGACAGACCAGGATAGAGGTGCACTGTGACAGCACTGAGGATGTCTCAGTACTGACGGACCAGGACAGAGGTGCACTGTGACAGCACTGAGGATGTCTCAGTACTGACAGACCAGGATAGAGGTGCACTGTGACAGCACTGAGGATGTCTCAGTACTGACGGACCAGGATAGAGGTGCACTGTGACAGCACTGAGGATGTCTCAGTACTGACGGACCAGGACAGAGGTGCACTGACACGGCTCTGAGGATGTCTCTATACTGGCAGACAAGGATAGAGGTGCACTGTAACAGCTCTGAGGATGTCTCAGTACTGACAGACCAGGATAGAGGTGCACTGTGACAGCACTGAGGATGTCTCAGTACTGACGGACCAGGACAGAGGTGCACTGTGACAGCTCTGAGGATGTCTCAGTACTGACGGACTAGGATAGAGATGCACTGTGACAGCTCTGAGGATGTCTCAGTACTGGCAGACCAGGACAGAGGTGCACTGTGACAGCTCTGAGGATGTCTCAGTACTGACGGAGCAGGATAGAGGCTCACTGTGAGAGCTCTGAGGATGTCTCAGTACTGACGAACCAGGACAGAGGTGCGCTGTGACAGCTCTGAGGATATCTCAGTACTGACGGAGCAGGATAGAGGTGCACTGTGACAGCCCTGAGGATGTCACTATACTGACGGACTAGGATAGAGATGCGCCCTGAGAGCTCTGAGGATGTCTCAGTACTGACGGACCAGGACAGAGGTGCCCTGTGAGAGCTCTGAGGATGTCTCAGTACTGACGAACCAGGACAGAGGTGCGCTGTGAGAGCTCTGAGGATGTCTCAGTACTGACGAACCAGGACAGAGGTGCGCTGTGACAGCTCTGAGGATGTCTCTGTACTGACGAACCAGGACAGAGGTGCGCTGTGACAGCTCTGAGGATATCTCAGTACTGACGGAGCAGGATAGAGGTGCAATGTGACAGCTCTGAGGATGTCTCTGTACTGACGAACCAGCATAAAGGCGCACTGTGAGAGCTCTAAAGATGTCTCAGCACAGACAGATTAGTCTACTTTTCTAGCCTTTTTCATTTTCTATTTTTCTTCTGCATTTCTCTTTTTCCCCTTATTCTGTGCCTCTTTTCATCCTGCCTTTGCCGCTGTTCTGTCCCTGTGGCCAGCCCCCTTCCCGCCTCCAAGCTGACCAGACACTCCCACCTCCCTATCACTACTTAATGGCAGCCGCTGCGTGGTGAAGGAGCAACCTCACTGGCCTTTTTGTCAGCGTCTGTTGCTCCCCCGCCACGCAGCTCAACCTGGTAGCTGTTGCCCCTCTGTGCTACAGGTCTCAAGTTCGAAGCCCTCCTCCAACCACAGGATCCCACCTCTGCCTCATCCCTGGTGGACCAGTGGTGAGTCTGTCTCTGCTTTCCTGTTCCTTCTCATCTCTTGTTCTGATTTTCTAGCCTCTATCATTTTCTATTTTTCTTCTGTGTTTCTCTTTTCCCCTTATTCTCTGCCTCTTTTTATCCCACCCTTGCCTCTGCTCTGTCCCTGCGGCCACGCCCCATTTCAGTGCTGCTTCCCGCCTCCCAGCCCCTCCCACCGCCCTACCGCTACTTAATGGCGGCCGATGCGCGGCTGCCTAAAAGGCAAGCCCGGCTGTGCCTGTGCGTGCCTGGGCCGCGCCCAGCACCAAAGACCCCGGTCCCCACACCTTTCACCGCTACAACGCCAGCATCCTCCACACCCTCAAGACCAGACGTACCACCACCTTCCACCTGGCGTCACCAAATGACACCCAAGGCCCGTTCACCTGCAACAACTGCACCTTCTCCTGCCACCAGACTCACCAACCGCACAGCCCCCAAGAACCAGACTCGACCATCTCAGCTGCATCCTACTCAACACACGCTCCCTCAACAAAAACGCTGTGGAGATCTTGGAGCTGCTCGACTCCATCTCCCCAACGTCGCCTTCTTCACGGAAAGCTGGAAGAACCCGACCTCAGACCTGGACATCTCCATTGCACCCAGCGCCACAGGCCCTGGTCCCCACACCTTTCACCGCTATGACGCCAGCCTCCTCCACACCCTCAAAACAGGACAAATCACCACCTGCCACCTCTCGTCACCAAATGACACCCAAGGCCCATTCACCTGCTGCAAATGCACCTTCTCCTGCCACCATACACCAGACCCTCCAACCGGCAGCCCCAAGAACCAGACTCGACCACCTCAGCTGCATCCTACTCAACACACGCTCCCTCAACAAACACACTTTGGAGATCTGGGACCTGCTGGACTCCATCTCCCCCAAACCTGGATGAACCCCACCTCAGCCCAAGACATCTCCATTGCCATCGCCGGCGGTTACAAAATCATCCACAAGAACCACACCAACCGACCGGGAGGAGGCATCGCCATCATACACAAAAACAGCCTACGCCTCACAACTAGCTCTGATGACCACTCTCCAACATGGAGCACCTCCACTGCCAAGTCCAGACCAACCCGAACGCCACCCTTTGCGGCACCATCGTCTACAGACCTCCCAGACCCCGTCCCCACTTCAGCAAATCCATAGTCGACTTCATTGCACACCACGCTCTCGCCTCAATGGACTACATCCGCCACGGCGACCTCAATTTCCACCTGGACAACCTCAACGTTCACAACACCTCATCCCTACTGGATAACCTTGCCACCATCGGACTCAAACAACAGGTCACCTCTCCAACCCACTCAGCAGGACACACGCTCGACCCCATCTTCTCCGTTAGCAACAACATCTCTGTCAGCCACACGTCCAAACTACATTGGAATGACCACCATTAAGTCCACTTCTCCTTCACCAAACCTACCGATCACCACCGCTACCCGAGCAGAAGCTGGAACAAGGTCTTCGAAGACCAACTCGCCATCTCCATCCGCAGAACACCACCCTTGACCTCCACGGACTCCAATGCCTCAGCACACAACTTCCACGTAAAGACCTCCAACTGTGCCAACACACTGGCTCCCCTCAGGAAACCCTCCGGCAAGCAGCCCTTCGAAAAAGCCAGCTGGTTCTCTCACACCCTCCAAGAGTCCAGGAGCACCTGCAGATGGCTCAAGAGAAAGTGGAGGAGCAGCAAGACCTTGACAGACCATGCAGCTTTCAAAACCGCCATCACCATACACCACCACCTTATCAGAGCCACAAAGAAAACTGCTTTACAGGAACTTATCAACGACAACGCACACAACAGCAAAGAACTCTTCACCGTAATCTAAGAATTTGCCAAACCCAGCACAGATGCCACAGACATCCCCCTACCAAGACCTCTGCAACACCCTTGCCACCTTCTTCCACTGCAAGATCATAGATATGTGCGACATCTTCGCAACCCAGGACCCATGCAGCCCACCGCAACCACTGCACTCAAATGCACCAGACCCCAGGCAATCCTGCTTAACTGGACCACCCTCTCCACTGATGACACCCTAAAGATCATGAAAACCATCCACTCTGGAGCCCCCTCGTATCCCTGCCCCCACCACATTTTCAACCGAGCCGACGCCACCATCGCCCCAAACTCTGCTGCACTATCAACTACTCCATTGAGTCTGCCACCTTCCCTGAAGACTGGAAACAAGCAGAGATCAACCCCCAGCTGAAAAACCCTCTGCCGACCCAACGGACCTCAAGAAATACAGACCCATCTCTCTACTCCTCTTCCCAACCAAAGTCATCTAGAAGGCCATCAACGCCCAACTCACCGAATTCATTGAAACAAACCACACCCTGGACCCCTCCCAATCAGGCTCAGAAGCAACCACAGCACTAACACTGCACTCCTCGCTGCAACAGACGACATCCGCACTCTCCTCGACCGAGGAGAAACCACAGCCCTCACCCTCCTGGACCTCTCTGCCGCCATTGACTCTGTCTCCCACCACACCCTCTGGACAATACTCCACGATGCCGACATCCGCGGCAAAGCCTTAAAGTGGATCCTCGCCTTCCACACCGGCCAAACCCAGAGAGTGAAGCTTCCACTGTTCTCATCAGTTGCAGAGTTCCTCAGGGCTCCTCCCTGAGCCCCACCCCCATCAACATCTACATGGCCTCGTCAGAAACCACGGACTCAACATCGTCTCCTACACCGACGACACCCAGCTGATTCTCTCCCTGACCGACAAACCTACAGATGCTAAGAGCAACTTACACAACAGGATGAAGGCAGTCGCCGCCTGGAGGAAGGACAACTGCCTCAAACTCAACTATGACAAAACCAAGTCCCCATCCTGGGCACCACTCCCTCCACCTGGGATGACTCCTAGTGGCCCGCAGTGCTCGGAACCCCACACACATCCACCGATCATGCATGCAACCTCAGCATCATCCTCAACTCCTCGCTCTCAATGAACCACCAAATCAACGCCGTCTCATCCTCCTGCTTCCAAACGTCCGCCTGCTTCAGAAGATTTTCAAGTGAATCCCCACTGAGTCCAGGAGAACGGTCATCCAGGCGCTCATCAGCAGCAAGCTTGACTACGGCAATGCACTCTATGCCGGCACCACCCAAAAGCTCCAAACGAAATTGCAGAGCATCCAGAAAACCTCTGCCAGACTTATCCTGGACATCCCCCGCCGCAGCCACATCTCCTGTCACCTGAGAGACATTCACTGGCTCCCGATCAACAAAAGAATCACCTTTAAGCTCCTCACGCACGCCTATAAAGCCCTCCACAACACCGGACCTGCATACCTCAACCACTGCCTCTCCTTCTACACACCCACCAGACATCTATGCTCGCCCAACTGGCTCTGGCCACTATACCACGGATCTGCAAGACCTCAGCTGGAGGAAGATCCTTCTCCTACCTCGCTGTGAAGACTAGGAACTTGCTACATGTACATCTCAGGAAATCCCCTTTACTGCCTCAATTCAGGAAGGACCTCAAGACCTGACTCTTCCACTGAACTTCAGAACCCCTCTACCCAGCGCATTGAGACCTTAACCGGTGAATAGACGCACTCTATAAGAACGCTGTTTCATTGATTGAGGGTAGAGGTACAGTGTGACAGCTCTGAGGATGACTCAGTACTGACAGTCCAGGATAGAGATGCACTGTGACAGCTCTGAGGATGTATCAGTACTGACAGACCAGGATAGAGGTACACTGTGAGAGCTCTGAGGATGTCTCAGTACTGACGGACCACAATTGAAGTGCACTGTTACAGCTCTGAGGATGTCTCTATACTGGCAGACCAGGATAGAGGTGCACTGTGACAGCTATGAGGATGTCTCAGTACTGACGGACCACGATAGAGGTGCACAGTGACAGCTCTGAGGATGTCTCTGTACTGATGGACCAGGATAGAGGTGCACTCTGAGAGCTCTGAGGATGTCTCTGTACTGACGGACCAGGATAGAGGTGCACTGTGAGAACTCTGAGGATGTCTCAGTACTGACGGAGCGGGACAGAGGTGCACTGTGAGAACTCTGAGGATGTCTCTGTACTGATGGACCAGGATAGAGGTGCACTGTGGCAGCTCCAAGGATATCTCAGTACTGACACACCAGGATAGAGGTGCACTGTGAGAACTCTACAGATGTCTCAGTACTGACGGACTAGGGCAGAGGTGCGCTGTGAGAGCTCTGACGATGTCTCTGTACTGAGGGGCCAGGACAGAGATACACTGTGAGAACTCTGAGGATGTCTCAGTACTGACAAACCAGGATAGAGATGCACTGTGACAGCTCTGAGCATGTCTCAGTACTGACAAACCAGGATAGAGGTGCACTGTGACAGCTCTGAGGATGTCTCAGTACTGACAAACCAGGATAGAGATGCACTGTGACAGCTCTGAGGATGTCTCAGTACTGACAAACCAGGATAGAGATGCGCTGTGACAGCTCTGAGGATGTCTCAGTACTGACGGACCAGGACAGAGGTGCGCTGTGACAGCTCTGAGGATGTCTCAGTACTGACGGACCAGGACAGAGGTGCACTGTGACAGCTCTGAGGATGTCTCTGTACTGACGGGCCAGGACAGAGCTGCACTGTGACATCTCTGAGGATGTCTCTGTACTGACAGACCAGGATAGAGGAGCAATGTGACAGCTCTGAGGATGTCTCAGTACTGACGGACCATGACAGAGGTGCACTGTGAGAGCTCTACAGATGTTTCAGTACTTACGGACCAGGACAGAGGTGCACTGTGACAGCTCTGAGGATGTCTCAGTACTGACGGAGCAGGACAGAGGTGCACTGTGACAGCTCTGAGGATGTCTTAGTACTGACAGACCACGATAGAGGTGCACTGTGAGAGCTCTGAGGATGTCTCTGTACTGACGGACCAGGATAGAGGTGCACTGTGACAGCACTGAGGATGTCTCTGTACTGACGGACCAGGACAGAGGTGCACTGTGACAGCACTGAGGATGTCTCTGTACTGACGGACCAGGATAGAGGTGCACTGTGAGAGCTCTGAGGATGTCTCTGTACTGCTTGACCAGGACAGAGATGCACTGTGAGAGCTCTGAGGATGTCTCAGTACAGACGGACCAGGACAGAGGTGCACTGTGACAGCTCTGAGGATGTCTCAGTACTGACGGAGCAGGACAGAGGTGCACTGTGACAGCTCTGAGGATGTCTCAGTACTGACGGAGCAGGACAGAGGTGCACTGTGACAGCTCTGAGGATGTCTCTGCACTGACGGACCAGGATAGAGGTGCACTGTGACAGCACTGAGGATGTCTCTGTACTGAGGGGCCAGGATAGAGGTGCACTGTGAGAGCTCTACAGATGTCTCACTACTGACGGACCAGGACAGAGGTGCACTGTGAGAGCTCTGAGGATGTCTCAGTACTGACGGACCAGGATAGAGGTGCACTGTGAGAACTCTGAGGATGTCTCAGTACTGACGGAGCGGGACAGAGGTGCACTGTGAGAACTCTGAGGATGTCTCTGTACTGATGGACCAGGATAGAGGTGCACTGTGACAGCTCCAAGGATATCTCAGTACTGACACACCAGGATAGAGGTGCACTGTGAGAACTCTACAGATGTCTCAGTACTGACGGACTAGGGCAGAGGTGCGCTGTGAGAGCTCTGACGATGTCTCTGTACTGAGGGGCCAGGACAGAGATACACTGTGAGAACTCTGAGGATGTCTCAGTACTGACAAACCAGGATAGAGATGCACTGTGACAGCTCTGAGGATGTCTCAGTACTGACAAACCAGGATAGAGATGCACTGTGACAGCTCTGAGGATGTCTCAGTACTGACAAACCAGGATAGAGATGCACTGTGACAGCTCTGAGGATGTCTCAGTACTGACGGACCAGGACAGAGCTGCATTGTGACAGCTCTGAGGATGTCTCTGTACTGATGGGCCAGGACAGAGCTGCACTGTGACATCTCTGAGGATGTCTCTGTACTGATGGGCCAGGACAGAGCTGCATTGTGACAGTTCTGAGGATGTCTCTGGACTGACAGACCAGGATAGAGGAGCAATGTGACAGCTCTGAGGATGTCTCAGTACTGACGGACCATGACAGAGGTGCACTGTGAGAGCTCTTCAGATGTTTCAGTACTTACGGACCAGGACAGAGGTGCACTGTGACATCTCTGAGGATGTCTCAGTACTGACGGACCACGATAGAGGTGCACTGTGACAGCTCTGAGGATGTCTCAGTACTGACGGACCAGGACAGAGGTGCACTGTGACATCTCTGAGGATGTCTCAGTACTGACGGACCACGATAGAGGTGCACTGTGACAGCTCTGAGGATGTCTCTGTACTGACAGACCACGATAGAGGTGCACTGTGAGAACTCTACAGATGTCTCAGTACTGACGGACTAAGGCAGAGGTGCACTGTGACAGCTCTGAGGATGTCTCAGTACTGACGACCAGGACAGAGGTGCACTGTGACAGCTCCAAGGATGTCTCAGTACTGACAGACCAGGATAGAGGTGTACTGTGAGTACTCTACAGATGTCTCAGTACTGATGGACTAGGGCAGAGGTGCGTTGTGAGAGCTCTGACGATGTCTCTGTACTGATGGGCCAGGACTGAGATACACTGTGAGAGCTCTACAGATGTCTCAAGTCAAGTCAAGTCAAGAAAGCTTTATTCGATTGTTTGAAAAAACAGTCATAAAAGCACAATAAAAAACATTTCATTATACAATAAAATTTATGATTAAGACAGTATTAAACTAAGAAAGTTTCAATAGCAACCAATCTAATTTTATATGGTTAAGACAGTATTAAACAAAAAAGCTTTCAATGACAACTAATCAAGTGAAAGACAATTGATTCCTATGGGAGAGAACTTTTTTCAAAAAATTTATAACACTTAAAAGAGTATATTCATTATCTAGTTGTTGTAAAGCCATTAAGACAGGTCGACATTGGCGTAAGCCATAGCGTTTAAGAACAGGTTTTAAAAACAGAATCCGTGATACGGTGTAAAATTTACAAAAAAGAATAACATGAATCGTGGTCTGTGGTGAAACATTATCACAGGGGCAGGGCATAAGACAACGAGACCAGTCATGCGTTGTGGGAAAAGTGACAAGGCAATGAAAAGTACCCATCCTAAAACGGGTCAATAAAAACCTTTCGAAAGCACTTTGTACAATGATTAAATACAGTTGGATGTTAAAAGTACATAAAACCATCTGATTGTGCAAAACTGTTGGTTTCAGTATCTCCAAAGTCATTCTATTAGACTCTAACAGGGACAAAGCCTTGTTTCTTAATTCCTTCCTTGTTATGGTACTAAGAGAGCTGGGATTAGTGAAAAATTCAGGGTGGCCAAGATCTTTTAGAAAATTAAAAACATATTTTAACCATGGTATCATCATTGCTCCTTCCAAATTTCATGATATCTAAAAGAATTTCTCTATTCAGTTTGGCCTCTTCTTTAAGCCACAGTCTATGCCATAAAAGTACAGTTTCGATCTTAATTAGGTCAGAAATAAATACTAGACCCAGTTCGGCGAGACAAACACAAGTGGAAGATCCAGGTGGTACTGATAAAATATATTTTAAAAATGAGTTTTCTACTCTTTGAATTGGCAGTAGATCAGCAAATCCCCAAACCCCGCTCCCATAGGTAGCCACTGGGACACACTTTGCTTTATAAATTTTTAGGAGTTCCACAGGTGGTCTTTTGCCCAATTTTCTTACGAAGGTAATTAAGGCAGATGTGGTGCGCGCGATAGCCAGTTTTTTGGCAGAAACAGCATGTACCCACATGTCGTTGTTGGCAAAAAGGATGCCTAAATAGGGGAATTTAATCGTATCCCCAATTTTTTGCCCTGCCAAAAACATATCCTTATGTTTCTTAATGACTTTGCCACATCGCATAATAAAAGTTTATCGAGATATTAACTCTTAGACCTAGCTGATTCATAAAGCAGTTAAAACTATTTAAAACACGCTGAAGGCCAACTTGGGTGCGGGACATCAGGAGCGCGTCATCCGCATATAAGAGCGCTGGAATTGGTCGACCAGCCACTATAGGAAAATCCTGGTTACCCTTCACAAGAGCATGTCTCACTACTGACGGACCAGGACAGAGGTGCAATGTGACAGCTCTGAGGATGTGTCACTACTGACGGACCAGGATAGAGGTGCACTGTGACAGCTCTGAGGATGTCTCAGTACTGACGGACCAGGATAGAGGTGCACTGTGACAGCTCCAAGGATGTCTCAGTACTGACAGAGCAGGATAGAGGTGCACTGTGAGTACTCTACAGATGTCTCAGTACTGATGGACTAGCGCAGAGGTGCGCTGTGAGAGCTCTGACGATGTCTCTGTACTGATGGGCCAGGACTGAGATACACTGTGAGAGCTCTACAGATGTCTCTGTACTGATGGACTAGGATAGAGGTGCAATGTGACAGCTCTGAGGATGTGTCACTACTGACGGACCAGGATAGAGGTGCAATGTGACAGCTCTGAGGATGTCTCAGTACTGACGGAGCAGGATAGAGGTGCACTGTGAGAGCTCTGAGGATGTCTCAGTACTGACGGACCAGGACAGAGGTGCACTGTGACAGCTCTGAGGATGTCTCAGTACTGACGGACCAGGACAGAGGTGCACTGTGACAGCTCTGAGGATGTCTCAGTACTGATGGACTAGGGCAGAGGTGCGCTGTGAGAGGTCTGACGATGTCTCTGTACTGATGGACCAGGACAGAGGTACACTGTGACAGCTCTGAGGATGTCTCAGTACTGACGGAGCAGGACAGAGGTGCAATGTGACAGCTCTGAGGATGTGTCACTACTGACAGACCAGGATAGAGGTGCACTGTGAGAGCTCTGAGGATCTCTCTGTACTGAGGGGCCAGGACAGAGATACACTGTGAGAAATCGGAGGATGTCTCAGTACTGACGACCAGGACAGAGGTGCACTGTGAGAACTCTACAGATGTCTCAGTACTGACGGACTAGGGCAGAGGTGCACGGTGACAGCTCTGAGGATCTCTCTGTACTGAGGGGCCAGGATAGAGGTGCACTATGAGAACTCTGAGGATGTCTCTGTACTGACAGACCAGGGTAGAGGTGCACTGTGACAGCTCTGAGGATGTCTCTGTACTGACGGACCAGGATAGAGATGCACTGCAAGAACTCTACAGATGTCTCAGTACTAACGGACTAGGGCAGAGGTGCACTGTGAGAACTCTCAGGATGTCTCAGTACTGACAAACCAGGACAGAGGTGCACTGTGACTGTGAGAAGTTGGCCTGGTATATGCTGTCCACTAATTAAAGTGGGCACCTTGTACCAGTCCAAACGACCCTTATGATGTATGAGGTCAAAGATAACCTTTATGAAAGCTATCCTAGTGGTAGCTATGGAGAGCAGCCTTCAGGCTTAATCTTGAAGGAATGTAAAGCAGCTTGTTTTACCAGAATCTCACTCTTGAATGACCAAATGAAAGGAGAACCACACAAGTGTTATGTAAAAATATGTATTTATTACTAAAACACTCTCTACTAATCTCGACACGAGATTAGAACATAAAGCACACAATACTTAATCAATAGAACGTACGTAAGTAGCAAAATATACAACCGGCTCCAGGGGGAGACCGAACCATATACTAAAAAAATGGTATAACAAAAACAACTTCAATAGACACAGTGCCTAGAGCACGTAGAATCACTGGGACCCCAAGGAACCACCCAGAAGAGTGACACAGGGAGCCCACGGAGGATGGGTGCAGTGTGGGAACACGACCGCGTGTTCCGTGCAACTCTATGGGAAAGTCGCGGTTGGAAAATTAGTTTAAGGACACTTCTAGGAGGACTTCAAGCAGACCCTTTGGAACATAAGAGGTTCTAAGGCCAGCACTCTTGTGAGTACCGAGGTACCCGTGTTACCTATCCCAGAGGAGCCGGGTGCATAGGGGTCAAGTGGTGTCGGAAACCTCCGTCGTTTTTAATGGCGACCTGCAAGAAAGTACTGCTGCCAGGAAGGCGAAGAGTGTCCGGTGGAATCCAAGCCTGGATTCGTGATATGAAGGACCTGAAAGCAGAGGGGACAAAGTCTGGGTCACTTCAGGTGACCAGAGGCTCGATAGTCGAATGCCCACCGATGTCGGGTGCTTCGGGTGAAGAGAAAGGGTGTTTGTCTCTGCAGCCACGGGGACCAGGAGATGTCGACGATGACCAGGGTCCAGAGGTGAGCTGTCCCACGAAGGAAGTCGAGAGCTGAGGGGACAGTGTCCGGCTGGAGCACCAACAAGTCGTGGCAGTGGCAACCCACGCAGACAGAGGAAACAGGTTACGGTGTGGACCAGCAAGGTCCAGGGGACTCTCCAAGCAATGGAGAGTCAGGGCACATCTGGAGCAACCAGGGAAGCCCAAGAACAATCAAGGTGACCCTCGCCAGGACCCACCAGTCAACGGACCAGGGATTGCGAGGTGATCTCGAGCGAATGTACAAAGTGCCAGCCCACAGAGCACTCGTGGAGTGGAGGCTGGAGATCTTTGGTGCAATTGATGCTCGGCGTCGGGACTACACGTAGTCCAAAGCATTGCCTCAGGGATCGCCAAAAAGCATATGCTGCTGCAAATGTACATTGTGCACAGGGGTTCGGGTTGCACGGTCCCCACGAGGGATACTGGTCTCAGCGTTGCTGAGAGGTCAGATCAACCTCAGGGATGTTAGGGAACCCACCTCCTGTGTTGCAGAAATCTTCGGAGTCCGCAGGAGCTCTGGAGATGCAAACCGGTCAGGTGCGCTTAGGTGCCTGCTGCTGCAGGGGAGGAACTCTTTTACTCCAAGGGAGAGTCTTCTGTCGTCCAGCGAAGTGTAGACCGTCGAAGTTCTTGGTTTCTTTGCATAGTCTTGTCCAGGTATAATCTAAAGTCCTGTGATCAGGTTTCCTACTTTATACCCAGGGAAGCAGTTGGACTGACTCTGGGGACCCTCCTAGGGGAGGGGCAGGACAGAGGGGTGGCTACACCCATGTCCTTTGTCTAATTTCGCAGCAGAGCAGGAGCCAAGTGGCTCCCAGAACTGGTTTGAGCTGGACTATGCACGGGGACACCAAATGTGCCCCCAGTGCAGACTTTCTGGCACTCTAAGAGTGCACCCACCTAGCCCCAATACACTAAACCCTGTCTGGGAGTGGTCACACCTCCCTGCGACAGGAAACCTATTGTCAGGCCTTCCCCTGCTCGAGCTTGGATCATCAGCAGGAGGGCAGACTCGTGTCTGTGGCTGGCAGCATCCATTTTGTGCTGCTCAGGTCGAGAAAGCTGGTACCGGGTAGACCGGTGACCCATAGTAGTGGTTCTACAATGAAGGAATCATACCTCCCACACCAGTTACTGGTGTGGAGGTATGACTCCAAGGTGTTTGACACCAAACACGACATGTTTCTAAGCAGCCGTTTTAAAGTTAGCATTTACCGCGAGGTTATAATGCACTTAAGTATATATGGTTTGGCTGCATCACAGACAACCCCGGGGAATGGATTCACAAGGCTGCAGAGGGGCCCTACTCATGCAGGGGCACCCTCTCACATAAAACCCAGCACCCTGCCTTCAGGATAGATATGGCCTGCCATAGGGGTGACTGATAGGTTTATATGTGTAGTGATTTAGAAGGGTTATAGTGAACCTATATCTCCAGTAAGGGGTGCATGCACCACCTTACACAGGCTGCAGTAGCAGACCTGTGGTGCCATTTTGAATGGCCTCTCAGGGGTGGCATAATACATGCTTCAGCCCCTGGGAGGCCTCTGGGGTACCTCTGCCCTGGGTACATGGTGTACCATATACTAGGGACTTATAAGGGTACCCCAGTATCCAATCTGGAGTGTACCTAAAGTACATGCATTGAAATTACAGGAGAAAGCAGTTAGACTGGGGTCCTGAATAGCAGGATCCCAGTCAGACTAGGCCAAAAACAGTGAGACATCAGCAAAAAGTGGGGGTAACTATAAGAAGCAGATCCTACTCTCCTACAGTGACAGCTCTGAGGATGTCTCAGTACTGACGGACCAGGATAGAGGCTCACTGTGAGAGCTCTGAGGATGTATCAGTACTGACGGAGCAGGATAGAGGAGCAATGTGACAGCTCTGAGGATGTCTCAGTACTGACGGACCATGACAGAGGTGCACTGTGAGAGCTCTACAGATGTTTCAGTACTGACGGACTAGGATAGAGATGCACAGTGACAGCTCTGAAGATGTCTCAGTACTGACGGAGCAGGATAGAGGTGCACTGTGACAGCTCCAAGGATGTCTCAGTACTAACGGACCAGAATTGAAGTGCACTGTTACAGCTCTGAGGATGTCTCAGTACTGACAGACCAGGATAGAGGTGCACTGTGACAGCTCTGAGGATGTCTCAGTACTGACAGACCAGGATAGAGGTGCACTGTGAGAACTCTGAGGATGTCTCAGTACAGACGGACCAGGACAGAGGTGCGCTGTGAGAGCTCTGAGGATGTCTCAGTACTGACAGACCAGGACAGAGGTGCACTGTGAGAGCTCTGAGGATGTCTCAGTGCTGACGGACCAGGATAGAGGTGCACTGTGACAGCTCTGAGGAGGTCTCTGTACTGAGGGGCCAGGACAGAGCTGCACTGTGACATCTCTGAGGATGTCTCAGTACAGACGGACCAGGACAGAGGTGCACTGTGACAGCTCTGAGGATGTCTCTGTACTGAGGGGCCAGGACAGAGCTGCACTGTGACATCTCTGAGGATGTCTCAGTACAGACGGACCAGGACAGAGGTGCACTGTGAGGGCTCTGAGGATGTCTCAGTACTGACAGACCAGGGTAGAGGTGCACTGTGACAGCTCTGAGGATGTCTCAGTACTGACGGAGCAGGATAGAGGTGCACTGTGACATCTCTGAGGATGTCTCAGTACTGAGGGGCCAAGACAGAGCTGCACTGTGACATCTCTGAGGATGTCTCAGTACTGAGGGGCCAGGATAGAGGTGCACTGTGACAGCTCTGAGGATGTCTCAGTACTGAGGGGCCAGGATAGAGGTGCACTGTGACAGCTCTGAGGATGTCTCTGTACTGAGGGGCCAGGACAGAGGTGCACTGTGAGAGCTCTGAGGATGTCTCTGTACTGACGGAGCAGGATAGAGGTGCACTGTGACAGCTCTGAACATGTCTCTGTACTGACGGACCAGGACAGAGGTGCACTGCGAGAACTCTACAGATGTCTCAGTACTGACGGAGCAGGATAGAGGTGCTGTGTGACAGCTCTGAGGATGTCTCAGTACTGACGGACCAGGACAGAGGTGCACTGTGACAGCTCTGAGGATGTCTCAGTACTGACAGACCAGGATAGAGGAGCAATGTGACAGCTCTGAGGATGTCTCAGTACTGACGGACCATGACAGAGGTGCACTGTGACAGCTCTGAGGATGTCTCAGTACTGACGGACCAGGACAGAGGTGCACTGTGGAGCTCTACAGATGTTTCAGTACTTACGGACCAGGACAGAGGTGCACTGTGACAGCTCTGAGGAGGTCTCTGGACTGACAGACCAGGATAGAGGAGCAATGTGACAGCTCTGAGGATGTCTCAGTACTGACGGACCATGACAGAGGTGCACTGTGACAGCTCTGAGGATGTCTCAGTACTGACGGACCAGGACAGAGGTGCACTGTGAGAACTCTACAGATGTCTCAGTACTGACGGACCAGGACAGAGGTGCACTGTGACAGCTCTGAGGATGTCTCAGTACTGACGGACCACCGAGGTGAGATGAGAACAGTGCTTTTTCATTTCACCTGCACAGCGCTTGCGCTGAGCTTGTGAAATCTATCGTACTCAAAACATCTTAAAAGGGACTTACATCTTGCCTTCATTTCTTATTTGTCCGTGTGCTTGCCACTTTACTTTCCCACTGTTTCTATTGGTTGCAGTCTGCTCTCCCTTCTGTGCTTCTCTTATCAGTTTCCCATGGCCCAATTACTCATTCCCTTCCGCTTTGGTGGGTGGAACTTTTTTCTTTTGGTTAAGGCTGCACAGCGTTTACTGTTTACATTTTGTTTTACTGTTTTGCTCTACTTATCTTACTCTGGGGCATGCATTTAAAGCGTGTAGGAGAGTAGGATCTGCTTCTTATAGTTACCCCCACTTTTTGCTGATGTCTCACTGTTTTTGGCCTAGTCTGACTGGGATCCTGCTATTCAGGACCCCAGTCTATCTGCTTTCTCCTGTAATTGCAATGCATGTACTTTAGGTACACTCCAGATTGAATACTGGGGTACCCTTATAAGTCCCTAATATATGGTACAACATGTACCCAGGGCATAGGTACCCCAGAGGCCTCCCAGGGGCTGAAGCATGTATTATGCCACCCCTGAGAGGCCATTCAAAATGGCACCACAGGTCTGCTACTGCAGCCTGTGTAAGGTGGTGCATGCACCCCTTACTGGAGATATAGGTTCACTATATCCCTTCTAAATCACTGCACATATAAACCTATCAGTCACCCCTAGGGCAGGCCTTATCAATCCTGAAGGCAGGGTGCTGGGTTTTATGTGAGAGGGTGCCCCTGCATGAGTAGGGCCCCTTTGCAGCCTTCGGAATCCATTCCCCGGGGTTGTCTGTGATGCAGTCAAACCATATATACTTACGTGCATTATAACCTCGCGGTAAATGCTAACTTTAAAACGGCTGCTTAGAAACGTGTTGTGTTTGGTGTCAAACACCTTGGAATCATACCTCCACACCAGTATATGGTGTGGGAGGTATGATTCCTCCCTTGTAGAACCACTACTATGTGTCACCGTTCTACCCGGTACCAGCTTTCTCGACCAGGGCAGCACAAAATGGATGCTGCCAGCCACAGACACGAGTCTGCCCTCCTGCTGCTGAGCCAAGCTCGAGCAGAGGAAGGCCTGACATTAGGTTTCCTGTCACAGGGAGGTGTGACCACCTCCCAGACAGGCTTTAGTGTATTGGGGCTGGGTGGGTGCACTCTTAGAGTGCCAGAAAGTCTGCACTGGGGGCACAGTTGGTGTCCCCGTGCATAGTCCAGCTAGAACCAGTTCTGGGAGCCGTTGGCTCCTGCTCTGGCGCGAAACTGGACAAAGGACATGGGTGTAGCCACCCCTCTGTCCTGCCCCTTCCCTAGGAGGGTCCCCAGAGTCAGTCCAACCCCTTCCCATGGGTATAAAGTGGGAAACCTGATACCAGGACTTTAGATTATACCTGGACAAGACTCTGCAAAGAAACCAAGTACTTCTATGGTCTACACTTCGCTGGACGACAGAAGAATCTCCCTTGGAGTAAAGGAGTTACTCCCCTGCAGCAGCAGGCACCTAAGTGCACCTGACCGGTTTGCATCTCCCGAGCTCCTGCAGACTCCGAAGATTTCTGCAACACAGGAGGTGGGTTTCCTAATGTCCCTGAGGTTGATCTGACCTCTCAGCAACTCTGAGACCAGTATCCCTCGTGGGGACCGTGCAACCCGAACCCCTGTGCACCATGTACATTTGCAGCAGCATATGCTTTTTGGCAATCCCTGAGGCTGTGCTTTGGACTACGTGTAGTCCCGATCCCAGAGCATCAATTGCACCAAAGATATCCGGCCTCCACTCCACGAGTGCTCTGTGGGCTGGCACTTTGTACATTTGCTTGAAGTCACCTCGCGATCCCTGGTCCGTTGACTGGTGGGTCCTGGCGAGGGTCACCTTGATTGTTCTTGGGCTCTCCTGGTTGCTCCAGATGTGCCCTGACTCTCCATTGCTTGGAGAGTCCCCTGGACCTTGCTGGTCCACACCGTAACCTGTTTCCTCTGTCTACGTGGGTTGCCGTTGCCAAGGCTTGTTGGTGCTCCAGCCGGACACTGACCCCTCATCTCTCTACATCCTTCGTGGGACAGCTCACCTCCGGACCCTGGTCATCGTCGACATCTCCTGGTCCTAGTGGCTGCAGAGACAAATACCCTATCTCTTCACCTGAAGCACCCGATATCGGTGGACATTCGACTATCGAGCCCCTGGTCACCTGAAGTGACCCAGACTTTGTCCCCTCTGCTTTCAGGTTCTTCACATCAGGAATCCAGGCTTGGATTCCACCGGACACTCTTCGCCTTCCTGGCAGCAGTACGTTCTTGCAGGTCGCCATTGAAAATGACGGAGGCTTCCGACACCACTTGACCCCTATGCACCCGGCTCCTCTGGGATAGGTAACTCGGGTACTTTGGTACTCACAAGGGTGCTGGCCTTAGAACCTCTTAAGTTCCAAAGGGTTTGCTTGAAGTCCTCCTAGAAGTGTCCTTAAACTGTAATTTTCCAACCGCGACTTTCCCATAGAGTTGCACGGAACACGCAGTCGTGTTCCCACACTGCACCCGTCCTCCGTGGGCTCCCTGTGTCACTCCTCTGGGTGGTTCCTTGGGGTCCCAGCGATTCTACGTGCTCTAGGCACTGTGTCTATTGAAGTCGTTGTTGTTATACCATTTTTTAGTATATGGTTCGGTCTCCCCCTGGAGCCCGTTGTATATTTTGCTACTTACGTACGTTCTATTGATTAAGTATTGTGTGCTTTATGTTCTAATCTCGTGTCGAGATTAGTAGAGAGTGTTTTAGTAATAAATACATATTTTTACATAACACTTGTGTGGTTCTCCTTTCATTTGGTCATTCAAGAGTGAGATTCTGGTAAAACAAGCTGCTTTACATTCCTTCAAGATTAAGCCTGAAGGCTGCTCTCCATAGCTACCACTAGGATAGCTTTCATAAAGGTTATCTTTGACCTCATACATCATAAGGGTCGTGTGGCCTGGTACAAGGTGCCCACTTTAACTAGTGGACAGCATATACCAACCCACCTTCTCACATTGGTGTGCAGCGGTTGGGATTCAAGCTTGCTATTGTTTTACCAGAAAAATCACATTGAGTGATTAACTGAAAACCACTAAAGTACTTAGGTACATATAATACATCAAGATTGAATAAGTAAGTTCTTCTGAACTTGGAGTTGGGTAAGTCAAGGGCGTAGCAAACCCTTTCTCCAACTCAAGAGAGTTTAGTCTCCACTAGGTTAGGTAGGTGCCTACACCACATAACACTAGAATATCTTCTAGAGGAGAAGCCAGTGGCTCTCTGCCAACTAGGTATGACCATCTCTCATTCCAAGAATTGAGAAATATGTGTACATCTAGGAAGCTGAGGACAGAGAGAAGTGCAAGCACCCAACGTCTAATAGAGATGTTGCTCTTAGATGACCTCAGAAAGACCCCAGGGTCTGATGAAGTAGAAAGAGTGGGTGGGACAGGAGATGAGGAAAGACCAGGAAGTGAACACTTCTTTGATCTGGACTCAAACCCTGGCCAGGAGAATCAAAATGATTCTAACCTGGAAAATCCAACTCTTCCTTCAAGTGGGGGAGAAGGCCCCAGTGGCCCTCTCTTTACTCCACCAGGAAGAGTACAGAGTTTGCCTAGAAGATCCAGAACTCCCTCTGTGGAGTCTAATCATTCAGGTACTTCTGTAGGGACTTCCATATCAAATAAGAGGGAATCCCCTTATGATAGACAGTGCCAACTTCTGGAGCTTGAGAGAATCAAGCTTAGGCTCAAGAAGGAGCATTTGGCCCTAGACAGGGAATCCCTCGAGCTCGAAAGAGCTACAAAAAGATTGGGACTAGAGTCCCATGGTGGCAGCAACAGTGTTCCTAGAAGTAGGGAGTATACTCATGAACATAGGAACCTGAACAAGATAGTCCCTTCCTACCAGAGTGGGGATGACATCCACAAGTGGATAACTGCACTAGAGAGGGCCTGTAAGGTACAGAGGGTCCCTCATGAGCAGTGGGCAGCTATCTTGTGGCTATCCTTTGCAGACAGAGGTAGGGACAAGCTCCTCACTGTTAGAGAAGAGGATGCTGACAATTACTCAGTCTTAAAGAGTGCTCTCATTGAGGGGTTTGGCTTAACCACTGAGCAATACAGGATTAAGTTCAGAGACACCCAGAAGGCACAGACTCAGGACTGGGTAGACTTTGTAGATTGTGCTACTAAGGCTCTGGAAGGCTGGTTACTTGGCAGTAAAGTGAATGATTTTAAAGTATTTTACAATTTAATTATGAGGGAGCAGATCCCTAATAATTGCCAAAATCAGTTGTTGCATCAGTACATGGTGGACTCTGATCTGACCTCTCCCCAAGAATTGGGAAAGAAGGCAGACAAATGGGTCAGAACCAGGGTGAAGCAGAAAGCTCAGACCCAAGGTGGTGACTCTAAGAAGCAAGATGCTAAGACCTCAGATAAGGGTGGGGAGAAGGGTAAAGACCAGAAGTCTTCACAAGGGCCCCAAAACCTGCATCTGGGGGGAGTCACAATCAAACAAGGGTAAAGGCAAAAAGAAACCTTGGTGTCATATCTATAAAGAGAAGACCCATTGGATAAAGGATGCCAATTGTCCAAGGGCCAAGGATTCTACTCCTACCACCACTGCCCCTAAGCCAACTGTTCCCCCTAGCTCAGTTCCAAGTGGTGGTACACAGAACAAGGGTATAGTAGGGTTAACCTTGGGATCTGAGATGGGTTCTGGCCTAGTCAGAACTCCAACTCAGGCTGTGTTAGTCTGTGATGGAGGCATGGATATTGCCTCCTTATTTGTAAGTCCCAGTAACTTGGGCAAGTACAGACAACAGCCTTTGATCAATGGTAAGGATGCCATGGCATACAGGGACACAGGTGCAAGTGTCACCATGGTGACAAAAGAACTTGTGGGCCCTGACCAGATCATACTTGGTGAGATGTACCAAGTGACCAATGCAAGCAATGTCAGGACAGGCCATTTCTTGGCAGTTGTGAATTTCATCTGGGGAGGGGTAACTGGCCCTATGAAGGTTGTGGTAAGTTCAGACCTCCCTGTAGAATGCTTATTGGGCAATGATTTGGAAACTTCAGCTTGGGCTGAAGTGGAACTCAGGACACGTGCAGAAATGCTGGGCATCCCTGCAGATGTGTTTGCCATGACTAGGTCACAGGCAAAAATGTCTTCCACTGAACAGGCCCTGGATCCTGGAATAATGGACCAGGTGCCTTCCAAGAGAAGGAGCAGTAGGGGTAAGGCAGTGTCTTCCCCCTGCCTCAGAGTGAGGATCAGACTCTTGAGGGAGCTGATCTTAGTCCTGAAGAAGGAACTGTCCCAGAGGAACTTGAACCTGACCAGGTTGAGTTCTTGGGGATAGGGGGCCCTTCAAGGGCAGATCTGAGTCAGGAGCAGCTGAACTGTCCCTCTCTTGAACCCCTCAGACAGCAAGCTGCTGCTGAGGCTGCTGGGAGTGCCAGTGGGTCCCATAGGATCCACTGGGATGATGGACTTTTATACTCAGAGGGTAGAGACCCCAAGCCTGGTGTCACCAGGAGGTTGGTTATACCTCTGAAGTTTAGAGGCTTCCTATTAACACTGGCACATGATATCCCATTAGCAGGACACTTAGGCCAAAACAAGACCTGGGACAGAATTGTCCCTCACTTTCATTGGCCTCACATGTCTGAGGACACAAAGGAGTTTTGTCGCTCCTGGATCACTTGCCAAGCCAGTGGTAAGGCAGGTGGTACTACAGAGGCCCCCCTGATACCACTACCTGTGGTGGGGGTTCCCTTTGAGAGGGTTGGGATTGACATAGTTGGTCCCATGGATCCTCAAACTGCATCTGGGCACAGATTTATACTAGGCGTGGTGGACCATGCCACTAGGTATCCAGAGGCAATCCCCCTAAGGACTACCACAGCTCCTGTTGTGGCTAGAGCCCTGCTGGGAATTGTTTCCAGAGTGGGTTTCCCTAAGGAGGTAGTATCAGACAGAGTTGCAAACTTTATCTCTGGGTACTTGACTGCAATGTGGAAGGAGTGTGGTGTGAATTACAAATTCACCACCCCTTATCACCCACAATGCAATGGGTTAGTTGAGAGATTCAACAAAACCCTCAAGGGCATGATAAAAGGTCTCCCTGAAAAGCTTAGGCACAGATGGGACATCCTTTTGCCCTGCCTTCTCTTTGCCTACAGAGAGGTTCCTCTGAAGGGGGTTGGTTACAGCCCTTTTGAACTTCTGTTTGGACATCCAGTTAGGGGTCCTTTATGTCTAGTGAAGGAGGGATGGGAGTTACCTCTCAAACCCCCTAAACAGGATATTGTGGACTATGTACTTGGTCTCCGCTCCAGGATGGCTGAGTACATGAAGAAGGCAACCAAAAACCTTGAGGCTAGCCAGGAATTGCAAAAGGCCTGGCATGACCAATAAGGCTGTTTTGACTGTGTATCAGCCAGGACAGAAAGTATGGGTGTTGGAGCCTGTGGCCCCAGCAGCCCTCCAAGACAAGTGGAGTGGGCCCCATACTATACTTGAGCAGAAGGGAGAGGTTACCTACCTGGTGGACCTTGAAACTCCCAGGAGCCCCCACAGGGTGCTCCATGTGAACAGGTTCAAGCCATATGTGGACAGGGCAGACATGGGCTTGCTCATGGCTACTGATGAGGGACAGGAGGAAGAGAGTGATCCACTCCCTGACCTGCTCTCACAGAAACCTGATGATGGTTCAGTTGATGGTGTAGCCTTGGCAGGCAGCCTCACTGACCAGCAGCAAACTGATTGTAGGAAAGTCCTCAATCAGTACAGACACATGTTTTCACTGACCCCAAGTCAGACTACCTGGTGCACCCATGAGGTGGACACAGGTGACAGTCTGCCTGTTAAAAATAATATTTACAGGCAACCTGACCATGTCAGGGACTGTATGAGGACTGAAGTCCAGAAAATGTTGGAACTGGGAGTAATTGAACCCTCAGATAGCACTTGGGCTAGTCCAGTAGTCCTTGTACCAAAACCTCACACCCAGGGTGGTAAGAGAGAGATGAGGTTCTGTGTGGACTACAGGGGTCTCAATGCAGTCACTACGACTGATGCCCATCCAATACCCAGGGCAGATGAACTTATAGATACTTTGGTCTCTGCCAAGTTTCTCAGTACATTTGACCTGACAGCAGGTTACTGGCAAATCAGATTAGCTGAGGATGCAAAACCAAAAACAGCATTTTCAACCCCTAGTGGGCACTACCAATTTGTGGTGATGCCCTTTGGCTTGAAGAATGCACCTGCCACTTTTCAAAGGTTGGTGAACAAAGTCCTTACAGGTCTGGAAGCCTATAGTGCAGCTTCTCTAGATGATATTGCTGTCTTTAGCTCCACCTGGGAGGATCACCTGGTCCACCTGAGAAATGTTTTAGAGGCCCTGCAAAAAGCAGGCCTCACTATCAAGGCCACCAAGTGCCAGATAGGGCAGAGTAAGGTTGTGTACCTACGCCACCTTGTGGGTGGAGGTCAGGTTCAACCATTGCAGAGCAAAGTCCAGACCATCATGGACTGGGTTGCTCCCACCACCCAGACTCAGGTCAGAGCTTTCTTACGCCTGACTGGGTACTACAGGAGGTTTGTCAAAGGATATGGATCCATAGTGACTCCTTTGAATGACTTAACTTCCAAAAGAATGCCAAAGAAAGTTCAGTGGACAGTTAGCTGTCAAAAGGCATTTGATGACCTGAAGCAGGCCATGTGCACTGCTCCCATTCTGCAAAGTCCTGATTATTCCAAACAACTCATTGTTCAAACTGATGCATCTGAATTGGGGGTAGGGGCTGTGCTATCACAAATGAATGAAGAGGGTCAGAATCAGCCAGTAGCTTTCATAAGCAGAAGGTTGACCCCCAGAGAGAAACGTTGGTCAGCTATTGAGGGGGAAGCCTTTGCTGTGGTTTGGGCCTTGAAGAAGCTGAGGCCATACTTGTTTGGCCCTCACTTCATTGTTCAGACAGACCATAAGCCCCTCTTATGGCTAAAACAGATGAAGGGTGAAAACCGCAAATGTTTGAGGTGGTCCATTTCCCTACAGGGGATGGACTATACAGTGGAACATAGACCTGGGAGTAACCATGCCAATGCAGATGGACTCTCCAGATATTTCCACTTAGAAGATGAAGACTCAACTGGTCAAGGTTAGTTTAATGTCCTTACGTTTGGGTGGGGGTTGTGTAGTAGAGTAGGATCTGCTTCTTATAGTTACCCCCACTTTTTACTGATGTCTCACTGTTTTTGGCCTAGTCTGACTGGGATCCTGCTATTCAGGACCCCAGTCTATCTGCTTTCTCCTGTAAATTGCATACACATACTTTAGGTACACCTCAGATTGGATACTGGGGCACCCTTATAAGTCCCTAGTATATGGTACACCATGTACCCAGGGCATAGGTACCCCAGAGGCCTCCCAAGGGCTGAAGCATGTATTGTGCCACCCCTGAGAGGCCATTCAAAATGACACCACAGGTCTACTACTGCAGCCTGTGTAAGGTGGTGCATGCACCCCTTACTGGAGATATAGGTTCACTATATCCCTTCTAAATCACTACACATATAAACCTATCAGTCACCCCTATGGCAGGCCATATCTATCCTGAAGGCAGGGTGCTGGGTTTTATGTGAGAGGGTGCCCCTGCATGAGTAGGGCCCCTCTGCAGCCTTGTGAATCCATTCCCCAGGGTTGTCTGCGATGCAGCCAAACCATATATACTTAAGTGCATTATAACCTCGCGGTAAATGCTAACTTTAAAACGGCTGCTTAGAAACATGTCGTGTTTGGTGTCAAACACCTTGGAATCATACCTCCACACCATTAACTGGTGTGGGAGGTATGATTCCTCCCTTGTAGAACCACTACTATGGGTCACCGGTCTACCCGGTACCAGCTTTCTTGACCTGGGCAGCACCAAATGGATGCTGCCAGCCACAGACACGAGTCTGCCCTCCAGCTGCTGAGCCAAGCTCGAGCAGGGGAAGGCCTGACAATAGGTTTCCTGTCACAGGGAGGTGTGACCACCTCCCAGACAGGGTTTAGTGTATTGGGGCTGGGTGGGTGCACTCTTAGAGTGCCAGAAAGTCTGCACTGGGGGCACATTTGGTGTCCCCGTGCATAGTCCAGCTCAAACCAGTTCTGGGAGCCACTTGGCTCCTGCTCTGACGTGAAACTGGACAAAGGACATGGGTGTAGCCACCCCTCTGTCCTGCCCCTCCCCTAGGAGGGTCCTCAGAGTCAGTCCAACCCCTTCCCTGGGTATAAAGTGGGAAACCTGATCACAGGACTTTAGATTATACATGGACAAGACTCTGCAAAGAAACCAAGTACTTCGACGGTATACACTTCGCTGGACGACAGAAGAATCTGCCTTGGAGTAAAGGAGTTACTCCCCTGCAGCAGCAGGCACCTAAGCGCACCTGACCGGTTTGCATCTCCAGAGCGCCTGCGGACTCCGAAGATTTCTGCAACACAGGAGTGGGTTCCCTAACATCCCTGAGGTTGATCTGACCTCTCAGCAACTCTGAGACGAGTATCCCTCGTGGGGACTGTGCAACCCGAACCCCTGCGCACCGTGTACATTTGCAGCAGAATATGCTTTTTGGCGATCCCTGAGGCTGTGCTTTGGACTACTTGTAGTCCCGTCCCCGAGCATCAATTGCACCAAAGATCTCCGGCCTCCACTCCACGAGTGCTCTGTGGGCTGGCACTTTGTACATTCGCTCGAGGTCAGTTCGCGATCCCTGGTCCGTTGACTGGTGGGTCCTGGCGAGGGTCACCTTGATTGTTCTTGGGCTTCCCTGGTTGCTCCAGACGTGCCCTGACTCTTCATTGCTTGGAGAGTACCCTGGACCTTGCTGGTCCACACCGTAACCTGTTTCCTCTGTCTGCGTGGGTTGCCGCTGCCAAGGCTTGTTGGTGCTCCAGCCGGACACTGACCCCTCAGCTCTCGACATCCTTCATGGGACAGCTCACCTCCGGACCCTGGTCGTCGTCGACATCTCCTGGTCCCCGTGGCTGCAGAGACAAACACCCTTTCTCTTCACCTGAAGCACCCGACATCGGTGGGCATTCGACTATCGAGCCCCTGGTCACCTGAAGTGACCCAGACTTTGTCCCCTCTGCTCTCAGGTTCTTCACATCACGAATCCAGGCTTGGATTCCACCGGACACTCTTCGCCTTCCTGGCAACAGTACTTTCTTGCAGGTCGCCATTGAAAACGACAGAGGTTTCTGACACCACTTGACCCCTATGCACCTGGCTCCTCTGGGATAGGTAGCTCGGGTACTTCAGTACTCACAAGGGTGCTGGCCTTAGAACCTCTGATGTTCCAAAGGGTTTGCTTGAAGTCCTCCTAGAAGTGTCCTTAAACTGTAATTTCCAACCGCGACTTTTCCATAGAGTTGCACGGAACACGCGGTCATGTTCCCACACTGCAC
The DNA here is from genome assembly GCA_963921515.1 of Calotriton arnoldi. NCBI lineage: Eukaryota > Metazoa > Chordata > Amphibia > Caudata > Salamandridae > Calotriton > Calotriton arnoldi. The sequence goes on from CAWUFW010007219.1 coordinate 484,890, forward strand.
CCATCCTCCGTGAGCTCCCTGTGTCACTCCTCTGGGTGGTTCCTTGGGGTCCCAGCGATTCTACGTATTCTAAGCACTGTGTCTATTGAAGTCGTTTTTGTTATACCATTTTTTAGTATATGGTTCAGTCTCCCCCTGGAGCCCGTTGTATATTTTGCTACTTACGTACGTTCTATTGATTAAGTATTATGTGCTTTATGTTCTAATCTCGTGTCGAGATTAGTAGAGAGTGTTTTAGTAATAAATACATATTTTTACATAACACTTGTGTGGTTCTCCTTTCATTTGGTCATTCAAGAGTGAGATTCGGGTAAAACAAGCTGCTTTACATTCCTTCAAGATTAAGCCTGAAGGCTGCTCTCCATAGCTACCACTAGGATAGCTTTCATAAAGGTTATCTTTGACCTCATACATCATAAGGGTCGTTTGGACTGGTGCAAGGTGCCCACTTTAATTAGTGGACAGCATATACCAGGCCAACTTCTCACAGTTTTTGTAGTGGTATTGGTGGTTGTGGTATTGGTGGTGGTGGTATAGGTGGTGGTGGTATTGGTGGTGGTATTGGTGGTGGTATTGGTGGTATTGGTGGTGGTGGTATTGGTCGTGGTATTGGTGGTGGTGGTGGTATTGGTGGTCTTGGTGGTGGTGGTATTGGTGGTGGTGGTGGTATTGGTAGTGGTATTGGTGGTGGTGGTATTGGTGGGGGTATTGGTTTTGGTGGTGGTGGTGGTACTGGTATTGGTGGTGGTATTGGTGGTGGTATTGGTGGTGGTGGTATAGGTGGTGGTGGTATTGAAGGTGGTATTGGTGGTGGTGGTATTGGTGTTGGTATTGGTAGCTGTATTGGTATTGGTGGTGGTGGTGGTATTGGTGATGGTGCTGGTATTGGTGGTGGTGGTATTGGTAGTGGTGGTATTGGTGGTGGTGGTATTGGTGGTGCTGGTATTAGTGGTATTGGTGGTGGTCGTGGTGGCTTTGGTGGTATTGGTGGTGGTGGTATTGGTGGTGGTATTGGTGGTGGTGGTAGTGGTATTGGTGTTGGTATTGGTAGTGGTATTGGTGGTGGTGGTATTGGTGGTGGTGGTATTGGTGGTGATCATATTCATGGTGGTGGTGATGGTATTGGTGGTGGTGGTAATGGTGGTGGTATTGGTGGTGGTGGTATTGGTAGTGGTGGTATTGGTAGTGGTGGTATTGGTGGTGCTGGTATTGGTAGTGGTGGTATTGGTGGCTGTATTGGTATTGGTGGTGATGGTGGTATTGGTGGGGTATTGGTATTGGTGGTGGTGGTGGTACTGGTATTGGTGGTGGTAGTGGTGGTGGTGGTATTGGTGGTGGTATTGGTGGTATTGATGGTGGTGGTATTGGTGGTGGTATTGGTGGTGGTATTGGTGTTGGTATTGGTAGTGGTATTGGTATTGGTGGTGGTGGTATTGGTGGTGGTGGTATTGGTATTGGTGGTTGTGGTATTGGTGGTATTTGTGGTGGTGGTATTGGTGGTGGTGGTATTGGTGGTGGTGGTATGTGTGGAGGTGGTGGTATTGGTGGTGGTATTGGTGGTTGTGGTGGTATTGTTAGTGGTGGTATTGGTGGTGGTGGTGGTATTGGTGGTGTTGGTAATCGTGGTTTTGGTGGTGGTGGTATTGGTGGTGGTTGTGGTGGCATTGGTGGTATTGGTGGTGGTGGTATTGGTGGTGGTATTGGTATTGGTAGTGGTGGTATTGGTATTGGTGGTGGTATTGGTATTGGTGGTGGTGGTACTGGTATTGGTGGTGGTGGTATTGGTGGTGGTGGTGGTGTTATCGGTGATGGTGGTGGTATTGGTTGTGGTGGTGGTGGTACTGGTGGTGGTGGTGGTGGTATTGGTAGTCGTATTGGTATTGGTGGTGGTGGTATTTGTATTGGTGGTGGTGACATTGGTATTGGTGGTGTTGGTGGTATTGGTGGTGATGGTATTGGTGATGGTGGTATTGGTGATGGTGGTATTGGTGGTGGTATTGGTGGTGGTGGTGGTATTGGTGGTATTGGTGATGGTGGTGGTATTGGTGATGGTGGTGGTATTGGGGATGGTGGTGGTATTGGTAGTGGTGGTGGTATTGGTAGTGGTGGTGGTATTGGTAGTGGTGGTATTGGTGGTGGTGGTATTGGTGGTGGTGGTATTGGTTATGGTGGTGGTGGTATTGGTGTTGGTGGTATTGGTGGTGGTATTGGTGGTGTTGGTGGTAGCGGTGGTATTGGTGGTGGCGGTGGTGGTATTGGCGGTGGTGGTAGTGGTGGTATTGCTGGTGGTGGTATTGGTATTGGTGGTGGTATTGGTGGTGTGGTATTGGTGGTGGTGGTGGTTTTGGTGGTGGTGGTATTGTTGGTGGTGGTGGTATTGGTGGAGGTGGTATTTGTGGTGTTGGTATTGGAGGTATTGTTGGTGGTGGCATTGATGGTGGTGATATTGATGGTGGTATTGTTGGTATTAGTGGTGGTATTAGTGGTGGTGGTATTGGTGGTATACCACCACCACCAATACCAACAATACCACCATCAATATCACCACCACTAATGCCACCACCACCAATACCTCCAACACCACAACCACAAATACCACCACCACCAATAATACCACCACCACCAATACCACCACCACTAATACCATTGGTGGTGGTATTGGTGGTATTAGTGGTGGTATTGGTGGTGGTATTAGTGGTGGTGGTGGTATTAGTGGTGGTATTGGTGGTGGTGGTATTGGTGGTGGTGGTATTGGTGGTGGTATTGGTGGTGTTGGTGGTGGTGGTATTGGTTGTGGCGGTAGTGGTGGTATTGGTGGTGGTATTGGTAATGGTGGTGGTATTGGTAATGGTGGTGGTATTGGTATTGGTGGTGTGGTATTGGTATTGGTGGTGGTGGTTTTGGTGGTGGTGGTATTGTTGGTGGTGGTGGTGTTGGTGGTGGTATTGGTGGTGGTGGTATTTGTGGTGGTGGTATTGGAGGTATTGGTGGTGGCATTGGTGGTGGTGATATTGATGGTGGTATTGTTGGTATTAGTGGTGGTATTGGTGGTGGTATTGGTGGTGGTATTGGTGGTGGTATTAGTGGTGGTGGTATTGGTGGTATACCACCACCACTAATACCACCACCAATACCAATACCACCATCAATATCACCACCACTAATGCCACCACCACCAATACTTCTAACACTACCACCACAAATACCACCACCACCAATACTACCACCACCACCAATACCACCACCACCAATACCACCAATACCACCACCACCACCAATACCACCACCACCAATACCATTGTTGGTGGTATTGGTGGTATTAGTGGTGGTATTGGTGGTGGTGGCATTGGTGGTGGTGGTGGTATTAGTGGTGGTATTGGTGGTGGTATTGGTGGTGGTATTGTTATTGGTGGTGGTGGTATTGATGGTGGTGTTATTGGTGATGGTATTGGTGGTGGTGGTATTGGTGGCAGTGGTATTGGTGGTGGTGGTATTGATGATGGGGGTACTGGTGGTGGTCGTATGGGTGTTGGTATTGGTGGTGGTGGTATTGTTGGTAGTGGTATTGCTAGTTGTGGTGGTATTGGTGGTGTTGGTGTGGTGGTGGTATTGGTGGTGGTGGTAGTGGTGGTGGTATTGGTGGTGGTTGTATTGGTGGCGGTGGTGGTATTGGTAATGGTGATATTGGTGGTGGTGGTGGTATTGGTGGTGGTCGTGGTGGTATTGGTGGTAGTCGTGGTGGTATTGGTGGTGGTTGTGAGAAGTTGGCCTGGTATATGCTGTCCACTAATTATAGTGGGCACCTTGCAATAGTCCAAACAACCCCTTATTGGAGATAGGTTAAAGACAACCTTTATTGAAAGCTATCCTAGTGGTAGCTATGGAGAGCAGCCTTCAGGCTAAGTCTTGAAGGAATGTAAAGCAGCTTGTTTTACCAGTCTATAATCTCTTGAGTGACCAAATGAAAGAGGACCACACCAGGTATATATTTAAAATATATGTATTTAGTCTTAAACACACCCCTCTAGTCTCTTTATGAGGCTAGAGTTCGAAGTACATAAGTTACAAGTCGCATATCAACATTAATAGCACAAATACACGTTTGAGCGCTAGGGGCGAACCAAACCATATACCAATAAAGTGGTATAAGAACCACGACTGAGCTGAGACACAAGGCCTAGAGCCTGTAGAAGTGCTTGGCCCTCAAGGAACCACCCAAGGTAGTGACACAGGGGACCCACGGGGGACGCGTGCAGTGTGAGAACATAGCCGCGAGCCGCCGTTGACTTCTATGGGGAATGTCGCGGTTGGAGTTTTAAAGAAAAAGGACACTTAGAGGAGGACTTGGAGCAAACCCCTTTAGAACTAGGCTGTTCTAGAGTCAATACCCACGGGAGCACCGGAGTACTCGAGTTACCTCACCCAGGGAAGCCGGGTGCATAGGTGTCTTTCGGGGTCGGGTTTCGTCGTCGTTTTCAATGGCGATCTGTTGCAAAGTGCTGCTGGTGGCCAAGTCGAAAGTGTCCGGGTGGATCCAAGGGTGGATCGGAGATCTGAAGAACCTGAAAGCAGAGGGGACAGAGTCTGGGCCACTAGCCAGTGACCAGGAAGGCGATGAGCAGATGCCCACCGATGTCGGGTGCTTCAGGTAGGTTGACGGTCATCTTGACTCTTCAGCCACGAGGTCCAGGAGGCATCGACGACAACCAGGAGCTGGATTCGAGCTGTCCCACAACGTCTGTCAATTGCTGCGGTATCGACGACCGGATTGGACCCAACAAGCCTTGGCAATGGCAAGTCTTGTAGAAACAAAGAAGGGACGATGTTGCAGACCAGCAAGGTCTGGGGGACTCACCCAGTGAGGGTAAGTCAGGGCACCTCTGGAGCAACCAGGAAAGCCCAAACAGAAGAAGAGTTGCCTTCAGGAGGGCCCACTATCCAACGGACTAGCAACCACGAAAGAGCCTTGAGTGGACGCACTTGGAGCTGGCTCACAGGACACTCGTGGAGTGGAGGCCAGTGATCTTTGGTGCAGTCGGTGCTGGAGGCGGGCGCTACTTGGAGCCCAAAGCACAACTTTGTGGGAGACCAGGAAGAGGATGCACTTGCAAAAGTACTCGGTGTCCAGGGGTCACGGTCCCACGTTACTCACGACAGCTACGGGCCTCAGCTGTGCTGGGGACTCAGAACAGCCTCGGGGAAGTCTGGAAATCCACCTCTGGTGATGCAAAGACTTCAGCGTCCGGCAGGAGCTTCAGCGATACAGACCGGACAATTGCTTCTTAGGTGCCTGCCAAGCAGGGGAGTCACTCCTTGACCCCAAGGGAGATTCTTCAGTCCTCTAATCGTAAAGTAGAGCGTCGAAGGTCCAGGATTCGGCTTCAGAGTTTCGTCCAGGGTAATCTAAAGTCCTAAGGACTGGGGTCCCATACTTATACAAAGTTAGGGGGTTGGACATACTCTGGGGACCCACCTATGGGAGGGTCAGGGAAGAGGGGTGGTTATACCCATTCCCTTTGTCCAGTTTCGCACCAGAGCAGGGGCAGGTAGCCCCTGCAACCGGTTTGAACTGGCATATGCACAGGGACACTAAATGTGCCCCCAGTGCAGGACTTCAAAGCACCAGAGGGTGCTCCCGCCCAGCCCCAATACACACTATACTGTCTGGGGAGGTGGCTACACCTCCCTGCGACAGGAAACCTATTGTCCAGGCCTCCCCTGCCGGAGTTTCAGTCAGCAGCAGGAGGCCAGATTCGTGTCTGTGGCAGCGGCATCCATTTTGTGATGCCAGGGCTCTGGAAAGAAGTTACCGGGTAGCTCGGAGTGTACATGTCTCTCCCTCTAGAAGGGTGGAATGCTACCCCCGCCGCCAGGATTGGCGGGGGGTTGTATTCCAAGATGTTTGACACCAAACACAACATGTTTTGGTGCAGCCAGTCCAAAGTTAGCATTGTACCGTGAGGATATAATGCACTTAAGAGTATATGGTCAGGCTGTACCACAAACAGCATCAGAGGAGGGACTCCAAACGCTGCAGAGGGGCTCAATTCATGCAGGGGCACCCTCTCACATAAAAACCAAGCACTCTGCCTTCAGGATTGGTAAGGCCTGCCATAGGAGTCACTTATAGGTTTGTATGTGTGTGCAATGGTAGTGATATAGGTAGCCCATACCACTGTAAGGGGTGCATGCACCACCTTACCCAGGCTGCAGTAGCAGACCTGTGGTGTCATTTTAGATGGCCTTCCAGGGGTGGCACAATACATGCTGCAGCCCCTGGTAGGCCTCTGAGGTACCTATGCCCTGGGTACATAGTATACCATATATTAGGGACTTATAAGGGCACTCCAGATTCCAATCAGAGATGTGCCTAAGGCACATGGAAACCATTTTAGAGAGGAAGCAGCTAGGCCAGGGTTCTGATTAGCAGGGCCCCAGCCAGACTAAAGTAAAAAAACAGTGAAGCATCAGCAAAAAGTGGGGGTACTCATGTGAAGCAGATCCTACTCTCCAACACAACCCCCCCCAAACGCAGGGACATTAAACTAACCTTGACCAGTTGAGTCTTCATGTTCTAAGTGGAAATACCTAGAGAGTCCACCTGCATTGGCATGGTTACTCCCAGGTCTATGTTCCACTGTAAAGTCCATCCCCTGTAGGGAAATGGAGCATCTAAGCAGTTTGGGGTTTTCACCCTTCATTTGTTTTAGCCATAGGAGGGGCTTGTGGTCTGTTTGAACAAGGAAGTGAGTACCAAACAAGTATGGCCTCAACTTCTTCAGAGCCCAAACCACAGCAAAGGCCTCCCTCTCTATGGCTGACCAACGTTTTTCTCTAGGGGTCAGCCTTCTGCTAATAAAAGCTACTGGCTGATCCTGACCTTCATCATTCAATTGTGACAGTACAGCCCCTACCCCCAATTCAGATGCATCTGTTTGGACAATGAACTTCTTGGAGTAATCAGGACTCTGGAGAATGGGAGCAGTGCACATGGCCTGCTTCAGGTCATCAAATGCCTTTTGACAGCTAGCTGTCCACTGAACCTTTTTGGGCATTTTCTTGGAAGTTAAGTCATTCAGGGGTGTCACTATTGATCCATACCCCTTGACAAATCTCCTATAGTACCCAGTCAGGCCTAAGAAGGCGCTCACCTGAGTCTGGGTAGTGGGAGCAACCCAGTCCATGATGGTCTGAATTTTGCTCTGCAGTGGTTGAACCTGGCCTCCACCCACAAGGTGGCCCAGGTACACAACCTGACTCTGCCCTATCTGGCACTTGGTGGCCTTGATAGTGAGGCCTGCCTTTTTCAGGGCCTCTAAAACATTTCTGAGGTGGACCAGGTGATCCTCCCAGGTGGAGCTAAAGACAGCAATATCATCTAGATATGCTGCACTGTAGGCCTCCAGACCTGTAAGGACTGTATTCACCAACCTCTGAAAAGTGGCAGGTGCATTCTTCAGACCAAAGGGCATTACCACAAATTGATAATATCCACTAGGGGTTGAGAATGCTGTTTTTGGCTTTGCATCATCAGCTAGTCTGATCTGCCAGTAGCAAGCTGTCAGGTCAAATGTGCTTAGATACTTGGCTGAGGCCAAAGTGTCTATTAGCTCATCTGCCCTAGGTATTGGGTGGGCATCAGTCCTAGTGACTGCATTGAGACCCCTGTAGTCCACACAAAACCTCATCTCTCTTTTCCCACCACTGGTGTGAGGTTTTGGCACAAGGACCACTGGACTAGCCCAAGGGCTATCTGAGGGTTCAATAACTCCCAAATCCAACATTTTCTGGACTTCTGTCCTGATACAGTCCCTGACATGGTCAGGTTGCCTATAAATCTTATTTTTAATAGGCAGACTGTCCCCAGTGTCCACTTCATGAGTGCACTCAGGTGGTCTGACTTAGAGTCAGAGAGAACATATGTCTGTACTGATTGAGCACTTGTCTACAATCAGTTTGCTGCTGAGCAGTGAGGCTGCCTGCCAAGGCTACACCATCCACTGACCCATCATCAGGGTTCTGTGAGAGCAGGTCAGGGAGTGGGTCACTCTCTTCCTCCTGTCCCTCATCAGTAGCCATGAGCAAGCCCATGTCTGCCCTGTCCACATATGGTTTCAGTCTGTTGACATGGAGAACCCTGTGAGGACTCCTGGGTGTTCCTAGGTCTACTAAATAGGTAACCTCACCCTTCTGTTCAACAATGGTATGGGGTCCACTCCACTTGTCTTGGAGAGCTGCAGGGGCCACTGGCTCCAGCACTCCACACCTTCTGTCCTGGCTGGTAAACAGTCAGTACAGCCTTTTGGTCATGCCAGGCTTTTTGCAGTTCCTGACTAGCCTCAAGGTTTTTAGTTGCCTTTCTCATGTACTCAGCCATCCTGGAGCGGAGACCAAGTACATAGTCCACTATGTCTTGCTTTGGGGGCTTGAGAGGTAACTCCCATCCTTCCTTCACCCAAGCACAATGGACCCCTGACAGGGTGACCAAACAAAAGTTCAAAAGGGCTGTAGCCAACCCCCTTTGAGGCACCTCCCTGTATGCAAACAAAAGGCAGGGCAAGAGTATGTCCCATCTTCGCCTAAGCTTTTCTGGGAGCCTTTAATCATGCCCTTTAAGGTTTTGTTGAATCTCTCAACTAAACCATTGCATTGTGAGTGATAGGGTGTGGTGAACTTGTAAGTCACTCCACACTCCTTCCACATTGCCTTCAAGTATCCAGACATAAAGTTTGTACCCCTGTCTGATACAACCTCCTTAAGGAAGCCCACTCTTGAGAATATTCCCATGAGGGCTCTTGCCACCACAGGTGCTGTAGTGGTCCTAAGGGGAATAGCCTCTGGGTACCTAGTGGCATGGTCCACCACCACCAGGATAAACCTGTGCCCAGATGCTGTTTGGGGATCCATGGGACCAACAATATCAATCCCCACTCTCTCAAAGGGAACCCCCACCACAGGTAGTGGTATCAGGGGGCCTTTGTGGTGCCACCTGCCTTCCCACTGGCTTGGCAGGTTACACAGGAGCGACAAAACTCCTTGGTGTCTTCAGACATGTGGGGCCAGTGAAAGTGAGGGACAAGTCTGTCCCAAGTCTTGTTCTGGCCCAGGTGACCTGCTAGAGGAATGTCATGGGCTAGGTTCAATAGGAAGCCCCTGAACTTCAGAGGTATAACCAACCTCCTGGTGGCACCAGGCTTGGGGTCTCTACACTCTGAGTACAAGAGTCCATCATCCCAATACACTTTATGGGGACCACTAGCATTCCCAGCAGCCTCAGCAGCAGCTTGCTGTCTGAGGGGTTCAAGAGAGGGGCAGCTCTGCTGCTCCTGGCTCAGATCTGCCCTGGAAGGGCCCCCTGTCCCCAAGAACTCAACATGGTCAGGTTCAAGCTCCTCTGGAACAGTTCCTTCCTCAGGACTGAGATCATCCCTCTCAAGAGACTGATCTTCCTTCTGAGCCAAGGGGGGAGGCACTGCTTTAACCCTACTACTCCTCCTCTTGGATGGCACTTGGTCCATTGTTCCAGGATCCAAGGCCTGTTCAGTGTTAGACATTTTGCTCTGTGACCTGGTCACAGCAAACACATCTGCAGGGATCCCCCGCATTTCTGCATGGGTCCTGAGCTCCACTTCTGCCCAAGCTGAAGTTTCAAGATCATTGCCAAGCAAGCATTCAACTGGTAGGTTTGCACTCACCACAACCTTCTTAAGGCCAGTTACCCCTCCCCAGGAGAAGTTAACAACTGCCAGAGTATGGTCTGTTCTGACATTGCTAGCATTGGTCACTTGGTACATTTCACCAAGTATAATCTGCCCAGGATCCACAAGGTCTTGTGTCACCATGGTGACACTCGCCCCTGTGTCCCTAAATGCCAAAGCCTCTTTTCCATTGATTAATGGCTGTTGCCTGTACTTGCCCAGATTACTGGGACTCACAGAGGAGGTCACATCCATGCCTCCATCACAGACTGGGACAGCCTGAGTGAGTTCTCTGACTAGGCCAGAGCTCATCTCATTACCCAGGGTCAACCCTACTAAACCCTTGGCCTGTGTACTCCCACCACCAATTGTAACTGCACTAGAGGGAACAGGTGCCTTAGGGGCATTGGTGGGGGCTGGAATAGAGTCTTTGGACTTGGTGTAATCACTGGTCCAGTGTGTCTTTTGCTTACAGACTTTGCACCATAGTTTCTTTTGGCCTTTTCCCTTGTTAGACTGTGAGTCCCCACCTGAAGAAGATTTTTGGGGGCCTTTTGAAGACTTCTGGTCTTTACCCTTCTCCCCACCCTTATCAGAGTTTTTAGAATCTTGCTTCTTAGGGTCACCACCTTGGTTCTGTACCTTCTGCCTCACCCTGGTTCTGACCCATTTGTCTGCCTTCTTTCCCAATTCTTGGGGAGAGGTCAGATCAGAGTCCACCAGGTACTGATGCAACAGCTGATTTTGACAGTTATTAAGAATATGCTCCCTCATGATAAGATTGTACAATCCTGTGAAGTCACATACCTTACTGCCCATCAACCAACCCTCCAGAGCCTTAGCAGAACAATGCACATAGTCAACCCAGTCTTGAGCCTGTGCTTTTTGGATATCTCTGAACTTTAACCTGTATTGTTCAGTTGTTAGGCCAAACCCATCAATCAGAGCACTCTTCAAGACTTTGTAATTGTCAGCATCCTCTTCTCTAACAGTGAGGAGCTTATCTCTACCTTTGTCTGCAAAGGAGAACCACAAGATTGCTGCCCACTGCTCCTGAGGGACCCTCTGTACTTTACAGGCCCTCTCCAGTGCAGTTATCCATTTGTGGATGTCATCCCCACTCTGGTAGGGAGGGACAATCTTGCTCAGGTTTCTATGGTCATAAGACCTTTCCCTATCTCTGGAAAAATTGCTGCCACCATGGGACTCTAGTCCTATCTTTTTTCTCTGTCTATAGAGATCTAGGGACTCCCTGTCTATAGCCAAATGCTGTTTTCTGAGCTCAAGCTGAGCTTGTTCATACTGAAGCAGTCTCTTTCTCCTCTCATGAGAGGATTCCCTCCCATGAGAGGAGACAGAGGTCCCTACTGAGGTGTCAGAGTGGTTAGACTCCTGAGAAGGAGATCTAGACCTTCTGGGCACACTCACAACTCTTCCAGGGGGTCAAAGGGGAGGTCATTCTGGGCCTCCTCCTCATCCTCAGGAGTAGCTGCACTTTCCAGGTCAGGATCATTGTCATCCCCCTGGCCAGTTTCAGAGGTCAGGTCCTGGGCATTTTCATCCCTGGCCCCTCCCTCATCTTCTGCCCCACCCTCTCTGCCTACCCTTTCAGACCTTAGGGGTCTTCTAAGATCATCTAGCAGAAGCATCTCCAGGAGACGTTAGGTGTTGGCACTTTTGCCTGTCTTCAACTTCCTAACCTTGCACAACTCTCTCAATTCCAAGAATGTGAGGTTGTCATATCTGGATGGCAGGAGCTCACTGGTTCCTGGCAGTGAAGACATTACTAGTGTGGTGTGGTGTATGCACTACCTACTCTAGTGTGGCCTACTAAACTCTCTTGAGTTGTAGAAAGGGTGTGCTATCCCTTAACACACAACTCTAAGTTCAGTAGAACTTACTGTATCCTAAGCTTGAATTATATGTACCTAAAGTACCCTTAGTGGTTTTCAGTTGATCAATTCAATTGAGATTATCTGGTAAAACAATAGCAAGCTGGAATCCCACACGCTGCACACCAATGTGAGAAGTTGGCCTGGTATATGCTGTCCACCAATTATAGTGGGCACCTTGCACCAGTCCAAACAACCCCTTATTGGAGATAGGTTAAAGACAACCTTTATTGAAAGCTATCCTAGTGGTAGCTATGGAGAGCAGCCTTCAGGCTAAGTCTTGAAGGAATGTAAAGCAGCTTGTTTTACCAGTCTATAATCTCTTGAGTGACCAAAGGAAAGAGGACCACACCAGGTATATATTTAAAATATATGTATTTAGTCTTAAACACACCCCTCTAGTCTCTTTATGAGGCTAGAGTTCGAAGTACATAAGTTACAAGTCGCATATCAACAGTAATTGCACAAATACACGTTTGAGCCCTAGGGGCGTACCAAACCATATACCAATAAAGTGGTATAAGAACCACGACTGAGCTAGACACAAGGCCTAGAGCCTGTAGAAGTGCTTGGCCCTCAAGGAACCACCCAAGGTAGTGACACAGGGGACCCACGGGGATGCGTGCAGTGTGAGAACACAGCCGCGAGCCGCCGTTGACTTCTATGGGGAATGTCGCGGTTGGAGTTTTAAAGAAAAAGGACACTTAGAGGAGGACTTGGAGCAAACCCCTTTAGAACTAGGCTGTTCTAGAGTCAATACCCACGGGAGCACCTGAATACTCGAGTTACCTCACCCAGGGAAGCCGGGTGCATGGGTGTCTTTCGGGGTCGGGTTTCGTCGTCGTTTTCAATGGCGATCTGTTGCAAAGTGCTGCTGGCGGCCAAGTCGAAAGTGTCCGGGTGGATCCAAGGGTGGATTGGAGATCTGAAGAACCTGAAAGCAGAGGGGACAGAGTCTGGGTCACTAGCCAGTGACCAGGAAGGCGATGAGCAGATGCCCACCGATGTCGGGTGCTTCAGGTAGGTTGACAGTCGTCTTGACTCTTCAGCCACGAGGTCCAGGAGGCATCGACGACAACCAGGAGCTGGATTCAAGCTGTCCCACGACGTCTGTCGATTGCTGCGGTGTCGGCGACCGGATTGGACCCAACAAGCCTTGGCAACAGCAAGTCTCGTAGAAACAAAGAAAGGACGATGTGCAGACCAGCAAGGTCTGGGGGACTCACCCAGCGAGGGTAAGTCAGGGCACCTCTGGAGCAACCAGGAAAGTCCAAGCAGAAGAAGAGTTGCCTTCGGGAGGGCCCACTAGCCAACGGACTAGCGACCGCGAAGGAGCCTCGAGTGGATGCACTTGGAGCTGGCTCACAGGACACTCGTGGAGTGGAGGCCAGTGATCTTTGGTGCAGTCGGTGCTGGAGGCGGCGGCTACTTCGAGCCCAAAGCACAACTTCGTGGGAGACCAGGAAGAAGATGCACTTGCAAAAGTACTCGGTGTCCAGGGGTCACGGTACCACGTTACCCACGACAGCTATGGGCCTCAGCTTTGCTGGAGACTCAGGGCAGCCTCGGGAAGTCTGGAAATCCACCTCTGGTGATGCAAAGCCTTCGGCGTCCGGCGGGAGCTTCAGCGATGCAGACCGGACAATTGCTTCTTAGGTGCCTGCCAAGCAGGGGAGTCACTCCTTGACCCCAAGGGAGATTCTTCAGTCCTCTAATCGTAAAGTAGAGCATCAAAGGTCCAGGATTCGGCTTCAGAGTTTCATCCAGGGTAATCTAAAGTCCTAAGGACTGGGGTCCCATACTTATACAAAGTTAGGGGGTTGGACATACTCTGGGGACCCACCTATGGGAGGGTCAGGGAAGAGGGGTGGTTTCACCCATTCCCTTTGTCCAGTTTCGCGCCAGAGCAGGGGCAGGTAGCCCCTGCAACCGGTTTGAACTGGCATATGCACAGGGACACCAAATGTGCCCCCAGTGCAGGACTTCAAAGCACCAGAGGGTGCTCCCGCCCAGCCCCAATAGACACTATCCTGTCTGGGGAGGTGGTTACACCTCCCTGCGACAGGAAACCTATTGTCCAGGCCTCCCTGCCGGAGTTTCAGTCAGCAGCAGGAGGCCAGACCCGTGTCTGTGGCAGCGGCATCCATTTTGTGATGCCAGGGCTCTGAAAGAAGTTACCGGGTAGCCCGGTGTGTACATGTCTCTCCTCTAGAAGGGTGGAATGCTACCCCCGCTGCCAGGATTGGCGGGGGGTAGTATTCCAAGATGTTTGACACCAAACACGACATGTTTTGGTGCAGCCAGTCCAAAGTTAGCATTGTACCGCGAGGATATAATGCACTTAAGAGTATATGGTCAGGCTGTACCACAAACAGCATCAGAGGAGGGACTCCGAACGCTGCAGAGGGGCACTGCTCATGCAGGGGCACCCTCTCACATAAAAACCAAGCACTCTGCCTTCAGGATTGATAAGGCCTGCCATAGGAGTGACTTATAGGTTTGTATGTGTGTGCAATGGTAGTGATATAGGTAGCCCATACCACTGTAAGGGATGCATGCACCACCTTACCCAGGCTGCAGTAGCAGACCTGTGGTGTCATTTTGGATGGCCTTTCAGGGGTGGCACAATACATGCTGCAGCCCCTGGTAGGCCTCTGAGGTACCTATGCCCTGGGTACGTAGTATACCATATACTAGGGACTTATAAGGGCACTCCAGATTCCAATCAGAGATGTGCCTAAGGCACATGGAAACCATTTTAGAGAGGAAGCAGCTAGGCTGGGGTTCTGATTAGCAGGGCCCCAGCCAGACTAAAGTCGAAAAACAGTGAAGCATCAGCAAAAAGTGGGGGTACCCATGTGAAGCAGATCCTACTCTCCTACAGTGGTATTGGTGGGTGGTGGTGGTATTGGTCGTGATGGTATTGGTGGTGGTATTGGTGGTGGTGGTATTGGTGGTGGTGGTATTGGTATTGGTGGTGGTGGTATTGGTGGTGGAGGTGGTTGTATTGGATTGGTGGTGTTGGTATTGGTGGTAATGGTGGTAGTGGTGGTATTGGTGATGGTGGTGGTGGTGGGATTGGTGGTGGTGGTATTGGTGGTGTAAGTGGCATTGGTGGTGGTGGTATTGGTGGTAGTATTGGTGGTGTTATTGGTAGTGGTGGTGGTATTGGTGGTGTTGGTATTGGTGGTGGTGGTGGTGGTGTTGGTAGTATTGGTGGCATTGGTGGTGGTGGTATTGGTGGTGGTATTGGTGGTAGTGGTATTGGTGGTGGTGGTATTGGTGATTGTGGTGGGGGCAATGGGGTGATGGTATTGGTGCTGGTGGTGGTGGTATTGGTGCTGGTGGTGGTGGTGGTATTGGTGGTGGCATTGGGGGTGGTATTGGTGGTGGTGGTATTGGTGGTGGTGGTGGTATTGCTGGTGGTGGTTTTGGTGGTGGTGGTATTGGTATTCTTTCCGTTATGTTTATGTAAACACACGTTCCTGTTGTGAAATGAGCAACGCGTGGGTGAAGTTTCACGCATTTGTTAGGTCCGAGTTTATGCCGAAGTAAGAAATGCCAGGCGGTGTTCACTTTACTCGTGATATTATCAATACTTTTTCCTGACTTATTACGGGGAGTACACGCTCAGTTCGCCATAGAATCAGTACGTGGTTTACGTTTACGCATGGGGATATGAGGAGACTTAATGACGTAGACAGAAATGCCCGGTCTAGTTGTTTCAAGCCGATGTGGGTATTTAACCACTTCCGGGTCGTGTGTCATACTGTATCCAGTACAGAGCACACTCCCGGAAGCATCATACGGTCCTGCATACTCGCATAAGGTAAGACTGAATAAGAAATATCAAGCATGGGCTAATGCCTTTTTAAAAATACTTTTGGCTTGATCGAGACTAGTGTAGTGCTTATAACAGTACGGCCCTTGTTGTCATTTATAGACTTGACCGGTAGGCTGTCCTCGGCCTGAACGGATCCTCGAGGTGTTCAACGCGGCACTCGAAATTGGGATTTACATAAGAAACGCCCACTCTGGCTTTTATTTGTTTGAAAGTGCACAACTCGGCACTTGGTTGTGATACTCTTTTGGATACCCTGAGTACAAGGTAAGGGCGGGATTTTGTCATTTTATCTACATTATGTGTTTGAGTATACCCACTGGTATAAATATTAGGAATTCTAATGTGAGCTGTTATTTTCCAGACTCACGAAATAGAGAAGATCGCATTTTGCTATTGATTACTATGCCTAGGAATACGTATGACCCGCCGGGTCGGAATAATCACCGGTATTGAGGTGAGAGCATTTGGGATTTGCGTAACTTTTATTGGATCAAATGGTTTTGTCTGTGCATCTCAGTATTTACATTTGGGTACATTTTCTGATATGAGGACTTGCCTCTTATTTTCAGGTCTAAGCTAGCAATACTTCATTACAGGTAGGCTTATGTATATACTTTTTGCCTTGCGTAGCGCTATAGACACTTGATTTCACTGTTTTCCCACGTGTGGTTATATGCACTTAGGTTGTCAGGTCTCACGTTTAGACTGGAGATAGAATGATTCTAGACATGTCTCCCACCACTACTTCACCTCACAATTATCACGGAAATGAAGTACATTGGATTAGCGTATAATGAAAACGTATACTCACAATTAAGATTACTTTCGGCACCACGTGATGAGGATTCCCAATGGTAATTTTCACCTTCACAATTACATAATCTTTTAGATTCAGGCGCTTCTCCCCTTCTTAACGGGATTTTCCCGTCTTTGAGCGTAACAATAACTATGCGGTATGAATTTGTGTGTACATACCAATAAGACATGAGTAATTTCTGTATTGTTTCCAGCATTGAAGAAGTCAAGGGTTTACACCCTAGTGACGAAACACGTGTTAGCTGGCGTTTTGTGCAATATCAAATTAAAGAAGAAGAAATTATTCTTAAGGACACCATTGTCTTCATCCTTACAAACAGAAATTCATTAAACTGTACTTTATTTGCATGCATGTGCATAGGAACTGTTGTCATTCTATTCAGACCCTAGAGTCCCAAATCTGAGGGTTTAGGGGTTTTTCCCTCACCTGTGGCACTGCACTTATTTGTATCAATTTATCTCCATCACGCAATTTGGCGAGCGCCATTGGAAGATCCTGTGATAATTAATACCCCCACTTTTTCTGTTTGTGGTGGTCGTGGTGGTATTGGTGGTGGTGGTGGTATTGGTGGTATTGGTGGTATTGGTGGTGGTGGTATTGGTGGTGGTGGTATTGGATTGGTGGTGGTGGTATTGGTGGTGGTGGTATTGGTGGTGGTATTGGTGGTGGCATTGGTGGTGGTGGTGGTGGTGGTAGTATTGGTGGTGTGGTGGTGGTTGTATTGGTGGTGGTGGTATTGGTGGTGGTATTGGTATTGATGGTGGTATTGGTATTGGTGGTGGTGGTATTGGTGGTGGCATTGGTGGTGGTGATATTGGTGGTATTGGTGGTGGTGCTATTGGTATTGGTGGTGGTATTGGTGGTGGTGGTATTGGTGGTGGTGGTGGTTTTATTGGTTTTGGTGGTGGTATTGGTATTTATGGTGGTGGTATTGGTGGTGGAGGTATTGGTATTGGTGGTGGTGGTATTGGCAGTGGTGGTATTGGTGGTGGTATTGGTGGTAGTGGTATTGGTGGTGGTATTGGTGGTGGTGTTATTGGTGGTGGTATTGGTGGTGGTGGTGGTATTGGTGGTGGTGGTGTTAGTGGTGGTGGTGGTGGTAGTGGTGGTGGTGTTGGTGGTGATGGTATTGGTAGTATTGGTGTTGGTGGTATTGGTGGTGGTGGTGGAGGTGGTGGTATTGGTGGTGGTGGTGGTATTGGTGGTGGTGGTAATGGTGGTGGTGGTGGTGGTATTGGTGGTTGTGGTATTGGTGTTGGTGGTAATGGTGGAGGTGGTGGTGTTAATAAAACAGGCTTTTGAAAACAACCCGTCAGGTGGCTTTAGTACAGATGACATGTAACACAGATGTGCTGTTGTCAGCTTCAGCCCATTAGCACAGGATTATGTGCTACCTGGAATTCACATAACTTAATTCTCTAATCATTTCTAAATCCATTTTACTTGGGGGGTTGAAACAGACACAAGATGATTGAAAGCGGGTGCTGGTGCTGCATAAAAAAACACAAGCGGTTTCAGCTGAAGCAGCACATGTCCGGCCTGCAGTAAGAGAAACTCAATAAAGTAAATAGTGCTTACAGACTAAATAACAGGTCCCGTGTAACAACAGAAGTAAAGGGGCCAGTAGCCATGGGAGGTTACAAATGAAGACAAGGCCGTACTAAGGAGGGACTAACAAGCCTATTAACGAATCCGAAGGCAGAATTTACGAAAGACAATGACCCAAGCCAATGAAAAATATGGGTGGAGAGTGGGTGCGGCTTCTCTCCCATACTCTACTACAGCAGTCTCGCAGTGCGAGAAGCGCATGCGAGCTGCCGCTAGGCTCGACCTAAAAAGCATACTCTTTGGCACATTTCTGTTACAATCTCTACGTATGATTAAGTTCTGTTGTGTGATGCACATGTGCTTCTACGAAAGTCAACTGTCTAGGGTACTATTGGACTTTACCACCAATTACCATATCTGGATAAAAGGCATGTGAAGTATTAACCTGTCGCATGAACTTGCCCTTTGCCCACCTCCACTTCCTTAGACTTACCAGGGCGAAAGTAGTTGTTGCCACCAGTACATTCAAAATGACAATCATTGATTACTTTGTGGATTATTTTTGTAACTGGAGAGGAGAGTGGCCACAAAGTAAAGCGTTCCTAACTCTTTTGAGTAATTCACACTGTGTCTGATCTCAACACTACGTGTTTCATAATGAATTGAATGTTTCGGCCGTGAATAAAATCTTTTTTGCTAAAAATACGGTTGTTTCAAACTGGATGTACACATATGGGTTGGAGAGCAAATTGCAGCTCTGCCTCTCTAGAGGATGTTTTTATTAGCAGCCGGCTCAGGCATCGTCTCCTGAAGCACAGCATGTTTTTGGATGAGAGTGTGGGGTGATTAGTGGTGCACACAGGTGCAGAGATAATCTGATGGTGGCTTCTGGGCACATACATGTTGAACATGTGCACCATTAAATATTAGGAAACGGGACGTACGCTTCTCTTTGCTATCACTGGAAAAGCATCACTCTAGTAGAGATAGTAACTGAAACAGTCATTGGCAAAACTAATAGGTCTCTGCTATGCGAGATCGATTGGCTTTGTCAATGTTTTTTTACCCATGTTGTACAGCAGCGCGACTACTGAGCAGCATGGTCAAAAGTGAAAAAAAAGAAAAAGTGCAATGACGCACCAAGCGTTGAGTAGGTAATACTGTTTTTTTTCTTTTATTTTCAGCTGCTGTACAACATGGCTAAAAAAATAATCGACAAAGCCAATAGATCTTCCATAGGCGAGACCCATTGGCTTTGCCAATGCTTGTTTAAGACATTGCTGTTTGTTTGTCATCGCAAAGGCCCTACCTTCGCCTGGTCTGAAGTTTAATGTCTGTCTGCACCACCCCCACGCACGTACACACACACACCCCCCACCCTCAGCTGTACTCGCTGCCAGGGCTCCTGCCCTACAGTCTTGTGAAAGTAACCCTACACCCTCGCAGTAGACCACACAACTCTCACAAGAGGCCACTTCCGGTACACGCAGCAGCTGGGTGACCCCAGCACTCTTCCCCACCTGAGACACCTGTGGGCAGCGGTCAGTGGAAGCTTCTGGAAAGCAAACCCTAGCAGAGCCCAGCAGCAGTGTGGGCACACGTGGACCAGCGAGGACTGTGCATGGACACCGCCTGCCCCTTGGGAACTGGGCAACTGGACATCTGACTGACATCCTGGCTGACTGTCCTGACTATGAGACTTGTAGGAGACCACAGGCAGGCCCACTGGAATTATGCAGCAGGGAGGGTCAAAATATGCGGCAGGGTTGAGTAAATTATGCAGCAAAAATAGCCAACTGATGCGGCATTATGCGGCACTTTTTGTGATAGTATTACTTAATTATTTTGTCATTTTTAGGGCTGTCTGGCCGTTAGTTGTACCTCATTAATAACAGTTTAACACACAAATAATGCAATAAGTTGCAGTTAAAGGAGAGCAGTCAACCTCTGCAAGGGGCCTTCCACTGCGCGTCAACATGTGTAGCTGCATTTTTACAAACTTTTGAGCTGCTTGAGCTAGAAACATTTATTTTTCAATCTGCCGATTATGCAGCAGATGATGGATTATGTGGCAAATGAGGCAAATCTAAAGTTATGCAAAAATCGCTGCGGTCTCAAAATCGCATAATTCCAGTGGCCCTGGCCATAGAACAGTACTCCTGCAAGATGCTTTTACGTACTCCTGCACGCCTTTGTGAACTGGCCCCAAACCATCTAAAATGGGAATAAAAACGGCAACATTCATGAAATATTCACCTATAATTAGTACAAATTGAAAGTACTGTGCCCTCTTTGCACTTTTACCAATAGGGAGTCGAACGTTTCAGCGATGATTCACAAGTGTATGCAAATGTGCTTAAAAGAGTAAACTTGCACAGAGAGGCATATTTAGAGGTGGCTGGCAGTCTCTGAAATCCTGCACAGTGAAGCATATCGAAGGGTGTCTGATATCTTTTAAATCCTGCACAGTGAAGCATATCGAAGGGTGTCTGATATCTTTCAAATCCTGCACAGTGAAGCATATCTAAGGGTGTCTGATATCTTTCAAATCCTGCACAGTGAAGCATATCTAAGGGTGTCTGATATATTTCAAATCCTGCACAGTGAGGCATATCGAAGGGTGTCTGATATCTCTCGAATCCTGCACGGTGAGGCATATCTAATGGTGTCTGATATCTTTCAAATCCTGCACAGTAAAGCATATCTAAGGGTGTCTGATATCATTCAAATCCTGCACAGTGAGGCATATCGAAGGGTGTCTGATATCTCTCGAATCCTGCACAGTGAGGCATATCTAATGGTGTCTGATATCTTTCAAATCCTGCACAGTGAGGCATATCTAAGGGTGTCTGATATCTTTCAAATCCTGCACAGTGAGACACATCTAAGGGTGTCTGATATCTTTCAAATCCTGCACAGTGAGGCATATCTAAGGGTGCCTGATATCTTTCAAATCCTGCACAGTGAGACACATCTAAGGGTGTCTGATATCTTTCAAATCCTGCACAGTGAAACACATCTAAGGGTGTCTGATATCTTTCAAATCCTGCACAGTGAGGCATATCTAAGGGCGTCTGATATCTTTCAAATCCTGCACAATGAAGCATATCTAAGGGCGTCTGATATCTTTCAAATCCTGCACAGTGAAGCATATCTAAAGGTGTCTGATATCTTTCAAATCCTGCACAGTGAAGCATATCTAAAGGTGTCTGATATCTTTCAAATACTGCACAGTGAAGCATATCTAAGAGAGTCTGACAGTCTTTTATGTCCCGCATAGTCAGTTGTATTTATGGGTGTCTGATACTCTTTCCAAACCTGCATAGTGAGGCATGTGTATGGGTGTCTGTTAGTCTTCCATGTCCTGTATCGTGAAGCATATCTAGGTGTGTCTGATAATCTTTCAGATCTGCACAGTGGCACATATGTAGGGGTATCTGTTAGTCGTCCATGCTCTACCTAGTGAATGGGGTCTATGAGTGCTTACCAAATCCTTCAATATGCAGGACTTCTCTCAGGTCAGACATTCCTGTTTATGTGGCCCATCATGCTTTGCAACCCTTGGGAAGTGCTGGAAATAGAAACAAGCATTGGTAAATGCATTAGGTTTCGCCTATGTGATTATTAATAAGCAGTTTTTTGTTGTAAGTTGTAGCTTGCTGAGTAGTTGTACAATATAAGTTACTGAAAGTCTGTTGAAGTGTTATGACTTGTTTATGTACAAAAAGGCAATATATTGTGCTGTTACTAGTGGTATAGTGCGGTAAAGTAATAGCAAACATTTTAAAAATGAAAGAGGGAAATAATAGAATTAATTGATGTAATAGCAATATTATTTGTTTAGAAGAGTTCTGACAATGTTTGGGCCCGGTGCTACTGCACCCGTTGCGCCATTCAAATCATGCCCCTAGTGCCTGCAAGATAACTGCATTTGTGACTGCCTGTTAAGTAGTAAAATATAGCAATATTTGGTGTGTAGAGGAGTTATGACAATGCTGGCCCCGCTGCCACTGGACCTGCTGCTCCATTCAAATCATGACCCTATTGCCTGTAGGCTAACTGCACTTGTGACTGCCTGTTTAGTAGTAAAATGTTGCAATATTTGGTGTTTAGAGGGGTTCCTAGAGCTTTGGGCCCGGGTGTCACTGCACCTGCTGCACCATTGAAATCATGACCCTAGTGCCTGCAAGGTAACTGCACGTGTAACTGCTTATTTAATAGTAAAATATAGCAATATTAGGTGTTTAGTGGGGTGCATAGAGCTTTTGGCCCTGGTGCTACTGCACCTCCTGCACCATTCAAATCACCCTGGTGCTACTGCACCTCATGCACCATTCAAATCATGACCCTATTGTCTGCTAGATAAAAGCACTTGTGACTGCCTTGTTTAGTAGTAAAATTTAGCAATAATCTGGGTTTAGTGGGGTTCCTAGAGCTTTTGACCCCAGAGCCACTACACCTGCTGCACCATTCAAATCAAGTCCCTTTTAACTGCAAGGTAACTGCAATTGTGACTGCCTGTTTAGTAGTCAAATATTTCAATATTATGTGTTTAGAGGAGTTCTGACAACTCTTGGGCCCAGTGCCGCTGCACCTGCTGCACCATTCAAATCCTGACCCTGTTGTCTGCAAGGTAACTGCACTTATGGTTGCCTGTTTAGGAATTAAATATAGCAATATTAGGTGTTTAGTGGGGTGCCTTGAGCTTTTGGTCCCGGTGCCACTGCACCTGCTGTGCTATTGAAATCATGACCCTAGTGCTTGCTGGATAACTGCACTTATGACTGTCTGTTTAGTTGTAAAAGATAGCAATATTAGTTGTTTAGAGGAGTTCTGACAACTTTAGGACCTGGTGCCACTGCACCTGCTGCTCCATTCGAATAATGACCTTGTTGCCTGCAAGATAACTGCACTTGTGACTGCCTGTTTAGTAGTAAAATATAGCAATATTTTGTGTTTAGTGGAGTTATGACAACTTTTAGCCCTGGTGGCAGTGCATCTGCTGCACCATTTAAATCAAATCCCTTTTAACTGCAATTTAACTGCACTCGTGACTGCCTGTTTAGTAATAAAATATTAAACTTTTATGTGTATAGTTGGGTGCCTAGAGCCTTTGGTCATAGCGTCACTGCACCTGCTGCACCATTGAAATCATGATCCTGTTGTCTGCAAGGTAACTGCACTTGTGACTGCCTGTTTATGAATAAAATATAGCAATATCATGGGGCAGATGTACAACGCAAGCCCTTTGGCTGCGCCAGGCTGCGGCACTTTCAGAGCACAGGAATGCAACATATTTACAATGATATGTCGCATTCCTGTGCTCTCCCCTGCGCTGGCGCACAAACAGCTGCCATGCGCCGGCGCAGGCACCCTTGCACTATGGTGCAAAGATGTCTGAGCCATGGGGAGATTGTTTTTGTGCAGGAAGGGGCACATTCCTGCACAAAAACAATCACTAAATGCATTTTCCTCTTTCAGTGAGTGCTGTAGAATGCAGCACGCATTGAAAGAGGGAACAAACGAGGAGAAATGAAAACATTTCTCCTCGTTGTGCCTCGCTACGCCACCCCTAGGGTGGCGTAGCATACAGACGCATTTCCAGGTTTATGAATCCTCGTAAATCTGGAAATGTGTCTCCTTCCATGGGTGTTGTGTGGGAACACCCACAGCAACACCCATGGAACGCCCCTTTCACGCAAAGTGCTGCGTGTAAAGGGGCCATATTTACAAGGACAGGAAAAGCCACGCAGGGTGGCTTTTCCTGTCCTTGTATATATGGGGCAGGGAAATGCGCTGCCAGTGCGTCACAAAAAGTGACGTACTGGCAGCGCAAGGGGCTTGTAAATCTGCCCCTATGTGTTTAGGGGAGATCTGACAACTTTTGGGCCAGGTGCTACTGCACCTGCTGCACCATTCAAATCATGACCCTGTTGTCTGCCAGGTAACTGCACTTGTGGCTGCCTGTTTAGTAGTAAAATATAGCATAGCTCTAGCATATTAACTTTATTTTTAACGTGCAATGTTTATTACAACATTTAGAATATGATCATGATGAACAAACAGATTAAGTTGAAAAAATCTATCCAATAATGCCTACAAAGTGTAAAGAAAGGTACTGAGGCATGAATAGGAAATGCCACAAACGTTCTAAGGCTAAAGCATCAGCTTTACACAACTAAGTAATAAAAAGCGAGCATTCCAGCATACTGTTAGAAGCTGTCTGCCTTTTCCGTGGGAAGAGAGCTTATCTTGACAGTGAATGGGGCTAAAGCAGTGTGAACAGCTTTAGTAGAAGAATCGTAAATGCGTGCAGCCAGGGGAAGTTAAAAAAAAAAGTTCCACACAAAAGCGAATGAAAACAGTAATTGGGCTTTGGGAACTGATAAGAGCCCCCTTTTAAGATATATTAAATGCAAGAGATCTCACAAACACACCGCAAGTGCTGTGCAGGCAAAATCTAAAAAATTATTACTCTGGGAACCGATAAATTAGGAGTGAAGGTGTAGCAACAAATAGGGGGTGGCGTCACGAAGAGTGGATTCGTGAAAAGTGGAGTCTGACAATTATGAGTTTTTTTTAACTGCCGCAAAGAAATTAGCAACAAGGACAAATGTGACAGTAAATCTTTTCTGCCTTGCTCAATTGGTCAATTTCAAATTGCTTAAGGGGTTAAGGCACTTGCTGCAGAGATCTTTGAGTCCCGGCAATTTTCAGGACATAATAATAATGGTAAGATAACTCTGATGGTTAATGTGCCTGCTGCAAAGCTCATCATGTAATATGAAGGTCACAGATTTGTGTTTTGAGTTGATAGTAATTTAATCCAAGTGGAAAAAAATAGATTCTGCAGAAGAATCTTCGGGCCCTGATCTCTACCTCAAACTTCATCTATCACAGAGAACTGAACATCCCATTGGTTGAATATTATATTAACGCTCGCCCCATGCTGTTATGGCTCGCCTTATGGAGAAATACAGAGGCAGGTCTTACTAGAGACATCATCAAAGATTGCCTCTCTTGTGATGAAGGCAGAGCATACCCTGGCTGGCGTACGTGGAATCTCGCCTGCGTAAGGCAGGCTGCCAACAGTTATTTGAGAACCCTAATGACCCACACTCTATCACTAAAAAACCTGTTGCACACCATATTGTTTAAATCACAAACTGAGAGACTGACGAATGAGTCTGCCAAGCCAAGAGTGGCAGTTTATTTGAACATAAACATGGGAGGAAATAGTTTAATCCCAAGGTATCTGACAAGTTCCATGGGACAATGGGAGCGCAGTCTGTTGTTTTGGTTCAGGGCAGGCACTGTTAAATATTTGCTACGCTTCCCACTAGATTTTCAAGCAAACTTGGACACGTGCCCTTGCCCGTGCAATGGAAGATCAGGCCAATCTATGTTATACTTTATATTATTCTGCTGTTTTTATTCCTTGTATACAAAAAGCTTTTTACTACCCCTAATTAAGAAGTATTGTATCAATGACTTTAGAGATGCGTATAGCAAATTCCTAGAACTGAATAACGAATACATCTTCAACGTAGGTCTGTTCTTGAAAACTGCTGTACGGGCCCGTCTTACAAGATCATGTTTTTAGCTTTAACTTCAGGGTGTAGCTGTAATGTTGCAAGCCCGGAATGATAATATAAAATGTATAATTGGTTTTAAATATATTAATTTCCGCATGCACTTTCATGGATACTTTTGTACCACAATAAAGATTGAATTGTTTGATTGATAGACTTGAGTATGGGAAGGAAGATGGCGGTCTGATTCCGCTTTGAGAAGCAGCGTCCTGCGAGTGCTCCCGACGGATGGCTACTTCTTTCGAATTACTGCAAGCTTCTCACGATGTTAAAGCAGAAAAATCAGCGGATAAATCCCTATCATGATTAAGACTCACTAATAGCTAAAAAGAGTATTACTGAATCTTCTTTGCTACTCAGCGACACTCTGGCTGAACTCACCTGGCAGAGAGAAGGTCTCTCTATATGTTTCGACGGGACGCTCAGTGCTCCTTGCTATCTGGAGATACTCGGAGTTCTGTACATTGTCGGCTCGGACAACTGCGCTCCGTATTCTACTGGCTGGGTCTGTCTGCTTGTCTTCGAACTGGTCAACAGCCAATGGCTCCACCGAAGATGAATGTGCAGCGGACTGGACGGCAAACTCGGAATACCGTTCAAGCCGGTACGGCTAAACCTGTTACAGAAAGTGCAAACTGCATTGTGAAAAAGGCTGCTACACGAGTTGGTAAACCGGTCATGCAGCTGCTCTGCTCAGGTGAGGTGGTAGATCTCCTCGTTGCTGCCCCTGATACCGCCATGGCAGAGATCGTTATGGAGGCGGTACAACGTAAGCTTAGCGGCTCGCTGGTGGGCTCACCCGACTCTGCGCAGGCGGTGGGAACTGTTGGTATCATGGAGCCGGGAGTGGAGTCAGCGAATGTTCTGAATGTTCTAGGAGATATGGCTGGCCCAGGAGATATGGCTGGCCCAGGAGAAGCTCCAGACTCACGGTGTGGCGGCGGACCAGCGGCGGGTTCTCTGATGCTCGACTTGCAGGCAAATGATGGTGATACTCGGATGCCTCTGCCATCAACTAAGGCAAGTGGTGGTAGTGGAGGCAGTGTTAACGACTTACCTGCCGAGGTAAGTGGTTTCTCAGATTTATCAAATACTGGTAGTAAGCAATCTAGACTTAAGCCTAACACTATGAGGTCTATGCCACATATACCATTGTTAGCACACTGCCCCATTACAATAAGAGAAACCGGCAAGGATAATCTACATACTCCACATGCAACTCTCCATGCTTCATCAAATGCCTTATCAACCGTTTCCGCAACTTCTTCAGAGGAGAACATAGGCTTGCCTGTATCCTTGCAGCCACACGTGCTGGCAGAAACAGATGAAGCGGAACTGCCGAATTTGATTAACAGTACACTTGTGGAATCACCAGCTGATACATTGAATGCATCATCGTTTTCTTTATCTCCAATGAATATTGATGACTCATCTGGCCACTCAATGGCAGAGATTATAACCTCCCAGTCTCAATCTGCTAAGAAGAAAAAGTGTAATTTGAAGTTTGCTAAGTTAGTAAAAACTGGCTGTAAGGCTGATGTACCTAACAAGGATGCTCTGACTTATCAACAGCAAGGTAAAACCTTGATCATTACAAAAGCAAAATCAAATACCCAGGACAGTCCTCTGCGCAAATGGGTCACCTCTAAGGGGGAGGTAAAGGCGATCATTTCGAGGCTATCAGGATCAATGCCAAATCTGCCTGGTAATAGTACTCAATCTGCTCCTGCCTCCCAATATGTAAGTGATCAAGTGTTAAAGCATGGTAACATGATCGGGGGCTGTAACACTGATACCGATACTGATCAACTCCTTGCATCATCCATCACTATATCCGTTGCTAACCCACCTAGAGTCTTGTCGATACCAACGGCAACAGCAACGCAAGAACCTTCATTATCTTCAATTATGCAGGCGCTATCAGTACAAAGATCTGAGGCACAGGAATACTATACACAACTTAGAGCGGATAATTCTACTATACAGCAATCACTGTCATCAGTCACTAGTAAGGTGACAGAACTCGCAGCTGAAATGTGCACTCTGCAGCAGAGGCTGTCTGATAACGAAGACTCAATGACACACTCTACTAAACTACTACAAGAGCACGATACGCAACTCAATTTTTTACAAGGGAAAGTTGAAGACCTAGAGAACCGTCAACGGTGGAATAATTTATGAATTTTTGGGATCTTGGAAGGCAGAGAAGGTTCGGACCCACGACTATTCATCGTACAAATATTTCAGAAGGCATTCCCTGATCTAGCTGACTGGGATTGGGATTCCCAAATACTGCGCGCCCATAGGTTACCAATCTTTCTTAATCAAGCAGATCAGAGCAACTTGCGTCGGCCATGACCCATACTTATTTATGTTGGCAACTTCTTGCTACGCCAGGCCATTGCTCTTAAAGCCCGTCCTACTACACCAGTTTTAGTTGACTCATTTTCCATCATTGCAAGATCTGATTTATGTAAAACTATGATGGATAAGAGGTGGAGGATGAGGCAACTTATTGACTCTTGGAAGGCTCTTGGAGCATTGGTCTATCTTCAAGAACCTGCTCGACTGAAGGTTATTAAGGATGGCAAAATGCAGACCTATTATACTGACCAAGAGGCAAAACTGGCACTCGCTAAAATGCAACAGAGTCCTAAATAACTACACGCTCTGAAAATACCTGCTGTTCTGGGATAATTGAAGCAAGGATGCCCTGAAATGTTTAAGATATAGGGTGTTTTCTCTTTCTTATTTAGGGATTACTTAGTTAATTTTTTCTTTTTCCTGTTTCTTCTTTTATATGTTTTATACAAATGCTTTCACAATTATAACCACAAGCGTTGCATTCTTTAGCCAATGCCGGGAGGGTCTCGCATGATCCTGCTTCTCTATGCTGTCATCGATCGACAGCAGGATAGTGGGGTGGATTCCTTTCCAGGATACGGGTGGGGGGGAACCCGTCAATGGTCAGGGCAGGGGGGTAGGGAGAGGTCTGCTGACCAAGGGGTGGCGCACTGATGAGCATTGGGTTTGTGGGTGTAAAAAACGGAGGGCACAGATCAATCTATTATTGAGCAGGAATAAAAGCTATAAAATTTGCATAAGCAAGAAAAATTCATTTATGAACTGTTTGTAGATATCTAAAAGCTCATCGCTTACATTACCTTTGAAAATTTGCAAGAAAATAACTAGAATTTATCCGATAAATCATAGGCTATATAATGGGTACAATTAGATGTATAAGCTGGAATGTGGCTGGGTTAAATTCATCTATTAAACGGCGGTTGGTTAAAGAAGAGCTTAATATATACAAACCGCATTTGGTAGTTCTAGTAGAAACACATTTGATATATAAAGATAGGGCTTTGTTTAAACAGCCTGGTTTTGAGATGTTAGAATGCACTTCACAGGACGTAGCTATTAGAGGTGTGGCAATTCTTAGAGACAAGCATTTTGTTTGCAAGAAACTCAAAACAGCCTCGGACCCAGGTGGCAGATGGGTCATATTACAGCTTGAAATTAACAACAAAAAGCTAGTTTTATGCGCATTGTATGGACCAAATCAAGACGACCCTATTCTTTTTAATAAACTAATGCTAGAGCTTCTTGGCTGGCAGGGGGAAATCATTATCTTGGGTGATTTTAACTGTACTTTAAACTACACTATCGATTCAACAAATCGACATGCCTCTCTAAGAATGAGTAGGGTCCGAAAGGCGATTCTTGAAATGATTCGGCTGTATGGGCTGTCTGACTTATGGCGTACACTACACCCTACACTGCCTGGTTTTACATACTACTCTGGGCCACATCGACATTACTCTAGAATCGATTTAGTATTAGTAAGTAGTTGTCTGCTAGAAATGTCACACATAGAGGTTTGTCCGCGGATAACATCCAATCATAACCCACTCTTGATCTGCCTTCAACTTTCAAATGTGGTGAAGAGTAAACGCCCCTTCTCATTTCCAAGACATCTGTTGCTCGACTCACATTTTATCACACATATTCAAGGGGCTCTTACTGAATTTCTACAGCACAACATAGATACTGCCCCTTCTTTTACTATATGGGATACAATGAAAGCTGTCATACGTGGCTCTACCCAGCAATACATTTATTACTCAAATAAAAAAAAAACAACAGAGGGTGAATGAGCTCTGTGATGCCTTAACAATGTTAGAAGTAGCACATGCAGAGGAAATTATGTCTAACGGGCCAAATATTGGGATTATCTATTCATCACTAATAAATATAAGGGCGCTTATGACCCGTCAGTTTAAAGAGAAGGCTGCAGCCTCTTATAATAAAAATCGAATGAACCAGTATGAATACGGGGATCAGGTCGGGCGGTTATTGGCTTACCAGGTTGCGAACAAGAAAGCTAGAACCAGGATCGATTCAATTAAGGGTAGAGATGGAAGGTTATATAACTCGACTAATTCGATCTTAAAACAGTTCTATCAATTCTACTCAGAGCTGTACGCTCTATCTGATAATGTAGATGTAATGTTGACTGAAGAATATCTACAATCACTGAACTCACATGTTCTTAATCCAGAGGCTGTGGATTATCTACAGCTGGATATAACGGAAGAGGAAATCTTAACTGCTATAGCAACGCTGCCGTCAGGTAAAGCTGCTGGAGACGACACTTTACCTATAGAATTTTATAAGACTTTCAAAAATGTAATACTCCCGCTGTTTCGGGTGGTTATTAATCAAATTGGAGAATGCAAGCAAGCTCCTAAATCCTGGGACATGACCAATATTGGTTTTCTTCTTAAGAAAAGGAAGAGCGCTGATGACTGTGGGTCTTATCGCCCAATCCCGCTCATTAACTCTGATGCCAAAGTATTTGCTAAAGTGCATTCCAATCGTTTGGCACCATATATGCCTCGCTTAGTATCTGAACACCAACATGGTTTTATTACTGGTAGGGATACCACCGCACATGTTAACACAGCTATAACTGCTTTTGATATTGCTAACAAAACTTCTAGTAAAATGGGGATGATCCTCTTAGATGCTGAAAAAGCATTTGATCGGGTGGTATGGGCTGCATTATGGCGAATACTGAGCAATAATGGCTTACTTGACCGATTTATGAATTGGATCCAGGCTTTATATATTAACCCGCAGGCTAAATTAATATATGATAACTCGTACTCGACTACATTTACAATACAACGCGGCATCAGGCAGGGCTGCCCACTCTCCCCTCTGCTCTATGCCCTTTCTATAGAGCCGTTTATCCAAATTTTAAATCGGAATAAGAATATTACTCCCTTCAGCAATGGCATGTACGAACTCAAGGCTATAGCATACGCGGATGATATCGCGGTCTTTACATCAGATCCAGTAACTTCAGTTAGTATCATACAGGAGGAAGCTAAAGTGTTTGGCTGTTTTTCGGGGTATAAACTTAATATACACAAAACTCAAATATTACATAATCTAGAAACTACGGTACCTATTAAGGGTGCCTGTACTGTCGCAACTTACTTGGGTGTTAAGATTACTGCAAAAGTGGATCAAATATGGAAACTTAATTATGAAATACTACTTCAAACAATAACTAAGAAGTTTAAGAATTGGAATAAGCTCCCAATAACTATCATTGGCCGGATTAACATAGTCAAAATGATAATCTTACCTACATTTTTGTATATATTTCGGGCTATTCCTATACGGGTCCCTAATTATTTCTTTCACAAATTAGAGGGAGCAATCAGTAGTTTTAGTTGGGGATATAAGAAGGCAAGACGTTCGATAAAACGACTTAAGTTTCCTTATAAGCTTGGTGGTGTGAATTTGCCGGATTTTAAGTTGTATTTTTGGGCAGCATTTACAGGGCGAATACAAAGTTTATTAATCGATAAACAGCCATACTACGGCCTTGACTTAGCATTGGGCACTGATAGCCGCATGTTCTTGTATAGGGCTAATGATCCTGACTATTATAAAAGAGTCAGGTTCAAGACTATTAGAGATATCGTTCACATATGGAAAGAAATTCTTGACTTCTTCTCACTCACTTTTGAGGACCTTATCAGCCATGAACATCTTAAACTATGGATTAATCCATCTCTCCCGAGCATATTTCATGACACAGTTGCTTGTGATTGGGCTAAATGTGGAGTCGAAAGATTGGGGCAGCTGTACGATCACTCTGGCTTCTCGACCTATGCATCGCTGCAGCCGTCTTTTGATCTTCCATATCAGTCCTTTTTTTAAATACCTCCAACTTAGAGATTATTTTTTAAACGACAACTAATGCAACCTCCGCAATCACATGTAGTTCTTACAAGTTATCTAAACCCCGCTATTAAAGCTAGGATTAGTTCAATGTATGCACATCTATGCTACTTCAGAACTGCTGATCTTAGCCATTTAGCTATCAAATGGAGCCGGACACTCAATATGGAAACGGATGCATCGGAAATCTCGTTGGCTTTAGATACACTAAATAACTCAGTACATTCTACTAATTTAAAGTTACAATACCGTACGATCTGTATGTTATATTATAGCCCGGATAAAATAACTAAGTGGCAACAGCCACCACAGGCATCTGCTAGTGGGGGTGTGGATGGAACATGCTGTCCTAAGTGTGGTCTAAAATCAGCTGATATTCTCCATATGTTCTATCTATGTCCCATACTATCGGATTTTTGGAGGAATGTTACGCAGTATGTTGGACAATGCCTGGGCCTTGATTCAACTTTTTCCGTAAAAGAGATTATGCTGGGGTATAAATTGTGCGACGATTCTTCTACGGGTTATTTTTTCTCTATTCTGTTAGTAACTGCTCGTCTCTGTATTGCAAGAGAGTGGATTACTCCTAATCCTCCTTCACTATTTGATTGGCTGGCCCTTATGAAGGATATTTACGAAAAAGAACGGGCACTTGCTAAATCTCGATCTACTCGCTCAATGCTAAGATTTGGACGTATTTGGAAATATTTTGAGCACTAGTACAGTATTCTATTAGATCGATGTTGGGTGTCTTCAGCTTGTTGCTACACCCACATGTATATTGTTTACAGAAATGTTGACTATGATATATGTCATTATATTTCTTTGTCCTTTTTTTTTTCTCTTTTTTTATGCTCTGCTCTGCTTCTTGCTTATGGGTAGTACATTGTGTGCTCTTTAGCATTGTTAATGTTTTATATGTTTTTGCTTCTTTTTCTTTGTATGTACCCTCCGTCAAAAATAAAAAAATAAAAAGAATTGTTTGATTGAGTTGATAGCTCAGTGGGTTACCGCTTTGTCACAGAGATCATTTTGTTAGTTGCAGTTCATAAGTTGCAATACTTGTAATACAGCAAAGTGAGCTAGACACAGGTACCAATGAGCTGCTTTCAAACTGCAAGACGTGGCTTTACAACCTTTTTTCTTCTTTCTCTCACTTTTTCCTTATTCTAAAACTGCAACAAATGGTTCCTTTGGGTGGTAAGAAAGCCAGAGTTATGTTTCTCCAGACCACGCACACATATCGTGATGCTGACTAGTGTGGAGATATGGGACTCATACATCTTGTAACCTCATTGGTTTATGTAAGATTTGCTGTACATTGATTTACACACTTTTAGGATTCATTGTCTCCGTGTAATAGGTGCAAGGGATCTAAAGTTCTCCAATACCGTACATTGGGATGAGTAGCGCTATAACACAAATTACATAAAAAATATTAAATGATATGTAAATTGTTGTTTGTGTGATTACTCATACAGTCAGGTCATGCATGTTTCTTATCATAGCTTCCCCTAAAGGAGGTGTGAGGTGAGAACAAGTTGTGTGCCTTTGTTTCCCTCCATTGCCTTGTCATCTAGGTGATCGACTCCAGATAGCTCTCAGCCAGGATGATACTCAACAATAGAAGGGCTAATGGCCCTTAAATTAGGCCTTTGGTTTGGGCCCAGCTAGAAGTGAAAATAAACAAGCATTGGCATAGCCAATAGGTCTCGCCTTTGGGACCTTATAAGTGGTTAGTCATGCAGCACATTATCCTGGGTGGGCTCAGACAATTCCAGCATGGAAAGTTGTGTTGAAAAGAAAGCCAAGGCAGGCTGGAGGTGTCACACTGGCACAGCGCCACTTGCAGTTACAACCTGCATGGGAGAGGGAAGGTTGGGAGGGGCAAGGAAGTTGGGTAGAGACAGGAAATTACTTAACTATGAGGGTGAGAGACAGCAGGAGGTGTTACTGGTGGACAAGACGGGAATGAAAGAGCTAAGGGACAGGAAGTGGGGCAGATATCAGTGAAGATGTAGGGTTGTTTGGATGCATGTGGCAAAACAGAAACGCCAGTGCTCGCGCAAGCTCACAGTTCGCGCGCTGCCTTCCGTTTAAAGCCCAGCCCCAGCAATCCGGGAAGAGAGCACAGTGTCCCGGTGCTATGGTCCACCTATAAATACATGTAACACACTTTAAATTTAAACGAGTGATAAAATATGAAGGCATGCTTGTAATTTTGAAAGTGGTTCTTATACCTCCAAATACGTTTTTTTAAAATGTGTATTCTACCACATGTAGAGTAACATGTATGTCGACAGCTATCGTGTAGCACCATGTTATGCGTGACAGCTGGCAGTCCAGGCTTCGTCTCTAATGGCATCATTAAAAGCTGGGATTTCTAAACAAAACTACAAATCCCAGCATGCAAAGTGTTATTGACTCTTATACCTGACGTTGTTACACAACATAGGTCCATTGAAAAAATTATGTTTTTTCCCCAAAAAAGTTATAATTTGCTGCAGGAAGGGAGCTTGTGTGTCCAGCAGCACACACAGGGTTATGCTGACAACTATGGGAACAGTTGTAGCTGGCCAGCAGTCAGCCAGCCGGCTTCCATGTGGCTGCAGCTGGCCCCGCCCACCATATGTGAGTATATTCTCCGACTCGCAGAATCGTGGGGACAAGAGACCGGGCCCTGGAAGTGAAGGCGAAGACGACACAGGCATGATACTGCACAAACAGGTAAAACACTGGCATTGCAGCCCGAGGGCAGCCTCATCGCGCCAGGCAGTGTGCAGCCGTGGAGGGAGGGGGAGGGGGTGGGGGTGCGCGAACCTGGCTTGTTTACCAACCGCGAGAGCGTGTCTGTGTGCTTCCCAAAATTAGATTCCACTTCCAAAAGCTATTTAGGAGCGCAGGACACCTCCACGAGTGTTTCTATAGAGGCACTACAGTTGAAGATACTAAGGGTGGAAGAGCGCAGCTCCGTTAGCAAGCATAGGCACTACAACGCTTCCAACTTCAAAAGTAACTGCAGACACAAAAGAACAAGAAGCACTCGTGCTAAACACTCGTGCTTGTGCTGGCATGCCCCTTGCGAGCAGCGGCGCGCGAACCATATGTTTTCAATTAGCTCGCGCGCCGCTGCTCGCTCCCGCAAGGTGGATGCCAGCACAAGCATGAGTGCAGTGCTTGAAAAAAGTGAAGACCGATGGCTAAAGGCCCTCCTAGAGCAACACATGCGCGCTGCCGAGGCGAGACCTAAAAAGGCCCTCACCACCTGCTCTGAACAAAAAGCAGACAACGTGTGGTGCTGCTGAATATGTCCAGTGTGGCGAATTACACTGGTACACATTCAGGATATTTCACTGGGTCTTATCTGGATCCGGCTCAGTAATAGCTTCCGGATCGGGGACCCGGCTGGATCCGCCTCATTTCCTGCACTGTCATTGAGGCATTCCCATTCTCTTCACTTCAGATGTTGAGTGGTAAAACAGAGGATGGGCTCTTGCTCTTTGAGTAAATATGGGCCCGAGGAAGCCTCTGTCCTTGTCATCCTCACAGTAACCTTTCACAGTAAGCTTTCCGGCACTATGTGCTTGAAGATGCGTAATACAGCGCCAGGATACCCGTGGGGTGACAGTGCGCTTTATAAACGACCCAAATAAACAAATAAACCATCACACGAGGGACAGATGTCTTCACCTGAGTTTAAACTTTGTTTGAATCCTGGCACCTCCACTTTGGCTCCAGAGTAGCTGATTTATGAACTGTAAATGATGGGTGAAGGCCCGTGGATGCCACAGCTACAGCACTTACCTCCGCAAATATAAAACAAACTATGCATGTGTGCATGTAAAGCATTGTGCTCTTTTATTCAGTCATAGGAAACTTAATGCCAGAAGAAATATCAGGTCAAAGCTTTTCTTGAACTTTTGATGCATACAAAATCCCCTCCTAGGAAAAACAAGACAAAAAAAAGAAAAATGAAATCCACATTCTGGTAAAAAGCTCCCAATGTGTGGTGGTCATTAGTTTTTTTGTTTTTAAAAAACAAACTACTGCTTTGGGAGTTTTTTTGAAAAACAAAAACGCTAGGTGAGTGGCGTCTTCAAAGATAAACGCCGCCCACCAACCTTGCAGTGCCTGCAGAGGAATTGCCATTACAGCAGTTCCTCAGACGGCATAAAGGTCACTGCTGGGTGGGCAGTGTCTCTAAATATGGTGGGTGATAGTCCATCAGGTTGGAGTATGCAATGTCTTCTCTCACTCTGAAGGACGTGTGGGCTGTCTGCCTAATTCTAAATCGGCTACAGCTCTCCCCAAGGCTGCCCATGTCCCTCCTAGAAATTTAGAGATATATTTATGAGCCCCTTGCGCCACCATGGTGTCACATTTTGTGACCCTCCGGCAGCGCAAACTACAAAATCATATTTATGAGGTCACACAAAGCCACTTTGCTTGGCTTTGAATGGCCTCATAGATAAGGGGTAAGGCTTTCTCTGCACCAGGGAGGTGTTCCATGGGCGGTGCGGTGAATGTTCCCATGCAACACCGCTTCCCAGATTTACAAAACCATGTAAACCTGGGGATGCCCCAAAACCTTACACCTCCCCAGGGGAGGCGCCATGAGGAGAAATAAAGTTTTTTCATCTTTCTATGTGCATTCTGCAGCACACATAGAAAGAGGAAAACGCCTCCATGGATTGTTTTTGTGCAGGAAGGTTTCCATTCATGCACAAAAACAATCCTGCCGACATCACAGGAACCCTTGCACCATAGTACAAGGGTGCCTGCGTTGGCGCTAGGCTGCCAAAACGACACCAGCACAGGGGAAAAGGACAGGAATGCACCATATTGGCTAAATACTTTGACGCAACGCAGCACAGCAAAGTGACTTGCTGCGCTGCCCTACACCAAATCCCCATAAATGAGGCCCTTAGTGTGTGCTACATCAGGATACGCCTTAGAGAGGCCCAGTTCATCACTCTAAAGTCAAGGCCTACCCCAGGGGCTAAATGTATTAAGGTGTCGACGCTCACTCATCAGAGCACTCAGACTTGAGCCTCACATCACCGCTTCTGCCTCCTCAGGGCCACACACCCCACTACACTACAGCTTCTGCCCCAACACCCCATTGAGCATGAGGCGCCTGACCTCGGCAGGCACTGGAACATTCTACACAACAAGGGCAAACATGAACATGCTGGTACACGTGCTTTGCGTATTAGAAAGATCGCAATAAGCAAATGAACCAAATGCTTCCTAGAATTGTGCTCAGAGGAAGCAAAGTCTGATACATGCCGGCCCCAGTGTTCTGATGTCATCCGATAGATCAGTAGTTCTTAACCTGTGGTCCGGGGACTCGTGGGGGTCTACGAGTCCTACTCAGGAGGGCAGCAACCGCTTAGAAAATTAAATAATATTAACAGGTTAAAAAATTGCACATAAAAAAAGAAGCAAAATGTAAAACTGTTTATTTAAAAACATTCTGTAAATGTGAAGGAATTTGAAATTGGAGGCTAAAAAAAAGGGATGGCGTAAGGGTAAGGGTTGTTTTTGTGAAGGAAGGGGTCCCCTCCTCCACAAAGAACTTGGTTTCAACGCAGACACCCTTGCACCATGGTGCAAGGGTGCCTGCGTTGGCGCATGGCAACCATTTGTGCGCTTGCGCAGTGAAAGAGGACAGGAATGTGCCGTATCTCATAGATACGGCGCATTTCTGCCCTTTTTTTTTGACGTAGGCCAGCGCAGCAGGAAGGCTTGAAGAACGGCCCTATGCCAAAATATAGTAAATGAGACCTTAAGTTAGTATCCTCAGATTGATTCATGGGAGCAGTGCAAGTGCATCAAACAGAATATAGTATGGGTCAATTGACCTCAACTAAATTTAGAAAAGCTCCAACATTCCCATTAATATTGATTTTTTTTCTTATTAACATTTTTTTCTTATTTTTTAGTGAATAGTATAAAATATGTTCTAATTTGTGTATTTGCTTGATAAATGCTTGCTTCTGCATTGTTATACAGTTCAAATCATTGGAAATGCTTAGGCCGGGACCCCGACTTCCAGTAGTGATTCAGTGAGGGTCCTCATATTCCAATAATGATTCAGGACGGGGACCCCGGGTTCCAGTAATGATTAAGTGGGGGTCCGCAGTGGTCAAAAGATTAGGAACCACTGCAATAAACAGTTATTGCTTCATAAGTACCTGGGTTGTAAACCTCATGAGGATTACACCTTGGGGAGTTTAATAGTCTTTGATACCATATCCTGCTCAGCCAGTCATACTGAGGGGTGTCTGATAACCTTCCTTGTCCCGCATACTGGGGTTAAATATAGAATTGTCTTACAGTGTTTGCTACTCTGTAAAGTGATGGACATATCGATGGGTCACATCCAGCCTAGTGTGGCGCATCTAGGAATGTCTGATTATCTTCCGTATCCTGCATAGAGAGTCATGTCCAGTGGTGTCTGATAATCCTTCGTATCCTGCATAGAGAGGCGCTTTCATGTGTGTCTGATAGTCTTCTATGTCCTGCATAGAGAGGCACATATAAGTAGGTCAATAGTGGGGACTATGTAATGGGGTGTTAATTCTTCTATAAACGTCACACTGAGTCATTTCTAAGGGTGTCTGATAATTGTTCTTGTCATGTCTAATGAGTCATTTCTAGGGATGTCCTGCGGTCTTCCATATCCTGCACAATGAAGTGAATCTTGGGATGTCTGTTAGTCTTGTATATCCTGCATAGACGGGGTTGTAGGGGTGTTTGATATTCAGATGTATCCCACATAGTGAGGCATATATGGGGTTTCTGGTAGTCTTCCATATTCTGCATAATGAAGTCTGCCTAGGAATGTCTGGTAGTCTTGCATATCCTGCATAGACAGGCATCAAGGGGTGCGGATAGCTTTATGTATCTTGCATAGTGATGAGTATCTAGGGGGTGTCTGGTATTCTTCCATATCCTACATAATGAGGTGTATCTAAGGGTCTCTGATTGCCTTATGTATCCCGGATAGATGGTGTACCTAGGGGTGTTTGATAGTCTTATGTATCCTTCATAGAGAGGTGTATCTAGGGGTGTTTGATAGTCTTATGTATCCTGCATAGAGAGGTGTATTCAGGGGATTTTGATGGTCTTATGTATCCCACAAAGAGAGGTGTATCTAGGAGTGGTTGATACTCTTACGTATCCTGCATAAAGAGATGTATCTAAGGGTGCTTGATAGTGTTCTGTATCTTACAAAGAGAGGTGTATCTAGGAGTGTTTGATGCTCTTATGCATCATGCTTAAAGAGATGTATTGAAGGATGCTTGATAGTGTGCTGTGTCTTACATATGTCAGCCTTATGAATTCTGCATAGTGAGGTGTAGCTAGGGATGTTTGATAGTCTTATGTATCCTACATAGAGAGGTGTATCTATGGGTGTTTGATAGTCTTATGTATCCTGCATAGAGAGGTGTATTCAGGGGATTTTGATGGTCTTATGTAAACCACAAAGAGAGGTGTATCTAGGAGTGGTTGATTCTCTTATGCATCATGCATAAAGCGATGTATTGAAGGATGCTTGATAGTGTTCTGTATCTTACATATGATAGCCTTATGTATTCTGCATAGTGAGGTGTAGCTAGGGGTGTTTGATAGCATTGTATATCCTGCATAGAGAGGTGTATCTAGTGGTGTCTGATAGCCTTATATATTCCACATAGTGAGGTGTATCTAGGAGTGTTTGATAGTCTTATGTATCCTGCATAGGGAGATGTATCTATGGGTGTTTGATATTGTTCTGTATCCCACATACAGAGGTGTATCTAGGGGTGTTTGATAGCGTTATGTATTACGCATAGTGAGGTGTGTCTAGGAGTGTTTGACAGTCTTATGTATTCCGCATAGTGAAGTGTATCTAGGGGTGTTTGATAGCATTGTGTATTCCTCATGAAGAGTTATATCTGGGGTGTTTGATAGCATTATGTATCCCGCATAGAGAGGTGTATCTACAGGTGTTTGATAGCCTTATGTATTCTGCATAGTGAGGTGCATCTAGGAGTGTTTGATGGCATTATGTATCCCACATAGTGAGGTGTATCTAGGGATGTCTGTTAGCCTTATGTATTCCGCATAGTGAGCTGTATCTAGGAGTGTTTGATAGTATTATGTATCCTGCATAGGGAGATGTAACTAGTAGTGTTTGATATTGTTCTGTATCCCACATACAGAGGTGTATCTAGGGGGAT
Source organism: Calotriton arnoldi (assembly GCA_963921515.1). Taxonomy (NCBI): domain Eukaryota; kingdom Metazoa; phylum Chordata; class Amphibia; order Caudata; family Salamandridae; genus Calotriton; species Calotriton arnoldi. The sequence continues at coordinate 524,767 of CAWUFW010007219.1, forward strand.
TTGATAGCCTTATATATTCTGCATAGTGAGGTGCATCTAGTAGTGTTTGATAGCCTTATGTATTCTGCATAGTGAGGCGTTTCTAGGAGTGTTTCACAGCCTTATGTATTCCGCATAGTGAGGTATATCTAGGAGTGTTTGATAGTCTTATATATCCCACATAGGGAAATGTATCTAGGGGTGTTTGATATTGTTCTGTATCCCACATACAGAGGTGTATCTATGGGTGTTTAGTATCCTTTTGTATTCTGCATAGTGAGGTCTTTCTACATAGTGAGGTCTTTCTACGAGTGTGTGATCTCATTAATTCATTACTGTCAGACCTCACTTTGCTCTGCTGTTACTTTGTTGCTGCTAGTCTGTGCGTGTAAATTTTAAAACTTCTTTGTAAATCGTTTTAGGCTCTTTTTATTGTTGGGGGAACTGTGGGAATTGAATGTGATTATTTTTAACTTACTGTGGTCGGGGGAACTGTAGCATTAGTCCGACTTCCTGATCTGATCGAGTCCGCCATTTTTTATCCTCAGCGCGGTCTAGTCGTCTGAACTGGCGACTATAAAACGAGACGCTGCGCGAGCGCGCAGCTGGCGCGCCGAAGGCAAGCCCGTCTGCGCCCGTCAGTGTCCCGGAGGAGTCCGGAGCCGGAAATGCTGCCAGTTATAGGAACTCTTTAGTTTACAGTAAGTTAGAGCTCCTTGAGATTGGGTGTCAGTCACCACATTGCTGTCATAAAGGTATGATGGGCATAATTGAGACCCCGCTCTCGTGTCACTTGTGTAACTGGGTAGCTGACCCTCAGACCAGTGAAAGGAGAGGGAGAAGTGCAATTAAGGATAGCATGCGCCCAGTTTTGGACAGCGACTCATGGGACAATAGCCCTTTGAAGATCCTTCTCCTGAATACCCGCTCTATTAAAAAACATGAAGCCCAACTGTATGACTTATTATCTGAGTCTGATCCTGATGTCATGTTTGTAACTGAAACTTGGTTGAATGATGGCTCGAATCCAACGATAGCAGGGGCTCTCCCGCCTGGCTATCAGATTATAAGGAAGGATCGGCCTGCGGGAAGAGGGGGCGGTATTGGCATAATTTATAAAAAGGCATTGGTATGCTCTGTTCTACCTGCGCAAGATACTGAGGATGCCGAGAGCCTCAGTTTTTTGCTCACTGTTTCTAATCATCAATCCATTGCGGGCATTCTTGTTTATAGACCACCTGGTCAATGTGGCAAGTTTATTGAGTCACTTGCTCAAGCTATTACTCCTATTTCTATTAAATATAAACACTGCCTCGTATTGGGAGATTTTAATATCCATATGGATGAGTCTTGTGACTCTGAAGCTGTTCGGCTGTTGGAATCTTTAGCGATTTTTGGGCTGTCCCCTTATATTCATCTTCCCACCCATGTAAAGGGACATACGTTAGATCAAGTATTCTCTAACGTTAGTATGATAACTGATGCTCCACAACCATTAGTATGGTTGGACCACTATCTCCTGAGCTTTAAACTGCCTAGGTCTCTATCTCATGCTCAACATAGGGTTGAGCCTCGTCCATGTATTTTTAGATCTTTTAGTCAGGTTACGTCTGATAGATTGGTAACAGCTATGAGCAAGCACTCGATTCCCTTTAGTGGAAACCCTGAGACTGATGCCCTTAGCTTGGAGAAGTGGCTTGAAGAACGGGTTGCGGAGTTGGCGCCCTCCTCGACTCGGAAAGCCAAAATTAGTCGCACCTCAGCGCCATGGTTTACTGAAACCCTTAGGAAAAGCAGGAGTGCCTGCAAACGACTAGAGAGAACGTGGCGGACCAAGTTTGATTCTAAGGATAAAGCCATCCTCAAGCTAGCTTTAAAAGCTTATTATAATGATGTGCGCACTGAGAAGAAAAATTACTTTACCTTAAAAATACAAGATGCTGCCAATAAAAGCAAAGACATTTTTAAGATTGTTAAGGATTTTTCATCCCCCAGCGCCATGAGCAAGGCATTTATCCCCACCTCCAGTTGGGCTCACCAGATGGCCAGTTTTTTCCATGACAAAATCGATCTGATTCAACAGTCATTTGCCTCTAGGGGCACAGCTGAAACTGGTGATATGTGGAATGCGTATGACCTGCCTTCGGGGTTAGTTATTCCCTTACCCAATTTCCTCCCATTTCCTTAGAAAAGTCTCTTGACATTATGGTAACATTGAAGTCGGGTTCTCCTTCTGATCCCTGTCCAGCAAAGATCCTGAAGAATATCGCGGAACCTATAAATTCTGCGGTTAATTCAGTTCTTAATTCTTCGCTTGGCCAGGGAATGGTACCCAGCTGTTGGAAAAAGGCAAAAATTGTTCCCCTCCTAAAGAAACCCACAGCGGACCCTGAGGTTGCTTCTAACTATAGGCCCATTTCACTGTTGCCTTTTTTCTCCAAGGTCCTTGAGAAGTATGTTAACTCCGTGCTAACAGATTATATAGAAGGAAACCATGTCCTTCATGACAGTCAGTCAGGTTTTAGACCTTCTCTTAGCACTGAGACTGCCCTTCTGGAGGTTTCGGAGACCATTAAATCTCAGGTAGATAAAGGGGGCAGTGCGGTGTTGATACTGCTGGATTTATCCGCAGCCTTTGACACCGTGCCCCATGACCGGCTCTTGTGCAGGTTAGCGGAGTGCGGCATTGGCGGCGCGGTGTACAATTGGTTTGCCTCTTTTCTGTCTGAGCGGCAGCAGGAAATCTGGTCTCCGCCCTTTACAGCGGCCATTCCTCCAATGCAAGTGGGTGTCCCGCAGGGCGCTATTTTGAGTCCTACACTTTTTAATATCTATATGGCCCCACTTGCACGCCTGGCTGAGTCACACGGAGCGAAGATTATTTCTTACGCTGATGATACTCAACTACTGTTCACGTGTGACAAAGGGGCGAATTTTCATGGAATGGAGATAAACAGATGCCTAACGGAGGTTTTTTCCTGGATGCAACTTAATCAACTTAAGTGTAACCCAGAAAAATCTGAAATTATGTTTTTTGGATGTCCCCCATGTGTCGACTGGAGCTTATGGTGGCCGTGCGACATGTCCCCTCCTGCGGCTCCAGTCAGCACAGTAAAAAACTTGGGAGTTAAGTTGGACACTAGTCTATCGATGAAGTCCCATATCCAAACTGTTGCTGGCACTTGTATCGGACTGATTAGAATGGTAAAAAACGTTCTTCCTCTACTCCCGGTTGAATCCCGGAAGATCGTAGTGCAAGCCTTAATTACATCCAGGTTGGATTACGTAAATATCTTGTATCTGGGGCTTCCTGAATACTTGCTCAATCGGCTGCAGGTTGTCCAGAACGCCGCAGCCAGAGCTATTCTTATGGTAAGCCCCAGAACGCGCATGTCGCTCCACCTGAAAGCACTGCACTGGCTCCCGGTGAGAAAGAGGATTCAGTTTAAGGCTTTGGTGCTTGCCTATCGTGCCTTCTACGATACGGGTGCGGTTTACCTGAGAAGTAGGATCCAGCGCTATCAGCCTCAACGTGTCTTAAGGTCCTCGGGGCAATCCCTGATGGTGATTCCCAAATGCACTCGATCTCGGATTGGAGGTCGTTCCTTTCAGGTTCAAGCGGCTTGCCTATGGAACAACTTGCCCCTACATCTCAGATTGACTCAGGACTTGCTGTCCTTTAGGAGACAACTTAAAACATGGCTGTTCCAACAATAACACGATGGCAGGTGGGGCGGGGTCTTTCCTGTTGGTTTTAGAGATTAGCGCCGGGACACTCTATGTGAGTATCCGTGCGCTTTACAAATCCCTTATTTCATTTCATTTCATTTCATATCTTTATGTATTCTGCATGGTGAGGCATTTCTAGGGGTTTTTCATAGCCTTATGTATTCTGCATATAGAGGTGTCTTTAGGGGTGTCTGATTGCATTATGTATCCCGCATAGAGGTGTAACTAGGGGTGTCTGATAGCCTTATATATTCCACATAATGAGGTGTATCTAGAAGAGCTTGATAGTCTTGTGTATCCCGCATAGGAAGATGCATCTAGGGGTGTTTGATATTGTTCTGTAAGTATCAAAGGGAACAAGCTACTAAATAGGAGCTCCTGATATGTGTATGTAATGCAACACATATGTGTGTTTTTGAAGACCCTCACTCACCAACCTAGTTGGTGACATGCTTCATCATCGGGTCCCACCCAAGGCACCGAGTGTACCTTGGGTGTGCTTCAACGCCTGGATGCAGCGGAGCTGGTTCTGTGCAGTGAGTGTGCAGTGAAGGTGAAATGGGTGTGATTTAAAAAGCTGTCCGTGGGGTCCCGTTAAGTAACAAGAGGACTATTTTAATGTGTGGGCCCCGGCAGTGATTAAAAGGGGAGAGGTGGATATCTCTGGAGTGAATTAGGCTCCGATATCCTGTGTGGTCAACATGTTTCAGCCAGTCTCTCTATGCTGGGCTGGCTTTCTTCCTCACCACGCAATTTGTCCGAATAGAGCACGGACACCACTCTCCTGATTCACACTAATAGATGTGTCTAAATGATATCATCTTAATGTATTTATGTGTATGTTTGTCTGTCGTCTTTTTTACCCCCAACAATAGGTATGCGTCACCAGAGGAAATCATCCTCTACCACATAATGCACCTTAGCGAGTGCACCCCATAGATGGTCTCTTACAGATTTAGTTTTAGACCACCTTTTAATCTCACGCACATAAGGTCCTGAAGAAAGCCAGCCCAGCATAGAGAGACTGGCTGAAACATGTTGACCACACAGGATATCGGAGCCTAATTCACTCCAGAGATATCCACCTCTCCCCTTTTAATCACTGCCGGGGGCCCACACATTAAAATAGTCCGCTTGTTACTTAACGGGACCCCACGGACAGCTTTTTAAACCACACCCATTTCACCTTCACTGCACACTCACTGCACAGAACCAGCTCCGCTGCATCCAGGCGTCGAAGCACACCCAAGGTACACTCGGTGCCTTGGGTGGGACCCGATGATGAAGCATGTCACCAACTAGGTTGGTGAGTGAGGGTCTTCAAAAACACACATATGTGTTGCATTACATACACATATCAGGAGCTCCTATTTAGTAGCTTGTTCCCTTTGATACTTGCATTATACCCAGGGGAAGTGAACTGGCTTCTACCTCCTCGCTCTTCATTTTGATTGTTTCCATATTGTTCTGTATCACATGTACAGAGGTGTATCTAGGGGTGTTTGATAGTCTTGTGTATCCCGCATAGGAAGATGCATCTAGGGGTGTTTGATATTGTTCTGTATCACACATACAGAGGTGTATCTAGAAGAGCTTGATAGTCTTGTGTATTCCGCATAGAGGTGTAACTAGGGGTGTCTGATAGCCTTATATATTCCACATAATGAGGTGTATCTAGAAGAGCTTGATAGTCTTGTGTATCCCGCATAGGAAGATGCATCTAGGGGTGTTTGATATTGTTCTGTATCACACATATAGAGGTGTATCTAGGGGTGTTTGATAGTCTTGTGTATCCCGCATAGGAAGATGCATCTAGGGGTGTTTGATATTGTTCTGTATCACACATACAGAGGTGTATCTAGAAGAGCTTGATAGTCTTGTGTATCCCGCATAGAGGTGTAACTAGGGGTGTCTGATAGCCTTATATATTCCACATAATGAGGTGTATCTAGAAGAGCTTGATAGTCTTGTGTATCCCGCATAGGAAGATGCATCTAGGGGTGTTTGATATTGTTCTGTATCACACATACAGAGGTGTATCTAGGGGTGTTTGATATTGTTCTGTATCACACATACAGAGGTGTATCTAGGGGTGTTTGATAGTCTTGTGTATCCCGCATAGGAAGATGCATCTAAGGGTGTTTGATATTGTTCTGTATCACACATACAGAGGTGTATCTAGAAGAGCTTGATAGTCTTGTGTATCCCGCATAGGAAGATGCATCTAGGGGTGTTTGATATTGTTCTGTATCACACATACAGAGGTGTATCTAGAAGAGCTTGATAGTCTTGTGTATCCCGCATAGAGGTGTAACTAGGGGTGTCTGATAGCCTTATATATTCCACATAATGAGGTGTATCTAGAAGAGCTTGATAGTCTTGTGTATCCCGCATAGGAAGATGCATCTAGGGGTGTTTGATATTGTTCTGTATCACACATACAGAGGTGTATCTAGGGGTGTTTGATATTGTTCTGTATCACACATACAGAGGTGTATCTAGGGGTGTTTGATAGTCTTGCGTATCCCGCATAGGAAGATGCATCTAGGGGTGTTTGATATTGTTCTGTATCACACATACAGAGGTGTATCTAGAAGAGCTTGATAGTCTTGTGTATCCCGCATAGGAAGATGCATCTAGGGGTGTTTGATATTGTTCTGTATCACACATACAGAGGTGTATCTAGGGGTGTTTGATAGTCTTGTGTATCCCGCATAGGAAGATGCATCTAAGGGTGTTTGATATTGTTCTGTATCACACATACAGAGGTGTATCTAGAAGAGCTTGATAGTCTTGTGTATCCCGCATAGGAAGATGCATCTAGGGGTGTTTGATATTGTTCTGTATCACACATACAGAGGTGTATCTAGAAGAGCTTGATAGTCTTGTGTATCCCGCATAGGAAGATGCATCTAGGGGTGTTTGATATTGTTCTGTATCACACATACAGAGGTGTATCTAGAAGAGCTTGATAGTCTTGTGTATCCCGCATAGGAAGATGCATCTAAGGGTGTTTGATATTGTTCTGTATCACACATACAGAGGTGTATCTAGGGGTGTTTGATATTGTTCTGTATCACACATACAGAGGTGTATCTAGGGGTGTTTGATAGTCTTGTGTATCCCGCATAGGAAGATGCATCTAAGGGTGTTTGATATTGTTCTGTATCACACATACAGAGGTGTATCTAGGGGTGTTTGATAGTCTTGTGTATCCCGCATAGGAAGATGCATCTAAGGGTGTTTGATATTGTTCTGTATCACACATACAGAGGTGTATCTAGAAGAGCTTGATAGTCTTGTGTATCCCGTATAGGAAGATGCATCTAAGGGTGTTTGATATTGTTCTGTATCACACATACAGAGGTGTATCTAGGGGTGTTTGATAGTCTTGTGTATCCCGCATAGGAAGATGCATCTAAGGGTGTTTGATATTGTTCTGTATCACACATACAGAGGTGTATCTAGGGGTGTTTGATAGTCTTGTGTATCCCGCATAGGAAGATGCATCTAAGGGTGTTTGATATTGTTCTGTATCACACATACAGAGGTGTATCTAGGGGTGTTTGATATTGTTCTGTATCACACATACAGAGGTGTATCTAGGGGTGTTTGATAGTCTTGTGTATCCCGCATAGGAAGATGCATCTAAGGGTGTTTGATATTGTTCTGTATCACACATACAGAGGTGTATCTAGGGGTGTTTGATAGTCTTGTGTATCCCGCATAGGAAGATGCATCCAAGGGTGTTTGATATTGTTCTGTATCACACATACAGAGGTGTATCTAGAAGAGCTTGATAGTCTTGTGTATCCCGCATAGGAAGATGCATCTAGGGGTGTTTGATATTGTTCTGTATCACACATACAGAGGTGTATCTAGGGGTGTTTGATAGCATTATTTATTTCGCATAGTGAGGTGTATATAGGGGTGTATGATAGCATTATGTATCCCGCATAGAGAGGTGTATCTAGCGGTGTTTGATAGCCTGATGTTTTCTGCATAGTGAGGCGCATCTAGGAGTGTGTGGCAGCATTATGCATTCTACATAGAGAGGTGTATTTAGGGGTGACTGATAGCCTTACTAATTCCACATAGTGAGGTGTATCTAGGGGTATCTGATAGTTTAATGTATCCCAAATAATGAGGTTTATCTAGGGGTGTCTGACAGTGTAATGTATCCCTCATAGTAGGTGTATCTAGGGGTGTCTGATAGTCCAATGTATCTCACATAGTAAGTTATATTAGGGGTGTCTGAAAGTGCTCTGTATCCTGCATACATAGATGTATCTTGGGGTGTCTGATAGTGTTCTGTATCCCGCATAGAGAGATGTATCTAGGGGTGTCTGATAGTGATCTGTATCTCGCATAGAGAGGTGTATTGAGGGGTGTCTGATAGTCTAATGCTTCCCACATAGTAGGTGTATCTAGGGGTGTCTGATAGTGCCCTGTATCCCACACAGTCGGTGTATCTAGGGGTGTCTGCTAGTGCTCTGTATCCCGTATAGAGGGGTGTATCTAGGGGTGTCTGATAGGCTAATGTACCCCACATGGAGCGATGTATCTAGGGGTGTCTGATAGGCTAATGTACCCCACATGGAGAGATGTATCTAGGGGTGTCTGATAGGCTAATGTTCCCCACATGGAGCGATGTATCTAGGGGTGTCTGATAGGCTAATGTACCCCACATGGAGCGATGTATCTAGGGGTGTCTGATAGGCTAATGTACCCCACATGGAGCAATGTATCTAGGGGTGTCTGATAGTCTAATCTATCCCACATAGTAGGTTTATCTAGGGTTGTCTGATAGTGCTCTGAATCCGCATAAAGAGAGGTATCTTGGAGTGTCTGATAGGTTAATGCTTCCCACATAGTAGGTGTATCTAGGGGTGTCTGATAGTCTAATGCTTCCCACATAGTAGGTGTATCTAGGGGTGTCTGATAGTGCTTTGTATCCTGCATAGAGAGATGTATCTAGGGATGTCTGATAGTCTAATGTATCTCACATAGCAGGTGTATCTAGGGGTGTCCGATAGTGCTCTGTATCCGGCATACAGATGTGTATCTAGGGGTGTTTGATAGGAAAATGCACCCCACATAGAGAGATGTATCTAGGGGTGTCTGATAGCCTTATGTATCCCACATAGTAAATGTATACAGGGGTGTCTGATAGTCTAATGTATCCCACACAGTAGGTGTATCTAGAGGTGTCTGATAGTGCTCTGTATCCCGCATAGAGAGGTGTATCTAGGGGTGTCTGATAGCCCAATGTATCCCACACAGTAGGTGTATCTAGGGGTGTCTGAAAGTGCTCTGTATCCAGCATAGAGCGGTGTATCTAGGAGTGTCTGATAGTCTAATGTAACCACATAGTAGGTGTATCTAGGGGTGTCTGATAATGCTCTGTATCCCGCATAGAGAGGTGTATATAGGAGTGTCTGATAGCCCAATGTATCCCACACAGTAGGTGTATCTATGGGTGTCTGATAGTGCTCTGTATCCAGCATAGAGAGGTGTATCTAGGAGTGTCCAATAGTCTAATGTAACCACATAGTAGGTGTAGGAAGGTGGAATCTGACTATATGGTTGCCCCCACTTTTTTATGGTGTTTTGCTGGTTTATGACTTAGTTGGACTGGGATCCTGCTATTCAGGGCCCCAGTCTATCTGCTTTCTCTGTAAAAGGTTTCCATGTGCCTTAGGCACATCACTGATTGGGATCTGGAGTGCCCTTATAAGTCCCTAGTATATGGTATACTATGTACCAAGGGCATAGGTACCTCAGAGGCCTGCCAGGGGCTGCAGCATGTATTATGCCACCCCTGGAAGGCCATCCAAACTGACACCACAGGTCTGCTACTGCAGCCTGGGTAAGGTGGTGCATGCACTCCTTACTGTGATATAGGTTACCTATATCACTAAATACATACACACATATAAACCTATAAGTCACTCCTAAGGCAGGCCTTATCAATCCTAAAGGCAGAGTGCATGGTTCCTATGTGAGAGGGTGCCCCTGCATGAGCAGGGCCCCTCTGCAGCGTTCGGAGACCATCTCTGATGCTGTTTGTAGTGCAGCCTGACCATATACTCTTAAGCGCATTATAACCTCGCGGTAAAATGCTAACTTTGGAATGGCTGCACCTAAACATGTCGTGTTTGGTGTCAAACATCTTGGAATACTACCCCCCGCCAATTCTGGCAGCGGGGGTAGCATTCCACCCTTCTAGAGGGAAAGACATGTTAACTCTAACTAACCCGGTAACTTCTTTCCAAAGCCCTGGCATCACAAAATGGATGCTGCTGCCACAGACACGAGTCTGGCCTCCTGCTGCTGGACGAAACTCCGGCAGGGGAGGCCTGGACAATAGGTTTCCTGTCCCAGGGAGGTGTGACCACCTCCCCAGACAGGATAATGTGTATTGGGGCTGGGCGGGAGCACCATCTGTGTGCTTTGAAGTCCTGCACTGGGGGCACATTTGGTGTCCCTGTGCATACCCCAGTTCAAACCGGATATGGGGCTTGCAGCCCCTGCTTTGGCGCGAACTGGACAAAGGGAAAGGGGTGTAGCCACCCCTCTGCCCTGACCCACCCATAGGTGGGGCCACAGAGTAGTCCAACCCCTATCTTTAGTATAAAGGTAGGAACCCAGTCCTTAGGACTTTAGATTATCCCTGGACGAAACTCTGAAACTGAATCCTGGACCTTCGACGCTCTACTCACGATTAGAGGACAGAAGAATCTCCTTGGGGTCAAGGAGTGACTCCCTTCTTGGTAGGCACCAAAGAAGCATCTGTCCGGTTCGCATTTCTGAAGCTTCCGTCGGACGCCGATGTCATCGCATCACCAGAGGTGGATTCTCAGACTTCCCCGAGGCTACCCTGAGTCCCCAGCAAAGCTGAGGCCCGTGGCTATCGTGGGTGACTTGAGACCGTGACCCCTGGACACCGAGCACATTTGCAAGTGCATCCTCTTCTGGGTCTCCCAAGAAGTCGTGCTTTGGGCTCCGAGTAGCCCTAGCCTCCAGCACCACCTGCACCGAAGATCACTGGCCCCCACTCCACGAGTGTCCTGTAAGCCAGATCCACGTGCGGCGTCACGAGGCTCCTTCGCGGTCGCTAGCCCATTGGCTAGTAGCCCTTAACGAAGGCCAATCCTTTTCTAACTTGGCATCCTGGTTGCTCCAGGCCTGCCCTCACTTACCTTCGCTGGGTGAGTTCCACAGACCTTGCTGGTCTGCACCATCGACGATCTACATCTTCACCGAGACTTGCTGTTGCCAAGGCTTGTTGGGTCCAATCCGGTCGCCGACACCTCAGCACTCGACAGACATTGTGTACCAGCCCGAATCCTGCTCCTGGTCGCCGACAACGCCTCCTGGACCTCGTGGCTGAAGAGTCAAGACGACGGTCAATGCACCTGAAGCACTCGGTATCGGTGGGCATCTGTCCATCGCCTTCCTGGTCACTGGCTAGTGACCCAGACTCTGTCCCCTCTGCTTTCAGGTTCTCCAGAACTCCGATCCACTCTTGGATCCACCCGGACACTTTTCTCTTGGCCGCCAGCAGCACTTTGCAGCAGATCGCCATTCGAATCGACGACGAAACCCGACCCCGAAAGGCACCTATGCACCCGGCTTCCCTGTGTGAGGTAACACGAGTACTCCGGTGCTCCCGTGGGTAGAGACTCTTCAAAGTCCTAGATCTCAAAGGGTTTTGTCCAAGTCCTCTTTTAAGTGTCCCTTTTCTATAATTTCCCGATCCCGACTTACTCCATAGAAGTCAACGGCGTATCGCGGTTGTGTATTTACACTGCACGCGTCTCCCGTGGGTCCCCTGTGTCACTACCTTGGGTGGTTCCTTGTGGTCCAAGCACTTCTAGAGGCTCTAGGCCTAGTGTCTAGTTCAGTCGTGGTTCGCATACCACTTTATTGGTATATGGTTTGGTACGCCCCTAGGGCCCAAACGTGTATTTGTGCTATTACTGTGATTTAATAACTTCTAACTTATGTACTTCGAACTCTAGCCTCATAAAGAGACTAGAGGGGTGTGTTTAGCAATAAATACATATATTTTGAATATATACCTGGTGTGGTGCTCTTTCATTTGATCCCTCAAGAGATTATAGACTGGTAAAACAAGCTGCTTTACATTCCTTCAAGACTTAGCCTGAAGGCTGCTCTCCATAGCTACCACTAGGATAGCTTTCAATAAGGTTGTCTGTAACCTATCTCCAATAAGGGGTTGTTTGGACTGGTGCAAGGTGCCCACTATAATTAGTGGACAGCATATGCCAGGCCAACTTCTCACAGTAGGTGTATCTAGGGGTGTCTGATAATGCTCTGTATCCTCATAGAGAGATGTATCTAGGGATGGCTGATAGTCTATTGTATCCACATAGTAGATGTATCTAGGGGTGTCTGATAGTCTAATGTATCCACATAGTAGATGTATCTAGGGGTGTCCGATAGTCTAATGTATCCACATAGTAGATGTATCTAGGGCTGTCCGATAGTCTAATGTATCCACATAGTAGATGTATCTAGGGGTGTCCGATAGTCTAATGTATCCACATAGTAGATGTATCTAGGGGTGTCCGATAGTCTAATGTATCCACATAGTAGATGTATCTAGGGGTGTCCGATAGTCTAATGTATCCACATAGTAGATGTATCTAGGGGTGTCCGATAGTCTAATGTATCCACATAGTAGATGTATCTAGGGGTGTCCGATAGTCTAATGTATCCACATAGTAGGTGTATCTAGGGGTGTCTGATAATGCTCTGTATCCTCATAGAGAGATGTATCTAGGGATGGCTGATAGTCTATTGTATCCACATAGTAGATGTATCTAGGGGTGTCTGATAGTCTAATGTATCCACATAGTAGATATATCTAGGGGTGTCTGATAGTCTAATGTATCCACATAGTAGATGTATCTAGGGGTGTCTGATAGTGCTCTGTATCCAGCATAGAGTGGTGTATCTAGGAGTGTCTGATAGTCTAATGTATCCACATAGTAGATGTATCTAGGGGTGTCTGATAGTCTAATGTATCCACATAGTAGATGTATCTAGGGGTGTCTGATAGTGCTCTGTATCCAGCATAGAGTGGTGTATCTAGGAGTGTCTGATAGTCTAATGTATCCACATAGTAGATGTATCTATGCGTGTCTGATAGTGCTCTGTATCCAGCATAGAGTGGTGTATCTAGGAGTGTCTGATAGTCTAATGTATCCACATAGTAGATGTATCTATGCGTGTCTGATAGTGCTCTGTAACCAGCATAGAGTGGTGTATCTAGGAGTGTCTGATAGTCTAATGTATCCACATAGTAGATGTATCTATGGGTGTCTGATAGTCTAATGTATCCATATAGTAGATGTATCTATGGGTGTCTGATAGTCTAATGTATCCATATAGTAGATGTATCTATGGGTGTCTGATAGTCTATTGTATCCATATAGTAGATGTATCTATGGGTGTCTGATAGTCTAATGTATCCATATAGTAGATGTATCTATGGGTGTCTGATAGTCTAATGTATCCATATAGTAGATGTATCTATGGGTGTCTGATAGTCTATTGTATCCACATAGTAGATGTATCTATGGGTGTCTGATAGTCTATTGTATCCACATAGTAGATGTATCTATGGGTGTCTGATAGTCTATTGTATCCATATAGTAGATGTATCTATGGGTGTCTGATAGTCTATTGTATCCACATAGTAGATGTATCTAGGGGTGTCTGATAGTGCTCTGTATCCAGCATAGAGAGGTGTATCTAGGAGTGTCTGATAGTCTAATGTATCCACATAGTAGATGTATCTATGGGTGTCTGATAGTCTAATGTATCCATATAGTAGATGTATCTATGGGTGTCTGATAGTCTATTGTATCCACATAGTAGATGTATCTATGGGTGTCTGGTAGTGCTCTGTATCCAGCATAGAGAGGTGTATCTAGGAGTGTCTGATAGTCTAATGTATCCACATAGTAGGTGTATGTACCTGTATTTGACATTGTGGTGCAAAGGATGTCCCTGCAAGTTTATTTGGGAACGATCATTTCCCGCTTTTCGAGTGGTTTTCATTTCATTTCCTCGGTGCAGCCTTTGAGGGGCTCTGTGCAGATCTGTGAGCTCTCTCTCTCCAGCTGTAGCTGTCTCTCCCCTTCACATCTCTCTGCTCCTTCCTTTATTCCCTTCTCGCTACCCCTCCCTTCCCTGTTGCATCTGGGTCTTTGATGTTATGGGAGTGCCTTCAGCTCTCTGCACGTCTCCCCCCTTCCCCTCCATCCTCTGTTTACCCTCCCGCCTCTCTGTTTCTGGCACTGACAATAGCCCGTGTGAGCAGCGGCCCTCCTGCTGGCACCGGCCCCCCCAGCACATGACAATGCCCGCCTCGGTCTCGCTGCCGTCAGTCGGGGATGTCTCCTGCTCCCTCACTTACCTCATCTCCCCCGCACTCATTCCCAGCCCCAGAGTCACGAGGGAGCCCGGCCGAGCTCAAAGGGTTAATGCAAAGGGGCCAGAAGAGCCCTTCCAAGCACTCCATGTCACAAACACTGGGAAACATCTGCAGACAGCGCCTGTCCTATACACCGTTCTCTCAAAGGATTGACTGCGCATACAGCGCCTTACAAAGGCCATTCTAGAGCGCTTTAAACAAGCATTGGCATAGCCAATAGGTCTCGCCTTTGGGGCCTTATAAGTGTTTAGCCAGAGCTATTGACTTTGCCAATGTCTTCAAGCTGTGCTGTAGAGAAGTGTGGCTGCTGTGCGGCATGCTGAAAAGTTATAATAAAAAAGTGTCAGAAGCATTTTTGTTACTTTATATATGACCAAGAAGGCATTATGTAAAACTGAACGACCATATTAAAAAAAGTATTTACAATAAAAATTTCCTCAGTTTTCTTTTGTTCTTGCAATGCTGGCAACTTGTTTCTGCCTATTGCAATGGTTGTTTGTTAAAGCTTTTTTTTTGAGGGGGCATAAACAATCGGAGGGTGAAGGTTGGGAACTAGTACCTGTATTATAACACTATCAGCGGCCAGACGCTAGGGAGAATCAACAGATGCCAGATTCCGAGAGCAGGCTGAGGTGGTGCTGAGTGATGCTGAGGTGGTAGTGGTGGTGGTGGTGACTGTTGCGGAGACGATGCTGAGGTGATGCTGAATGATACTCAGGTGTTGCTGAGTGATACTGCTGTGGTGCTGAGTGATGCTGTGGTGGTGCTGAGTGATATTGTCTTGGCGCTGAGTGATGCTGTGGTGGTGCTGAGTGATATTGTCTTGGCGCTGAGTGATGCTGTGGCGGCGCTGAGTGATGCTGTGGCGGCGCTGAGTGATGCTGTGGCGGCGCTGAGTGATGCTGTGGTGCCCTGAGTGATGCTGTGGTGCCCTGAGTGATGCTGTGGTGGCCCTGAGTGATGCTGTGGTGGCCCTGAGTGATGCTGTGGTGGCCCTGAGTGATGCTGTGGTGGCCCTGAGTGATGCTGTGGTGGCCCTGAGTGATGCTGTGGTGGTGGTGAGCGATGCTGTGGTGGTGGTGAGCGATGCTGTGGCGGTGCTGAGCGATGCAGTGCCGGCGCTGAGCGATGCTGTGGCGACGCTGAGCGATGCTGTGGCGGCGCTGAGCGATGCTGTGGTAGCGCTGAGCAATGCTGTCGTGGTGCTGAGCAATGCTGTCGTGGTGCTGAGCGATGCTGTGGTGGCGCTGAGCGATGCTGTGGTGGCGCTGAGCGATGCTGTGGTGACGCTGAGCGATGCTGTGGTGGTGCTGAGCGATGCTGTTGTGGCGCTGAGCGATGCTGTGGTGGTGCTGAGCGGTGCTGTGGTGGTGCTGAGTCATCCTGTGGTGGTGCTAAGTCATCCTGTGGTGGTGCTGAGTCATCCTGTGGTGGTGCTGAGTCATCCTGTGGTGGTGCTGAGTCATCCTGTGGTGGTGCTGAGTGATGCAGTGTTGGCGCTGAGTGATGATGTGGTGTCGCTGAGTAAAGCTATGGTGGTGCTGAGTGATGCTGTGGTGGCGCGGAGTGATGTTGTGGTGGCGCTGAGTGATGGTGTTGTGGCGCTAAGTGATGCTGTGGTTCTGCTGAGTAATGCTGTGGTTGTGCTGAGTGATGCAGTGTTGGCCCTGAGTGATGATGTGGTGTCGCTGAGTAAAGCTATGGTGGTGCTGAGTGATGCTGTGGTGACGCGGAGTGATGCTGCTGTGGCGCTGAGTGATGCTGTTGTGGCGCTAAGTGATGCTGTGGTTGTGCTGAGTAATGCTGTGGTTGTGCTGAGTGATGCTGTGGTTGCACTGAGTGATGCTGTGGTTGCACTGAGTGATGCTGTGGTTGCACTGAGTGATGCTGTGATGGCGTTGAGAGATGTTGTGTTGGTGCTGAGTGATGCTGTGCTGGCTCTGATTGATGCTGTGCTGGCTCTGATTGATGCTGTGGTTGCACTGAGTGATGCTGTGGTTGCACTGAGTGATGCTGTGATGGCGTTGAGAGATGTTGTGTTGGTGCTGAGTGATGCTGTGCTGGCTCTGATTGATGCTGTGCTGGCTCTGATTGATGCTGTGGTTGCGCTGAGTGATGCTGTGGTGTTGCCGAGTGAGAGATAGAGTGACGATATAATGCCCAATTAGAGAGGGTGGTGAGAGAGAAAGAGAGAGAAAGGGTGTACATAGAATAAAGAGTGGAGCGGGATAGAGAGAGAGAAAGAAGGGGAGAGAGAGTGAATGAAGGAGTTTGAAAGAGAAACAGATAAAGGGGTGAGAGAGAATGAAAGGCTAAAAAGATAGAGGGGAGAGCTAATTAAGTAGAGAGAGAATTAGAGAGGGGAGAGAGAGAGAAGGAGAGAGACAATAAGAGTGGGGGGTGGAGTTTAAATAGAGTGAAGAAGTGACGCGGAAAAGTAACCTTAAATATAGCTTTGTGCTTTGCGCGAATAAATATTTAAAAAAAACAGTGAGAGACAAAAATACTGGTAATTAGGCTGTGACTCCCAATATAAAACAAATAGCGATATAAGGTGAAATCAACCCACCGAAGCAATATTTCTAACTAGACAAAAAAAGCTTGCATTTCAATGCTAATCGCTGTTGTTTTTCATGTGACTGTAGTCCAGGGCCCTCAGTTGGTAATGTGAGCTGCTGCTGCGATTGAAACATCAGAGTCCAGAGAGTTAATGAGCCATGACGAGGAAATGAGGAAGAGATAGGAAACCCAGATGCCAGCTGCGCGTGCACGCCATCGTGAACTCAAGCTGGTCGCCAGCCGAAAGCCAGTGTTTGCACTTCCAAAACCCGCTTACTAAAACTCTCGGCCAGACCAGCGCAAGCGCTGGTGCAGGCCGAGACCTAAAAAAGGCACTTGCAGCGCCTTTTCTTTAAACTGTTTCCTCAAGCGCGTTAGAAACACAGACACGTGCGACACATCAACTGTCACTTTTACAGAAACGACAGGAAGGAGCTCTTTACACCGTGCAGTGCCTGTTCTACAAACTGCATCAGGGGCCACTTTATGAACACATAATGCAGTGCCTGTTCTGCAAACTGCACCAGGGGCCACTTTAGGAACACACAATGCAGTGCCTGCTATACAAACTGCACCAGGGGCCACTTTATGAACACATAATGCAGTGCCTGTTCTACAAACTGCACCAGGGGCCACTTTATGAACACATAATGCAGTGCCTGTTCTACAAACTGCAGAAAGTGAGGCTTCCCCTTGGGACCATAGCTATGATCTCTTAAACATACCAGTCATTCAGTCCGCCCAGCCCAGTCGCACTCTCACAGATTCGGTTTTGGGAGGTAAATGCCACTAAGAATGAAATTCCACATCAAAAGTTTTAATTAATTAGAAAACATCTTACTGTGTTTCCTATCTGCATTAAAAACCATCGAAAACCATTGCTTAATAAGCAATTCCAGTTACATGTGTAGTCAACAATTCAGCATATACATAAAAGCGCATAAAGTAATCAATACTACTAGCACCCGGGAGAACATATATGCACAGTGTGTATAATTCTGTTGCATTTGCTGGTCCAGCAATAACTTTCAGAATAGAGTCCTGGTGAAGGTTATAGGATTCATTCCAGGTGGTCTTTATGGCTAGATTCAAGCTCAGCGTCGACACGTTTCGGTGGATTTAAAACCATACACCCCACCTTCTTCAGGACAACACTACTTGGGTATCAGTCTACCACGGAAATGTCATTACATGAATGGATAATCATCAACGGGCAGCCCCCACTTTTCATCCAATAAATTGTACACAGAGGTGTAATAACCTTCCGGGTTGTTTTTCTTTTCTTTTAAAAAAAAAAAAAATCTTTATTAGCATTTTCACAGATATAAACAAATCAGATTGAGCAGACAAAAAAAAATTGTGCAATTTTATCCAAATCCCTCCCATCCTCCCCTTCCCGCCCCCCCTCCCATGGCTGACCAGTACTAGTAAAAACAAATTTCATTGTCAAATATTGCAAGAATTACAAAAGATGCAAAGCAGGGTATTCAAAAATTCATTATTCACAATTCAGATGGGGCCAATTTATTAGGGGAGCCCAAATAGCCAATCCTTTAGCTTTTGATTTACGGCCTTTTCTAGAGTATACAGCTCTTTCAAATCTGTATATTGCTAGAAATCTTTCAAGCCAATGTTGGCCCGATGGAGGAACAGGATCGAGCCAATGAGTGGCTAAACATAGTCTAAAAACTGTCAAAGCAATAAATAAAAAGGACTGGTTCTGACTTAAGGAAAGAGGAGCTCCCACCCCTAGTACAATAAATTGAGGTGATAGGTCAATTTCTCTGCCCAACA
The DNA here is from genome assembly GCA_963921515.1 of Calotriton arnoldi. Taxonomy (NCBI): domain Eukaryota; kingdom Metazoa; phylum Chordata; class Amphibia; order Caudata; family Salamandridae; genus Calotriton; species Calotriton arnoldi. The sequence goes on from CAWUFW010007219.1 coordinate 543,296, forward strand.
TAGTTGCCAAAATACTGCTAACACTGTGTTTCAAAGTATCTAGAACTGGACATGTGGCAAACATATGTACACTGTCTGCTGCAGGATACTGACACCGGGGGCATATAGAACCTGGTCCTCTACCCCATTTAGCAATCTTGGCAGGTGTAATATACAAACTGAACCATGTTTTGAAGCATTGTAATTGTAAGTTAGCCGCAATGAATGATGGCTGGGCCAAATATAGTGAGTCTTCTATCTCTCCGGGTTCAATCTCTAGCAGACTTTGCCAACGATCTATATGCTTGGTCAAATCATCAGGTATTAAATCGTTCAGAATTTTATACAATCCCCCTAAAGTACTTGAACCTTTAAATAGTTCATCCACCAACCTCACCTTAGAAAAACCGCAAGCAACCCCTGTCTTTTTGCTTATAAAATCTCTTATTTGGAGATATTTAAAAAACTGTCGATTGTCTAACTCAAACTTGTCCCTTATAACATCAAACAATAACAACTCAGACTCATTTGTAAGATCTCCAACTGCCCTGACTCCTTTGTCATACCAATACCTCATATAACCATCATTAAAGATATTTGGAAGACAATTATTCCTATATATTGGTGTATAAGCATTAATACGCCCAAGACCAAGTTTTTTTTAGGACCGAAGTCCAGACCTTAAAAGCACAGATTAAAGCTTTAAATTTGACCCTTTTGTAATAATTAAATTCTATGTGCCGCAAAAGGCACCCTTAGCCTCAGTTCATAAAATCAACTCAAAAGCAGAAATAGAGGAGCCTAACCTCATTGTATCGTCTTTTTCATTAAGCAATATCCCCATTTTCTGTAGCATTGCCGCCCAATGATATAGTTGAAGATTAGGTACTGCCCAACCCCCTCTATCTCTAGGCAAAGTTAGTAATTTAAGTGCTCTCCGAGGGCGACAGTTAGCCCAGATAAACTTAGAGAAGAGTTGATTCATTGTGGTAAACCAGGCATTGCATATAGTCAAGGGAATAGCCCTAAAGAAATATAAAATCCTTGGCAGAAAAATCATTTTGATGGCATTGCACCTCCCTACCATCGTAAGCTTAAGGTTCTCTAGATGGCTAAATTCAGTTTGGAATTTAAAAATTAGGGGGTTCAAGTTGTTTTCAGTGATTTTGGAAACATCTACCATGATTTCTACACCCAAGTATACTGCTTTCTGAACCACACGTGCATCATTTATCTGAAGGCCATTTCCAACCAGGATCTGAATTGTTTTGATTTAAACGATAGCCCGATAGCTTCCCAAAAATGTCAGCTTCATTCTGAATCTCGCTTAAGGCATTCATGGGATTTGAAGTAGTTATTGCGAGATCGTCAGCATAAGCCAATATTTTCGTAATCCCCCCATTGCTCTGCACTCCTGCAATCAGGTTATTAGCTTCAATCCTTCTAACAAGCGGATCTATATAAAGTGCAAATAGTAGGGGGGAGCAAGGACAGCCCTGCCGGGTCCCTCTACTAATAAATATCGGGTCCGACATCTCTCCCATGATTGATATTCGTGCTACCGTATTTCTCTACATTGTTTTAATAGCCGTGATGAATTTTTCTCCTAATCCTCTATTCTTTAAGGTTGCCCATAAAAAAGACCAGGAGACCCTATCGAAGGCTTTCTCTGCATCAAGCAGGATAAGCCTGATAGAGTCCCCGGTAATACCTGCCGCATCAAAAAGAGCAATAACCCTCTGAATGTGGTCTATTGTACTGCGTCCCGGTACACACCCATGCTGGGATGGGGAAACTAATTTCTTAATAAAAGCCGCAAGGCGAGTAGCGAGTATTTTAGCGAATATTTTAACATCGCTATTTATTAAAGTAATAGGATGATAAGACCCCATTTTATTAGCTGGCTTTCCTTTTTTGGGAAAGACGACGATATTAGCTGTTCCCCAAGACCCCGGGGCACCATGCCCGTTTTGGGCTTTCAAAAACACGTCCTTCATTATTTCTTGTAAGGAAGAGGCAAAAATTTTATAAAATTCTCCAGGTATAGCGTCTGGTCCTACTGCCTTTCCATTTACCAATGAGCAAATAGCACCGTGGATCTCCTCTGTTGTTATTGGAGATTCTAAAGCCTCCCGCTCTTCTGGAATTAATTTCTCCGCTGGAGCTCCAGCCAGATAATTCTGCACTATTTCCTCATCATTACTAATATCCTCGCTATAAAGTTTCTGGTAAAAACATTGAAAGGCAGCTCGAATTTCCCGAGGTTCTGTGACCGACCCTACCCCCGGATCTTCTATTACTAGTATACCTCCTTGGGTTGTCCGCTGTCTTGCCCGAATCGCCAGTACGTGACCCACTCTTTCACCACACTCATACATTTTGGACCGCCAAGCACAATATTTCCCTGCTGCTTTATTTGATGATAATTCTATAATTGAGGATTTAACAGTAGCCACCTTGGTTTGTGACTGTTCTACTTCTCCATTGTTGGTAATAGCCTGTACCAATTGAGTTTCAGCTTCACTCAACTTCCGATATTGCTCCTGGAGATAGTTTTTCTCATTTGCTTGTGCAGCCCAACCATATCTCATTGTTTCCCCTCTGATCCCAGCTTTGAGTGTATCCCAAATTGTCTCTACCTGTGCGCTTTCCCTATTTTCTTCTAAAGATCTAGGAATCCATTCCCTCATATGTTGCACATAGCGCTCTATTAAAAGTCCATCGAGAAATAGGGGGTTTAACTGTCTGTAATGAGATCTCTAACACTAATGGGTTGTGATCGGACATCACCCAAGGAAATTTTAGTATGTTGGATTTTGCCAATATCTCTTGAGACACAAAAAAATAATCAAGCCTAGCATAGGTCTGATGTGGAGCTGAAAAAAAGGTATATCCCGCATCCTGAGGTTTTAGTGTAGACCATGCATCAGAAAGACCATGGGTTTTACATAAATTAGAAAGGGCTTTGAAGACTTTGGGCTTGCGTCCAACATAGGATCTTCCACCTATTTTCCCTATTCGATTATCTAAATTTAAATTAACATCCCCACAGATAATCAGGGGTAAAGGCCAGCCCACTAGCTCAACATTCAACCACTCAAATAAGGTAGGATCGTCTAATATCGAGCCATATAGGGAACATAGAGTAAAAGAATAATCCTTGGTGTAACATTGAGTAATAACCCATCTACCATTTTGATCTGATTTGGAGCGCGGGAACCTAAGACCTGTTCCCTTCCTTACCATAACCGCAACCCCTCTTGTACGTGTCCCCTGCGTTGTAGCAGAAATCAGGTGATATCCTTCTAGTTCAGTATTCCCAGATCTGCTGGCCTCAATATGGGTCTCTTGGAGACAGATTATGTCTGCCTTCAAATATTGTACATCGACATTAATCCTTCGTTTTTTCAAGGGATTATTCAGGCCGCATATATTGATTGAGGCTATCCTCAAATTATTTAACATCATTTTGAGTATAAAACATGCCCATTCTGCTCCCCTTCCTGCTTTCCATTGATACTAACATATCTGACATATCTAATAGAACCAACTGGATCAGCCCTCCCGCCCCCCCCCATATTTCCTCCCTCTATCCTCTATCCTTAGGCAAAACAAGTCTGCAGACCCTCGTGATGCCTCCTGCATGAAGCTGCTCTCCCCGCCACCCATCCAGCTCCGCCAACAAGAAATCCAAACACAAAAAGAAGACCCCCAATAGTGAAAACAATTAAGCATTTTAGATAGTTAGACCAACTAGCCCCATTTCATTTCCGAAAATAGTCTTTGTCCGATCAAATGTTTGACAGCTATCCCTCAGACCCCTTAGAGATCCTAGTCTCCGAGATTTCACGAAGGTGGTCTTGAGCTTGTATTTCTGATGTAAATATTCTGATGGTACCCTTATAAATAATTTTAAGTCTCGCTGGACTAAGTAAATAAGCCTCTGCTCCTATCTTTTGAAAGGGCGAGATTAGTTGGCGAAGCCTCCACCTCCTCTCTACCGTGATATGGCAGAAGTCAGGTCTCACAAAGAAGGAGAGGCCCTCAGCCGACCGCCGTGCCTCAGGTCTAGCTTTGTCAAACACTGCTTGACGCAGAAGGAAATTGCCAAAAAAAATTAAAATAGCTCTAGGCTTTCCATTAGTATTGTTAAGATCATGTCTCTTTTTAAGCATGAGAGGGAAACGATGCACACGTTGAATCTCCTTTTCCCAATCCCAATGCCCTAGCTCAGGAAAACCCCCCTTCAGTAGGCGCAACACAAAACCTCTAATATCGTCCCCCTCCGCATTTTCGGGGATACCAAGGAGTCTTAAATTATTGCGCCGCTGGCGATTTTCAAAATCCTCAAGCTTCCACATAACGTCCATCATACGAGATTCGTTTGTGGAGACTTGTCGAGCTGAATTCTACTACTCATTCCTCCAGGGCGGTCGTTCTCTCCGTAATCTTAGCACAGGACTTATTCACTTTTCGTATTGCTCCTTGAAGCTTCTTTGTTGCAAGATAGGCACGTTTATGTTCCTGTCTTGTTTCACCTTGCATCTGTTTAAGGGTTGCGTATATCAGGCTCATCGAGGGGGGGGCTCTACTGCATTTACCAGTTTGTTAGTCGATTTTGCAGATCCGTTTCTAATGTCCCCATCATCATGCCCACCATCCTTACTCAAAAGTTGAGTGGTTGAATAGTCCCATTTAAGCTGACTATGATCAGATCCTGATTGACCAATCTCTTGTAATACTCCACCACATTTAGTCTTTTTCCTTCATTTTACTAGGGAAGGAAGACGCTTTTGTGTACTAGGGTTAGAGAGAGAACTATCTGACTCCGTGCCATAGTTGTCAAAATCTGTTAGATCACTGGGATTAGACAGTTCTGAAGGTTCATTGAGAGAAAAAAATGTCTCTCCATATTCCGGTGTTCTAGGACATTCCCCAATAGGCTTAAAGTTTTTATCTGGGTTATCATTCATATTCATATTATCCTTCACACTGCTATCCTTATCAATGACATTGTCTGTTTCACTGCTAACTAGGGCTTCATTACCCTTTCATCTCCTTGTACTGAGCTGCAAGCCTTTATATTCACCACACTGGCATCATCTGCATCAATATTCAAGTTGTTACTCACAGTGTCCTCCGCTGAATCGCGGGTCGCCTTTTCCACCTCCGCTAGCAACCCGTTAGACAAAACTGGGGATAGCTCTTTCTCCGCACTCTTCGGCTTCTCCGCTGGTTTGCCAAGCCCAGAGAACATCCCTGGTATCACTCGTTGCCTTGCAGAGCCAGTCGCTTCTGCTAGACGCTGCTCACGCACTTTGGGCTTCACTGTCACCGCCTCGCCGCTTCCTGCCGCGGGAGTAGCGTCCCCGGCTTTCCTCCCACTCGATGCCTTCCGTGGAACCTGCGGACCCCTATGTCCTCCTGTCGCATCCGCTGCACCACCAGCCGCAGCACCTTTCTCATTGCGTTCCCGCGGGGTTTTTTGCTGTTTTGGCGGCATGCTCCGGACAAGGAACCGGGATCGGCGTCTCCCTCCACAACACTCAAAGAACGCCTTCAGGACCGCCTTCAGGACCGCAGATACAAACGAACAAGTAAGTCGGGGAGAGATTCGGGGATTGCTTTTTTCCAGCTCTCGACGTTTGTTAGCAATTATAAGCAAACTCATTTATCCGTCTGGAATGGGGGTTTTCATCCAATTGTGGAGCGCTGGACGAGCGGCTTCTAGCAGTGCTCACACAGCCGCCATCTTGCCCTGTTTTAATCCATTTTCTCCGGGTTGTTTTTCAATCCTCAATATTTTCTGGGGTCAGCCCTCTAAAAGAGTCCCAGGTCTTCTGATTCACCCAGTTCCACCTCTGGATCTCGTTTCCGATTCCCTGAACATGGTTCCCCTTTTCCTGCGCTTACGAGAAAATTATCCGAAGACGAAGTTAGGGGAGGAAAAGTACGACCTCACACCAGTTTGAGTTTGGATACTTGTGAACTCTATTTCATAAAACTACAGAAAGGAATAGAACGAGGAAGATTCACCAGTTTGGAGGCAAGGTATACAATAACGCCAGTCAAGAAAGAAGGGAAAAAGAAGGGGCGGTGCCGGTCAGGAAAACGGAAAGGAGATACAGAGGTGGAACTGGGAGAATCAGAAGACCTGGGAGTCTATAGAGGGCTGACCCCAGAAACAGACTGAGCATTGAAAAACAACCTCCCCCTTCACAAGCTGTCAGTCTCTCCTCCTTTACACACTGACATACACCCCTTCTCCTTTACACACTGTCAGTCTCCCCTCCTCCTTTACACACTCTCAGTCTCTCCTTCCTTACACATTCTCAGTCTCTCCTTCCTTACACACTGTCAGTCTCTCCTTCCTTACACATTGACATACACCCCTCCTCCTCCTTTACAGGCTGTCAGTCTCTCCTCCTTTACACACTGTCAGTCTCTCCTCCTCCTTTACACACTGACATACACCCCTCGTCCTTTACACGCTGTCCGTCTCTCCTTCTCCTTTACACACTGACATACACCCCTCCTCCTTTACACACTGTCAGTCTCCCCTCCTCCTTTACACACTGTCAGTCACTCCTCCTTCACACGCTGTCAGTCTCTCCTCCTCCTTTACACGCTGTCAGTCTCTCCTCCTCCTTTACACGCTGTCAGTCTCCCCTCCTCCTTTACACACTGACATACACCCCTCCTCCTTTACACGCTGTCCGTCTCTCCTCCTCCTTTACACGCTGTCAGTCTCTCCTCCTTTACACGCTGTCAGTCTCTCCTCCTTTACATGCTGTCAGTCTCTCCTCCTCCTTTACACGCTGTCAGTCTCTCCTCCTTTACATGCTGTCAGTCTCTCCTCCTCCTTTACACACTGTCAGTCTCTCCTCCTCCTTTACACACTGTCAGTCTCTCCTCCTTTACATGCTGTCAGTCTCTCCTCCTCCTTTACACACTGTCAGTCTCTCCTCCTCCTTTACACGCTGTCAGTCTCTCCTGCTTTACATGCTGTCAGTCTCTCCTCCTCCTTTACACGCTGTCAGTCTCTCCTCCTTTACATGCTGTCAGTCTCTCCTCCTTTACACGCTGTCAGTCTCTCCTCCTCCTTTACACACTGTCAGTCTCTCCTCCTTTACATGCTGTCAGTCTCTCCTCCTCCTTTACACGCTGTCAGTCTCTCCTGCTTTACATGCTGTCAGTCTCTCCTCCTCCTTTACACGCTGTCAGTCTCTCCTCCTTTACATGCTGTCAGTCTCTCCTCCTCCTTTACACACTGTCAGTCTCTCCTCCTTTACATGCTGTCAGTCTCTCCTCCTCCTTTACACACTGTCAGTCTCTCCTCCTTTACATGCTGTCAGTCTCTCCTCCTCCTTTACACACTGTCAGTCTCTCCTCCTTTACATGCTGTCAGTCTCTCCTCCTCCTTTACACACTGTCAGTCTCTCCTCCTTTACATGCTGTCAGTCTCTCCTCCTCCTTTACACACTGTCAGTCTCTCCTCCTCCTTTACACGCTGTCAGTCTCTCCTGCTTTACATGCTGTCAGTCTCTCCTCCTCCTTTATACGCTGTCAGTCTCTCCTCCTTTACACACTGTCAGTCTCTCCTCCTTTACATGCTGTCAGTCTCTCCTCCTTTACATGCTGTCAGTCTCTCCTCCTCCTCCTTTACACATTGTCAGTCTCTCCTCCTTCACACGCTGTCAGTCTCTCTCCCTCCTTCACACGCTGTCAGTCTCTCCTCCTCCTTTACACACTGTCAGTCTCTCCTCCTCCTTTACACACTGTCAGTCTCTCCTCCTTTACATGCTGTCAGTCTCTCCTCCTCCTTTACACGCTGTCAGTCTCTCCTCCTCCTTTACACGCTGTCAGTCTCTCCTCCTCCTTAACACACTGTCAGTCTCTCCTCCTTTACATGCTGTCAGTCTCTCCTCCTCCTTTACACACTGTCAATCTCTCCTCCTTCACACGCTGTCAGTCTCTCTCCCTCCTTCATACGCTGTCAGTCTCTCCTCCTCCTTTACACACTTTCAGTCTCTCCTCCTCCTTTACATGCTGTCAGTCTCTCCTCCTCCTTTACACACTGACATACACCCCTCCTCCTTACACACTGTCAGTCTCTCCTCCTCCTTCACACGCTGTCAGTCCCTCCTCCTCCTCTACATGCTGTCAGTCTCTCCTCCTTTACACGCGGTCAGGCTCTCCTCCTCCTTTACTCACTGTCAGTCTCTCCTCCTTCACACGCTGTCAGTCTCTCCTCCTCCTTCACACGATGTCAGTCTCTCCTCCTCCTTTATACACTGTCAGTCTCTCCTCCTATTTTACACACTGTTAGTCTCTCCTCCTCCTTTACACACTGTCAGTCTCTCCTCCTCCTTCACACGCTGTCAGTCTCTCCTCCTCCTTTACACACTGACATACACCCCCCTCCTTACACACTGTCAGTCTCTCCTCCTCCTTCACACGCTGTCAGTCTCTCCTCCTTTAAACGCTGTCAGTCTCTCCTCCTTTACATGCTGTCAGTCTCTCCTCCTTTACACGCTGTCAGTCTCTCCTCCTCCTTTACACACTGACGTACACCCCTCCTCCATTACAGGCTGTCAGTCTCTCCTCCTCCTCCTTTACACACTCTCAGTCTCTCCTCCTTTACACACTGTCAGTCTCTCCTCCTTCACACGCTGTCAGTCTCTCCTTCTCCTTTATACACTGACATACACCCCTCCTCCATTACAGGCTGTCAGTCTCTCCTCCTCCTCCTTTACATACTCTCAGTCTCTCCTCCTCCTTTACACACTGTCAGTCTCTCTTCCTCCTCCTTTACACACTCTCAGTCTCTCCTCCTCCTTCACACGCTCTCAGTCTCTTCTCCTCCTCTACACGCTGTCAGACTCTACTCTTTACAGGCTGTCAGTCTCTCCTCCTTTACAGGCTGTCAGTCTCTCCTCCTCCTTTACACGCTGTCAGTCACTCCTCCTCCTTTACACGCTCTCAGTCTCTCCTTCCTTACACACTGACATACACCCCTCCTCCTCCTTTACACTGTCAGTCTCTCCTCCTCCTTCACACGCTGTCAATAACTCCTCCTCCTTTACAGGCTGTCAGTCTCTCCTCCTCCTTTACACGCTGTCAATCACTCCTCCTCCTTTACACGCTGTCCGGCTCTCCTTCTCCTTTACACACTGACATACTCCCCTCCTCCTTTACACACTGTCAGTCTCCCTCCTCCTTTACACACTGTCAGTCTCTCCTCCTCCTTTACACACTGACATACACCCCTCCTCCTTTACACGCTGTCCGTCTCTCCTCCTCCTTTACAAGCTGTCAGTCTCTCCTCCTCCTTCACACGCTGTCAGTCTCTCCTTCCTTACACGCTGTCAGTCTCTCCTTTACAGGCTGTCAGTCTCTCCTCCTCCTTTACATGCTGTCAGTCTCTCCTCCTCCTTCACACACTGTCAGTCTCTCCTCCTCCTTTACACGCTGTCAGTCTCTCCTCCTCCTTTACACACTGTCAGTCTCTCCTCCTTCACACGCTGTCAGTCTCTCCTCCTCCTTCACACGCTGTCAGTCTCTCCTCCTCCTTTATACACTGTCAGTCTCTCCTCCTCTTTTACACACTGTCAGTCTCTCCTCCTCCTTTACACACTGTCAGTCTCTCCTCCTCCTTCACACGCTGTCAGTCTCTCCTCCTCCTTTACACACTGTCAGTCTCTCCTCCTCCTTCACACGCTGTCAGTCTCTCCTCCTCCTTTACACACTGACATACACCCCCCTCCTTACACACTGTCAGTCTCTCCTCCTCCTTCACACGCTGTCAGTCTCTCCTCCTCCTTTAAACGCTGCCAGTCTCTCCTCCTTTACATGCTGTCAGTCTCTCCTCCTTTAAACGCTGTCAGTCTCTCCTCCTCCTTTAAACGCTGTCAGGCTCTCCTCCTCCTTTACAAGCTGTCAGTCTCTCCTCCTCCTTTACACGCTGTCAGTCTCTCCTCCTTTACACACTGTCAGTCTCTCCTCCTCCTTTACACACTGACATACACCCCTCCTCCATTACAGGCTGTCAGTCTCTCCTCCTCCTCCTTTACACACTGTCAGTCTCTCTTCCTCCTCCTTCACACGCTGTCAGTCTCTCCTTCTCCTTTACACACTGACATACACCCCTCCTCCTTTACAGGCTGTCAGTCTCTCTTCCTCCTCCTTTACACACTCTCAGTATCTCCTCCTCCTTCACACGCTCTCAGTCTCTCCTCCTCCTTTACACGCTGTCAGACTCTCCTCTTTACAGGCTGTCAATCTCTCCTCCTTTATAGGCTGTTAGTCTCTCCTCCTCCTTTACACGCTGTCAGTCACTCCTCCTCCTTTACACGCTCTCAGTCTCTCCTTCCTTACACACTCTCAGTCTCTCCTTCCTTACACACTGACATACACCCCTCCTCCTCCTTTACACTGTCAGTCTCTCCTCCTCCTTCACACGCTGTCAATCACTCCTCCTCCTTTACAGGCTGTCAGTCTCTCCTCCTCCTTCACACGCTGTCAGTCTCTCCTTCCTTACACGCTGTCAGTCTCTCCTTTACAGGCTGTCAGTCTCTCCTCCTCCTTTACATGCTGTCAGTCTCTCCTCCTCCTTCGCACACTGTCAGTCTCTCCTTCTTCACACGCTGTCAGTCTCTCCTCCTCCTTCACACACTGTCAGTCTCTCCTCCTCCTTTACACGCTGTCAGTCTCTCCTCCTCCTTTACACACTGTCAGTCTCTCCTCCTTCACACGCTGTCAGTCACTCCTCCTTCACACGCTGTCAGTCTCTCCTCCTCCTTTATACACTGTCAGTCTCTCCTCCTCTTTTACACACTGTCAGTCTCTCCTCCTCCTTTACACACTGTCAGTCTCTCCTCCTCCTTCACACGCTGTCAGTCTCTCCTCCTCCTTTACACACTGTCAGTCTCTCCTCCTCCTTCACACGCTGTCAGTCTCTCCTCCTCCTTTACACACTGACATACACCCCCCTCCTTACACACTGTCAGTCTCTCCTCCTCCTTCACACGCTGTCAGTCTCTCCTCCTCCTTTAAACGCTGTCAGTCTCTCCTCCTTTACATGCTGTCAGTCTCTCCTCCTTTAAACGCTGTCAGTCTCTCCTCCTCCTTTAAACGCTGTCAGTCTCTCCTCCTCCTTTACACGCTGTCAGTCTCTCCTCCTTTACACGCTGTCAGTCTCTCCTCCTCCTTTACACACTGACATACACCCCTCCTCCATTACAGGCTGTCAGTCTCTCCTCCTCCTCCTTTACACACTCTCAGTCTCTCCTCCTCCTTTACACACTGTCAGTCTCTCCTCCTCCTCCTTCACACGCTGCCAGTCTCTCCTTCTCCTTTACACACTGAGATACACCCCTCCTCCTTTACAGGCTGTCAGTCTCTCTTCCTCCTCCTTTACACACTCTCAGTCTCTCCTCCTCCTTCACACGCTCTCAGTCTCTCCTCCTCCTTTACACGCTGTCAGACTCTCCTCTTTACAGGCTGTCAGTCTCTCCTCCTTTACAGGCTGTCAGTCTCTCCTCCTCCTTTACACGCTGTCAGTCACTCCTCCTTTACACGCTCTCAGTCTCTCCTTCCTTACACACTCTCAGTCTCTCCTTCCTTACACACTGACATACACCCCTCCTCCTCCTTTACACTGTCAGTCTCTCCTCCTCCTTCACACGGTGTCAATCACTCCTCCTCCTTTACAGGCTGTCAGTCTCTCCTCCTCCTTTACACGCTGTCAATCACTCCTCCTCCTTTACACGCTGTCCGTCTCTCCTTCTCCTTTACACACTGACATACTCCCCTCCTCCTTTACACGCTGTCAGTCTCCCTCCTCCTTTACACACTGTCAGTCTCTCCTCCTCCTTTACACACTGACATACACACCTCCTCCTTTACACGCTGTCCGTCTCTCCTCCTCCTTTACAAGCTGTCAGTCTCTCCTCCTCCTTCACACGCTGTCAGTCTCTCCTTCCTTACACGCTGTCAGTCTCTCCTTTACAGGCTGTCAGTCTCTCCTCCTCCTTTACATGCTGTCAGTCTCTCCTCCTCCTTCACACACTGTCAGTCTCTCCTTCTTCACACGCTGTCAGTCTCTCCTCCTCCTTCACACACTGTCAGTCTCTCCTCCTCCTTTACACGCTGTCAGTCTCTCCTCCTCCTTTACACACTGTCAGTCTCTCCTCCTTCACACACTGTCAGTCTCTCCTCCTCCTTTACACGCTGTCAGTCTCTCCTCCTCCTTTACACTGTCAGTCTCTCCTCCTCCTTTACACTGTCAGTCTCTCCTCCTCCTTTACACTGTCAGTCTTTCCTCCTCCTTTACACACTGTCAGTCTCTCCTTCCTTACACACGGACATACACCCCTCCTCCTTTACACTGTCAGTCTCTCCTCCTCCTTTACACTGTCAGTCTCTCCTCTTCCTTTACACACATCAAGTCTCTCCTTTACACGCTGTCAGTCTCTCCTCCTCCTTTACACTGTCAGTCTCTCCTCCTCCTTTACACTGTCAGTCTCTCCTCTTCCTTTACACACATCAAGTCTCTCCTTTACACACAGTCAGTCTCTCCTCCTCTTTTACACAGTCTCTCCTCCTCCTTTACAGTCAGTCTCTCCTCCTCTGTTAAACATTGTTAGTCACTCATCCTCCTTTACACGCTGTCAGTCTCTCCTCCTTCACACACTGTCAGTCTCTCCTCCTCCTTTACACGCTGTCAGTCTCTCCTCCTCCTTTACACTGTCAGTCTCTCCTCCTCCTTTACACTGTCAGTCTCTCCTCCTCCTTTACACTGTCAGTCTTTCCTCCTCCTTTACACACTGTCAGTCTCTCCTTCCTTACACACGGACATACACCCATCCTCCTTTACACTGTCAGTCTCTCCTCCTCCTTTACACTGTCAGTCTCTCCTCTTCCTTTACACACATCAAGTCTCTCCTTTACACGCTGTCAGTCTCTCCTCCTCCTTTACACTGTCAGTCTCTCCTCCTCCTTTACACTGTCAGTCTCTCCTCTTCCTTTACACACATCAAGTCTCTCCTTTACACACAGTCAGTCTCTCCTCCTCTTTTACACAGTCTCTCCTCCTCCTTTACAGTCAGTCTCTCCTCCTCTGTTAAACATTGTTAGTCACTCATCCTCCTTTACACGCTGTCAGTCTCTCCTCCTTTACACACTCTCAGTCTCTTTTCCTTACACACTCTCAGTCTCTCCTTCCTTACACACTCTCAGTCTCTCCTTCCTTACACACTGACATACACCCCTTCTCCTCCTTTACAGGCTGTCAGTCTCTCCTCCTTTACATACTCTCAGTCTCTCCTTCCTTACACCCTGACATACACACCTCATTCTCCTTAACAGGCTGTCAGTCTCTCCTCCTTTACACACTTTGTCTCTCCTTCACACACTGACATACACCCCTTCTCCTCCTTTACAGGCTGTCAGTCTCTCCTCCTTTACATACTCTCAGTCTCTCCTTCCTTACACACTGACATACACCCCTCCTCCTCCTTTACAGGCTGTCAGTCTCTCCTCCTTTACACACTCTCAGTCTCTTTTCCTTACACACTCTCAGTCTCTCCTTCCTTACCCACTCTCAGTCTCTCCTTCCTTACACACTGACATACACCCCTTCTCCTCCTTTACAGGCTGTCAGTCTCTCCTCCTTTACATACTCTCAGTCTCTCCTTCCTTACACCCTGACATACACACCTCCTCCTCCTTTACAGGCTGTCAGTCTCTCCTCCTTTACACACTCTCAGTCTCTCCTTCCTTACACACTGACATACACCCCTCCTCCTTTAAAGGCTGTCAGTCTTTCCTCCTCCTTTACAACCTCTCAGTCTCTCCTTCCTTACACACTGTCAGTCTCTCCTTCCTTACACACTGACATACACCCCTCCTCCTCCTTTACAGGCTGTCAGTCTCTCCTCCTTTACACACTCAGTCTCTCCTTTCTTACACCCTGACATACACCCCTCCTCCTCCTTTAAAGCCTGTCAGTCTCTCCTCCTCCTTTACACGCTGTCAGTCTCTCCTCCTCCTTCACACACTGTCAGTCTCTCCTCCTCCTTCACGCGCTGTCAGTCTCTTCTCCTTTACATGGTGTCAGTCTCTCCTCCTTCACATACTGACATGCACCCCTCCTCCTTCACACTGTCAGTCTTTCCTTCTCCTTTATACGCTGTCAGTCTCTCCTCTTCCTTTACACACAGTCAGTCTCTCCTTTACACGCTGTCAGTCTCTCCTCCTCCTTTACACACTGTCAGTCTCTCCTTCCTTACACGCTGTCAGTCTCTCCTTTACAGGCTGTCAGTCTCTCCTCCTCCTTTACATACTGTCAGTCTCTCCTCCTCCTTTACACGCTGTCAGTCTCTCCTCTTCCTTCACACACTGTCAGTCTCTCCTCCTCCTTTACACTGTCCGTCTCCCCTCCTTTACACGTTGTCAGTCTCTCCTCCTTCACACGCTGTCAGTCTCTCCTCCTCCTTCACACGCTGTCAGTCTCTCCTCCTCCTTCACACACTGTCAGTCTCACCTCCTCCTTTACACAGTCAGTCTCTCCTCCTTCACACGCTGTCAGTCTCTCCTCCTCCTTTACATGCTGTCAGTCTCTCCTCCTCCTTTACACTGTCAGTCTCTCCTCTTCCTTTACACTGTCAGTCTCTCCTCCTCCTTTACACTGTCAGTCTTTCCTCCTCCTTTACACACTGTCAGTCTCTCCTTCCTTACACAGTGACATACACCCCTCCTCCTTTACACGGTCAGTCTCTCCTCCTCCTTTACACTGTCAGTCTCTCCTCTTCCTTTACACACAGTCAGTCTCTCCTTTACATGCTGTCAGTCTCTCCTCCACCTTTACACACAGTCAGTCTCTCCTTTACACACTGTCAGTCTCTCCTCCTCTTTTACACACAGTCAGTCTCTCTTCGTCCTTTACACACAGTCAGTCTCTCCTCCTCCTTTACACACAGTCAGTCTCTCCTCCTCTGTTACACATTGTTAGTCACTCCTCCTCCTTTACACGCTGTCAGTCTCTTCTCCTTTACACACTTTCAGTCTCTCCTTGCTTACACACTGACATACACTCCTCCTCCTTTACAGGCTGTCAGTCTTTCCTCCTCCTTT
This sequence comes from Calotriton arnoldi, assembly GCA_963921515.1. Classification (NCBI taxonomy): domain Eukaryota; kingdom Metazoa; phylum Chordata; class Amphibia; order Caudata; family Salamandridae; genus Calotriton; species Calotriton arnoldi. Next base: position 558,410 of record CAWUFW010007219.1, read on the forward strand.
ACACACTCTCAGTCTCTCCTTCCTTACACACTCTCAGTCTCTCCTTCCTTACACACTGACATACACCCCTCCTCCTTCTTTACACTATCAGTCTCTCCTCCTCCTTTACATGCTGTCAGTCTCTCCTCCTTTACACTGTCAGTCTCTCCTTCTCCGTTACACGCTGTCAGTCACTCCTCCTCCTTTACACGCTCTCAGTCTCTCCTCCTCCTTTACACTGTCAGTCTCTCCTCCTCCTTTACACTGTCAGTCTCTCCTTCTCCTTTACACACTGTCAGTCTCTCCTCCTCCTTTACAATGTCAGTCTCTCATCCTCCTTTACACGCTGTCAGTCTCTCCTCCTTTACACACTGTCAGTCCCTCCTCCTCCTTTACACGCTGTCAGTCTCTCCTTTACACGCTGTCAGTCTCTCCTCCTTTACACGCTGTCAGTCTCTCCTCCTCCTTTACACACTTCAGTCTCTCCTCCTCCTTTACACGCTGTCAGTCTCTCTCCTTTACTTGCTGTCAGTCTCTCCACCTCCTTTACACACTGACAGGAAACATCGTTTACAACGCAGGCATTACAACGCAATGCCTTTACAACGCAACCATTATAACGCAGGTACACTTACATCGCATGATTTTACAACTCATGCCATTATTACGCATATATAGGTACAACGCATGCTTTTACAACGCATTGGTAAGGATTGTATCGTAAGTGTTTGTTATATTTTTAGATAATGCATGTTAAATAATTTAAGTAATATTTATTTATAAAATATAATAATTTATTTATAGTTAATTAGTTTTTATATATTTATATTGTTATTTAAGAGTTAATATGTTTGTTAATATATAATTTATGGAATAGTTATAAGTTTTGAGTATATTAATACTCAGGTATTAATATTAATGCTACTGTTATAATTATTATGGAAACATTTACAGAAAAGTTATTTTTAAATATAAGATAAAATTTTTATAATACTCAGGTATTAATTTTGTTGGTAAATATTTAATTTTGATGATAATTATTTACTTAATTTTAAGGTTTAGGTTAAAATTATTAGTAAATTAATACTCAGGTATAAATAATGTTTAGAAGTATTTATTTGTCTTGTAAAAACTTAAAGAAAGTATTATTAAAAACGAATTAAATATTAATCAATATTTTAAATAAAAAAGTACAGAGAGAAAAATAAAGTTACTGTTAGGTTTAAATACTAATTTTGTTAATAGTAAATTGTGATTAATGATATATATATTTTAATGTAAAGTATATGCAATTAATTATTAATAAATGTAAAAAAATAATACATATATATATATAAAAAGTTTAAATTTAAAAATCATTATTTGGTATTTTATCTTTTTATTAAAGGTAAATATACATGTACAAAGAAATAGGAAACAGGTAATTTCTTTTTAGAGTTATTTATTGTTAATTTAATATTTTTAGAATCATTGTAATAAATTCAGAAAAATATATAGAAAAATAGAGTATATATTAACACATTTGATTAAAATAGTTTTGTATTTTATTATGTAGAGTAACATTTTATAATACATTTTTTAATAAGTTTCTCACGCTTTTCCATTGTTTTCAATGAGAGAAAATGTCCTTTTTTCATTTTTACTAAAACATATGATGTCGACGCGTAGACGTAAGTTTCATCATTACGGAGATCGTCGCTGGAGAGAACAGAAGCAAGGGAGAGCTGCATTAAGGTAAGATACATTTACATTCTTAAAATACATAGGGGCCGATTCCGATTCGGGCCGGAAATCTCTCCGACCGAGCCGGACCCGGAGAGATTTCCGACCGAATCGGACCCGTGCAACCCGACCGAACGAGTACGATGCGTCTGTATGCAATCGTACTCGAGTCAGTCGGACTCCCATTGAAGTCAATGGGAGCCGGGCGTACAACGCGTACGCGGGCTCCCATTGCCTCAATGGGTGCGAGGCGAACAAGGGCGCCCCCTACAGCGGGTACGCGGCGAAGCGACTCGCGCCGTACACGCACAGGTAGGGGGGACCCATGGGTCCCCCCTGTGTGCGACTCGCGTGGCTACGCGTACAGGGGGGTCCGACACGGACTCCCAAAGTGCGGCTCCGACTGCTCTTTCGAGCCAGACGGCGCGTGTCGGTCGGACTGCTCGCGGCGCGCATCGTACTTACCCGGCCGGGGAACGTCTCCATTGCGCGGTGCGAGTCGTGTCCGAGCGAGTCGGTCGGTGCGGTTCGACCCGGGAACGAGTTAAGCAGAATCCGATTCGGAGCCCTACCGGCCGAGATCGGAATCGGCCCCATAGTGTAGTGGTAATGTTTATTGTAAGGAGAGATGAGGGCGGTATATCTATTTAGTAAATGTGTTTTACGTAGGTTTCATGTGTTTTCACAAACTAATTTCCGCCATTACATGTTGCAGTAGTAGTTCCACGTCGGGTTTTTTATTTCTAAAACTACATTTGTTAGGTTAAGTGGTTAATGGTATATATATTAAACACTTAATGAAACTAAAGTGTTTTGAAATGTGTACCTTTTTGGTTTAGCGGTAAGTTGTTTAATAAATAACACATTTTTATCAGTTTCGTGGTTAGAAGTATTTAAACTTTGGTTAAACTGTAATACACTTTGGATGTGTTCATACATTTTTTTCTACAGGACTTTGGCTGTAGGTGGATTTAATTTTTGGAATTTGTTGCGTTTTTTCTATGTAAAAAAAATAATATTTTGGGGATTTTTTTCTTGGGTTTCCTGATTTTGGATTTCTAGTGATATCGAAATGTTATTGGATTTCGATTAGAAGTGGATTGCAACGTTGGAATTTGTTGCGTTTTTTCAGAAGAAAAATAAATTTTTCGGTTTTTTTTATTGGGTGCGTATTTTAACATATGCACTAATTTTAGTGTGCATATTAATATATCTTCATCGGTGATGTTTTTTTTTAATGGATTTGCTGTTATTTACTATGGATTAAAGAAAAAAAGGACTCTTGGTGAAGTAATAAATGGAATGTAAGTCCAAGAGTTGAAGATAGAAAACTTCTGAAGGTAAGAAGACCCGACTTTTATTTTTAATTTTAATATTTTTTTAATATGATCAATTGAATTAGTAGGAGTTGTTTTAGGGTAAAACAGACAAGTAAAATAAATGTGTTTTAAAAGTGTAGGATGTGTGCAAGATTATCAAGGTAGTCTGAAGCCACTGTCAACGAAAATTGTTGAATTACACCCAATAGTCTCTGACATTTCCTTAGTTCTGGTAGAAATACGTGGGTTTGGACTACCTGTTAATGATTGCGCCATTCTCATTTCTTGGAAACTTTGCTTCTTCTTCAAAATTTCCAAAAAATGATAGAAATTAGGGTGAGGTTTGCCAATTGCTTTGTTGAAGGAGTTGTGCCATCCCTCTATGGCATTGTTTGTTTTTGCTCCTCCTTCTAAGCAGGTCGAGTAACAGTTCCACCAGTCCACATGGAAACGTGGTCTCCTTCTGTGACTCGACCTGCTTAGATGGCCAATCCATGTGTCTTCAAAATAATTTAGTATAGGTGCCAATTTATCTTCATTTGTTGTAAAATATTCAGATTCAGTCATTGAAGTGTAGTATTCGTCTACACTGTCAGGAGGAACAAAGCAAAGTGCAGTTAGTTTTTTGAGTTCAAACTGCAGTTTACTGTCTGATATATAATCCTCAATTAAGGATGTTTTTTGAAGTTTGCGCCAATATGCCTGAGAAAAGTGAAAGAAACATCCTTGAATTTGGGTTTCTGGATAGGTTTTTGTAATTGTATTAATCATAGATATTTCAAAGTCAATTATTACTTTTCTAGGGCTTTTGTTAGATGTTTTAGATTTTATCACTGATAAAAATTCAGTGTATGTTGAGGATTGTTTATCAGGCAGTAAACTGTATACTAAGGGAATTACTGTATTGTTAATGTATGCGTGAATAGTGTATATTTGGTTGAATGGATGGGGTGTGCTTTTAAACGTTCCATCCATCATCCAAATATCATTGTTTTCTAACCGTACTAAATGTTATGGTGTGCTGAATAGTAGGATTCTCTTTTGAGGGTTTTCGTTATCATGCAATAGGAAAGGTTCATTAGAAGCAGTAACAGAGAGTTCAGGTGGAATTATAATGTCAGAGTATGTTTGGGGTGTTACTCTTTGTGGGTTACTTGTCTGTTTTTGATGTTGAATAATTCTTCTCAAATTAGGTATTGTGGGCATACTACTTGCAACATGTGGGGGAATTTGTTGTGATACCTCCCTTAAAAGTGAACCACAGGGTTCATTGGAGGTGGATACAATATCTTTAATTTCATTTATTCTTTCACGAACTTCAATGTCCATTGCAGAGGCAGAGTGGTTATGGTCTGTGGTCCTTAAAACAGTGTCACCAAGAGTAACCGCTCTGCCTGTGCAATGGGTTGAGTAATATTGCACACACCTCCAATGACATCTGGGTTCAGATAGTCTCTCCTTATAATAAACATACCCACTGTGGTTCAGCAGCCTGTTCCCTCTTTTGCTTTGGATGCATTTTGCTTCTTTGGATGGTGTTGCCATTTTTTTCCTGTCAAGAGAAGAAAGAAATAAACAATGTTATTTATTTAAAATTTAGTGATATATTCCTGTTTAGAGGGAAAATGACAGTCTGTTTATATTAGTTTTTTCATTGTTTACAATGTATGCATTTTTAATATCTGGTTATTGTTTTTATTTTGATGTATCTCTATTTTTGTTGTATTTCAACATAAACAATCCTGCTTTATTGGGAGGAAGGAAATTTAATTAATTGTATAGGAAAACAAATCAATTTATCTTACCTTTGAATTAGATGTTGCAATGTTCTTTTGTTTTGGAAATTAAGGGGTCGATTCCGATCTCGGCCGGTAGGGCACCGAATCGGATTCGGCTTAACCGGATCCGATTCGGAGCCCTATTTCCCGACTGATTCGTACGTGCGTCCGGGCGAGCGAGTACGGTGCGTGCGCTCGCGAAATCTCCGACCGACTCGTTCGCAGGACCCGACCGCTCTGACCGACTCGCACGGGGACGACGCGCACCGCGCAATGGAGACGTTCCCCGGCCGGGTAAGTACGATGCGCACCTCGACCGCTCCGACCGACTCGCGCAGTCCGGCTCCAAGGAGCTGTCGGAGCCGCACTTTGGGGGTCCGTGTCGGACCCCCCTGGAAGCGTAGGCGCGCGAGTCGCACACAGGGGGGACCCATGGGTCCCCCCTACACGTGCATGTACGGCACGACCCGCATCAATGCGAACACGGTGTAGGGGGCGCCCTTGTTCGCGTCGTGCCCATTGAGTCAATGGGAGCCCGTGTACGTGTCGTACGACTGGCTCCCATTGACTTCAATGGGAGTCCGACCGAATCGAGTCCGATAGCATACGTGCGCATCGTACTCGTTCGGTCGGACTGCTAGAGTCCGATTCGGTCGGAAATCTCTCCGGGTCCGGCTCGGTCGGGGAGATTTCCGGCCTGAATCGGAATCGGCCCCTTAGTTGTGGTTTTCCGTGTTTCTGAAAATAAAAATATATTTTGAGTTTTATTAGGTATATGTAGTTTACTGGTGAAGTTTCCTAGTGAGAATACAATATTTGTTGATATTTGTTGGCTTTTGTTTTTGTAATCTTACCTTTATAAAAATTTATTAGGTTGTTTTTCCTTTTATTTAATATTTTGAGTTGTTTTGTGGTCTGAAAAAGATTACAGAAAATTAATGTTAGTGTATTAAAAATTTGTTATCTAATTTCTCTGAAATATAATAGCATATTTTTGGTTAAGGGACAATATAATCGTGTTTTATAATTATATACAATGTACTTTTTTTGATGCCAAGATTTAAATTTGTGTTTATCTGTCAACATTTCTTATTCAAGTATAATCAATTTATTTACCTGTTATATGTCTTTTTGTGTGGGAGATAAAATATCATTTTCTGGAAAATAATTTCAGTACAGATTAAAATGTAAATAATTATTGATGTGGAAATTACCTTGCTTTGGTCTGTTTTTTTCTTATTGTTTGAAGGCTTGAAAGCTGGAAAAAAAAATTGAACATTGTTAATATTTTATGTTGATAATGTATTTTGTGTTTGTATGTTTTCTCATTTATTTGCTTCTCCTTAGTTGGTTATATTTGAGAGAATTACCTTGGTATATGATTTTGCTGCTGTCCAGTGGATTTTGATATTTCTTTGTTGAGATGTTGTTTATTTTTGATGTTGTATTGCAGTAATCTGTTGATATTAAAAAAAAATTGAGTAGAAATTGTAATTTTAACTTTTTAATATTATGCATGTTTATTGAAAGAAGCAGCTTTTGGAGTAAGATATTTCTTTTCATCTCATCACTATCCAGCATTTTCTTTGAGTCAAGCATATTTTAGAGTAGGTATAGTAATATAAATATACTAGTATCATGCACATTTTCTGAATAAAGCATCCTTTGGAGTAGGAATAGTAATTTTAACATAAACACTATCCAGCATTTTCTCTCAGGTAAGCAACGTTTGGAGTTGGAATAGTTATTTTAAGCTAAACACTATCCAGCATTTTCTCTCAGGCAAGCATCCTTTGGAGTAGGAATAGTAATTTTAACATAAACACTATCCAGCATTTTCTCTCAGGCAAGCATCCTTTGGAGTAGGAATAGTAATTTTAACCTAAACACTATCCAGCATTTTCTCTCAGGCAAGCACCTTTTGCAGTTGGAATAGTTATTTTAACCTAAACACTATCCAGCATTTTCTCTCAGGCAAGCATCCTTTGGAGTAGGAATAGTAATTTTAACCTAAACACTATCCAGCATTTTCTCTCAGGTAAGCAACGTTTGGAGTTGGAATAGTTATTTTAAGCTAAACACTATCCAGCATTTTCTCTCAGGTAAGCAACGTTTGGAGTTGGAATAGTTATTTTAAGCTAAACACTATCCAGCATTTTCTCTCAGGCAAGCATCCTTTGGAGTAGGAATAGTAATTCTAACCTAAACACTATCCAGCATTTTCTCTCAGGTAAGCAACGTTTGGAGTTGGAATAGTTATTTTAAGCTAAACACTATCCAGCATTTTCTCTCAGGCAAGCATCCTTTGGAGTAGGAATAGTAATTCTAACCTAAACACTATCCAGCATTTTCTCTCAGGTAAGCAACGTTTGGAGTTGGAATAGTTATTTTAAGCTAAACACTATCCAGCATTTTCTCTCAGGCAAGCATCCTTTGGAGTAGGAATAGTAATTTTAACCTAAACACTATCCAGCATTTTCTCTCAGGTAAGCAACGTTTGGAGTTGGAATAGTTATTTTAAGCTAAACACTATCCAGCATTTTCTCTTAGGCAAGCATCCTTTGGAGTTGGAATAGTTATTTTAACCTAAACACTATCCAGCATTTTCTCTCAGGTAAGCAACGTTTGGAGTTGGAATAGTTATTTTAAGCTAAACACTATCCAGCATTTTCTCTGAGGCAAGCATCCTTTGGAGTAGGAATAGTAATTCTAACATACTACTATCCTGCACATTTTCTGAATCAAGCACCTTTTGGAGTTCGAATAGTTATTTTAACCTAAATACTAACCAGCATTTTCTCTCAGGTAAGCAACGTTTGGAGTTGGAATAGTAATTTTAATATATTATTGTTGTGCATATCTTCTGAGTCAAACACCTTTTGGAGTTGGAAAAGTAATTTTAACTTAAACACTATCCAGCATTTTCTGTTAGGTAACTATTTTTGGAGTTAGAATAGTTATTTTAACCTAAACACTATCCAGCATTTTCTCTTAGGCAAGCACCCTTTGGAGTAGGAATAGTAATTTTAACCTAAACACTATCCAGCATTTTCTCTCAGGTAAGCAACGTTTGGAGTTGGAATAGTTATTTTAAGCTAAACACTATCCAGCATTTTCTCTCAGGCAAGCATCCTTTGGAGTAGGAATAGTTATTTTAACCTAAACACTATCCAGCATTTTCTCTCAGGTAAGCAACGTTTGGAGTTGGAATAGTTATTTTAAGCTAAACACTATCCAGCATTTTCTCTCAGGCAAGCATCCTTTGGAGTAGGAATAGTAATTTTAACCTAAACACTATCCAGCATTTTCTCTCAGGTAAACATCCTTTGGAGTAGAAATAGTAATTTTAAGCTAAACACTATCCAGCATTTTCTCTCAGGTAAGCAACGTTTGGAGTTGGAATAGTTATTTTAAGCTAAACACTATCCAGCATTTTCTCTCAGGCAAGCATCCTTTGGAGTAGGAATAGTAATTTTAACCTAAACACTATCCAGCATTTTCTCTCAGGTAAGCAACGTTTGGAGTTGGAATAGTTATTTTAACCTAAACACTATCCAACATTTTCTCTTAGGCAAGCATCCTTTTGGAGTAGGAATAGTAATTTTAATATATTATTGTTGTGCATATCTTCTGAGTCAAACACCTTTTGGAGTTGGAATAGTAATTTTAACCTAAACACTATCCAGCATTTTCTCTTAGGCAAGCATCCTTTTGGAGTAGGAATAGTAATTTTAATATATTATTGTTGTGCATATCTTCTGAGTCAAACACCTTTTGGAGTTGGAAAAGTAATTTTAACTTAAACACTATCCAGCATTTTCTGTTAGGTAACTATTTTTTGGAGTTAGAATAGTTATTTTAACCTAAACACTATCCAGCATTTTCTCTTAGGCAAGCACCCTTTGGAGTAGGAATAGTAATTTTAACCTAAACACTATCCAGCATTTTCTCTCAGGTAAGCAACGTTTGGAGTTGGAATAGTTATTTTAAGCTAAACACTATCCAGCATTTTCTCTCAGGCAAGCATCCTTTGGAGTAGGAATAGTAATTTTAACCTAAACACTATCCAGCATTTTCTCTCAGGTAAACATCCTTTGGAGTAGAAATAGTAATTTTAAGCTAAACACTATCCAGCATTTTCTCTCAGGTAAGCAACGTTTGGAGTTGGAATAGTTATTTTAAGCTAAACACTATCCAGCATTTTCTCTCAGGCAAGCATCCTTTGGAGTAGGAATAGTAATTTTAACCTAAACACTATCCAGCATTTTCTCTCAGGTAAGCAACGTTTGGAGTTGGAATAGTTATTTTAACCTAAACACTATCCAGCATTTTCTCTTAGGCAAGCATCCTTTTGGAGTAGGAATAGTAATTTTAATATATTATTGTTGTGCATATCTTCTGAGTCAAACACCTTTTGGAGTTGGAAAAGTAATTTTAACTTAAACACTATCCAGCATTTTCTGTTAGGTAACTATTTTTTGGAGTTAGAATAGTTATTTTAACCTAAACACTATCCAGCATTTTCTCTCAGGCAAGCACCTTTTGGAGTTGGAATAGTTATTTTAACCTAAACACTATCCAGCATTTTCTCTCAGGTAAGCAACGTTTGGAGTTGGAATAGTTATTTTAACCTAAACACTATCCAGCATTTTCTCTTAGGCAAGCATCCTTTTGGAGTAGGAATAGTAATTTTAATATATTATTGTTGTGCATATCTTCTGAGTCAAACACCTTTTGGAGTTGGAAAAGTAATTTTAACTTAAACACTATCCAGCATTTTCTGTTAGGTAACTATTTTTTGGAGTTAGAATAGTTATTTTAACCTAAACACTATCCAGCATTTTCTCTCAGGCAAGCATCCTTTGGAGTAGGAATAGTAATTTTAACCTAAACACTATCCAGCATTTTCTCTCAGGTAAACATCCTTTGGAGTAGAAATAGTAATTTTAAGCTAAACACTATCCAGCATTTTCTCTCAGGTAAGCAACGTTTGGAGTTGGAATAGTTATTTTAAGCTAAACACTATCCAGCATTTTCTCTCAGGCAAGCATCCTTTGGAGTAGGAATAGTAATTTTAACCTAAACACTATCCAGCATTTTCTCTCAGGTAAGCAACGTTTGGAGTTGGAATAGTTATTTTAACCTAAACACTATCCAGCATTTTCTGTGAGGCAAGCACCCTTTGGAGTAGGAATAGTAATTTTAACCTAAACACTATCCAGCATTTTCTCTCAGGTAAGCAACGTTTGGAGTTGGAATAGTTATTTTAACCTAAACACTATCCAGCATTTTCTCTTAGGCAAGCATCCTTTTGGAGTAGGAATAGTAATTTTAATATATTATTGTTGTGCATATCTTCTGAGTCAAACACCTTTTGGAGTTGGAAAAGTAATTTTAACTTAAACACTATCCAGCATTTTCTGTTAGGTAACTATTTTTTGGAGTTAGAATAGTTATTTTAACCTAAACACTATCCAGCATTTTCTCTCAGGCAAGCACCTTTTGGAGTTGGAATAGTTATTTTAACCTAAACACTATCCAGCATTTTCTCTCAGGCAAACATCCTTTGGAGTAGAAATAGTAATTTTAATATATTATTGTTGTGCATATCTTCTGAATCAAGCACCTTTTGGAGTTGGAATAGTTATTTTAACCTAAACACTATCCAGCATTTTCTCTTAGGCAAGCACCCTTTGGAGTAGGAATAGTAATTTTAACCTAAACACTATCCAGCATTTTCTCTCAGGCAAGCATCCTTTGGAGTAGGAATAGTAATTTTAACCTAAACACTATCCAGCATTTTCTCTCAGGTAAGCAACGTTTGGAGTTGGAATAGTTATTTTAAGCTAAACACTATCCAGCATTTTCTCTCAGGCAAGCACCTTTTGGAGTTGGAATAGTTATTTTAACCTAAACACTATCCAGCATTTTCTCTCAGGCAAACATCCTTTGGAGTAGAAATAGTAATTTTAATATATTATTGTTGTGCATATCTTCTGAATCAAGCACCTTTTGGAGTTGGAATAGTTATTTTAACCTAAACACTTTCCAGCATTTTCTCTTAGGCAAGCACCCTTTGGAGTTGGAATAGTAATTTTAACCTAAACACTATCCAGCATTTTCTCTCAGGTAAGCAACGTTTGGAGTTGGAATAGTTATTTTAACCTAAACACTATCCAGCATTTTCTCTCAGGCAAGCATCCTTTGGAGTAGGAATAGTAATTTTAACCTAAACACTATCCAGCATTTTCTCTCAGGTAAGCAACGTTTGGAGTTGGAATAGTTATTTTAAGCTAAACACTATCCAGCATTTTCTCTCAGGCAAGCATCCTTTGGAGTAGGAATAGTAATTTTAACCTAAACACTATCCAGCATTTTCTCTCAGGTAAGCAACGTTTGGAGTTGGAATAGTTATTTTAAGCTAAACACTATCCAGCATTTTCTCTCAGGCAAGCATCCTTTGGAGTAGGAATAGTAATTTTAACCTAAACACTATCCAGCATTTTCTCTCAGGTAAGCAACGTTTGGAGTTGGAATAGTTATTTTAAGCTAAACACTATCCAGCATTTTCTCTCAGGCAAGCATCCTTTGGAGTAGGAATAGTAATTTTAACCTAAACACTATCCAGCATTTTCTCTCAGGCAAGCACCTTTTGGAGTTGGAATAGTTATTTTAACCTAAACACTATCCAGCATTTTCTCTCAGGCAAGCACCTTTTGGAGTTGGAATAGTTATTTTAACCTAAACACTATCCAGCATTTTCTCTCAGGCAAACATCCTTTGGAGTTGGAATAGTAATTTTAATCTAAACACTATCCAGCATTTTCTGTGAGGCAAGCATTCTTTGGAGTAGAAATAGTAATTTTAATATATTATTGTTGTGCATATCTTCTGAGTCAAACACCTTTTGGAGTTCGAAAAGTAATTTTAACTTAAACACTATCCAGCATTTTCTGTTAGGTAACTATTTTTTGGAGTTGGAATAGTTATTTTAACCTAAACACTATCCAGCATTTTCTCAGAGGGAAGCATAGTTTGCAGTAGGAATAGTTATTTTAACCTAAACAATATCCAGCATTTTCTCACAGGCAAGAACTCTTTGGAGTAAGAAGAGTGATTTTAATACATTATTATCATGCACATTTTCCAAATCAAGCAACTTTTGGAGTTGAAATAGTTATTTTAATGTAAACATTATCCAGCGTTTTCTCACAACCAAGCACCCTTTTTTGCACATTTTCTGAATCAAACACCTTTTGGAGTTGGAATAGTTAATTTAACTTAAACACTGTCCAGCATTTTCTCACATGCAAGCACCCTTTGGAGTAAGAATAGTAATTTTAATACATTATTATCCTGCACATTTTTGTAATCAAGTGTAAAAAAATGTTTAAACGGAAACATTATTTTAAGTTTGAATATATTTTGTAAAGTGAATAATAATTATTTTCTTTGGTGAAGTTTCATTCGTTTTAGCATTATTTACTATAAAACAACTATTTTACATTTTGTTTTAAACGAGAAAAAAAAATATGTTATGACTTACTTTGGATATATATTGTCCCAAATAGAGTATTTAGTAAAGTTGGTTGGAGGTTGTAAAGTTTTGTAACAAACTGGAAAAATAAATAATATGTTGGAATTTAGTTTATTTGCGTCTCTAAAAACTGGTTAAGAAGCTATACATTTCTATAGTTTGTACTTACTTTGAGGTTTAGCTGGCTTTCTTCGACGAGCAGAATTTGCAAAGTGTAATCCCGCGTGCAGTCTCTAGTAATTAGGTAACTACAATTTTAAAAATGGTGGATGGCTCCTTTTATACGTTTTGTTGTCTTGAACGTTATTTGAAAGTAAAATATGTTTTGCGTTTAATTTTTCTTTGTGTTTTTAATGGTGTGTGAGAATATAAATAATTATTTTGTTATGTTACTTTTCGTATCTTTTTATTTTAGTAGGTTTTAACATCCGTTTTGGCTATTTCCGGGTCACAGTAATTTAATTGAAAGAGTTGTAGGACTTTTTTTTTCCTATTCGTAAAATGGAACTTTTTTGTTGTTGTTGGTATTAGTTGTGTATTATACTGTTTTTGTTATGTGAAAATTTACGATTTATTAATAGTAGTTTAATTTGTGTTATTAAGTAGTGTTTTCATGGGGGCGCTAGAGGGCGCACGGCAAGATGGCCGCACCCTAGTGAGGCTCTGCCCGGCTGCGCCGTAATCCGACCATAATCCGCCCTACGAACCGACTATCCTGCGAGGTGTTGAAGAGTGCCTGTCTGGTGAGGGGCTCCCGAACCTGATACTACGCCTGGGGCGGCCCGAGACAGGTGGAAAGGCGATATTTCGGCAGCGGAGGTGACGGCCGCGAAAGATCCCAAGATGGCGGCGCCCGGGGTGCTCTGAGGCCCGGCGCTCCGATCGGTGACCTGTGCCCCCGCCGATGCGAGGGACCAGCGGTGCTGTGCCCAGCTGGTAGCGGTGCCCCACACTATCGCCACTGAGGACCCCAGGGGGCTGCGGCTACGAGCACCAGCGGCAGCGGAGATCGCGGCGGGCGCTGGGCTCCCCGGAGCCGAAGGTGGTGAGTGGGGCGCGGCCTGCTGCGGGCCGGCGACTGTGGAGGCGGGTGCGGGCCTGCAAGTGGATCGCGCTCTGCGGACTGCTGTAAGGCTCTGGAGTGGTACTGGTGGCCCTAACTCTACCTGTGGGACTGCTCTCTGGACGCTGCGGGAGGGGAAATTACTGGACGCAGGCCCCTGTGCTGGGGGGATCCGCGGGGGACGCAGCTGGAGTTGCGGCTGGCGGGGGGAGCGGACGGGCCCTCTCGCACGCCGCTGGAGTGAAACAACATAGCTGCAACCTACCTCCTTTAAATCCTGCTGAGGATGTGTATACTGCTCTGACCTGCGCTGACTACATCTCGGTTGCTGCCCCAGGGGGAAACGCACTAGAACCGATTGCACCGGGAGTCCATCTGGCATTGTGCGCCATAGCGCCGCACAGGCTAACACAGCCGAGCTGGGGAGTTGAATAGCGACCGGAGAACGGCGGCACTGTCAGTGGTGGCATGAAGGCGATAGACAATTCAAGGCGCTATTAATAGGTGGAGGGGCGACTGGTGCTGTGGCCTTTGAATCTGCGCAGCGGAGCCAGCGGGACCCCTGCTGTCCGTGATCATTCAGGGCTGGTTACACTTGGAGGGCGGCCCGGGTGGCCGTGGGCCGGCTAGCGAGGGCGAACCTGTCGTGAGACTACCCCCCACCCACCTGTTGATTTTGGTGTGAGCCTCTGCTCGGCTCCTGCTGGGGACCATTTTTTGCACTAGACTCCTCGATCACCCCTGTGCCAAGCTATACCACGGGGCGCCATGGGTAAAACGGACAAAACGCAACCCCGTCTCACGTTTGAGGCGCACAAATCCGCCAAGGTGTCACAGAAGGCCGCCTCGGACTCTGAGGCGGATGTGACAGAGAGGGATCCCTCGGGCCTTGAAACCACGCTCTTGGCAATGCAACGAAGCCTCCAATCAATACAGGGCACAATGGCAGCAGTTAACAACCGGCTGGACCACATGTCATCCCAATTGGAGAAGCAGAGTGCCCGCATGGGGGAGGTGGAGCAGAGAGTCTCGGCGGCTGAGGACGGACTGAGTGACGTCGCGGGGAAAGCCCTGAATATGGAAAAGGTCCTATCAGTCATCCAGGCCAAGAACAAGGACTTGGAGGCCCGCTCACGGCGTAACAACATTCGCCTTATTGGCCTGCCGGAGTCCACCAATGTGGGCCGGATGGAGATATTCATGGAGACGCTGATTTCGGACATATTTGGCAGGGAACAGCTCTCCCCCATGTTCATTGTGGAGCGAGCGCACCGTTCGCTGGCTGCTCGCCCGGCGCCCGGGGCTGCCCCGCGGCCCATTATTGCACGAGTCTTAAATTACAGGGACCGCGATGTGATACTGCGCCTGGCACGTGAGAAGGGCATCATTGACTATCAAGGGAATCGGCTCTCCTTCTTCCCAGACTTCAAGGTGGCAGTCCAGGCGGCAAGACGGGAGTTTGCCGATGTAAAAAAGTTCCTCAGGTCCGAGGAGGTCCCTTATGCTATGCTCTACCCGGCCCGCTTGAAGATAGGGCCCGACGGGGACTCTCAGATCTTTAATAACCCTAAGGCGGCTCTTGAACATGCCAAACGTCTCAAGCAACGACGACGCGATACTAACCAGCAGTCGGACACGGAGGAACACTAAGCTCTTGGGGTGCATTTCTGGTCATATTGGGGTGCTGAGCTCGTTCAGTTGATGTATAGGAGCTATTTGTCGATCATGTCCACCTTTGCCATGGAGTATTCCCCTGTCTGGGTAGCCGCTGCCTGGGCTTACGGCATTATCTATGCCACTCTTGTGGACTAGGCTTTTGTGTACTGGTGTCTGTAGGTATGGATCCAATCCCTGCGTAGCCACCTCCTACTAGATGGGAGGGCAGTTGCACTCTAGCGCCCCACATGGATACACCCCAACTGAGGTTTTCACTTTTGTTTGATGGGATGGGGTGGGGGGGGATGGAAGGGATGGCTTTAGCAAGTTGGGGATGCTGAAGTGGGTGGGGGGAGGAGGGGAACTGAGGGGGGGCACCCTCTGGCACGGTATGTTGTGTATTATATTGCCTGTTATTTCACTTCTTATTTGCACTAGACCTTCCATGGCTTTGAAATACTCCATTGTTCTGTCAGCTTACCATCCACTGACCGGATGAGTGGAAATCTGCGGCTTTTGACCTGGAACGTCCGGGGGCTTAACTCTCCAAAAAGATCAGGGCAGTGTTTGCTTACTTAGAAAGAATGACTATCCACATCGCCTTCTTACAGGAGACTCACTTAACGAATGTATCTGATAAAAATGTGGGGGCAAGATGGGCTGGACACCGGGTGGCCTCTTCCTATTCTAGTTATGCCCGAGGGGTGCTGATCTTGATAAAAAGGGGATACACTTTCAGGTTCTCCGATCTGAGACAGATGACCAGGGGCGAGTGGCAATAGTGCATGGGCTGCTGGGTGGGACGAGTGTTCTCTTTGTGAATGTGTATGGGCCGAATGTTGATGATCCGGCCTTTTTTGCAGATGTCTGGCGTCGCGTCTCTGGGTTCCCTGATGCGGAAATTATATGGGGGGGGGATTTTAATGTATGCCTGGACATGGATGCAGACCGTATGGGTAGCGAGGGGGCACGACCTAAACAGGCAGCGGAGGCTCTGCGTGGTATAATGGAGGCTGGATGCTTGAGGGATGTCTGGCGACTACAACACCCTGGCAAGCGGGAGAGTAAGTTTGTGTCGGCGGTACACGGGACCTGGTCCCGCTTGGACCTCTGGCTGGTCACTGAAGCTGCATGCCCTTGGGCGACAGGGGTGCGTCACCTGGTTCGGACACTGTCTGATCACTCTCCGGTGCTTATAGATTTGTGTGTGCCGACCTATGGGAGGCCACCTTTTCAGTGGCGACTACAGCCATCCTCCCTGACAGACCCGGTATTCAGGGCCGCGGTAGGAGAGGCGATCCGCAATTTCTTCCGGGAGCGCCGGGACTATGTGGGAGGCCTTCAAGGTTACTATTAGGGGAGTCTGCATGGGGGCACAGGCGGGGGTACTGCGCGATCTGCGGCGCAGGATCCAGAAACTGGCGGAAGATATCTCTGAGCTAGAGAGGGCATACGATGCGAATCCGATACCCGACACTCTGTCCAAGATTCGCGCCTTAGTCACGGAACATAATGACACCGCGGACCAGGAAATAAGACACAAGTCTAGGCGCAGCACTGCTAGATACTACGGTGAGGGGGGTCGGCCTAGTCGCTCGCTGGCTCGGAAGCTGACTGCACCTCGGAGCCAACCATACATCACGGAGATGCACGACGAGACGGGCGTGGCCCGCTTCGGCACGGCAGCCATCAGCGAGACCATACTTGACTATTATACTGCCCTTTATAGCAACAAAGATACGGCTCAGGCGGCAGACGTTGACGCGTACTTGGGGGATGTGGCGTTGGGTTGGCTGGCCCCAGGTCATCGGGATCATCTTACCCAGCCCTTTGATGAGGAGGATGTGAAGGTGGCTATTATGTCCCTCCCCACTGGCAAGGCTGCCGGGTTGGACGGGCTCCCGAGCGAATTTTATAAGGCATTCGCCGATGATTTGGCCCCTAGACATCTTGAAGTCTATGCGGAAGCCTACGACACCGGCCATCTCCCACCTTCGTTGCGGGAGGCTCTCCTGGTCATGCTCCTGAAACCCGACAAAGAGCCCAACCGCTGCGATTCTTATAGACCCCTCTCAATGCTTAATATTGACACCAAGATACTAGCAAAAATGATCGCTCTCCGTCTGCAGCCGCTGGTCCCCCTACTGGTGCTCCCGGACCAGTCTGGCTTTGTGCCCGCGAGATCTACGGTGCTTAATCTGCGTACTGTCTTCGCTACCTTACACTATTTTGATGCCGACTTCCAGGCCGTGGCAGTGTTGCTTGACGCAACGAAAGCGTTCGACTCCCTCTCCTGGGTATACATGTTCTCCGTCCTTACCAGAATGGGTGTCCCTCCCTTCTTTTTGCAGTGGATCAGGGTTCTTTACTCCGCCCCGGCGGCTAGGGTTCGCGTGAACGGCTGGGTGTCCTCGGAGTTCTCCATCGGTAGGGGCACGAGGCAGGGGTGCCCCCTTTCGCCGATGCTTTTCGCCCTGGCGCTGGAACCTCTGGCCTGCAAACTGCGCCAGCTCCATGCCTCTGCGGCGTTGCGTTTCAGGCTGCGACCATTGGTTGTCTCGCTATATGCGGACGATATGCTGCTGTATGTTCGTGAACCTGCGACATATCTCCCGGCCTTGCTGCGGGAATATGTCCGGTTCGAGGGCTTCTCTGGCTTGGGGATAAACTGGGCCAAGTCGTCGGTCTTTCCCCTGACGGCAGGGACCTGCGAGTTTGAACTGGACTTCCCTTTGACCTGGACTCAAGAACCAGTCAAATATCTTGGGATTTGGCTTCACAGGGATCCGGCGCAGGTAATCTCTATGAACTATGGGCGTACAATCTCTCAACTTACTGAGCGAGTGGCTCGGTGGGCTCGTCTGCCGCTTTCACTGGCGGACCGTATAGCAGTCATCAAAATGGTTATATTGCCTAAACTACTATATTTATTTGTGAATATCCCTATCCGCCTGAATGTTTCCATTTTTAAGTCTTTGCAGACGGCCCTATTGTCGTTTGTCTGGGGGGGCAAGAGGCCTCGCTGAAGCTGGGACACCTTGGTTCAACCCTTCGACCGCGGTGGTTTTGAAGCTCCTGATATGCGCCTTTACTATCTCTGCGCTCAAGCGCAGTTTGCGCATTATTGGTTCTATCCGCAGCGTCTCCTGCCCCATACCGCGATTGAGGCGGATGCGATCCTCCCGCTCCCATTAGTGGCTGCGGCTCTCTCGGGAGGGACTGGAGGTTCCCGGACGGAGATCAACCCGGTCCAGTGTACGGCTTGGGCTTGGCGGACGTTGGCACGTCGTGCGACACTAACCTACCTGTATGCCCCCAAGTTGCCAATAGCAGCGCACCCCGGCATATCTGCACTGCAGGAGCGCTTGGCGCGGACCACGTTGCAAGCCGTCGGGATCACCCAGATGGGGGACTTCTACAACCAGGGCCGATTCCGTTCGTTACGGGACGTGCAGGCGAACCGGCCTCACGATATTATGCTAGGTTTCACTTACGTGCGGGTTCGTCAGGCCATTCGGGATGTTTACCCTGGCTTCCCCGCGGAACCCCAGACGCTGCGGGCACTGCAGGCGGTGCTCGCGGGTGCGGCCCGTCAGGGGCTGATTACTAAACTCTATAATGCATCTCTTCGTGAGCGGGAGGCGGTGGCGCATCCGTCCTTTGCTAGATGGAACACGGCCCTGGGGGGGAGCCTGTCGGAGGACCACTGGTACTATTGCTGCAAATTGACTGGGCGACTGACGGCCAACTGCAACTTACGTATTATACATTTTAAATTCCTGCACCAACTTTATTATACCCCTGTACAATTGTGGAGATTTGGATTGCGAGATGATGACCGCTGTGTGCGCTGTGGACAAGCAGACGCTGACTTTTTACATCTTTCATGGGTTTGTCCAGGGATAGCTGCCTATTGGGCTCGGGTGACGGCTGTGCTCACGGATGTTGTATTGGAGAGAGTGCAATGTATGCCTGAGATGTGTCTGTTGGGCAGTGTGGCATCCCTGAAGCCGTGCAATAGAAGAATGGTTGCAGTGGCCACACTTATGGCTAAGCGGGCTGTGGCGCAGTGCTGGGGTGCAAAGGGATTACCCACGGTTCGTAAGTGGCTTAGGGATCTATCCTACTGTAGGGAGCAATTAGAAATCTATGCGGAGGAGCTGCCTGAGTCGTCCCGCCCCAAGGATATTTGGGTCCCGCTCACTCTATATCTAGCGAGTCATCCTGACCTCTAAGCTGATCTATCCTCTGAGTCTCGTGAATGGAGGTGTCCTGCCTCATTAATCCCCGGACTTCTGTCTTATCCTTATAGATGTGTCTAGTGAAAGCCAAACTGCTTCTGATTTATTTGTCATATCGTTACTGTGCTGGAGGGAGGTGGGGGGGTTTTTTCGCCTTGTTCCTATTATATACTTGGTTAATATTATTGTCTTTTCTCCATCTGGATGCTGTGGGAGGTAATATAATGCCGATATCTATCCGACTGTTCCTTCCTCCGCGACGCGGCCGGCCCTAAGTGGCTATGGGCGGCTTGCTGGGTATCCGTTTTATTTTTCTTCTGCAATGCACGGTCGCGCACTCCACGGCCGGCCCCTTTGGGGATGTAGGCATAGTGCTGTATTCTGCAATGCTTCCCTGTTTTACCTTCAATAAAGGTTTAAAAAAAAAAAAAAAAAAAAAGAAAGTAGTGTTTTCATGTTTGTGTATTTTTTGGTGTTTACATAATAAAAATTTGAAATTGTTGGTTAAATGTATGTTATGTTAAAATGTCGTAAATAAATTAGTTTATATTAATTTAAGTTTTATGTTTAATTTACATGTGTATTATGCATTTTGGAAATGTTGATTAAAATTATAAAGTAAAAAAATAATCTGAAAAAAGTACTCTAGTATTAATTTTGTTGTCCGAGTATTTTTATTAAAATAAGGTATTTTAATTAAATATTGTTATAAAATAGTATGTGTTGTAGCAATTATTTTAATAAATTTATATAAATTTTATTATCTACATTTTTAATATTAACCTAGAGTATTAATTTTAATACTAGAGTATTAATTTTAATGCTTGTGTATTAATTTTAATTATTTACGTTTTAATACACTTCCCCACCCAAAACCCCTGGTTTCCCTGCATCCCGCTCCAGGGGTTTATTATACAAAAAAAATATATATATTGTGTTGGTAATGTGTGCGTTGTTGTAGTATGCGTTGTAATGGATCATTCAATTTATTATACTATATTTGCGTTGTAATGGTATGCGTTGCAAAAACTTGCGATGTAATGGTAGTTGCGTTGTAAAAGTTGTGTTGTAAAAGAATGCGTTGTATTTGTTTGCGTTGTAACGTCATATATTCCACACTGACACTCTCTCCTCCTTTACACGCTGTCAGTCTCTCCTTCCTTACACGCTGTCAGTCTCACCTTTACAGGCTGTCAGTCTCTCCTCCTCCTTTACACGCTGTCAGTCTCTCCTCCTCCTTTACACGCTGTCAGTCTCTCCTCCTCCTTTACACACTGTCAGTCTCTCCTTCCTTACACGCTGTCAGTCTCTCCTCCTTTACAGGCTGTCAGTCTCTCCTCCTCTTTTACACGTTGTCAGTCTCTCCTCCTCCTTCACACACTGTCAGTCTCTCCTCCTTTACACGCTGTCTGTCTCTCCTCCTTCACACACTGTCAGTTTCTCCTTCCTCACACACTGACATGCAGCCCTCCTCCTTCACACTGTCAGTCTTTCCTCCTCCTTTACACACTGTCAGTCTTTCCTCTTCCTTTACACATAGTCAGTCTCTCCATTACACGCTGTCAGTCTCTCCTCTTCCTTTACACACAGTCAGTCTCTCCTTTACAGGCTGTCAGTCTCTCCTCCTCCTTTACACGCTGTCAGTCTCTCCTCCTCCTTTACACGCTGTCAGTCTCTCCTCCTCCTTTACACGCTGTCAGTCTCTCCTCCTCCTTTACACACTGTCAGTCTCTCCTTCCTTATACGCTGTCTGTCTCTCCTCCTTTACAGGCTGTCAGTCTCTCCTCCTCTTTTACAAGCTGTCAGTCTCTCCTCCTCCTTCACACACTGTCAGTCTCTCCTCCTCCTTTACACGCTGTCAGTCTCTCCTCCTTCACACACTGTCAGTTTCTCCTTCCTCACACACTGACATGCAGCCCTACTCCTTCACACTGTCAGTCTTTCCTCCTCCTTTACACACTGTCAGTCTTTCCTCTTCCTTTACACACAGTCAGTCTCTCCTTTACACGCTGTCAGTCTCTCCTCTTCCTTTACACACAGTCAGTCTCTCCTTTACACGCTGTCAGTCTCTCCTCTTCCTTTACACACAGTCAGTCTCTCCTTTACACGCTGTCAGTCTCTCCTCCTCCTTCACACTGTCAGTCTCTCTTCCTCCTTCACACACTGTCAGTCTCTCTTCCTCCTTCACACACTGTCAGTCTCTCTTCCTCCTTCACACACTGTCAGTCTCTCTTCCTCCTTCACACACTGTCAGTCTCTCCTCCTCCTTTACACGCTGTCAGTCTCTCCTCCTCCTTTACACACTGTTAGTCTCTCCTCCTCCTTTACACGCTGTCAGTCTCTCCTCCTCCTTTACACGCTGTCAGTCTCTCCTCCTCCTTTACACACTGTTAGTCTCTCCTCCTTCACACGCTGTCAGTCTCTCCTCCTCCTTTACACGCTGTCAGTCTCTCCTCCTCCTTTACACGCTGTCAGTCTCTCCTCCTCCTTTACACTGTCAGTCTCTCCTCCTCCTTTACACTGTCAGTCTCTCCTCCTTTACACTGTCAGTCTTTCCTCCTCCTTTACACACTGTCAGTCTCTCCTTCATTACACACTGACATACACCCCTCCTCCTTTACACTGTCAGTCTCTCCTCCTCCTTTACACTGTCAGTCTCTCCTCTTCCTTTACAGTCAGTCTCTCCTTTACACGCTGTCAGTCTCTCCTCTACCTTTACACAGTCAGTCTCTCCTTTACACACTCTCAGTCTCTCATCCTCTTTTACACACAGTCAGTCTCTCCTCCTCCTTTACACACAGTCAGTCTCTCCTTTACACACTCTCAGTCTCTCCTCCACTTTTACACACAGTCAGTCTCTCCTCCTCCTTTACACACAGTCTCTCCTCCTCCTTTACACACAGTCAGTCTCTCCTCCTCTGTTACACATTGTTAGTCACTCATCTTCCTTTACACACTGTCAGTCTCTCCTCCTTTACACACTGTCAGTCTCTCCTTGCTTACACACTGACATACACCCCTCCTCCTTTACAGGCTGTCAGTCTTTCCTCCTCCTTTACACACTCTCAGTCTCTCCTTCCTTACACACTCTCAGTCTCTCCTTCCTTACACACTGACATACACCCCTCCTCCTCCTTTACAGGCTGTCAGTCTCTCCTCCTTTACACACTTTCGGTCTCTCCTTCTTTACACCCTGACATACACCCCTCCTCCTCCTTTACAGGATGTCAGTGTTTCCTCCTCCTTTACACACTCTCAGTCTCTCCTTCCTTACACACTCTCCTTCTCTCCTTCCTTACACACTGACATACACCCCTCCTCCTCCTTTACAGGCTGTCAGTCTCTCCTCCTTTACACACTCTCAGTCTCTCCTTCTTCACACACTGACATACACCCCTCCTCCTTCACAGGCTGTCAGTCTCTCCTCCTTTACACACTGTCAGTCTCTGCTTCACACACTGACATACACCCCTACTCCGCCTTTACAGGCTGTCAATCTCTCCTCCTTTACACACTCTCAGTCTCTCCTTCCTTACACACTGACATACACCCCATCTCCTTTACAGGCTGTCAGTCTTTCCTCCTCCTTTACACACTCTCAATCTCTCCTTCATTACACACTCTCAGTCTCTCCTTCCTTACACACTGTCAGTCTCTCCTTCCTTACACACTGACATACACCCCTCCTCCTCCTTTACAGGCTGTCAGTCTCTCCTCCTTTACACACTCTCAGTCTCTCCTTCCTTACACCCTGACATACACCCCTCCTCCTCCTTTACCGACTGTCAGTCTCTCCTCCTTTACACACTCTCAGTCTCTCCTTCTTCACACATTGACATACACCCCTCTTCCTCCTTTACAGGCTGTCAGTCTCTCCTCCTTTACACACTCTAAGTCTCTCCTTCCTTACACACTGACATACACCCCTCCTCCTTTATAGGCTGTCAGTCTTTCCTCCTCCTTTACACACTCTCAGTCTCTCCTTCCTTACACACTGACATACACCCCTCCTCCATCTTTACAGGCTGTCAGTCTCTCCTCCTTTACACACTCTCAGTCTCTCCTTCCTTACACACTGACATACACCCCTCCTCCTTTACCGACTGTCAGTCTTTCCTCCTCCTTTACACACTCTCAGTCTCTCCTTCATTACGCACTCTCAGTCTCTCCTTCCTTACACACTGTCAGTCTCTCCTTCCTTACACACTGACATACACCCCTCATCCTCCTTTACAGGCTGTCAGTCTATCCTCCTTTACACACTCTGTCTCTCCTTCTTCACATACTGACATACACCCCTCCTCCGCCTTTACAGGCTGTCAGTCTCTCCTCCTTTACACACTCTCAGTCTCTCCTTCATTACACACTTTCAGTCTCTCCTTCCTTACACACTGTCAGTCTCTCCTTCCTTACACACTGTCAGTCTCTCCTTCTTTACACACGGACCTACACCCCTCCTCCTCCTTTACAGGCTGTCAGTCTCTCCTCCTTTACACACTCTGTCTCTCCTTCACACACTGACATACACCCCTCCTCCTCCTTTACAGGCTGTCAGTCTCTCCTCCTTTACACACTTTGTCTCTCCTTCCTTACACACTGACATACACCCCTCCTCCTCCTTTACAGGCTGTCAGTCTCTCCTCCTTTACACACGCTGTCTCTCCTTCCTTACACACTGACATACACCCCTCCTCCTCCTTTACAGGCTGTCAGTCTATCCTCCTTTACACACTCTGGGCCCGATTCTGATGCGGGTTGGAAAAGCTTCCCGACCGAGGGCCTGATTCTGATGCGGTTAGGAAGGCCTCCTAACGGCATTTGCTCCTTCCAAATCGGATTGGGAACGTGTCTTCCCGACCGAGGGCCCAATTCTGATGCGGTTAGGAACAAATGTTCCCATTGAAGTCAATGGGAGTTCAACCAAATCGTATCTGGAAGCATCCGGATGCATCCTACTCCGCCGGTCGGACTTTCCCGATCCGAGTGGGTCGGACACCATTTCCCAACCGATTCGGTCGGGAAGCTTTTCCAACCCGCATCAGAATCGGCCCCTCTGTCTCTCCTTCTTCACATACTGACATACACCCCTCATCCTCCTTTACAGGCTGTCAGTCTATCCTTTTTACACACTCTGTCTCTCCTTCTTCACATACTGACATACACCCCTCATCCTCCTTTACAGGCTGTGAGTCTATCCTCCTTTACACACTCTGTCTCTCATTCTTCACATACTGACATACACCCCTCCTCCGCCTTTACAGGCTGTCAGTCTCTCCTCCTTTACACACTCTCAGTCTCTCCTTCCTTATACACTGACATACACTCATCCTTCTCCTTTACAGGCGGTCAGTCTCTCCTCCTTTACACACTGTCAGTCTCTCCTTCTTCACACACTGACATACACCCCTCCTCCTCCTTTACAGGCTGTCAGTCTCTCCTCCTTTACACACTGTCAGTCTCTCCTTCACACACTGACATACACCTCTCCTCCTTTACAGGCTGTCAGTTTCTCCTCCTTTACACACTGTCAGTCCCTCCTTCTTCACACACTGACATACACCCCTCTTCCTCCTTTACAGGCTGTCAGTCTCTCCTCCTTTACACACTCTCAGTCTCTCCTTCCTTACACACTGACATACACCCCTCCTCCTTTACAAGCTGTCAGTCTTTCCTCCTCCTTTACACACTCTCAGTCTCTACTTCATTACACACTTTCAGTCTCTCCTTCCTTTCATACTGTCAGTCTCTCCTTCCTTACACACTGACCTACACCCCTCCTCCTCCTTTATCGGCTGTCAGTCTCTCCTCCTTTATACACTCTCAGTCTCTCCTTCCTTACACCCTGACATATACCCCTCATCCACCTTTACAGGCTGTCAGTCACTCCTCCTTTACACACTCTGTCTCTCCTTCCTTACACACTGACATACACCCCTCCTCCTCCTTTACAGGCTGTCAGTCTCTCCTCCTTTACACACTCTCAGTCTCTCCTTCCTTACACCCTGACATACACCCCTCATCCTCCTTTACAGGCTGTCAGTCTCTCCTCCTTTACACACTCTCAGTCTCTCCTTCCTTACACCCTGACATACACCCCTCATCCTCCTTTACAGGCTGTCAGTCTCTCCTCCTCCTTCATGCACTGTCAGTCTCTCCTCCTCCTTTACACGCTCAGTCTCTCCTCCTTCACACACTGTCAATCTCTCCTTCCTCACACACTGACATGCACCCCTCCTCCTTCACACTGTCAGTCTCTCCTCTTCCTTTACACATAGTCAGTCTCTCCTTTACACACTGTCAGTCTCTCCTCCTCCTTTACACGCTCAGTCTCTCCTCCTTCACACACTGTCAATCTCTCCTTCCTCACACACTGACATGCACCCCTCCTCCTTCACACTGTCAGTCTCTCCTCTTCCTTTACACATAGTCAGTCTCTCCTTTACACACTGTCAGTCTCTCCTCTTCCTTTACACATAGTCAGTCTCTCCTTTACACAGTGTCAGTCTCTCCTCTTCCTTTACACACAGTCAGTCTCTCCTTTACACGCTGTCAGTCTCTCCTCCTCCTTTACACTGTCAGTCTCTCCTCCTCCTTTACACTGTCAGTTTTTCCTCCTCCTTTACACACTGTCAGTCTCTCCTTCCTTGCACACTGACATACACCCCTCCTCCTCCTTTACAGGCTGTCAGTCTCTCCTCCTTTACACACTCTCAGTCTCTCCCTCCTTAAACACTGACATACACCCCTCCTCCTCCTTTACCGGCTGTCAGTCTCTCCTCCTTTACACACTCTCAGTCTCTCCTTCCTTACACCCTGACATACACCCCTCATCCTCCTTTACAGGCTGTCAGTCTCTCCTCCTTTACACACTCTCAGTCTCTCCTTCTTCACACACTGACATACACCCCTCCTCCTTTACAGGCTGTCAGTCTCTCCTCCTTTACACACTCTGGGGCCGATTCCGATCTTGGCCGGTAGGGCTCCGAATCGGATTCGGCTTAACCGGATCCGATTCGGAGCCCTATTTCCCGACCGGTTCGTACGCGCGTCCGGGCGGCGAGTACGATGCGAAATCGCCGACCGACCAGTCCGGGTGTCCCGACCGACTCGTTCCCGGGTCTGACCGCACCGACCGACTCGCTCGGACACGACTCGCACCGCGTAATGGAGACGTTCCCCGGCCGGGTAAGTACAATGCGCGCCGCGAGCAGTCCGACCGAGCCGCGCACTCCGGCTCCAAAGAGCAGTCGGAGCCGTACTTCGGGGGTCCGTGTCGGACCCCCCTGTACGCGTAGCCACGCGAGTCGCACACAGGGGGGACCCATGGGTCCCCCCTACCTGTGCATGTACGGGGCGAGTTGCTTCGCCGCGTACCCGCTGTAGGGGGCGCCCCTGTTCGCCTCGCACCCATTGAGGCAATGGGAGCCCGCGTACGCGTTGTACGACCGGCTCCCATTGACTTCAATGGGAGTCCGACCGACTCGAGTACGATAGCATACGGACGCATCGTACTCGTTCGGTCGGGCTGCACGGGTCCGATTCGGTCGGAAATCTCTCCGGGTCCGGCTCGGTCGGAGAGATTTCCGTCCCGAATCGGAATCGGCCCCTCTGTCTCTCCTTCTTCACACACTGACATACACCCGTCCTCCTCCTTTACAGGCTGTCAGTCTTTCCTCCTCCTTTACACACTCTCAGTCTCTCCTTCCTTACACACTGACATACACCCCTCCTTCTCCTTTACATGCTGTCAGTCTCTCCTCCTTTACACACTCTCAGTCTCTCCTTCCTTACACCCTGACATACACCCCTTCTCCTCTTTTACAGGCTGTCAGTCTTTCCTCCTCCTTTAAACACTCTCAGTCTCTCCTTCCTTACACACTCTCAGTCTCTCCTTCCTTACACACTGACATACACCCCTCCTCCTCCTTTACAGGCTGTCAGTCTCTCCTCCTTTACACACTCTGTCTCTCCTGCTTCACACACTGACATACACCACTCATCCTCCTTTACAGGCTGTCAGTCTCTCCTACTTTACACACTCTCAGTCTCTCCTTCTTCACACACTGACATACACCCCTCCTCCTTTACAGGCTGTCAGTCTCTCCTCCTTTACACACTGTCAGTCCCTCCTTCTTCACACACTGACATACACCCCTCTTCCTCCTTTACAGGCTGTCAGTCTCTCCTCCTTGTGTTAAGTATCAATGGGAAAGCGAGGACTAAAGAGCTAGTCCGTATCCCCAATGTTATTATATGTATCAAAGAGAACTAGTCTTTTTTGCGTGATAAAAAACTCAGAACTGTATGAAGGGAAAGAAAAAACTAATTTCTTTTTATGAAGCCCTCACCCACCAACCTAGTTGGTGGCATGCTTCATCATCGGGCCCACTCAGTGACACCGAATGTGTCCCGAGTGTGCTACAACGCCTGTGTTACAGCGGAGCTGGTATAGTGCTGAATGTTCAGTGCTGGTGAAGTGAAAGTGAAAAGTTAAAAACTGTCCAGTGGTCCCAATACCCAGAGAGTTTACCTTTAATATATGGGCCCCTGGCAGTATTAAAAAATAAGGCAGGGGATGTGGATGGAGTAATAGTTAGGAACTCCTACATCCAGTGGGTGGTCTACATGTTTCAGCCAGGCCTTTCATTATATACTGGCTTTCCTCAGGACCTTAAATATGTGTGAAAATGTGAGATCTACACTAAAATACGTGTTATTGACCTAAAATGTGTTGCACGCGCTAAGGTGCACTATGTGCAAGAAGGGGTTTCCCTCTCGAAGCATTCGCTAGCGATTTGCAGCGAGTGCCCCATGAGATTCCGGCAGGGGTTCTGACTTACATCGTTGGTCAAGACCCTCATGAAAACCTGTTGTGCTGCACTCTCAGTCTCTCTTTCATTACACACTCTCAGTCTCTCCTTCCTAACACACTGTCAGTCTCTCCTTCCTTACACACTGACCTACACCCCTCCTCCTCCTTTACCGGCTGTCAGTCTCTCCTCCTTTACACACTCTTAGTCTCTCCTTCCTTACACCCTGACATACACCCCTCATCCTCCTTTACAGGCTGTCAGTCTCTCCTCCTTTACACACTCTGTCTCTCCTTCTTTACACACTGACATACACCCCTCCTCCGCCTTTACAGGCTATCAGTCTCTCCTCCTTTACACACTCTCAGTCTCTCCTTCCTTACACAATGACATACACACCTCCTCCTTTACAGGCTGTCAGTCTTTCCTCCTTTACACACTCTCAGTCTCTCCTTCCTTACACACTGTCAGTCTCTCCTTCCTTACACACTGACATACACCCCTCCTCCTCCTTTACAGGCTGTCAGTCTCTCCTCCTTTACACACTCAGTCTCTCCTTCCTTACACCCTGACATACACCCCTCCTCCTCCTTTACAGGCTGTCAGTCTTTCCTCCTCCTTTACCGGCTGTCAGTCTGTCCTCCTTTACACACTCTCAGTCTCTCCTTCCTTACACCCTGACATACACCCCTCATCCTCCTTTACAGGCTGCCAGTCTCTCCTCCTTTACACACTCTCAGTCTCTCCTTCCTTACACACTCTCAGTCTCTCCTTCCTTACACACTGACATACACCCCTCCTCCTTTACAGGCTGTCAGTCTTTCCTCCTCCTTTACACACTCTCAGTCTCTCCTTTCTTACACACTGTCAGTCTCTCCTTCCTCACACACTGACATTCATCCCTCCTCCTCCTTTACAGGCTGTCAGTCTCTCCTCCTCCTTCACGCACTGTCAGTCTCTCCTCCTCCTTTACACGCTCAGTCTCTCCTCCTTCACACACTGTCAGTCTCTCCTTCCTCACACACTGACATGCACCCCTCCTCCTTCACACTGTCAGTCTCTCCTCTTCCTTTACACACAGTCAGACTCTCCTTTGCACGCTGTCAGTCTCTCCTCCTCCTTTACACACAGTCAGTCTCTCCTTTACACGCTGTCAGTCTCTCCTCCTCCTTTACACACTGTCAGTCTCTCCTTCCTTACACGCTGTCAGTCTCTCCTCATTTACAGGCTGTCAGTCTCTCCTCCTCCTTTACACACTGTCAGTCTCTCCTCCTCCTGCACACACTGTCAGTCTCTCCTCCTCCTGCACACACTGTCAGCCTCTCCTCCTTTACACGCTGTCAGTCTCTCCTCCTTCACACGCTGTCAGTCTCTCCTCCTTCACACACTGTCAGTCTCTCCTCCTTTACACGCTGTCAGTCTCTTCTCCCCCTTTACACTGTCAGTCTCTCCTCCTCCTTTACACACTGTCAGTCTCTCCTTCCTTGCACACTGATATACACCCCTCCTCCTCCTTTACAGGCTGTCAGTCTCTCCTCCTTTAACCACTGTCAGTCTCTCCCTCCTTACACACTGACATACACCCCTCCTCCTTCACAGGCTGTCAGTCTTTCCTCCTCCTTTACACACTCTCAGTCTCTCCTTCCTTACACACTCTCAGTCTCTCCTTCCTTACACACTGACATACACCCCTCCTCCTCCTTTACAGGCTGTCAGTCTCTCCTCCTTTACACACTCTGTCTCTCCTTCTTCACACACTGACATACACCACTCCTCCTCCTTTACAGGCTGTCAGTCTCTCCTCCTTTACACACTGTCAGTCTCTCCTTCACACACTGACATACACCCCTCCTCCTTTACAGGCTGTCAGTTTCTCCTCCTTTACACACTGTCAGTCCCTCCTTCTTCACACACTGACATACACCCCTCTTCCTCCTTTACAGGCTGTCAGTCTCTCCTCCTTAACACACTCTCAGTCTCTCCTTCCTTACACACTGACATACACCCCTCCTCCTTTACAGGCTGTCAGTCTTTCCTCCTCCTTTGCACACTCTCAGTCTCTCCTTCA
This sequence comes from Calotriton arnoldi, assembly GCA_963921515.1. Lineage (NCBI taxonomy): Eukaryota > Metazoa > Chordata > Amphibia > Caudata > Salamandridae > Calotriton > Calotriton arnoldi. The sequence continues at coordinate 588,583 of CAWUFW010007219.1, forward strand.
TTACACACTCTCAGTCTCTCCTTCCTTACACACTGTCAGTCTCTCCTTCCTTACACACTGACCTACACCCCTCCTCCTCCTTTACCGGCTGTCAGTCCCTCCTCCTTTACACAGTCTCAGTCTCTCCTTCCTTACACCCTGACATACACCCCTCATCCTTCTTTACAGGCTGTCAGTCTCTCCTCCTTTACACACTCTGTCTCTCTTTCTTCACACACTGACATACACCCCTCCTTAGCCTTTACAGGCTGTCAGTCTCTCCTCCTTTACACACTCTCAGTCTCTCCTTCCTTACACAATGACATACAACCCTCCTCCTTTACAGGCTGTCAGTCTTTCCTCCTCCTTTACACACTCTCAGTCTCTCCTTCCTTACACACTGACATACACCCCTCCTCCTCCTTTACAGGCTGTCAGTCTCTCCTCCTTTACACACTCAGTCTCTCCTTCCTTACACCCTGACATACACCCCTCCTCCTCCTTTACAGGCTGTCAGTCTTTCCTCCTCCTTTACACACTCTCAGTCTCTCCTTCCTTACACACTCTCAGTCTCTCCTTCCTTAAACACTGACATACACCCCTCCTCCTCCTTTACCGGCTGTCAGTCTCTCCTCCTTTACACACTCTCAGTCTCTCCTTCCTTACACCCTGACATACACCCCTCATCCTCCTTTACAGGCTGTCAGTCTCTCCTCCTTTACACACTCTCAGTCTCTCCTTCCTTACACACTCTCTGTCTCTCCTTCCTTACACACTGACATACACCCCTCCTCCTTTACAGGCTGTCAGTCTCTCCTTTCTTACACACTGTCAGTCTCTCCTTCCTCCTTTACAGGCTGTCAGTCTCTCCTCCTCCTTCACGCACTGTCAGTCTCTCCTCCTCCTTTACACACTCAGTCTCTCCTCCTTCACACACTATCAGTCTCTCCTTCCTCACACACTGACATGCACCCCTCCTCCTTCACACTGTCAGTCTCTCCTCTTCCTTTACACATAGTCAGTCTCTCCTTTACACGCTGTCAGTCTCTCCTCTTCCTTTACACACAGTCAGTCTCTCCTTTACACACTGTCAGTCTCTCCTCCTCCTTTACACACAGTCAGTCTCTCCTTTACACGCTGTCAGTCTCTCCTCCTCCTTTACACACTGTCAGTCTCTCCTTCCTTACACGCTGTCAGTCTCTCCTCCTTTACAGGCTGTCAGTCTCTCCTCCTCCTTTACACACTGTCAGTCTCTCCTCCTCCTGCACACACTGTCAGTCTCTCCTCCTCCTGCACACACTGTCAGTCTCTCCTCCTCCTTTACGCTGTCAGTCTCTCCTCCTCCTTCACACACTGTCAGTCTCTCCTCCTTTACACGCTGTCAGTCTCTTCTCCTCTTTTACACGCTGTCAGTCTCTCCTCCTCCTTTACACACAGTCAGTCTCTCCTTTACACGCTGTCAGTCTCTCCTCCTCCTTTACACACTGTCAGTCTCCCCGTCCTTACACGCTGTCAGCCTCTCCTCCTTTACAGGCTGTCAGTCTCTCCTTCCTTACACACTGACATACACCCCTCCTCCTTTACACTGTCAGTCTCTCCTCCTCCTTTACACTGTCAGTCTCTCCTCCTCCTTTACACTGTCAGTCTCTCCGTCCTTACACGCTGTCAGTCTCTCCTCCTTTACAGGATGTCAGTGTCCCCATCTCCTTTACATACTGTCAGTCTCTCCTCCTCCTTTACATACTGTCAGTCTCTCCTCCTCCTTTACACACTGTCAGTCTCTCCTCCTCCTTCACACACTGTCAGTCTCTCCTCCTCCTTTACACTGTCAGTCTCTCCGTCCTTACACGCTGTCAGTCTCTCCTCCTTTACAGGCTGTCAGTCTCTCCTCCTCCTTTACATACTGTCAGTCTCTCCTCCTCTTTCACACGCTGTCAGTCTCTCCTCTTCCTTTACACTGTCAGTCTCTCCTCCTTTACACGCTGTCAGTCTCTCCTCCACACGCTGTCAGTCTCTCCTCCTCCTTCATACACTGTCAGTCTCTCCTACTTCACACGCTGTCAGTCTCTCCTCCTCCTTTACACGCTGTCAATCTCTCCTCCTCCTTTACACTGTCAGTCTCTCCTCCTCCTTTATACTGTCAGTCTCTCCTCCTTTACACTGTCAGTCTCTCCTCCTCCTTTACACTGTCAGTCTTTCCTCCTCCTTTACACACTGTCAGTCTCTCCTTCCTTACACACTGACATACACCCCTCCTCCTTTACACTGTCAGTCTCTCCTCCTCCTTTACACTGTCAGTCTCTCCTCCTCCTTTACACTGTCAGTCTCCCCTCTTCCATTACACACAGTCAGTCTCTCCTTTACATGCTGTCAGTCTCTCCTCCTCCTTTACACACAGTCAGTCTCTCCTTTACACACTCTCAGTCTCTCCTCTTTTACACACAGTCAGTGTAGGAGAGTAGGATCTGCTTCACAGGGGTACCCCCACTTTTTGCTGATACTTCACTGGTTTTCGACATTAGTCTGGCTGGGGCCCTGCTATTCAGAACCCCAGCCTAGCTGTTTCCTCTTTAAAAGGGTCTCCATGTGCCTTAGGCACATCACTGATTGGGATCTGGAGTGCCCTTGTAAGTCCCTAGTATATGGTATACTATGTACCAAGGGCATAGGTACCTCAGAGGCCTGCCAGGGGCTGCAGCATGTATTATGCCACCCCTGGTAGGCCATCCAAACTGACACCACAGGTCTGCTACTGCAGCCTGGGTAAGGTGGTGCATGCACCCCTTGCTGTGGTATAGGTTACCTATATCACTAAAAGCATCCACACATATAAACCTATAAGTCACTCCTAAGGCAGGCCTTATCAATCCTAAAGGCAGAGTGCATGGTTCTTATGTGAGAGGGTGCCCTGCATGAGCAGGGCCCCTCTGCAGCGTTCGGAGACCATCTCTGATGCTGTTTGTAGTGCAGCCTGACCATATACTCCTAAACGCATTATATCCTCGCGGTAAAATGCTAACTATGGAATGGCTGCACCTAAACATGTTGTGTTTGGTGTCAAACATCTTGGAATACTACCCCCCGCCAATCCTGGCGGCGGGGGTAGCATTCCACCCTTCTAGAGGGAAAGGCATGTTAACTCTGACGAGTACGGTAACTTCTTTCCAGAGCCCTGGCATCACAAAATGGATGCTGCTGCCACAGACACGAGTCTGGCCTCCTGCTGCTGGACGAAACTCCGGCAGGGGAGGCCTGGACAATAGGTTTCCTGTCCCAGGGAGGTGTGACCACCTCCCCAGACAGGACAATGTGTATTGGGGCTGGGCGGGAGCACTTTCGGGTGCTTTGAAGTCCTGCACTGGGGGCACATTTGGTGTCCCTGTGCATACCCCAGTTCAAACCGGATCAGGGGCTTGCAGCCCCTGCTTTGGTGCGAACTGGACAAAGGAAAGGGGTGTAGCCACCCCTCTGCCCTGACCCACCCATAGGTGGGGCTACAGAGTAGTCCATCCACTATTTTTGGAATAAAGGTAGGAACCCAGTCCTTAGGACTTTAGATTATACCTGGACGAAACTCTGAAACAGAATCCTGGACCTTCAACGCTCTACTCACGATTAGAGGACTGAAGAATCTCCCTTGGGGTCAAGGAGTGACTCCCCTGCTTGGCAGGCACCAAAGAAGCATCTGTCCGGTTCGCATTACTGAAGCTCCCGTCGGACGCCGAAGTCATCGCATCACCAGAGGTGGATTCTCAGACTTCCCGAGGCTACCCTGAGTCCCCAGCAAAGCTGAGGCCCGTGGCTATCGTGGGTGACTTGAGACCGTGACCCCTGGACACCGAGCACACTTGCAAGTGCACCATCTTCTGGGTCTCCCAAGAAGTCGTGCTTTGGGCTCCGAGTAGCCCTAGCCTCCAGCACCACCTGCACCGAAGATCACTGGCCCCCACTCCACGAGTGTCCTGTAAGCCAGCTCCACGTGCGGCGTCACGAGGCTCCTTCGCGGTCGCTAGCCCGTTGGCTAGTAGCCCTTACCGAAGGCCAATCTTTTCTTTACTTGGCAGTCTGGTTGCTCCAGGCCTGCCCTCACTTACCCTTGCTGGGTGAGTTCCCCAGACCTTGCTGGTCTGCATCATCGACGATCTACATCTTACTCGAGACTTGCCGTTGCCAAGGCCTGTTGGGTCCAATCTGGTCGCCGACACCTCTGCACTCGACAGACATCGAGCAACAGCCCGAATCCTGCTCCTGGTCGCCGACAACGCCTCCCGGACCTCGTGGCTGAAGAGTCAAGACGACCGTCAACGAACTTGAAGCACTCGACATCGGTGGGCATCTGTCCATCGCCCTCCTGGTCACTGGCTAGTGACCCAGACTCTGTCCCCTCTGCTTTCAGGTTCTTCAGAACTCCGATCCACTCTTGGATCCACCCGGACACTTTTCTCCTGGTCGCCAGCAGCACTTTGCAGCAGATCGCCATAAGAAACGATGACGAAACCCGACCCCGAAAGGCACCTATGCACCCGGCAAGCAATTGGCTTTAGATAGAGAATCCCTAGATCTCCTTAGAGAGAGAAGAAAGTTGGGACTAGAGTCCCATGGTGGCAGCCATGTCCCTAGAGATAGGGAAAGGTCCTATGACCATAGGAACCTGAGCAAGATTGTCCCTCCCTACCAGAGTGGGGATGATATCCACAAATGCATAACTGCTTTAGAGAGGGCCTGTAAAGTACAGAAGGTCCCTCAGGAGCAGTGGGCAGCAATCTTGTGGCTCTCCTTTGCTGACAAAGGTAGAGACAAGCTCCTCACTGTTAGAGAGGAGGATGCTGACAATTACAAGGTCTTGAAGAGTGCTCTTATTGATGGGTTTGGCCTAACCACTGAACAGTACAGGTTGAAGTTCAGAGACACCCAAAAGCACAGACTCAAGACTGGGTAGACTATGTGGATTGTTCTGCCAAGGCTCTGGAAGGCTGGTTGATGGGCAGTAAGGTGTGTGACTTCTCAGGATTGTATAATCTGATAATGAGGGAGCAGATTCTTAATAACTGTCAAAACCAGCTGTTGCATCAGTACCTGGTTGACTCTGATCCGACCTCTCCCCAAGAATTGGGAAAGAAGGCAGACAAATGGGTCAGAACCAGGGTGAAGCAGAAAGTACAGAACCAAGGTGGGGAAACCAAGAAGCAAGATGCTAAGAACTCTGACAAGGGTGGGGAGAAGGGTAAAGATCAAAAGTCTTCATCAGGCCCCCAAAAATCTTCTTCTGGTGGGGATTCCCAGTCTACCAAGGGTAAAGGCCAAAGAAAACCATGGTGCAAGGTCTGTAAGCAAAAGACCCACTGGACCAGTGATTGCACCAAGTCCAAAGACTCCAGTCCAGCATCCACCAATGCCCCTAAGGCACCTGTTCCCCCTAGTACAGTTGGTGGAAGTGCTCCAGCAAAGGGTTTAGTAGGGTTCACCCTGGGAACTGAGTTGGGCTCTGACTTAGTCAGGGAACTGACTCAGGCTGTGTTAGTCTGTGATGGAGGCATGGATGTGACCTCCACTGTGAGTCCCAGTAATCTGGGCAAGTACAGACAACAGCCTTTAATCAATGGACGAGAGGCTTTGGCATTTAGGGACACAGGGGCAAGTGTCACAATGGTGACACAAGACCTTGTGCTACCTGGGCAAGTTATACTTGGTGAAATGTACCAAGTGACCAATGCTAGCAATGTCAGAACAGACCATACTCTGGCAGTTGCTAACTTCTCCTGGGGAGGGGTAACTGGCCTTAAAAAGGTTGTGGTAAGTGCAAACCTACCAGTCGAATGCTTGCTTGGCAATGACTTAGAGACTTCTGCTTGGGCAGAAGTGGAGCTCAGGACCCATGCAGAAATGCTGGGGATCCCTGCAGATGTGTTTGCTGTGACCAGGTCACAAGCTAAACTGTCTAAAACTGAACAGGCCTTGGATTCTGGAAGAATGGACCAAGTGCCTTCCAAGAGGAGGAGTAGTAGGGTTAAGGCAGTGCCTTCCCCCTTGGCTCAGGAGGAAGATCAGTCCCTTGAGGGGGATGATCTCAGCCCTGAAGAAGGAACTGTCCCAGAGGAACTTGAGCCTGACCAGGTTGAGTTCTTGGGGACAGGGGGACCTTCTAGGGCAGATCTGAGCCAGGAGCAGCAGAGCTGCCCCTCCCTTGAACCCCTCAGACAGCAAGCTGCTGCTGAGGCTGCTGGGAAAGCTAGTGGTCCCCATACAGTGTATTGGGATGATGGACTCCTGTACTCAGAGAGTAGAGACCCCAAGCCTGGTGCTACCAGGAGGTTGGTAATACCTTTGAAGTTCAGGGGCTTCCTATTGACCCTAGCCCATGATATTCCCTTAGCAGGACACCTGGGCCAGAACAAGACTTGGGACAGAATTGTCCCTCACTTTCACTGGCCCCACATGTCTGAAGACAGTAAGGAGTTTTGTCGCTCCTGTGTAACCTGCCAAGCCAGTGGCAAAGCAGGTGGCACTACAAAGGCCCCCCTGATACCCCTACCTGTGGTGGGGGTGCCCTTTGAGAGGGTAGGGATTGACATTGTTGGTCCCATGGATCCCCAAACAGCATCTGGGCACAGATTTATCCTGGTGGTAGTGGATCATGCCACCAGGTATCCAGAGGCTATACCCCTTAGGACCACTACAGCACCTGTGGTGGCAAGGGCCCTCCTGGGAATTTTCTCAAGAGTGGGCTTTCCTAAGGAGGTGGTATCAGACAGGGGTGCAAACTTCATGTCTGGGTACTTAAAGGCAATGTGGAAGGAGTGTGGAGTTACTTATAAGTTCACCACACCCTATCACACACAATGCAATGGTTTAGTTGAGAGATTCAACAAAACCTTGAAGGGCATGATTAAAGGGCTCCCAGAAAAGCTTAGGCGTAGATGGGACATACTCTTGCCCTGCCTTTTATTCGCATATAGGGAGGTGCCTCAGAAGGGGGTTGGTTACAGCCCTTTTGAACTTCTGTTTGGCCACCCTGTGAGGGGTCCACTGTGCTTGGTGAAGGAAGGATGGGAGTTACCTCTCAAGCCCCCAAAGCAAGATATAGTGGACTATGTACTTGGTCTCCGCTCCAGGATGGCTGAGTACATGAAAAAGGCAACCAAAAACCTTGAGGCTAGCCAGGAACTTCAAAAGGCCTGGCATGACCAAAAGGCTGTCCTAACTGTTTACCAGCCAGGACAGAAGGTGTGGGTGTTGGAGCCAGTGGCCCCAGCAGCTCTCCAAGACAAATGGAGTGGACCCCACACTATTGTTGAGCAGAAGGGTGAGGTCACTTACTTAGTAGACCTGGGAACACCCAGGAGTCCCCACAGGGTTCTCCATGTCAACAGACTTAAGCCATATGTGGACAGGGCAGACATGGGCTTGCTCATGGCTACTGATGAAGGGCAGGAGGAAGAGAGTGACCCACTCCCTGACCTGCTCTCACAGAACCCTGACGATGGGTCAGTTGATGGTGTAGCCTTGGCAGGCAGCCTCACTACCCAGCAACAAACTGATTGCAGGCAAGTCCTCAATCAGTTTAGACATATGTTTTCTCTGACACCCAGTCAGACCACCTGGTGCACTCATGAAGTGGACACTGGGGACAGTCTGCCTATTAAAAACAAGATTTATAGGCAACCTGACCATGTCAGGGACTGTATCAGGACTGAAGTCCAGAAGATGTTGGAATTGGGAGTGATTGAGCCCTCAGATAGCCCTTGGGCTAGTCCAGTAGTCCTAGTACCTAAACCTCACACCAGTGGTGGGAAAAGAGAGATGAGGTTTTGTGTAGACTACAGGGGCCTCAATGCAGTCACTAGGACTGATGCCCATCCAATACCCAGGGCAGATGAGCTCATAGATACTTTGGCCTCTGCCAAATATCTCAGCACATTTGACCTAACAGCTGGCTACTGGCAGATCAGACTAGCTGATGCTGCAAAGCCCAAAACAGCATTTTCAACCCCTAGTGGGCATTATCAATTTGTGGTGATGCCCTTTGGTCTGAAAAATGCACCTGCCACTTTCCAGAGGTTGGTGAACACAGTTCTCACAGGACTGGAGGCCTATAGTGCAGCTTATCTAGATGATATTGCTGTCTTTAGCTCCACCTGGGAGGATCACCTGGTCCACCTCAGGAATGTTTTACAGGCCCTGCAAAAGGCAGGCCTGACTATCAAGGCCACTAAGTGCCAGATAGGGCAGAGTCAGGTTGTGTACCTGGGCCACCTTGTGGGTGGAGGCCAGGTTCAACCTTTGCAGAGCAAGATCCAGACCATCATGGACTGGACTGCTCCCACTACCCAGACTCAGGTGAGAGCCTTCTTAGGCCTGACTGGGTACTATAGGAGATTTGTCAAGGGGTATGGATCAATAGTGACACCCTTGAATGACTTAACTTCTAAGAAAATGCCCAAAAAGGTTCAGTGGACAGTTAGCTGTCAAAAGGCATTTGATGACCTCAAGCAGGCCATGTGCACTGCTCCAATTCTGCAGAGTCCTGATTACTCCAAGAAGTTCATTGTTCAAACAGATGCATCTGAATTGGGGGTAGGGGCTGTACTGTCACAATTGAATGAAGAAGGTCAGGATCAGCCAGTAGCTTTTATTAGCAGAAGGCTGACCCCTAGAGAGAAACGTTGGTCAGCCATAGAGAGGGAGGCCTTTGCTGTGGTCTGGGCTCTGAAGAAGTTGAGGCCATACTTGTTTGGTACACACTTCCTGGTTCAGACAGACCATAAGCCCCTCTTATGGCTAAAACAAATGAAGGGTGAAAACCCCAAACTGCTTAGGTGGTCCATTTCCCTACAGGGGATGGACTTTACAGTGGAACATAGGCCTGGGAGTAACCATGCGAATGCAGATGGACTCTCTAGGTATTTCCACTTAGAACATGAAGACTTAACTGGGCAAGGTTAGTTTAATGTCCCTACGTTTGGGGGGGGTTGTGTAGGAGAGTAGGATCTGCTTCACAGGGGTACCCCCACTTTTGCTGATACTTCACTGGTTTTCGACATTAGTCTGGCTGGGGCCCTGCTATTCAGAACCCCAGCCTAGCTGTTTCCTCTTTAAAAGGGTCTCCATGTGCCTTAGGCACATCACTGATTGGGATCTGGAGTGCCCTTGTAAGTCCCTAGTATATGGTATACTATGTACCAAGGGCATAGGTACCTCAGAGGCCTGCCAGGGGCTGCAGCATGTATTATGCCACCCCTGGTAGGCCATCCAAACTGACACCACAGGTCTGCTACTGCAGCCTGGGTAAGGTGGTGCATGCACCCCTTGCTGTGGTATAGGTTACCTATATCACTAAAAGCATACACACATATAAACCTATAAGTCACTCCTAAGGCAGGCCTTATCAATCCTAAAGGCAGAGTGCATGGTTCTTATGTGAGAGGGTGCCCCTGCATGAGCAGGGCCCCTCTGCAGCGTTCGGAGACCATCTCTGATGCTGTTTGTAGTGCAGCCTGACCATATACTCTTAAACGCATTATATCCTCGCGGTAAAATGCTAACTATGGAATGGCTGCACCTAAACATGTCGTGTTTGGTGTCAAACATCTTGGAATACTACCCCCCGCCAATCCTGGTGGCGGGGGTAGCATTCCACCCTTCTAGAGGGAAAGGCATGTTAACTCTGACGAGTCCGGTAACTTCTTTCCAGAGCCCTGGCATCACAAAATGGATGCTGCTGCCACAGACACGAGTCTGGCCTCCTGCTGCTGGACGAAACTCCGGCAGGGGAGGCTTGGACAATAGGTTTCCTGTCCCAGGGAGGTGTGACCACCTCCCCAGACAGGACAATGTGTATTGGGGCTGGGCGGGAGCACTTTCGGGTGCTTTGAAGTCCTGCACTGGGGGCACATTTGGTGTCCCTGTGCATACCCCAGTTCAAACCGGATCAGGGGCTTGCAGCCCCTGCTTTGGCGCGAACTGGACAAAGAGAAAGGGGTGTAGCCACCCCTCTGCCCTGACCCACCCATAGGTGGGGCTACAGAGTAGTCCATCCCCTATTTTTGGAATAAAGGTAGGAACCCAGTCCTTAGGACTTTAGATTATACCTGGACGAAACTCTGAAACAGAATCCTGGACCTTCGACGCTCTACTCACGATTAGAGGACTGAAGAATCTCCCTTGGGGTCAAGGAGTGACTCCCCTGCTTGGCAGGCACCAAAGAAGCATCTGTCCGGTTCGCATTACTGAAGCTCCCGTCGGACGCCGAAGTCATCGCATCACCAGAGGTGGATTCTCAGACTTCCCGAGGCTACCCTGAGTCCCCAGCAAAGCTGAGGCCCGTGGCTATCGTGGGTGACTTGAGACCGTGACCCCTGGACACCGAGCACACTTGCAAGTGCACCATCTTCTGGGTCTCCCAAGAAGTCGTGCTTTGGGCTCCGAGTAGCCCTAGCCTCCAGCACCACCTGCACCGAAGATCACTGGCCCCCACTCCACGAGTGTCCTGTAAGCCAGCTCCACGTGCGGCGTCACGAGGCTCCTTTGCGGTCGCTAGCCCGTTGGCTAGTAGCCCTTACCGAAGGCCAATCTTTTCTTTACTTGGCAGTCTGGTTGCTCCAGGCCTGCCCTCACTTACCCTTGCTGGGTGAGTTCCCCAGACCTTGCTGGTCTGCATCATCGACGATCTACATCTTACTCGAGACTTGCCGTTGCCAAGGCCTGTTGGGTCCAATCTGGTCGCCGACACCTCTGCACTCGACAGACATCGAGCAACAGCCCGAATCCTGCTCCTGGTCGCCGACAACGCCTCCCGGACCTCGTGGCTGAAGAGTCAAGACGACTGTCAACGAACTTGAAGCACTCGACATCGGTGGGCATCTGTCCATCGCCCTCCTGGTCACTGGCTAGTGACCCAGACTCTGTCCCCTCTGCTTTCAGGTTCTTCAGAACTCCGATCCACTCTTGGATCCACCCGGACACTTTTCTCCTGGTCGCCAGCAGCACTTTGCAGCAGATCGCCATAAGAAACGACGACGAAACCCGACCCCGAAAGGCACCTATGCACCCGGCTTCCCTGGGTGAGGTAACACGAGTACTCCGGTGCTCCCGTGGGTAGAGACTCTTCAAAGTCCTAGATCTCAAAGGGTTTTGTCCTAGTCCTCTTTAAAGTGTCCCTTTCCTCTATTTTCCCGATCCCGACTTTCTCCATAGAAGTTAACGGCGTATCGCGGTTGTGTATTTACACTGCACGCGTCTCCCGTGGGTCCCCTGTGTCACTACCTTGGGTGGTTCCTTGTGGTCCAAGCACTTCTAGAGGCTCTAGGCCTAGTGTCTAGTTCAGTCGTGGTTCGCATACCACTTTATTGGTATATGGTTTGGTACGCCCCTAGGGCCCAAACGTGTATTTGTGCTATTACTGTGATTTAAGATCTTATAACCTATGTACTTCGAACTCTA